>CM035419.1:122255548-122918048 GCA_020310875.1 Ceratopteris richardii
GTTCGAGCTGCTGTTTCTGCTGCACCTCCTACAGAGCAGATTCGTTGGGATGGCAGAGATGCCCAGGCACATGCATTGATAGCTTTGTCTGTCAAATGTGCCATTATTCCTCATATTCGCTCTTGCAGAACAGCTAGGGATGCTTGGGATACACTTACCACATTGTACCAAGCTAGGAATGAGGCTCGTGTTGCTTACCTCCAAAAACAATTGGAGAGTGAGCACATGAATGAAGGTGATTCTATGGATAGTTTCCTAATGAAGATCAAAGATTTGAAGGAACAATTGATTTCTGCTGATGAGGTTATACCAGATAGCTCACTTGTGCAGATCGTTCTGAATGGTCTTCCTGATTCATATCAGAGTTTTGCTTCTACTCTTTGGTTGATGATGAAAGGCAATCCGAATGCCTTATCATTTGAGGAGTTAGTCTCTGTTCTGTTGCAGGAAGATCAGTCCAGGCAGAACAGGTCCATTATGCGTGTTGCAGATCAAGCTTTCCTGGCTAGTCAGAAGGGCAAAGGAAAATGGAGCTCTTCTACTAGTAAGCAAAAATCTGCAAATGCTGCACATTCGAAGAACCAGGATAAAGATGAGAAGAAATCAGAAAAGCAAAAATTGTTTTGCAAGTACTGTAAAGGGAATGATCATATCATAAAGAACTATCCAAAACTGGCTGCAAAAGAGGCAAAGAAAAAGGAGGCTGGAACGGTTGTTGCAGAAGCCTCTACACCAAAAACAGAGTCTGCTAATCTTGTGCAAGAAGAAGAATGGGTGTTTACTACTGTTTGCAGTTTTGACCCATCTTCTCATGAGCAGTGCATGTCTGCAGTGGACTCAGATGTTTGGTACTTTGATAGTGGGGTGACCAAACATATTACCTCGCAGCGTAGTTTCTTCTCTTCACTCGAGCCTGCCCCTACAGGGAATACTGTCACATGCGCCAACAACTCCTCTTATCCTATTATGGGAGTTGCTAAGATCATTCTGACTACTACTGATGGTAGTTCTTTCACTTTGTCAGATGCTTTATTTGTGCCAGGGATCAAGAAGAATCCGTTATCAGTTTCTGCATTGGCCAAGATTGGCTTGGTTGTGAAATTCGTTGATGACAGGTGTACAGTTCATGATCTATCAAATGGCAATGTGATTATTGCTTCTGGCATTTTATGTCGTGGGTTGTATAAGCTCATAGACTATGAAAGATCTGTGAATGATTCGGCATGTGCAGTTCATGATTCTCAGGCTATGTCAGATGCAAAGCTTTGGCATGCACGCTTTGGTCATCTGAATTTTGCTAGTTTGCTACGCGTGCAAAAATCTGAAATGGTGTCTTCTTTGCCCAAGCTTGAGGCACCTGGAAAACATGTATGTGAAGGCTGTATTTTGGGCAAAATGCAGCGTTCCTCCTTTCCAAAAGATGGTTCAGTTTGGGCTACACAGAAATTGCAGCTTGTACATAGTGATGTCTGTGGTCCTATGCAGACACCCTCTTTTGGGAATTACCTTTACTTCGTGACTTTCATTGATGATTTTTCGAGGCATGCATGGGTATATCCACTCAAAGCAAAGTCCAAAGTGTTCATGTGCTTTAAACAGTTTTTGGTTTTGGCTAAAAATCTGTCAGCATGTAAAATGGGCACCCTCCGTTCTGATCGAGGGGGGGAATATATGTCTTCTGATTTTAATGCATTTCTAGCTGAACGTGGGATAAAACACCAGTGTACAGTGCCATATACACCTCAACAGAATGGAGTTGCTGAACGAAAGAACAGGTCACTCATGGAGATGGCGAGGTGCATGGTCAAGAGTCAGGCTTTACCACATAGTTTCTGGCTTGAGGCTGTCATGTGTGCAGCATATGTACTAAACAGGTGTCCCACTAAAGCGCTGCAGTCTATCACTCCATATGAGGTTTGGCATGAACACAAGCCATCTGTTGCTCATCTGCGTGTTTTTGGTTGTGTGGCATATGCATTAGTGCCTGAACAACATCGCGAAAAATTGGATGATAAGGCAGTAAAATGTATTTTTGTTGGGTACAGTTCTGAAAGTAAAGGCTATCGTCTGTATCATCCACAGACTAAACGCATTATGGTTAGCCGTGATGTTGTCTTTGTGGAAGATTCTATTCAGCCATTGCTTTCATGTACTAAGGAGACATCTGTTAGCTCCAAAGACACGTATGATACTTTGATGCCTCTTTTTACAGGTGGATAGTCTAGTGCTGGTCCTAATGAGGCAACTTCTCAGCCTTTGCAGGTTTCGTATGATGATGCAGATCATTCTATTTCTGATGCAGATTTACATGATGCACTTGTTGATGAGAGAGCTGATATTGAGAAGGCAAAAACTATGCCAAAATGGCTGGTGCAGACTTTGCGTGACAACAAATTAGATGCACCTTTGTTATATCGTACTCGTTCAGGCTCTCATAGTGCCTCCTTTGCATCAGATTGCTATGCTATGGCTGCATCTAGTCTCTCTGATGAAAATGAGCCTGTTTCTTTTGATGAAGCACAGAATTCAGAAAATTGGATGGCTGCTATGCAATCTGAATATGATGCTATAATGAAGAATGGTACATGATCTTTATGTGACTTGCCTCCTGGCAAGAAGGCCATTGGCACTAAGTGGGTATACAAGTTGAAGCATAAACCTGATGGTACAGTTGACAGGTATAAGGCTAGGCTTATTGCAAAGGGTTATGCGCAAGAAAGAGGCATTGATTTTGATGAGATCTTTGCACCTACATGTCGTATGACTACTGTTCGGAGCATTTCTGCACTTGCAGCCCATCATGGTTGGAATGTACATCAGTTGGACATTAAAACAACATTTCTGAATGGTGACTTGCATGAAGAAGTGTATGTTTTTCAGCCCCGCGGCTTTGTGCAGAAAGGGCATGAAAACTAGGTGTGCAGGTTAAAGAAGGCATTATATGGTTTAAAGCAAGCACCACGTGCTTGGTATGAGAAGATACATGCCTATCTGGTTGCACATGGTTTTGAGAACAGTCCAACTGAAAGCACCTTATATGTTAAGCGTGCTAATGATGTACTTCTGATCATTGTTGTCTATGTTGATGACATGCTGCTCACTGGTCCTATTGAGAAGCATATTGTTGATTTCAAGGCTGATTTGCATGCCTCATTTGAGATGTCTGATTTGGGGCATTTGCATCACTATTTGGGCATTCAATTTATGCAAGTTGATGGTGGAATGGCTTTGTGTCAAACAAAATGTATTGACACATTATTCTAGCATTTTGGCCTTGAAGACTGTAAGCCTATTGCCACTCCTATGGAGACAAGTTTACGATTGATTCTTCATGGTGCTGGAGATGCATTTGATGTTGTTCTCTATCAGCACGCTGTTGGATGCTTGATTTACTTATGCATTACTCGGCTAGATATTCAGTTTGCTGTCTCACAGATGAGCAGGTTTATGCATTGCCCAGGAGTCATGCATTGGAAGGTGGTTAAGCGCATCTTTCGCTACTTGAGTGGTACTCGGCTACTTGGGTTGTTTTATCCCAAGGGGGGATCACTACCGCCAGATTTGCATGCTTTTTCTGACACAAATTGGGCTGGTTGCTATGACACTCGTGTGTCCACCAGTGGTTTTTGCTTCATGCTTGGTAGCTCATGTATATCTTGGTTGAGCAAGAAGCAGCCTACTGTGGCCACTTCTAGTTGTGAGGCTGAGTATAGGGTAGCTTTCACAGCGACTCTTGAGTGTGTGTGGCTCAAATGCCTTATGGCTGATTTGGGTGTTGGCCAATCTTCTGCCACCACCATCTTCACTGACAGTCAGAGCGCATTGGTAGTTGCGAGGAAGCCTGTGTTCCATGCTTGCACTAAGCACATTGAGGTGCATTATCACTATGTCAGGGAGAGGTTCTCTGCTTGGGAGATCAGCTTGGCATATGTGCCCACACAGGAGAACATTGCAGACCTTTTCACGAAGGCTCTGCCTAGGGAGAAGTTTGAAGCTTTCTGCAAAGCTTTGGGCTTACTTCCTTTTGTGGAGTGATTTCCACATACCTTGGCACTTCCTTATACATGAGTGCCAGCTCCTTGTTCACCGCATCACTCCCAGGGGGGGATTTGTTGATATATTTAGGTAGTGATGTGTGTGAACACACTAGGACCGCCAGGGTGCTTTTTTCCCTCTTTAGGAGGTTTTTTCCCCCGGCTTGTATATACACCTATTGCCCTAATGGGCTACTTATCTTTGTACATTCTCTAGTAATACATTCAGTATTGTGTGTTTGTGTTCCAAGCTTCTTCTTCTTCCTTGTGCTGTTCGCGTGCTTCCGCAGATGTCTAACTCCAACAGTGGAGTGGTACAATTAGCCACTTTAGAAGGAGAGATAATGCCTAATTACACTAGTGGCTATAGAACCAAGCTTTATCAAGAACCTCTTACTGAGGATGTTGCAGAGCAAAGAAGAGCAAAGATGCAGAGAAAAAGAAGGGCCCCAAAAGTTTTCCGATTTGGACACTTTGTTTTTGTACCATAGTCATTTGTAATATATTTTCCGATGTAAATGCACTAGAGGAGTCCTCTAGATGCATACTATAAAGATTTGTCTCATTACCCTTGTAAATTAGTAGTGAATTAGTATTTTAGTCAATAAAGTGCCGGTCTCTTGTGTGAAAGGACCATTTTTAGGGCACATGTATATAAGTCATTTTGTGACTCTTTCTAAAGACTTTTTGGCCATTGTGAGAATCAAGAGCACAAAATTTCAAATTTTTGTCTTCTCCTCTCTGTATCTTCTTCCTTGTGAGCTTGCATGCATGTGTGATGCTTGAAAAGAGTGCTTAGAAGTGTTTTCTATCCATGAAAGTGCTTGTTTGCTGTTGGTAATGTGTGTGTTGAGTGTAGGAAGTACTGAAGCGTAGGAAGATCATTCCCAAGGCTCAGTATTTTGCTCATAACTTGAAGCAGGAGCATCAGAATCAACTGAAAAGACTACTATTGGATGCATCTTCTTGAGATCTTCGAAATGAACCCACTATTTACTATATTTGGAGTTCGAGCTGAGAGGGAAGCTCGATTCACTATTGATTGTTGTTCCAAGTGTCGCGACACCATAGCCGACCTTGAAAGCTTGAATGTGGTGGACTTGCATGCACCTTGTTAGACCTCATTTGCATTGAACATCATTTGAATGCATGTCCTCATACACTCGACGAGGTTTTAATACTCCTCGGATTGATAATTAAAGCGTGAATCCCCACTATATGCACTTGAGGGGATTGAGGTATAGACTCTTTCTCCACAAGTCCCTAAGTCGATACTCACGTGCACATGTTTTTTGGCACCGTTGCCGAGGACTATCGAATCAAACCAAGGCATTCGTGTGATGGTGAAAGGCTCTTAGCATTGAAGTGAGTAGAGGAGTTGTGAATTTCTCTTCTTTGGTAAGTCACTATCATCCGCACTTACTACTTCTCACTTTTGAGAGTGTGTGTAGTGAGTTGATAGTTTAGGGAAGTGAGTAGAGAGAGATGTTAGAGTAGGTAAGAGGAAGTGAGTGAGTAGGCTAGGAAGATAGGTTTAATTTTCAAGTACATTCACTTCAGCCTTTTCATTTCAAGTACTTTCCAAAAGTATAAAAAACCAAAAAAACAAATCACTTCAATTCACTTGCTTGATCGCAAGTGTCGTGAGAGCTCGACGACAGATATCGCGAGTTTGAGATCGAGGAGCATGGGGCAGTTCAAAGCAAGTGAGTGTGGAAGAGAGCTTGAAGGAATCTTGGGAGGTGAGCCTATCAAGTCCTTGCTCTAAACTTCAATTTGAATCAAAGGAGAGAGCAAAACGACATGCGGTAGACATCATGAGGGGATTATCCAGGGGCTGAGTGAGAGTTTATTTGATTCAGACACTTGGGGAAGGGGAAATAAGCACTAGGATCACCCACATTATTTTGGTTTCAAATATACTTGCTTGTGTAGGAAAAAAGTTCAAGTATTGTGACCTCCCAAGGTCGAGTGTCGCGACATTTAGGTGTCGTGACCTCCCCACGTTGAGTGTCGCGATACCTACGCTCATCGAGTGTCGCGACATCTGACAGGTGTGGAGTGTCGTGGACCTCCAATATCGTAATATCTCACAAGTGTCGTGTGTCACTGACCAAGTGTCACGACACCTGACAAGTGTCAAGTATCGTTGACTAAGCCATTGTCAAGTGTCAAGTGTTGTGGACTCTAAGTGTCGTGAAATCAACCAAGTTTCATTTATCATCATTGGATAAGTGTCGAGTATCGTGACCTAAGTGTCGCAATACTTATCAAGTGTCATGTGTCATTTACTCCAAGTATCACGGCACCTAGTAACTATCGGGTGTTGTGAGTCAGCAAGTATCGAGTATCGTGGACCTCAAGTATCGTGACCTTTCTAGAGTGTCGTGTGTTGTGATTGAGACCCGTGTCGTGTATTGAGTGTCACAGACCGAGCTATCGTGACATCGAGCAAATGTCGAGTGTCGAGATTGATCAAGTGTCGTATGTTGTTTACTCCAAGTATCGCGACACTTTCTGACATATCGTGTGTGATCTTGAAAGTGGAAGCTAATTGGTCTAAGGATCTATGGTCTAGAGTCCAGGAAGAAAGATACAGGAAAGATGAGGGCATTGATCTGCCTTTTGAAGAATTGGATGCATCCAAGAATACAAGAATGATGAATCAGGAGATAAATCATGAGGAATGTTCCGAACTGGATAAAGAGGAATTGGAAAGCATGAACCCTCTACCTAACTACATGGGAGATTATGAACGGAATTCAGAGCTTTATCATGCCCCAATGATAAGAGCAAAAGGAAGAGAAATCTCAAGCAAGATGTCAGATACAACACAAAAGTTGAATGAAACAAAAGTGCAGTGCTCCATAACCTTGGAAGAGTTACTAAAAACCAAACCACAAGTATGTACTAAATTGGCCAAGCAAATGGGGCAAAAGGAAGTAAAGGAAATCAACAATGAGGCCAATGAGGATGTGCATAGAGTCCAAATCACGGTAGACAAAATCGGAGATTTTAGTGAAGGAGGTGAAGGTAACACATGTCTACCCATTACTTTTCGAGGTTACACCACGAAAGCAATCCTAGACACAGGAGCTGGAGTAAGAATAGCCATAAAAGAAATATGGGAGAAGTGGGGAAAACCAGCATTCCGACCCACAAGAATGAAATCACAATTGGCTAATGCTCACACTGAAAAACCCCTAGGATTGTTAGAGAATGTTGTACTTAAAACATGTGGAGTAGACTTTGAGCACACATTAGCCATTTGTCAATTTGAGAGAGCAAGTAACTATGAAATGATCTTGGGAAGACCTTTTATGAGACAACTAAGGGTAGTGCAAGACTGGGGTAGAGACGTAGTATACCTGCAACATAGGGGCACAACCACAAGGATAAATCTCCATACCTACGCATACCGAGATGTTCCACCTCTACAATGGAACAAAATACATAAAGAAGAGGACGACCTATCAATCCATAGTTCAGGATCTGAAAATCAATCATAGATGCATGAAGACACCCAACTATGGATGTGTAAGGTAGCCAAGAGGGAAGAACAAAGAAAAAGAACATGGAAACACGGTTGTGGAATCTCTAGACCAGTAGATGATCCACCTTATATGCCACAAGTGTTCCCAAATGAAGAGTTCGAGCCCCACGGATGGATGGAGATATTGGCCACATTAGACATGTGTGTCAAAGTTCTAACCCTGAACAAGTGCATAGACAAGGATGGATATGATGTAAGTCTATGCATGGTTGTACTCCAAGAGATAGAGGAAGGAGAATGGATGGAGAAAGAATGGAAAGAAGATTATGAAAGTATAGAAATGGAACCTGAGACCTAGAAAAAAGGACATCACTTAAAGGGAGAACATAAAGAAATGGATATTGGAAGCACTTCCACCCTCAAATAGAAGGGAAGGCAAGAGAACATCAAGTCAGCAGAAACTAGCAGGGAAGTGAATACACCACAAGAATAGTTTGAAGTTCCTAAACATTTTCAAAAGTATGAAGTGGAGGAAAGAAAAATTGCCATCCAAATGCCTAAATGACAACCACAAGAAGGAATAGCCTACGATAATAAGGAACAGACCAAGAAAGTCACTATGACCATAGAAGGGGAAGAGGAGAGATGCACCTACATAGGGAAGGATGTGTCAAAAAGCGAAGAACAAGAGCTAATAGAGTTGATTCGCAATTATAGGGATGTGTGTGCTTGGACATACAAGGACTTAAAAGGAGTGGATCCATCTATTTGTTCACACCGTATTCCGTTGAACCGTGATGCTAAACCATCAAAACGACGAGCATACACTTACAATGATGTATACTCTTCCAAAATCAAGGAAGAAATAGAAAAATTATTGGCAGCAGGATTCATATATGAAATCCAACACATAGAATGGGTGTCACCCTTGGTAGTTGTACCCAAGAAAAATGGTAAATAAGGGTGTGCATTAACATAAAAAAGGTTAACAAAGCCACTATTTGAGATAGCTACCCCTTACCCATTACGGATCACCTCTTGGAGAGAGTGGCAAGCAAAGAAGTCTATACCTTCCTCAATGGATTCTCTAGTTACAACCAAGTTGCAATTTCTCTTGAGGATCAACACAAAACTACATTTGCCATAGAATGGGGAGTATATGCTTTTAGGGTTATGCCGTTTGGCCTAACCAATGCACCTATTCCTCTCAAAGAGTGGAGCACATACCCGAGTTGAGGAGAAGTTTTGAAAAGTGCAAACAATAGAGAGTCTGTTTAAACCCAAAAAAATATGTCTTCATGGTATGACAAGGAAAAAATTTATGACATATAGTTTCTAAGAACATAATATCCACAGATGAAGACTAGATCAAAGTTATTCTAGAACTACCTCGACCAAAAAATGTAAAAGAAGTACAAGCATTTATGGGATATTGTGGATACTATCATAGATTTATCCACATGTGTGCCATATTTTCCCAACCTCTATATGGATTATTGACTCAGTTTAGTTGGACTGAAGATTGCGAGAAAGCATTCAATGAGTTGAAAATCAGACTGAGTTCAACACCCATTCTACATGTTGAGAGTGATGGATGGATGCACTCAGGAAATCAGTTGGTGCTGCAAAACCTGCTTCACACCTGCCCTCTTTTCTCTTCAGATATGCTTAGTACACTTGCTTAGCTTTCAAATGACACAAAGAAACCATATATGTGCTTTGGAAATGGTTTGGGTAATGATCAAACCAAAACAGATAACTTGATACTTCAAGAACCAAGAAAAACTTTCTATTCCTGTAGTGATACCTGCTCAGACTTTTACTCAGTATGTCCAGCACACTTAAAATTGGAACAATTCCTTTTGGGAGTATTAATGTACCTTAGTAAGCTACCAATCACAAGTGGAATCACTTCAATTGATAAACTATGCACTGAGAAATAAGTTTAGCAAACTTCTAGTTACCCCCGACTTTTTAGGAACTCTGCAGACACAGACCAGTGTGCACTTCGAAGCGGATTTCTCCCAAATGGATGAATGAAATCCTCTGAGATTTTGTATGCTTGTAGTAGACCTTGAGCTGGTTCCAATGAGCTATAGATCACTTGATTTGGTTCAGTAGATCCTGAGAAATGCTCCTTTGAAGTTGACAGACTTGGAGAAGTTAACACAGAGAACCAGAAATGATAAATGTGTGTATATCTATTGATTGATAAGTTTGTACAAGCTCAATAGCATGACAAGCATAGCTAATTGAGGTGTGGTGGTGTAGGCTATGGAGTAGCACTAGCACACACTCAGTTACAATGAAGAAATGCCTCGGGGAGTGAGCTGAAGTGACTGTACTAACCGCGACTTTTTGATTGTGTATTTTATAGAGAAGGAGTTGAGATTTGAATTTGAATTCAAATTCAAATCTCCTATATTCTCTACTCTAGAATTAAGGAGATATTCTCTCCAATCACTCCACCCAAAAAATCCACGACTTAATCAATTAGGTGTGATGTAAATGAATGCCAAGTCATATAGACCTTTTTACAATGAGTAAAAGATAATAACTCATAAGTATGAGTTCCTATGCCTTATCCTTCATGTAGATATATCCTTCAAGGGTTCCAAGTCCATCTTCCAAGGTTCCAATGTTCCAAGCCAATGTGTGTAGGCTTGTCTTGCACCAACAGCTCCCCCTTAAGCCAAACACTTTGGCTTAAGTCTTTTCTTTCATTCTTCAATCACTTCCTGCAATCCAATCATAGATTTGAATCTGCATAACTTGTTTCAATCCAATGCCTTTGTAAGTAAATCTGCACATTGCATATTTGTAGACACATATGTCAATTGAATCTCTTTGCTAAGTAGCTTTTCTCTCACATAGTGGTAATGAACCTCTATGTGTTTAGTTCTGGCATGATAAATTGGATTTGCTGCAAGGTGAAGAGAGCTAGTGTTGTCACCAAAGATAATAGGTGGTCTTGTGTGTAGACCTAACTCTGTATAAAGAAGCTTCAACCAGATAGCTTCTTGAGTTGCATTGGCAAGCCCTCTATACTCTGCTTCAGTGGATGACAATGCCACTGTAGGTTGCTTCTTAGCTGACCAAGAGATAGGCTTATCTCCTGCAAAACAAATGTAACCTGAGGTGCTTCTCCTATCATCCTTGCATCCTGCCCAATCTGCATCTGAGTAAACTTTAATGTCAATATCTGATGTATAAGGAAAATACAGACCATGACTTTGAGTTCCCTTCAGATACTTCAAGATCTTCTTTGCTGCCTCTAGGTGAGGTATCCTAGGTTTGTGCATGAATTGACTAAGCACACTTACTCCATATGCTATGTCAATTCTTGTCAAGGTAGCATAGTTCAAACTACCTACCATACTTTGGTATCCTGTAATGTCTATGATTTCTTCCCCTTCATGAGCACTTAGCTTTTGGTTAACCTCCATTGGAGTAGTAGATACCTTAGCATCCTGCAAACCAAACTTCTTGACCATATCCTGTACATACTTCTTTTGAGTAATGTAGATACCTGTATTTGTATAGATCAATTCAAGACCTAGGAAATACTTTAACAATCCAAGATCACTAATCTTGAATTCTTTCATCATCTGTCCTTTGATATGTCTAATCCCATTGACATCATTGCCTGTAATGATGATGTCATCAACATAAACACATAAGTAGATTACCTCTGTACTACTTCTCTTTATGAATAAAGAAGTGTCTGCTTTGCTCATCACAAATCCTTGGTCTAGAAGATAGGTGGTCAATCTGTAATTCCATGCTCTAGGTGCCTGCTTCAAACCATACAGAGCCTTCTTCAACTTATAAACATAATGTACCTTTTTTGGATCTTCATAGCCAGGTGGTTGTGACATGTAGACTTCTTCAGATATCCATCCATTCAAGAATGCATTCTTCACATCTAATTGGTACATATTCCAATTCTTGGATGCAGCTACACTCACCAATACTCTGATAGTTGGCATCTTGGCCACAGGAGAAAATGTCTCCTCATAATCAATGCCTTGGGTTTGTGCAAAACCCTTGGCTACCAACCTAGCTTTGTACCTGTTTATTGTTCCATCTGAATTCTTCTTTAGTTTGTAGATCCATCTGGATCCTATTACCTTCATAGAGTCCTTCTTGGGTACCAAGTCCCAAGTATCACTTTCCTTAAGGGCTTCTATCTCTTCATCCATGGCTTCTCTCCATTCTGGTTTGATAATTGCTTCTTCATAGTGTTGGAGCAGAGCAATCATCAATAAGTGATTACATGAAGTCCAAAAGTGAAAAGATATTTGGAAGGATGAAGATTACTTTCAAAGGAAGAGAATAGAGTCAGAAATGTTTCTTTTGTATACTACTCTTGTAAATAGTTCAATGCATTTGAAAAAGATGACGAGTTAGACTTGTATATATATCTACAGATATGTATTCGTAGAGAGAGAGAGTGATATAGATGAGATAGAGAAGAATAGGTGAATAGGTGATGAACATTGTATGTATCATCAACCATATGTATGAAAAGTAATGAAGAAGAAAATGTTGTAGAATTCTGCGCGTCGATCTTCTCTTCCATTCTCCTTCTGTGCTTAATCTTTTGAGGAATCCTTTTGTACTTATCTAAGTCCATAGTTAATCTATCTATGGCTAGAATTTGAGAGATTAATTGTAATCAGGCTGAGAGAATTTTGATTAGGAACATTCATATGTAAGAATGTTCTAAGAGTCGTAAAATCTGGCGCACATTTCATCTTCAAAGAAATGGTCAGTGCTCAGTCCGTAGTGTAAAGTTTTACACAAGTGAGGGCTCAAAATTTAAGTTGGAAGGTAAGCCATCTATGGCTAGAAGATCTTGATAAAACGGGTTCAACATTGTGAGAACCAGTGCTAAGAAGTTGCAGGTGTCAAAGTCGCCATTGCAGAGAAGCTCTTTCAGACATAGGTAAAGTGTTTTACACATTTCTCAGGATGTACTCAATCATTTTGAGAAATTTAACTTGGTAAAGTTGCGCAATCTCAAGGCGAAGTGTTGTGCAAAGTTTTGTCAAAAACTTTACAGAAATGATTAGTCAATGAGTGATTAATCTGCAGCAGACTTTTCTGAAGAAGTTGAATTTTTCAGAATATTCGATTTTCTGATAAATTGGTGAATGATCTCTAAGTTTGGTGGAGTCTAAGGTTAATCTTGATATAGAGGTGATCTAACTTCAAGGTTAACTTGTTCTTTTGGAGATTAACACTCTCCATCAGTGGTATCAGAGCAGGTTGTGTCAAAATTGAGAAAAAGAAGACTCCGACTACTGCAGAAATACAAATCTTTACATCTCGAAGGTGCAAAGGTTAAAGTGTGAAGAAAGATTGAAGGAAGACATACAAGAGTATCAAAAGGATCAGAAGGAGCAACATTCGAAGTAAAGGTACATTCATTATCTGTAAAGGTTAAAGTTTTGAGACTACAGGTGAAGCAAGGATGGGAGATAGTCTCCAAATTGAAAAGTTGGATAGAGAGAACTATCCTGCATGGTCTATGAGGATGGAAGCTCATCTTATGAGTAAAGATCTAATAGGTTACATCACAGGAGATGAAGAAAAGCCAGAATTCAGAGATCCTAGTGTTCCAACTAGGGAGGAGCTTGCAGACTTGAAGAGTTGGATGAAGAAAGATGCTCAAGCAAGGAGCATAATCTACATGGCAGTCAATGACTATTTGCTTCCTCACATTAGAGGACTTGAAAGTGCATGTGACATTTGGAATGCTTTGGAGGAGCATTTCCAAAACACAACCAAATCAAGGAAGGCTTCACTATGGGCAGAATTTACTACATTCAAGAAGAAGGCCTCACAATCAATTTCTGATTATGTGACAAAGATGGACATTGCAGATTCTCTAGGTGCAATGGATGAAGACATTGAAGAAGACAAATTGGTAAGACAAATACTCACAGGGCTGAGAGGAGATGAGAAGTGGAAGCCCTTCATTTTATCTACAGAACTTTCATTAGATCACTTTACTCCTGATTTGAATCAATTGTTAGGTCATATGCTAACTTTTGAGAATGATGTCAAAGGAGATGTTGATAAGAGTGCAGGTCATGCAATGTACTCTAAAGACAAGAAGAAAGCTAACAAAGGGAAGCAACAATCAGGTGAAGAAGAAGGTACATCAAACCAAGCAAATTTCATAAGAGGAAGAGGAAATGGCAGAAGTAGAGGAAGAGGCAGAAACAACAAAGATAATGCAAGAGCTTGTTGGATATGTGGTAAGACCAATCATCTATCTCATGATTGTTGGCACAATAATCAAAACAATGGTAATTATCAGAACTTTAATCAAAGAGCAAGAGGTAGTAGATTTCAGAGAGGAAACTTCAGAAGTAGAGGTGGTAGGAATTCTTTTGGAAGAGGTGGAGGAAGAAGCTTCCAAAATCAATCCTATAATAACACCTACTACAACTATACATCAGATCAGAAGGAGGACTCGACTCTCCTTATGAATACATGTGAAACCTCACATGAGGACATGAGAGTGTTCTACATTGATTCAGGATGTAGTAATCATTTAAGTGGAAATATTTCCTTGATGACTGACCTAGATCATAATGCAATTAATCATACAGTTCAGACAGGTGATAATACAAAGCATAAGGTAAAGTCAATTGGTTCAGTCAAAGCTAAGGATGGGAGCACTCTTCTGAGTAAGGTTCTTTATGTTCCCACAATCCCAAAGAATTTGATCAGTGTAGGTCAAATTGTGGAAAAAGGATATGAGGTAAGGTTCACCAATGATGGAGTTTATGTTGAAGACCCTAGTCAAGGGTATAAACAAGTTATTGCAGGAAAGAAAGAAGGAAGGCTCTTCACATTGAAGGTACAAGGAAATGTTGGACATGCTATGTTCACATATGGAGAGCAGAAGGTGTCAGAATTGGATCTTTGGCACAAAAGACTTGGACACTTTAATGAAAGAGGTATTAAAGAAATGATTAACAATGATTCAGTGCTTGGATTGCCTAACATTGCAGGTCAGCACATGACATACAGATGTGAGGCATGTCAATTAGGTAAGGCTCATAAGCAATCCTATTCCAAGCATGGATTTATGTATTCAGAAAGACTTGAATTGGTGCATACAGATGTGTGGGGTCCTTCAAAGGACTTTAGTATAAATGGTTCAAGATATTATGTCATATATGTTGATGATGCTACCAGATGGATCACAATTTATGTGATTAAAGAAAAGTCAGAAGTGTTTAATACATTTAAACACTATCATGCATATGCAGAAAGAATTACAGGACAAAAAATTGAAGAGACTAAGGTCAGATGGAGGGGGAGAGTATTTTTCAAATGAGTTCAATGATTATTTGTGGAATGCAGGTATAAAAAGAGAAGTTACTTGCAGGTACTCTCCTCAACAAAATGGGGTAGCAGAAAGAAGAAACAGGACACTTGTTGAATTTGCAAGGTCCATGATGAAAGAGAAGAATTGCCCAAATTATTTGTGGGCTGAAGCTGTTAATACAGCTACATATTTGGTTAATAGATTGTCTTGTAAAGCTTTGCAGGGTATGACACCATATGAAGCTTGGTGGGGTAAGAAACCTACCTTGGATCATTGCAGAATATTTGGATGCTTGGCATATGCATATGTGCCATCTCAATTGAGGCATAAGTTGGAGCCTAAGGCAGAAAAATATGTATTCATTGGTTATGATGATAAGCAAATGGGATACAGGTTGTGGAGTCCATCCACAAAGCAATTCCTTGTATCCAAGGATGTTACATTTGATGAGCAAGGTACTTGGTATACAGGTAAATATAATGTACATGCAGATGATGAAGAAGTAGTGGAACAAAGAAAAGGTAAAGCAAAGATTCAATTACTTGATGAAAGTGAAAACAATGAAGTACAGGTTGAATATGAGGAGAGGCCAAGGTTTGATCCAGAATGTGATGAACCAGAAACTTCAAGAAGTGCAGAAGTTAGGAGGTCATCTAGGCACAAATGGCAACCTACAAGGTATAGTTATGACACCTCATTCTTGACTACTAAAGATTATGCTTATGTGGTAAAAGCAGATGAAGACCCTTCTACATATGAAGAGGCCAAAGGAAAGAAGAATTGGGAAGATGCTATGCAAAAGGAGTATGATGCATTGATAGAGAATCAAACATGGGATTTGGTTCCTAAACCTAATAGTCAGAAAATCATTGGTTGTAAGTGGGTCTACAAGACTAAAAGATTTGCAGATGGAAGTGTGTCTAGGTACAAAGCTAGACTTGTTGTGAAAGGGTATGCACAGACATATGGAGTGGACTATGATGAGACTTATAGTCCTGTGGCAAAGATGACAACTATCAGGACACTCATAGCAATTGCTGCTTGCAAAGGTTGGAAGTTATCTCAATTAGATGTAAAAAATGCTTTCTTGAATGGTTACATTTCAGATGAAGTCTACATGGAGCAACCAGATGGGTTCAAAGATCAAGTGAGTCCAAATTATGTGTGTAAGCTCAAGAGAGCTTTGTATGGGTTGAAGCAGGCCCCAAGGGCTTGGAATTATAGGCTTGTAAAATTCTTGAATGATCTTGGATTTCAAGCATCAAAGGCAGATAGTAGCTTGCTAGTCAAAGCAAGTGAAGATGGGTTCATTTATGTTTGTATTTATGTTGATGACATAATACTTACAGGAACAGATGATAAAGGAATACAAATGATCAAGAAGCAGATGGAGAAAGAGTTCAAAATCAGTGATTTGGGGAACCTATCATTCTTCTTGGGAATGGAGATTTCTTATACTCAACATGGAGTATATGTGACCCAAGAAAGTTGGTGTGCTTTCACAATTTATGCATTGTCCTAGAAAGGAACATTGGATTGCAGGACAAAGAGTACTTAGATACATCAAGGGTACACTCAGAGAAGGGTTGTACTATGGATTTACTTCTGATACAAGAGTGAAGATATATAATGATGCAGATTGGGCAGGTAATGTGGATGATAGAAGATCAACACATGGATACTTGTGCTATGTAGGAGACAAATTGATTTCATGGTGTTCTAAGAAGCAACATACAGTTGCTTTGTCATCTACAGAAGCAGAATATAAAGGTATGGTGGAAGCTGCAAAAGAGGTAATATGGCTAAAGACACTTATGAAGGTTTTTGATGTTGTTCAGAGTACTCCTGTTATTTGTGGAGACAACATGAGTTCTTTATACTTGGCAGCTAATCCTGTGTTTCATGCTAGAACTAAGCATACTGAAATACAGTATCATTTCCTGAGAGAGAAGGTCATTGAGAAGGAAATTGAAGTCATACACACTCCTACAAAAGATCAACTTGCAGATATGATGACTAAAAGTTTGGATGGACCTAAGTTGCAGAGGTTTAAAGATATGGCATGAATAAAGAATATGCAGGTAATCACAATTGAAGATTGAGGGGGAGCTGTTGGAGCAGAGCAATCATCAATAAGTGATTACATGAAGTCCAAAAGTGAAAAGATATTTGGAAGGATGAAGATTACTTTCAAAGGAAGAGAATAGAGTCAGAAATGTTTCTTTTGTATACTACTCTTGTAAATAGTTCAATGTATTTGAAAAAGATGACGAGTTAGACTTGTATATATATCTACAGATATGTATTCGTAGAGAGAGAGAGTGATATAGATGAGATAGAGAAGAATAGGTGAATAGGTGATGAACATTGTATGTATCATCAACCATATGTATGAAAAGTAATGAAGAAGAAAATGTTGTAGAATTCTGCGCGTCGATCTTCTCTTCCATTCTCCTTCTGTGCTTAATCTTTTGAGGAATCCTTTTGTACTTATCTAAGTCCATAGTTAATCTATCTATGGCTAGAATTTGAGAGATTAATTGTAATCAGGCTGAGAGAATTTTGATTAGGAACATTCATATGTAAGAATGTTCTAAGAGTCGTAAAATCTGGCGCACATTTCATCTTCAAAGAAATGGTCAGTGCTCAGTCCACAGTGTAAAGTTTTACACAAGTGAGGGCTCAAAATTTAAGTTGGAAGGTAAGCCATCTATGGCTAGAAGATCTTGATCAAACGGGTTCAACATTGTGAGAACCAGTGCTAAGAAGTTGCAGGTGTCAAAGTCGCCATTGTAGAGAAGCTCTTTCAGACATAGGTAAAGTGTTTTACACATTTCTCAGGATGTACTCAATCATTTTGAGAAATTTAACTTGGTAAAGTTGCGCAATCTCAAGGCGAAGTGTTGTGCAAAGTTTTGTCAAAAACTTTACAGAAATGATTAGTCAATGAGTGATTAATCTGCAGCAGACTTTTCTGAAGAAGTTGAATTTTTCAGAATATTCGATTTTCTGATAAATTGGTGAATGATCTCTAAGTTTGGTGGAGTCTAAGGTTAATCTTGATATAGAGGTGATCTAACTTCAAGTTTAACTTGTTCTTTTGGAGATTAACACTCTCCATCACATAGGTACCTGGTTCTTCATTCAACAAGTCTTTTGCAAGATATACAGAATGTTTAGTTACAAGTGATGTGTCATACCCAAATCTGATAGGCTTCTTCTTTTCTCTTTGAGATCTCCTCATTGCTTGAGTAGAAGTTTCTGGTTTATCCTCTAATTGCTTCATCTTCATCTTTCCTTTGGACTTCCAAGCCTTGAACTCTTCAAGGTTTATTGTATCATCATCTGAGCTTGAATCTTCTTGCTGAGGTTGCTCTTCCTTGGTAAGCTTTGGAAAATCTTCTTCCATGTCATAGGGTAGACTCACTTTCCTGCATTCATTCTCATACCAAGAGTCATTTTCATCAAATATGACATCTCTGCTTACCTTGAACCCTTTGTTTGTGGGGTTGTAGAATCTGTATCCTTTTTGGTTCAAATCATAACCAATGAAGATACATTTTTCAGCCTTAGGGTCTAGCTTTCCCCTTACCTGTGAGGGAATATGCACATATGCTACACAACCAAAGATTTTGCAATGATCCAGAGAGGGTCTCTTACCATGCCATGCTTCATATGGTGTCATGCCATCAAGTGATTTGGATGGCAACCTATTGATGAGATAAGTGGCAGTGGATACACTCTCTGCCCATAGGTAATTTGGCAACTTTTTCTCATTAAGCATAGACCTAGGTGTTTCCACAATGAGTCTATTCCTTCTTTCAGCTACCCCATTTTGATCAGGTGAGTACCTTGTAGTAATCTCCCTTTTGATGCCTCTTTCCTGCAAGAAATCTTCAAACTCATTGGAGAAGTACTCTCCTCCACCATCTGACCTTAGCCTCTTCAAGCTTCTACCTGTTTGATTTTCAACAAGTGCAAGATACCTCTTGAAACAATTAAATACTTCATCTTTGTGCTTCATAAAGTATAAAATGGTCCACCTGCTATAGTCATCAATGAAGGACACATAATACCTTGAACCAGAAATGGAAGGGTCCTTGCTAGGTCCCCAAACATCTGTGTGTACCAAGTCTAGGTAGTCCTCATGCATGAAACCTTTCCTTGAGTAGGGTAATCTGTGAGACTTACCAAATTGACATGATCCACATTTATAAATCATGTGTTGCTTGGATACATTAGGTATCCCAAGCATACATTGATCCCTGCACATTTGCTTTAGAGTCCTTTCACCTATGTGCCCTAATCTCTTGTGCCATATCTCTAACTCTGAAAGTGTCTGATCCTTATAATTATACAAAGCAATATTTTTTGTATCTTCTAGCTCAAATGTAAACAATCTACCTGATTTCTCCCCTTTGGCTATCCTTCTGAATCCATGTTTTGGATCCTCCACATATGCTCCATGTTGTGTGAATCTGACCTGCAAACCTTTCTCCACAATCTGACCAACACTCATTAAATTCTTAGTTATTGTAGGTACATAGAGTACCCTGCTTAATAGATTCTGATTACCATCACATGTCTTCACATTTCCAACTTTGACAACAGAGTGTTTAGTGTCATCACCTGTTTGTACCTGATGTTTGCCCTTGGGCTCTTCCAAATCAGAAAGTAGTGCCACATTGCCAGCTACATGGTTAGAACATCCTGAGTCAATGTAAAATAAATGATCATCATTTGTACCTATCTTGGAGGTCATATTCATGATCAATAGGGAGTCATCTTGCTCCTCTGTGTAGTTGTTGTAGTCTCTTCTATTTCTGAATCCACCTTGGTAGTTTCCATTGTGGTTGTTGTTGTAGTTGTTGTTGTATTGGTTGTTGTATCCATTGTAGCTTTGATGTTGGTTGAATCTGCCTCTCCCTTGAGAGTATCCACCTCTTGAGTAGCCTCTTCCTCTCTGATTTTTGTAGTTCTTGTAGCATTCATCTGTGGTATGATTGGACAATCCACAAATGTTGCATGGTGATGAGTTGTAGGGTCTCCCCCTACCTGACTTGCCTCCTCTGCCTCTTCCTCTAGATGACCTACCTCTTCCTGCATAATTAGCTTGAGAGGTAGAGCCTTCTTCATCCTGTTTCTTCTTGCCTTTATCTTTAACCTTTTTATCAGTACAGAGAGCAGAGGGGTTATTACCTTTTGATTGATCTCCAGCCTTTGTAAACTTTGCTTCATGTGTAAATAGTTGGCCCATGAGTGTTGTGAGATCAGGGGTATGCATGTCCATATAGAGATCCATTGCAGTGGTGAAACTTTCCCACTTATCATCTGCCTTGAGTCCATTTGTCACTTGCCTGACTATTTGCTCTTCTTCAATCTCCTCTCCAATGCTTGCTAATTGGTCTGCCACATCTTTGATCTTTGTCACATACTCTGAGACTGATTGCTTGGGCTGCTTCCTAAGTGTTGTGAACTCAATCCATAATTGATTCTTCCTAGCCCTTGTGTTGGAAGAAAAATAGTTTGACAAGGTTTCCCAAGTCTCTTGGGAATTCTTACAGTTCCTTACATGAGGTAAAAGAAAGTCAGATATAGAGTTTAAGAGATAAGACCTTGCCAAAGCATCCTTTGCACACCATTGGTTGAGCCTTTCATGTTCATCCTTTGTAGGTAGTGCTCTAGTCTTGAATGAGGGCAACTCCTCATCTCCTGATATGTATCCAAATAGACTTCTCCCTTGTAGATAGGTCTTCATTCTCAATGACCAAGCTTGATAATTGTTTCTATCCAATTTGTCAATGAAGGAAGGGAAAACATCACCCATGATTACCTTATTTGCTCTGATACCACTGTTGAGAGTGATGGATGGATGCACTCAGGAAATCAGTTGGTGCTGCAAAACCTGCTTCACACCTGCCCTCTTTTCTCTTCAGATATGCTTAGTACACTTGCTTAGCTTTCAAATGACACAAAGAAACCATATATGTGCTTTGGAAATGGTTTGGGTAATGATCAAACCAAAACAGATAACTTGATACTTCAAGAACCAAGAAAAACTTTCTATTCCTGTAGTGATACCTGCTCAAACTTTTACTCAGTGTGTCCAGCACACTTAAAATTGGAACAATTCCTTTTGGGAGTATTAATTTACCTTAGTAAGCTACCAATCACAAGTGGAATCACTTCAATTGATAAACTATGCACTGAGAAATAAGTTTAGCAAACTTCTAGTTACCCCCGACTTTTTAGGAACTCTGCAGACACAGACCAGTGTCCACTTCGAAGCGGATTTCTCCTAAATGGCTGAATGACATCCTCTGAGATTTTGTATGCTTGTAGTAGACCTTGAGCTGGTTCCAATGAGCTATAGATCACTTGATTTGGTTCAGTAGATCCTGAGAAATGCTCCTTTGAAGTTGAAAGACTTGGAGAAGTTAACACAGAGAACCAGAAATGATAAATGTGTGTATATCTATTGATTGATAAGTTTGTACAAGCTCAATAGCATGACAAGCATAGCTAATTGAGGTGTGGTGGTGTAGGCTATGGAGTAGCACTAACACACACTCAGTTACAATGAAGAAATGCCTCGGGGAGTGAGCTGAAGTGACTGTACTAACCGCGACTTTTTGATTGTGTATTTTATAGAGAAGGAGTTGAGATTTGAATTTGAATTCAAATTCAAATCTCCTATATTCTCTACTCTAGAATTAAGGAGATATTCTCTCCAATCATTCCACCCAAAAAATCCACGACTTAATCAATTAGGTGTGATGTAAATGAATGCCAAGTCATATAGACCTTTTTACAATGAGTAAAAGATAATAACTCATAAGTATGAGTTCCTATGCCTTATCCTTCATGTAGATATATCCTTCAAGGGTTCCAAGTCCATCTTCCAAGGTTCCAATGTTCCAAGCCAATGTGTGTAGGCTTGTCTTGCACCAACACTACATTCCATATCCATGTGGATGCTTCTAAATTTGCCATAGGAAGCATCTTAGCATAGCCTGCAGATAAAGGAAAACTCGATCACCCCATAGCCTATGCTAACAGGCAGCTCAACCAAGCCGAACGTAATTACACCACCACTGAATGATCCATGCTCTGTTATACCTTATCAATAAACCCTGTAATACTTGAAGACTAGTGAGATGGTTTTTGCTCTTAATGGATTTTGATTTAGAACTAGTGGTTAAGAAAGGAAACATGCATTTCGGAGCCAATCATCTGTCTTGAATGGCTCATGGAGAACCTCCAATTGGAGTTGCGGATGATCTGCCTGACACCTATCTTTTTAACTTGGAACTTTGTCCACAGTGGGAAGAAAAATTGATACCTATACTCACACATGGACCTGGTCATAGGATTAAGTCATATAAAACCCAACAATTGTGGAAGACTAGGAACCTTCATATTGTAGCAGGAAGCCTATATAATCAAGATTCTGGTGGACTTTTGTTAAGGCATGTAAACAAGGATGAACAAAAGGTGGTTAAGAAACACCCACATAAATGCATGGAAGAAACATAGAAGTATCAGTGGTACAGTACAAGAACTAAAAAGGTTAGGAGTGTATTGGCCAAAGATACACAAAGACGTTCATTTGCACGTAACAAATTGTCCCACATGTTAGGAGGAAAAACGAGAGGAGAACTCTATGCTATGCTATTCCACAATAGCACCTAGATGGAGTTTACCTTTAGTGAACTCTTTAAAGACACATGAATACCCGGAAGAGGCAAACCTAGCAAGAAAATGGGCTTTAGAGGAGCAAACTAAAGATTATACCCTTATAGGAAGATAGCTATTTAAACATGGACAGGACAATCAACTATGATTATTGCTGGTGCAAATACCAAGACCACATTTGGCTAGGCATGGAAGCAAACATGTGTAACTACATGAAGAAGCATGAGAACCTTAGCTTGTAATTGCTTGTTCATTAACCATTGTAAAAGGTGTTTTCACTTGAGGAATCTTGTAACCCAAAATCTCGTGGTGATATGAGAGCTAAAAGCTACGATTTTCATTTGGTAGAACCACTCCTAACTTAGAGGAGATTTTTTAGGTAAAGCCAAGTTTGAATTCAAATTCAATCTTGGAGGTAAAAACTCTATAAAAGGTACTTGTAAACTCGCAGCCAAGAGAGCACCCATTATTGATCATATTGTTGATCATTTGATGTAGTTGAGAGGCTTACACTATAGCCCACTCCTATCACCATCATTGTGCATCATATTCATGCCAATGATCATGTACAACATTGTCATATAATAGATTATATCTTTGATCATCTCTATTGGTCTCTCTATCATTGTTACTCAGAACAGTGTACTTGTCTTGCTCATATCGCTTTGATCCCTCAATCATTTTCAATGATCTATAACTTGTTGGAACAAGCTCAAAGTCTACTACAACCTACCAAAGCTTGAAGAAGTTTCATGCAGCCAATTGGGAGAAAATTTTCTCAAAGAGGTCACTGGTCATTCTCTACAGAGTCCCCAAAAAGTCGGGGGTAAGATTCTACTTGGTAAAGACATTTCTCAGTGTGTAGTCTATCATTTTAAGTGATTCCACTTGGAATCATTAGCTCTCTAAGAAAGTTAGATACCATCAAAAGGGAACTTTAAATTTGCTACCATGATCTGAGTACTGAACAAAACTTCCAATAGGTATCAAGAAAAAAATAGCAATTTTTTGGTCACTAGCTAGTTGCAAACTTATCTGTTTTGATCCTATTGTTTGAAGCATCATCTCCAAAGCACATAGACACTTATTTAGTGTAATTTGAAATCTAAAATGGCCTACAACACTACTCTAAAGTAAAAAAAGGGTAGGTACTAAGCAGGGATTAGTAGTACCAACTCATTTCTTGAGGTGTCCATCCATCTTTCCCAACAGTGGTATTAGAGCAATTTGAGGTAAAATGGGAGATGGTTTCCTTTATTGATAAATTTGATAGGAACAACTATCAATCATGGTCTTTGAGGATGAAGACATACTTACAAGGAAGGAGTCTCTATGGATACATATCAAGAGATGAGGAGATGCCCATTTTCAGAAGCAAAGGACAACCTACAAGAGAGGAGCATGAAAGACTCAACTCATGGTGTGCCAAAGATGCATTAGCAAGGTCATATCTTCTTAACTCTATCTCTGACTTTCTTCTCCCACCTATTAGGAACTGTAAAACATCCCAAGAGAATTGGGATATATTGTCTTCATACTTTTCATCCAATACAAGAGCAAGAAAGAACCAATTGTGGATTATGTTTACCACTCAAAGGAAGCAACCCAAGCAAAGCATTTCAGAGTATGTGAACAAAGTCAAGGATGTGGCTAACCAATTGGAAAACATAGGAGAGGAGATTGAAGAGGAGCAAATTGTGAGACAAGTGATCAATGGCATCAAGGCAGATGACAAATGGGAAAGCTTCACAACTGCCATGGACTTATACTTGGACATGCCGATTCCAGATCTTACTACACTCATGGGGCAACTCTTTACCCATGAAGCCAAGCTCAACAAAAATGGAGACTCATCTAGAGGTAATAACTCTTCTGCCCTATACATAGATAAAGGCAAGTCTAAAGAGAAAGGGAAAAGCAGAAAGATTGAAGGTGAAGGTACTACCTCTCAAGCTAACTATGTAGGGAGAGGTAGAAACTCAAGAAGCAAGGGCAGAGGAGGTAAGCAAGGTAGGGGGAGACCTTTCAACTCTTCCCCATGCAACATATGTGGATTATCTAATCACACTACAGATGAGTGCTATAGGAGCTACAATAATCAGAGAGGAAGAGGATATCAAAGAGGTGGCTACTCTCAATCAAGAGGAAGATTCAATAATACTCAAAGTTACAACAACAACTACAAAAACAATGACAACAATAACTACCAAGGAGGCTACAAATCAAGGAAAGACTACAACAGTTACATAGAGGATCAAGAGGATTCCCTTCTGATTATGAATATGACTTCAAAGCAAGGTATGAATGATGAACACCTCTTCTATATTGACTCAGGTTGTTCAAACCATGTGGTAGGCAATGTAGCTCTTCTCTCTGACCTTGAGGAACCTAAGGGAAAGCACCAAGTACAAATAGGTGATGAGACCAAGCATTCAGTGGTTAAGGTAGGAAATGCCAAAACCTTTGATGGGAATAGAAATCTATTGAGAAGGGTTCTTTATGTACCTACAATCACCAAGAACTTGTTGAGTGTTGGACAGATTGTGGAAAAGGGTTTGCACGTCAGGTTCAACTAATATGGAACATTTGTGGAGGATCCACAACATGGATTCAAGAGAATTTCCAAAAAAGAAAAGACAGGTAGATTATTTACATTTGAACTTGAAGATACAAGGAATATTGCACTTTATAATTACAAGGATCAAACATTGTCCGAGCTTGAGATTTGGCATAAAAGATTAGGGCATATTGGTGAGAGAACTTTAAAGAAAATATGTAGAGATCAATGTGTGCTTGTGATACCTAATGTATCCAAGAAACACATGATCTATAAATGTGGTGCATGTCAGTTTGGTAAATCTCACAGGTTACCCTTCTCAAAAAAAAGGTTACATGCATGAGGATTACTTGGAAATTGTCCACACAGATGTCAAGAGACCAAGTAAGGACCCTTCAATTTCTAGCTCAAGGTAGTGTCTTTCATTGATGATTTTAGTAGGTGGACTATCTTATATTTTATGAATCACAAAGATGAAGTGTTTAGTTGTTTTAAGAAATATCTTGCACTTGTGGAAAACCAAACAAGAAGAAGTCTAAAGAGACTAAGGTCACATGGAGAAGGTGAGTACTTCTCAAATGAATTTGATGCATTCTTGTAGGATAGAGGAATCAAAAGGGAGATTACAACAAGGTACACCCCTGAGCAAAATGGGGTAGCAGAGAGAAGAAATAGGTTGATTGTTGAAACAGCTAGGTCAATGTTAATTAGAAAAGATTACCTAATTATTTGTGGCCAGAGAGTGTATCTACTGCCACTTATCTTGTAAACACGTTTCCATCCAAATCACTTGATGGGATGACCCCATATGAAGCATGGCATGGTAGAAGGCCATCACTTGATCATTGCAGGATCTTTGGATGTGTTGCTTATGTGCATATCCCATCTCAGATCAGAGGTAAGCTAGATCCTAAGGCAGAAAAGTGCATCTTCATAGGGTATGATTTAAACCAGAAAGGGTACAGGTTCTATAATCCATCCAACAAAGGTTTTATGGTCACTAGAGATGTTGTGTTTGATGAGAATGATTCTTGGTTTGAAAGTGAATGGAGGAAGGTTAAGTTGCCATATGAATTGGAAGAGGAGTTTCCAAGTCTCACCAATGAAGAATCAAATCAAATTGAAGACATCAAATCAGATGATGAGGACACCATGAATTTGGAGGAGTTCAAAGCATGGAAATCAAAGGGCAAGGTCAAGATGAAGAAATTGGGAGATATACCTGACTCATCCAACCAAGAAATTAGAAGATCACAAAGGGAGAGCAAGAAGCCAATCAGATATGGGTATGACACTTCTTTAGTAACTAAGCATTCTATTTATCTTGCTAAGGATTTATCATGTGAGGAACCTACCTCATATGAAGAGAAAAAGACTATTAAAAGCACTTTTGTCAAGTCGCATTTAATCTCGTTTCGAGTTCTTGGGGATGGTTAGGGGTCTGATAGTGTAGAGGCTCTTTATTTAATTTTCCCAAATTAACTATTCCACTAAACAGTAACTTATACTTCCATGGCAACGATTTATCATCACACAGTTAATATATGCAAGTTACGATTATCTTACACAGTAATTTATCACGTGAGTTAACACTCACACCGACACACAGACTTATTAACGTTAAGACACGTTACTGTGTTATAATGAATTACTGCAATTCAACAAGAACAATACTCAGATATTCACAACTTTGCAACACAGCGTCTCTGCACGGTCATCCAGACAGACAGTTTGGCGAACCCGTCCTCTACCAAAGAACACCATAATGCCTTTTCATTAATGGATAAAAAGGTACAACTATTCGCTATGCCTTTTTGGTGCATGCGATATATGAAAAATACAATTACATTATTCCCATCCGGCGGCCTAACACTGGCATGCACGGTGGACTCGAACCCGTAAAGAAAAATAGAATTAAGGCTCATCAATGATGCCTTGTATATACATAGTTTGGGCTAATTTAAATGTTCGAGTGATCTTTTGTTTCAGGGAATCCAACATAACCTTCAATGTGTCTGGCTCTACCAGTTGTGCGTCTATTCTGACTGAACTTGCCACAATAACTTGACTCATCAGTGCATCAGTCTGCGTCTGCAAAAAGGCTTCTTGTAAATAGAACTCGTTGGCTATGGCCGCATCTCGTCTGACCTTCATATCAACAATTTCACCATCAACTCTGGACAATCTTTCTACTTGAAATCCTGTTGGGGGATTCTTGGACAAGAAGGGAATTGAGTATTTGTAAGAGAAAAAGGAAAGGCAAGAAGAGAAAATACACACTGGAAGCCTCTACCGATTGATTATAATAAGACAATTACAATGGGGATGCACAATACACTAAAATGCATCTGTGCAAAATCCCACAGAGTGCTCAATTACAAAATACCAAATACCCAAAGTCTTGTGAAGTATTGTTGCTGCCGGACTCCTCTGCACTAAACCTCCACCTTCTCCAAGCCTGCACTTGTGCACACCTTGCACCAAGCTTCCAATAAGGGGGAGGGTTGGACACCTTCTGTCGGCATGCGCACACTGCAATGAGACCTTGAGATCCTTGGGGGACTAGCTTAGCACTTCTCTGCACACTCCCTTAGTCACTCTCCATGCACACCTTGCACTTCACTTCTCTACGTCGCACACTGGTGACTCTTGCACTTCTCTCTCTTGCTTCACTTAGACTATGCTCACTCTTGCTTACTCTTAGAATGGTCCAAGAATAGTGCTTGCCTTGGTTTGAGTGTCAATTCACGTACGCTCCTAACTGCAAGACTATCTTGGTGCTCACTTTGATGTCCCAAGATTGTCTTCACAAGTGGGCAGCCAACGAATCCCTGTTTTGTCCTGTAGTGACTTTAGACTAAAACCAAAAATTTTAATTGGGAGGCCATACCTTAACTTCTACGTACGCTACCGCTTCACATACCTTCACATTTTCCTTTTAACTCTTCAAATGTGCACGTAAGGGAGGGTTCACCTGAACCTTCCAAAACACTTTAAAAACACTTTGAACCTTAGGGAAATTAAAGAAATAGCTCTGCAACTTGCAAGCCACTTTCTCCAATTTACCCTTTGTGGACAATTAATTGTGCACTACCTGTGCACTTTGACACCTGCACTTTAGCACTTTGACTTTGCACCTATTGACTTTGACCTTGAATTTGTTGACTTTGACCAATTTGACTTTGACCTTTTGACTTTGATTGTAGTTGACTTTGACTACAATTGACTTTGACCAACATGACTTTTATGGGCTCAATAGTTGCCCACCACCTAATGTGCTCTCCGTCCTTGAGAGCTACAACCAAAACTCTGAGCATATAGGACACCATGATTATGAAGCTGCAAAATTGTGAAGAGGACACTTGAGCAGCAACCAATTCCACCAAAAGCACGATAGAACAAGCACCACACAAGAACCAAAAGTTGGATTTTGCCATGGAAAAGCAAAGGGGGGCAATGGGAGGGTAGAAAGGAGGTGGAGGGGAGGGCTGAGGGGCGAAGATGGAAGGGGTTGGGAGGGTTAAGGATGTGGCTGGGCAGATTGGTAAAGGGAGGGATTGGGGGTATGATTATGGGGTCTAGAGAGGGTTAAAATGATCAAACAGTAGAGCTACAGAGGGTGCATATGGGAAATTATGAAACATAAGGTAAGAGAAGGTGAGAATAGACCATGTGGACAATGTGGGGAAATAAAACCATGTGATAAATGTGCTCAAAACATGTGGGTTTTGACCAAACGTCAGAGAAAAGTGTGGATTTTGGAAAAAATAAGTCAAAAAATGAATCCAAAGGTGCCAAAATACATGAAAATGACTCCAAATTTGAAACAAATGGCCATCCGAGGCACGATCCAGAGCCAAAAGGGTCAGAATCGTGGGGGGGGAGGAGGAGAGAGAGAGAGAGAGAGAGAGAGAGAGAGAGAGAGAGAGAGAGAGAGAGAGAGAGGGAGAGAGAGAGAGAGAGAGAGAGAGTTTTTGTTGAATTTCTGTTTTTTTTTTCGAGAAATACCTCCTAAGGGGAGGGGTTTTGTTTTTGTTTTTTTTTTATATAGAAAAATGCCCAAAAATAGAAAAAATGCCAGAAAAATTCCAAAACTTACCCAAAAAAATCCAAAAAAATTCTGGAAAAATTTGGAAAAATTCTCTACAGGGTACAGGGCAATATTCTCAATCAAAACCACAGAGAGCTTCCTTTATGCTTCTAATTTGGTCAAGAAAATGACTATTGAAAGTGAAGAAAACGGCTAGAAAAATTGCTAAAAATTGCTTGAAAAATTCCCAAAAAGTCCCAAACATTTCCAAAAATTGTATTTTTGTGGAGGTTATGAAATTCCTTCTAAATTTTCTAAAAACTCAAGGAACAAGCATGAAATGGATAAAGAAAACTACTAAAATTGAAACAAAATGAAATGAGAAGGCTATGTACAACCTGGACAAATTTTGTAGTTCAAAGTGATCCATACTTCTTCAAGTTTGTTGATGATAGGCCTTGAGCCTTGATATGTTGACCAGTGGCAAGGCCTCTCCTTTCAGTGTGTCTAACTCCATAACACCCCAATTCAGCAATGTTTTAACTCGATAAGGTCCTTCCCAGTGTGGGAGCCATTTTCCTCTCACTTGTGTTTGAAGATGAGGTCTATGGAGAAGAACTAACATGCCTGGCTCTATGTTGTTGTTCCACAGATTTCGATCATGTGCCTCCTTCCTCTTCATCTGAGTTTCTAACAATTGTTTTGTTTCTAGTAGACGAATCTCCTCCACTTTATGCAAGGCTCCCAGCCTCTGAGAGACACCACCATCATTCTTTCCCTGCATGAATGCCACTTTAGGGGATCCATGTAAAAATTCAAAGGGCTCAATTGGCAATATGCCATAAACCAGTTGGAATGGAGAATATCCGATGGCCTCTTTGAAAGCTAACCTGTATGCCCATAGGGTACCTTGAAAAGCAATGTCCCAGGAAGTAGGCTGTAACATACATTCCTTCCTTAACATGGAAATTAATACCTTATTCGTTGACTCAGCCTGTCCATTAGCTCTTGGGTAGTAGGCACAAGAGGTCCTATGTAGAATTCTATACCTGTTCAAAATTTCCTGCAGGACCTTATTCACAAAATGAGAACCCTCGTCTGTACAAATTTCAAGTGGACATCCAAACCTGCAAATGATGCTACAGTAAATGAAATTAGCCACAGTTTGGGCGGTGCAGTCAGTTGATGCAATAGCTTCAGCCCATTTCGTCGCATAGTCTGTCGCTATCAATAAATACTTCTCTCTTTTAGGAATCGACGGAGGGTAGATAGGCCCTACAAAATCTAACCCCCACTTCTCAAACGGTTGCCAAGACATGGAAATAATCAAGGGGTTATGCCTCTACTTGGTGGGCTTAGGGCCACACCTCTAGCAAACATCACATGCTTTTCCCGAATCATCACCATCTTTGAATAATGTAGGCCACCATAAACCAACATCAAGGATCCTCTGACTCATAATATGCCTTGGAAGGTGCCCACCACCTGTTCCTTCATGTGGAGATTGAAGGACTTCCCTCAATTCTTCTTCTTCCAAGCACCTCCTAACCTGTCATCCTTTCCCTGTCTATATAATTTATCTTCAATGAAGGTATACGGTCTACTCTTGATTAGCAGTCTCTTCCTTTGCACAACACTAGCCTTTTCTGGATACACACTAGTTTTAATGAAATTCTTGATATCATAATAGCAACCTTCAGCTTGTACAACGAACATATTAGCATTTGGAAAATCATCATTGATTCCACTAGCTTGATCCATCACATTGATTCTGGATAGGTGATCTGCCATCACATTTTCTTTACCTGGTCTGTGGATCACAGAAAAATCAAACTCTTGGAACAACAATAACCACCTCCATATTCTACCAGTGGCTTGTGGTTTGTTGAGCAAGTATTTTAGTGCTTGGTGATCCGTTATAATAACAAATTATACTCCTAGTAAGTAATGACGAAATTTTTGGACAACAAAAACCATGGCTAAGGCTTCCCTTTCTGTGGTGCTGTAATTCCTTTCAGCCTTAGTCAAAATTCTATTGGCATATTGAATTGGTCTCTCCACCTTAAATTCTTCACTGGGTTGTGTCAAAATTGCCCCCACTGCATAGGCACTGGCATCTACATGTATATGAAAGATTTTTTACCACTCAGGTGTGATCAAAATGGGAGCAGACACTAACCTTGACCGTAATGTTTGATATGCTTTTTCCTCCTCTTCTTCCCATTTAAAAGGTATTTCCTTACCTGTAAGTCTAGCCAGTGGTCTGGCTATCTCTGCATACATTTTTATAAACCTTGTGTGGTATCCAGTATGCCCCAAGAAACTCTGAATCTCTTTAGGAGATTTAGGTTTAGGCAACTTTAATATAGAAATGATTTTGTCAGGATCTGGGGCCATACCTTTAGCCGACACCACATGTCCTAAGAGAGTTCCTTCTGACACAAGGAAATGACATTTGTTTGGATTGAGCTTTAGCTTAGTCTCCCTGCATCTCTTGAAAACATTCTGTAGATGTCGCAAGTGATGGTCCAAACAATCTAAAGGAGTCTCCTTGTGAGAACCTGAAAACGAAGAGAAGTCATTCATGAAGATTGTAAGTGATTCCAGCAATAAGGGGCCAAAAATGAGATTGACCGTTCTGTTAAAGGTGGCTAGAGCATTTCTGAGCCCAAATGGCATTTTTATATACACATACATTCCCCAAGGTGTGATAAAAGCAGTCTTTTCACGATCCTCTGGGTGTAGGTGTATTGATATTTGATTGTAGCCATTGAAGCCATCCATAAAGCTATATAATGCATGTCCAGCCACTTCTTCAATGACCTGCTCTCCAAATGGCATTGGGAATCCATCTGGGATTATCACCTTGTTGAGTGCTCTAAAGTCAACGCAAATTCTGATTTTATTGGTATTCTTCTTTGGCACTATAACCATAGGTGAGAGCCACTCTTAGTCTTCCACAGGAATAATGATTCCTGCATCCTCCATCTTCTGTATTTCTACATAAACAGCTTTGTTGGAGCTGGAGCTGAAGGACTGACAAGACAAGGAAGCACAAGAAGAGAGTCCGAGAAAAGAGATAGCACAAGCAGACAAGGCAGTCAACGACGATCCGGCAAGTAGGCCAACAATTTTCTTCAGGAAGAAGCACTTATGAACATTCACGCAGATTTAGCACTAAGGCAACCTTAATTTTTCAAAACCTCTACAACCATTAAAAGTGATTCTCATCACTAAATGCCATTGTAAATATCATTTCATCTTTTTGTAGCTCCATTTTGTGCAAGCCAAGGAGTCCTTGAGCTTGAGGAGCTTTAGAGGTATCTACCTGCCAATTTTCGTATTTTTTAGATATCGTTTGAGCCCTCAAATGGGCCCTGGAACCTAATTTTTAACTAGGCCGGACACTAGGTCTGGACAGGGCCAAAACTTAGCCAAAAACTATAAAAAGAGCTAGAGAGCTCATTTTTGGGGTTAGATTGTAATTGAAACGAACTTGTATGAGCATTTTGAAAGTAATCGAAAAGCTCCATTGATTCTCACTCTTTGTCTTGCCTTGTGTGCGCGTGTGTGTGTATGTGTGTGCATGCTTGTGTGCTTCTCACTCACGCACTTGTGCCGCCACTTGCTCGAGGTCTTCATACCATCCTCACGTCTTCCCGGATTGACATTAAAGGAGGTGCTACTCATCATTGAGCTACACCAAATTTTGGCGCCGTTGCCGGGGATCGAGCTTTGAGGACGAGCGTGTGATGGTAAGACGTAGAGTTGACGCGTTGGAGTTGTAGGTATTTTCTTCACTCTCATCGAATTTCTTTTACTTTCTTCACCATCTTCATCACCATCATCATCATCACCATCTCCCACCTCCATCTCCATCATCGCGAAAATTTTCAGTTTTGATCATATCACCATCTCCACCTCATTTCCTCCATTCCACTTGTGAGAGAGAGCGAGAGAGCGATATTGCTTGCACTGTTTTTGCATGCTGTTGTGATTCTTGCAGGTACTGCCATCATCATCATCCCCAGCACGCTGCGCGCAGGTACGAAATTCGAAGAAACTGTCTCGCGGTCGCAGGCTTCTGTCGATCGCGACTGACAAAAATTTCTGACTTTTCACAAAAGTGAGTACACCACTAGAACAAGCACAAGGAGCACCTTCCAAAACACTAAAAACAGTAGAAAAATTCCGAGGTTTTCTGTCAATCGCGACCGACAGCCTCTGTCAATCGCGACCGACAGACCCTGTCAATCGCGACCGACAGACCCTGTCAATCGCGATCGACAGACCTCCACGATCGACTGACTGCCACGTAGGACCCTGTCAATCGCGATTGATATCGTCGATCGCGATCGACAGCCACGACCGACACCTCTGTCAATCGCGATTGATACCGTCGATCGCGATTGATTGAAATTCCACGATTGATTGACTTTTGCGCGTAGCCACGTGTCCATCGCGACTGATAGGACCCCGATTGACTGAAATCTCGGCGAAAAATCCGGAAAACGTGTCAATCGCGATTGATACTGTCGATCGCAATTGACAGCCACGATCGACTCTGTCGATCGCGATTGACACTGTCAATCGCGACTGACAGCCCCGACGGACACCTCTGTCAATCGCGATTGACAGACCTGTCGATCGCGATTGACAGGCTTTTCGGCCAAAAAAATTAGGGTTTTTTTATTTCAAAAGTTGGGGCAATTTTTGGGGCACAATAGTCAATCCATTAGCATTTTTGAGGTTCCTACACTTGTGTCTTGGGAGAAAATCTTAGGATCTGTCAGCCAGTTTGAATCCTGTTTTAACCCCCTAAACCCTGAACAGTCATAACTTTTCCATACGAAATCCATTTTTTGAGCTCTTGGGCTTGTCGGAAAGCTCGTGGCATATACTACACGCCCTCAACTGTTTTTTATAAAGATAATGCGTTGATTTTCAGATAGTGTATTTTGAAGTTGACCATATCAAGGGGGATCAAAGTCAGGGGTTCTTAGGATTGTTTTCTTGAAAATCACTATACAAGTTTGTGTTTGTGCAACCTGAATGAAAATCATTGGTTCTGTCTTTGGAGTTTAAGTCTTGAGCTAACTTTGGAACTCTTACAGATCTATTGAGAGCATCGCAAGGTGTTTTGAGCAAGTGTAAGTGCAAGCTTGGGAACACACTTCCTGGGCATTCAAAGGCAACCAAGCAGGAAACAAAAAGGTTGGAAATTCTCAACTCCCCTTGTCAATCCCTAGCTTAAGCTAAGAACGATTAGAGGTAGGAGTAAGCCAGGGCGACGATAGGCAGTTATCAAGTTGAAGACTACCTAAAAACTCAAGTTCCAGCTAAAAACTTAGTCTCTGTACTGTCGATAACATAAAGGAAAAGAACCTAACGTGGAATGATCAATCTGAAAGCACGAAGAACATTCAAGTATTCCTGACGACGTAGTATCAGACAAGACCTTAAACACGAGAAATAACTAAAAAGAATCAAGTAACTGATACCAATTGATCGGCAACGAGGTTGTACTCTGTGCAAAGAATTGGGCTACTTAGTTAGGCATATGAACCTTAGATCAGGAAGACATCTAGTAAGGGAGAGACAAAGCCTTAGATCTTCAGAGGCTAGTGTCAATCACACTGCAAGGTCTTGGGCCCAACAGTTGAGCCACCACTCTCATTACCCTAGCTCTGAGACCAGTGAGTCAGAGATGTCTCAAGGCATGGATAGACCAACGGGAAGTTCAGGTGTGCCTTACCTGTACAGGGTAGAAGGCCCTTACAAAACGCAGCTAGAGTACCTTAGGACCAACCGATTAGGTGCTAGCATCTATGAGGACGGCCTAGGAAGATCCGTGGTCCAGATTAAAAACCCTGACCAATCCATAGGCCTAGAGCACCCAGCTATCAAGTTTGAAAATGGTGCATACCTGGACAAAGAAGGAACCATATACGTAGTCACCAGTCACCCAGATAGGACGGATGAATTTGGAAATGTAATCTCGGAGGCGGACTTAGGTGACTTGGAACAAGGGAACATGGGTGCGGAACCTAGAACCCCTCGAGGCAAATCTGTTCTCACTAGGATTATCACACCTGAGTGGGTTCCCCAAGACAACAAGTGCATAAATTTGCTCCTCAATCGAGAAACTGACGAAGCCTTTTGGAGATATAAATCCAATCAGCCAACTGATATAGGAAATATCATGATCTATGAGTTTAAGGATCCGGATAGCCCAGGTAGAGTGACCTACTTAGATCACACTTCGGAAAGGATCTTTGTGGTGACAGAAAATGATAGGCATGCTTACACCTGGAAGGGTGAATTTATTTTCCCCCAACCAAGATCAAATGTATCCCATGGTCACCCTGGGGCTGGAACTTCCCAAGCTCATGGTACGCAAAGAGACAGAAGCAGAGATAGACCAGAAGTAAGTTTTGCCAACCCAATAGGCAGAGAAAGAACGAGGACGGAGACGAATAGGGTAGAACCTGAGATGCTTAGAGCCCACAGGAACCAAAGAAATGTAGATGGTTTCCCTCTGCCGAGACCTAGAGAGCACACAAGAACTTTGAGACCCACCCAGCTAGTTAAGTCCATGAAGAATTACTTTGACGGCACAGGAGATCCCTATGATCATGTGGCGGAGTTCAAGCAAGTCTTGAGAGCTGAACAAGTGGAGGATCTATTCACGCAGTACAATGCCTTCGGTCTAACCCTGAGGAATACGGCACTTACATGGTTTCAGCCATTAGATGAGCGGCAGTTCAGGAGCATAGACCAACTCCTAGAGGCATTCATTGTAGAGTTCTCTAAGAGCGGCATAAGACACAATACATCCTCATTGATCCACAGCTTCAAACAGACCCCCCAAGAGACTGTCAGATTGGCCGGAAGAAGATTTAGACAATATCTTGAAAGGTGCCCTATTTCGGAGTTACCCACATCTGCTAAACAAGTAGCCTTATTCCTTGATGGATTGCTGAGTACAAAATTGAGATCCTATGTGTATCTGAAGGACCCCAGGACTATAGAAGAGTGTGTACGCATGTGCATTGACATTGAAGATAACCTAGGGGAAGAACTAGAGCTCTCCAAAATCTACAAAGATTCAGACAGTGCATCTAGTCACTCTTCCACGCAGTCCACATCAATTGAGGAACTTGCCGAAAAAGTAGCTCAGAAATTAGGTGTAACTAGCAAACAAATTCCAAGGTTTGCCCCTGTGACAAGGTGCTATACATGCGGTGGTGACCATATGGCGAACGTTTGTCCCATTATGGCTCAACCCCAAGTTAATCCTAGTAGCCAGTACTGCACCATAGAACGGAAGTACACAAACCACACTGCGCAAGATTGCCCATACAACAAGCAGGCAGTTAGGCAACCCTACCCTCAGCCCTACCAACAAGGCAGATACCAGAACCAGTACCCTCCACCACCACAATATGCTAGACCCCAACAAACCTACCAACCACAATATCAGGCCCAACAGAGACCCCAACCGGTGCTAGCTCAACAGCCTCCAAACCCCGCTAACGTGATTCCAGTAAAGTATGCTGTTGCAGAAGAAAACCTGAATAGGGCCATAGTACCAGTAACCCCATTGATCTCAGAAAGTGACCCGAGTGACCATAGCTTTGATTCTACACATGTCGATAGTCCCCAGGCTTACTACATGCAGTCTCCAGAACATGGTGAGTCCTACTATAGTGAAGAACCGAGTGAACCTAGTTGGGAGTCAGACTACACAAATGTCATGTATGCAAACCCCAACCCTAGGCCTCAACCTAGGCAGGTACGACCACCATTTCCTAGAGGACCATGCTACCGATGTCAAGGAGATCACTTCATTCGTGATTGTCCCTTACCTCCACCTACACAAAATCAGTCCGTGACGATCCAAGGCTTTTGCCAAGATTGTGGAAAAGAGCATCTTTTACGAGATTGCCCAAAGAACCCCAATAATATGCCAAAAATCACTCCTATCAATGTGATTGGTTTGGTTGTAGATTCCTCCGGAAGTGTCACTTCCACTGCACCAGTGCAGGTAGTCACTAGAGCTCAGGCATTGCAGCAAAACCAAGAGGCAAGCCAGGAAAAGGGCCCAGAGGCTAATGAAACCGAGAGTGTGACAAAGAAAAGGACTAGAGCGTGGAAAGATAGTCGAGAAAGAATGAAAAGACAATGGGCTAAAAAGATGAGTGAACTGGAGGAAAGCATAAGAGAAACCAAAGCGAGGATAACAGAACTCACAGCTCAAACTCCCTCCCACATTACCCCGCCCCCACCACTCCCATCTCCATCCAACCCACCACCTTCCCCACCGCCTCATCAAATCCCACCACCCCCTAGAGTAGGATCAGTCCTAGCAGATCCCACTCCCGAAGACCTTAATATGATGCTTAAAGCATATCAGGCCAGAATCCAAGAAGGGCCAACCATAACCGATCATGAAAAGTGCTACCCTAGAGCCGAGCTAGAGTTTGAACGAACTAAAATTTGTGCTAAGATGGTGGAATTGGCTCAAGCCATGTTCGAAGCCAGCCGCCTCTTTAATATCTCTAGCTCAGCTAAGACGCAGTTACACTTTAATGGAGAACGAATAGAGAAGCTAATTGCACAATCAGAGAAGGAACCTGCCCCTCAAAGAAAGGAAAGGGCAAGAGAACGGATAAGCCAGCCTCTTCAGGAAGCCCATGTGCCTCCTCAAGAAGCTTATCTTCCCCCCCAAAAGTCACATGAGCCTCCCTCGAAAGCTTACGTACCTCCACAGGTGACCTACATTCCTTCTCAGAGAGCGTATGAGCCTGTTAGGAAAAGTAATAGAATAAGTAATCCCCCCCAAGAAGCTTGTGCTCCAGCCATCTATGGAAACGAGGAGAGAGCCAACGATAGAATAAGCCCTCCTTCCCAGGTTGCTTATGTGCCCAATTCTACGGAGCCAGACACTTCTTCTTCAATGAATCGGTTTGCACCAGACTTCCTACGAGAGATTCAAGAAGATAAATGGGATAACGAAAGTGAAGTCGCTCCTCCTTTTGAACTTGTGGATGATGCACACGACCAGTTCCCACAAGACATCCCATCTATTTACGGGGAACATGAGAGTACTCAGTCTCATGAGAGATTGGACTTTGAGTCTAATTCCATACAAGAGCTACCCCACTTCACAGGCCCATGGGAAGCAAAGTCCACATGTATGAGAGCACCCACAGTCATGGTAAGGAACGACGACTCAGTCATATCAAGGAACACGGAGGTAGTAAAGAACACCAGGGAGCAGCGAGATCTCACTTTGGAAGAACTGCCTAAGGATAGACCAAAAGCGCGGAAATATGTAGCTAGTCAAGTAACTGAAGTTGCAAAGTCACGTTCCCGGGTAGGGTCCCATAGAACAGTGCCAGAAATCCCCTTAGACAAGATCGGAGATATGTGTGAAGGTGAAGAAGGGAACACGTATCTTCCCATTACCTACCAGGACTACACCACTAAGGCAATTTTGGACTCAGGTGCAGGAGTTGCAATTGCCACCACTTCCCTATGGAAGCGTTGGGGCAAGCCAGCACTCAGGCCAACGAGAATGAAATTGCAAATGGCCGATGGTCACATAGAGAGACCCCTAGGATTGCTAGAAGGAATAACTCTCACCACTTGTGGTGTCGAGTTTGAGCATAGTTTTGCTATATGTGACTTCAGCAAAAATCATGCCTATGAGATGATTTTGGGAAGACCATTCATGCGACAGTTGCAAGTGGTACAGGATTGGGGAACCAACTCCTTGTATTTGCAACACTTGGGTGTTACCACCAAAGTCAATCTCAAAGATTACTCTCATAGAGATGTACCTCCTATCCAGTGGAATCCCATTCATAGAGCCAAAGATGATACGGAATCTGTGCATTCCATAGGGTCAGGATCCTCCTGGATGCACGAAGACACTCACTTATGGATGTGCAAAGTAGCAGTGGAGGAAGAGAAGAGAGAAAAGGCCAGAGAAATAGGTGCAAACGGAACCCATAGACCCATTCAAGACCCAGCCTATGCACCTGTAGTTTTTCCAGACGAGGAATTTGAACCCCATGGCTGGGCAGAAATTTTAGCAACAATGGACGTAGCCATCAATGAAGAACAATGGACACCTCACTGTGATGAGGATGGCTATGACATTTCAATCTTCTCCATAGAGCCAATCATGGGAGAGGCAGTTCTAGAAGAATGCGAACCTAGCCCTGATGCATTTGAGGATGCAAGTGACTCCGATCTAGAGTCAATCATTATGGACCCACCATTTGCATCAGATGAAGAATACTTCCATGAAGTAGAATTTCAACCCCAGAGGCATGGAGAGGTTACAAATGATGTAAGATTAGCAACACATATGACCCCGAAGGAAGAAGGAAAGAAACGAAAGAAGAAAGAAGTCTCACCAGAGGAGGAAGAATCTTTGTTTGAGGTCCCAGAAAATTTTAAGAAGTATGAGATAGATGACAGGAGAGTCATGATAAGAATGCCTAAACGAGAGGCACAATCAGGAGAGGCCTATGATAACAAAGAAACTACCAAGAGAATCGTAGTGGCCCTAGAAGAGGGAGAGGAGAGATGTACGTACATAGGCCATGACCTGACAGAAGAAGAAGAAGAGCACGAATTGATTGCCTTGCTAAGAGAATACAGAGATGTATTCGCTTGGAGTTACAAGGACTTGAAAGGTGTTGACCCTGACATATGCTCACACACCATTCCCATGACCTCAGACGCCAAACCCTCTAAGCAAAAGCCTTATACATATAACGATAATTATGCTGCTAAGATTAAGGAAGAGATAGATAGACTGGTCGAAGCTGGATTTATCTATGAAATTGAGCACACTGAATGGGTATCCCCCATCGTAGTGGTGCCCAAGAAGAATGGCAAACTGCGTGTGTGCATTAACTTGAAAAAGGTTAATGCAGCCACAATTCGAGATAACTATCCGCTTCCCATAACAGAACATCTCTTAGAAAGAGTGGCAGGCAAGGAAGTGTACAGCTTCCTTGATGGATTTTTGGGCTACAATCAAGTAGCCATAGCCCCAGAGGATCAGCATAAGACAGCCTTTGCCACAGAATGGGGCATTTTTGCCTTTAGAGTAATGCCATTTGGGCTTACCAATGCACCAGCTACCTTCCAGAGGCTGATGTGCCATGTGTTTAAGGAGTTCCTAAGGAAGAGTTTAGAAGTCTATGTTGATGATCTCTGTGCTCATTCCAATGTTAGACAAACCCATATTCCTGAACTCAGACAAATCTTTGACAAATGTAGAGACTATCAAGTCTACCTGAACCCAGAAAAGTGTGTTTTTATGGTCAGGCAAGGCAAGATTCTGGGACACATAGTGTCAAAGAATGGCATATCTACTGACGAAGAAAAGGTGCGAGCCATAGCAAAGCTACCTAGGCCAAAGAATGTCAAGGAAGTACAAGCTTTCATGGGGCACTGTGGTTATTACCGACGATTTATACACATGTATGCTGTCATTGCAAAGCCCATGTACGGACTTCTGACAAACTTTGAGTGGACGGATGAATGTGAGAATTCCTTCCAAGAGCTTAAACGAAGATTATGTTCAGCACCAATCTTGACCACACCAGATTGGAATAAGCCATTCCATGTTCATGTGGATGCATCCAATTATGCCATTGGATGTGTGCTTGCACAACCTACTGGTGAAGGTAATATGGATCTTCCAATTGCCTATGCCAGTAGACAATTGAATGCGGCTGAACGGAATTACACCACTACAGAGCGAGAAGGATTAGGCATGGTATATGCAGTTAAGAAATTTAGACACTATTTGCTTGCAAATAAGTTTAAATTTTTTACTGATCATCAGGCATTGTGTAGCTCAGTGATGAGTAGCACCTCCTTTAATGTCAATCCGGGAAGACATGAGGATGGTATGAAGACCACGAGCAAGTGGAAGCACAAGTGCGTGAGTGAGAAGCACACAAGCATGCACACACATACACACACACGCGCACACACCGTAAGAACAAAGAGAGTAAGACAATGGAATCACTTCTATTGCAAGAAAGTTCTCATACAAGCTCAATCTACAAGAAGCTAGCCCAAAAATGAGCTCTCTAGCTCTATTTATAGTTTTTGACTAGCCTCGGCCCTGTTCAGACTTAGTGTCCGGCCTAGTTAAAAATTAGGTTCCGGGGCTTATTTGAGGGCCCAAACGAGAGCTAAAAATTATGAAAATTGGCAGGCAACTACATCTAAGGCTCCCCAAGCTCGAGGACTCCTCGGCTTGTACAAAATGGAGCTACAAAAAGGTGAAATGATATTTACAAGGGTTTGTAGTGATGAGAATCACTTTAGAATGATGTTGGGGTTTTTGAAAAAAAATGAAGGGTAGCCTCAGTGCTAGATCTGCATGTGTGTCCATACTTGCTTCTTCCCGCATCCTGTCAACACTCTCCCCCCCCTAGGGTCTGTCGCCTCTGACAGACCTCTTTTCCGCCGTTTGATCAATGTATTTTTGCAGAAGGTCGGTTGCCACTTCGTGTTCTTTGATTTTTAAACCTCTGATTAGATCTCGTTGCAAGGCCTCCCAATCCACTGTACCAGGTATGTCAGGTTGTGGCATCGTGTAAAGCTCGGAGTGCATCGTTTGCTCACATGCAAAGAGATGGAGTAGATGCGTAGGCCGTGGCGCAAATACCTCTGAATGTGCTTCCCAAAACCCCGTGGTGAACATGTCGTCAAATGTTTGCTTGTAGCAGGCAGGGAGATATCTTATGCGTGCATGCCATGCGTAAGCCACTCGTATGCTCGGGGTTGTGCTCATATCATATAGCAGGTCGTAGTTACCATTGATAAACCCTGGAATAGGAGGTTGAATACGGCATACATTGCGAAAAGTTTTGAGTACGACCTGCATCATGTCGAGGATCTTGAGCATCATCTGTGCAGCGACATCTGGCATAGGGTGGAGGCGTGGTATCCAATGTCTGATGGTTGCAATCATGTATGACACTGTAGGAGTACCGGTTGGGGGGGCGATAGCGGGGTAGTTGAGCCATTCTTTACAGTTTGCGTTATTCTGAACCTTGATGGCAAAAGCTTTCCATGATCTGCGTCTTTGCACTGGCCCAAAACACGGATTGTACTTCAAATGCATGGGAGCATGATCCCATGTTCGAAGCATTTCTGGGTAAGTTTTGAGTAACTTTTGCCTCCACGTTGGTTGGAATATGGCCCCTTTTCGTGCCGCTTCTGGTATGTCTTCTGGTTCGAACTGTGTGGCAAATGTTGGGCACTTGTTGGTGACTCGTTTGATTTCTGCATTGTAGTCAGCCAACAATACAAAATAGGGCTTGTATTGCAGTTCTGAACTAGTGATCAGGCGTCTAGGAGCGAGGTGCCTGAAGTATTCTGAGTGAAGGATGGTGTCCTCAATGGCCGTCATTGCCAGCATCTGAGTGGATATCCGCTCCTGATGAGTTTTCCCCATCTCCTCTACTTGTTTCATCCATGCCGATGGGGGTTCCTCATAGGTATCTTGACCTTCTTCTGTTACGCGTCCTCCTGGAAGTGGTTGAGGCTCGTAGTCGTCGTCGAATGCTTCCTCCACTGGGATGGTAACAGCTTCTTCTTCTGACGGTTGCTCTGGTGGGGAAGGGGGTCGTTCGTACTGCATCAACTTCAGTTTTAATTCTGCGATCTGCTGCCGTAAGTCCAGCACGTCGTTGGGCGTTGAATGTTCAGGTTCGGTTGAAGTAGTAGCGTCTGTCATTTCTTTATGTTCCTGTCGGTGTGGTGTAGACTCTTGGGGTCTCTGTAAGTCCTTTAGCTGATCGGCCAGCTGATCATGTGCTTCTAATAGATTGGCATACGTTTCCAATATTTGTTGTATGCTTTCTGAGGGGACCGCTTGAAATTTGACCGGGTCTATGGGTGCTCCCGGGGTGTTCTCCATGGCAGCCTCGAGGTTTTCTTGGTTTTGTTGTTGAAGCCGTCTATTCTCTTCTTGCGCTGCTGCCAGATGTCGTCGTAGCAAAGCCATGTTTCGTTGAAGCCGTGCATTGCGGCCCATTTGATCGCGAAGCTGTTCCTCCATGGCTTTGCTCTCTTCCATATGCTCCGCTTTGAGTTGCGCATTTACCTGTTCGAGGGCGAATATCTTGCTTTGTGACTCCGTATGAATGAACTCCAAGGCATTGACACGCTCTTGGAGTGTTGCTGTGAGGGTGCAAAGCCCTTTGTTATTTTCTTCCAATAATGTATATTCTTGCTTAAGCTGAGTGGCAGCTTCAAGCATCGTGTCAAGTGCAAGACTAAATGAGGTGGAAGATGCAGGGGGTTGGGAAGTGGGAGTGGGAAAAGTGGATGTCGTGCCTACTGTGTGTGGAAGTGGTGATGTGAGTGTAATAACCTGTGATGGTGTTGTGGGAACAGTGGTGGTGGGTGATCCAGCGGATGGTGAGATGTCCATGGGATCGGACATGAGTGAGTGTGATTCGTGAAATGTGAACACCGGGATGGTGGGTGGTGTGATGGTGGTGGCTGTGAATGTGGGGAAGTGACTTTGGGGAAGGGACTTTTTCTTATGTTCCTCAACCTGTCGAAGAATGTTTACAAATTGGGTCCACAAGGAGGGTTGGGTGATTAGTGTGGTGCCCGAGGCAGTTACAAGGGATGGAGTAGGTATAGTTTGGGAGGGAGGAAATGGAAGGGTGGAGGGTAAGGGAAGGGAAAGAGTTTGACTCGTGACAGATGGTTGTCCAAAGGCATGGAGGAAGGAAGGGTGACCTAGTTGGGGTTCAAAAATCTGAGTGACAGAGATGGATGAGGGTGAAGGAAGGAGAGTAGAAACGGGGGTGTGTACAATGGTCTCACTATAGGAGGAGAATGGTTGTGTAGAAAGATAAGTGGAGAGAGGCTCTGAGGGTGGGATAGGAGATGATGGGGGGGATGGGGCATGCGTAACTTCCTCCAGTTCATCATTGTGCCTAGGGCTAATCATGTGAACATCTTCTGATGTGGACGTAGCTAGCGCGGTAGATACTTCCATCTGAATCATCTTTCCTTGTCGCGGCCGCGTATCAATTCTTCTTTGATCATAAGCAGGATTCTCTTGATAGACCAAGGTTCTCAATGCTTCACTGATGCCACAGGTGTCTGCCAAAAGATTTAGCGATTCTACAAAATGGGGGTCGATATGCTCTGACTGTAACATCTGGTTTACTAGGGCCCTATTTGCTTCTTCTGACATTTTATGGCATCTTTGTACCTGCTTGATTGTCTGGTATAATCGTTTGAGCTGTGCCGTATAGGCAGGGGTTTCGTCTTCACTCTCTTCTGGGTTATTCCTTGGTGCCTACTCCTGAGCTTGTGTGTTTGGACTTTGAGGAGGTTGCGTCACTCCTAGCTCCTGTACGCTGCTTATCTCACCTCGTGCCTGTTCTCTTTGGGTTGATGTCCCCGGATCGATATTGTCAGGGCAACCTTCACTGTCTGATAGATGAGCCGTCTGCAGAAATGTTTCAAAATCAAAATTTTGGTCTTCGGTGAAAGTGGCCATCGCTGCGAATTCTGCATCGGTAGGTAGCGGAGGGGCAGAGGGAGTGGGCTGTACCACCTCTCTTGGTTGAGACTCCTGGAGATGGATTGTGATTGGTGCCACCGGGGCTTCCTCTCTAGGGGAGACTTCGGTAGTGGTTGCTGGAGGGATCAGGACTTGTGAAAGGGATCCACGCATTCTTTTTGCAGGCTGACTCCCTGACTTTTGCCCTTTAAACAATTCTAGATGTGCATACTTTAGGGCTCGAGCAACTGGCACATCATACGCCAGACATCTGTAGATGATTCTAGTCAACGCACAGCAACCATGTAGAGTGGGCTTCCTCACCCCCCGCTTGCCTGCCTCATATACCTGATCTAAGATCCATACTGGCATCTTGATGGGCAAGCTTCCGGTCTCTGCTAAATGCAGTCCGTACCATATCTTCTTGTGGGGCTGAGTGAAACGGTCTTGAGCTGGAAATGCGAAGTGCTGGAGGCACATCCGCAGGGGTATGGCGATGTTAGGGGTGAGGGCGCACATGTCTTTGAGCTTCTTGACTCTATTGCTCTTCATTGATTCTGGTATCAAGGGGTCGCGATCTGAAGGCACATGAGTGCCATACATTTGAAGGGCTTCCCTGATTAATGTTACATTTAGTTCAAACTTCCTCATCTCCTCCAGATTAGATAAGGAGGGCACCCAGAATGTGCCTGAATGATCTTTATCCCCGGTAGGTTTCATCGTGGCAATCAAGTAGTAACACCTGAGGAAGTCAGGTTTTGGTAGAGCTGCACTGAAGTAGGTTTGCAGTCCTGCCTTTCGCCAGATCTCTTGAAGGGGAGCTGCATTTTGTAAGGCCTCAAATTCTCTTGAAAAGAATTGGAAGGTCCACCAAACCCCTCCACACTCCATCTTGGACTCCCAGATGTGGTCCGCGTCTCCCAAATCCCCTGGCATTTCATTGAACCAATGGGAGTGCCCTTTCACTCTTTCGGTTAGTCCACTGGGTGGATCTGGAATAGGGATTCTTCGCACATTCAAGAATTCTTCAGGTCTAGCCGTTGGTGGTGCTTCCACTGGCATGGCATCCCAGTTGATGGGGGCACCAGATCCTGCCTGAGAGCTTGTGCCTGCCTCGGTTGCCATGAGAGTAGGTCGCTTATCTGTTGGAAGACGAAAGGCACATTAGTGTTGCATAGGAAACAAGATGTAATGGTGTTCCCTTCACAATACTAACATGACAATCCCGGAGGTCAGTAGTTAGTGGTGAGGTGTTTATGATATGTGTGAGTGGTGATTAAAGGTCAGTGTCATCCTAGATGCGTACTTTGGTTATGCAATGGACTCGAAATGCTTCTGTGTTAGTGTGGACGGATTTACAGAAGATGGTCAGGGGGTTTAGTACACAGTTTAACTCTCCACACTTTGATACAGGAGTCGTAGCTTTTAGAGCTAAGGACAGGTGAAGACTTTGGTCTGAGTGTGTGATGTGGTTGGGACCTTGTGGGTACCCATTTCCAGACATTCCTGGGGTTGATGGGAGTGTGGACAGTGAGAGGTGTAGGTATCTTGTCACTTCCTGAGTTGTTGGCCAAGAGTGCTTGTGAGAGCTGCTTCATCCTTGTGTCTGTAGTTGAAGTAATTTGGGCTTGTAAGCTAGCCTTGGGCACCCATATCTGTCTAACATTAGGGATGGCCTTCATTGACCGCTTAGGGACCCAAATAGAGATGGTGTGCCTAGGGGTGATCCTAGGGGGCTTCTTAGCTTTGATCCTTGATTGTGAGGCTCGTGTCTTGTCTCCTTGAGAATCTGCGATTGGGGCTGTGGGTCTCCCATCCTTGCGTATCCAGATCTGCTTCACGCCACGAGATGCTCCATGTTGCGCGGGTTGGCGCTCCTTCCTCTTGATCAGCGGTCTCCTTCGTATAGAGTGGTGTTCGGTCCGTTCGTTTAGAATCTTCTTTGGATCAATTAGGAACTCCTTCTTGGCTCCTGAACCTTCAGTAAGATTGACATTCCTCTGCACCATAGAAGTTTGGACAAGCACAACGTGGTTATCTTCGCGTGGACTCCTGGAGGGACCAGGAGTTGTTGCCTGTTCTATTGGTTTGAGTGCTTGATTTTCTAATTCAATCGTGAGACGACTTTGGCCTACCCAAGCCTGAAGAAGTCCACTTCTTAGGTTCAGGTTGACTGCGTGATCATAGATCCAGTCTTGGCCCAAGATAAGCGGTTCGGTCAGATCCTCGTCTTCACACACTAGCACTTTTACTGGCATGAGGACCTCTCGTATGTAGAGGGGAAGATCCACCTCTCCCATACAAGGGGTTTCCACACCTCCTAATCCTATCAGATATGCTTCTATGGGTTTTACCTTCAACTGCAGCTGCTGGCAGTAAGAAAGCCGAACTGCACTTGTGGCTGCTCCTGAATCAATTAAAGCCCTCACGCTTGTTGTGCTGTCCTTTTGTCCTATTTCTAGGGTCACAAAAGGTCGTCGGTCTACTATCTTATGGGTGTGTCCACCTGAAGCCTCACACATGGCCATGGGATAGCCTGGGGACTCTTCAGTGTTAGTCATAGGCTGGTCTCTTCCTTGTCTTCTCAACTTCATTCGTTTGATACGTTCTAAGGCCTCTGCCTGTGCTTCTTCTCGAATTCGTTTTTCCTCCTCTTTACGTTGCTTAGCAATATTGAGTCGGCTTAGCATCTCCTCCGTGAGGGGTTCCTGATACAGCTTGACTCTGCATCCGCTAATATAGTTTGGAAGGACATCCCCTTCTAAAGTGGCTAGTCGTACTGCTCCACTCGTGGAGATCCTATTAATGATCATAGGTCCGCAGCCTCTCTTTTCTAGCTTTCTTGCGTGTTGTTTCAATGTGTAGACTAACACTAGATCTCCTGCCTTCAAGCCCTTATCCTTCACATGGGCATCAAAGTATGCCTTTTGCCGTTTCTTTGCAGCATAGATACCTGCTGCTGCTCGTAGCCTCGTCTCACCTAAGCGCTCTAGATCAAAGATCCTCGAGGACAACTCGTGTCCATTCCACTCATGCTCTTGTGCTACTCTTAAAGCTGGAATTAGGAAATCTAAGGGTAACACCGCATTTTGTCCGAAGACCATCTGAAATGGGGTGGCATTGAGTACCGTTTTGTAAGCAACTCGGTATGCCCAAACAGCATGATGAAGTTGTTTGTCCCAATCAGAGCGTTTATTATTTACAAGTTTCGTCAATACATTACACAGGATCTTATTCGTGCTCTCGGCTTGTCCGTTAGCCTGTGGGTGATAGGGTGCAGATTTCTTATGTATCACCAAGAATTCTTGAAGGAGATTTTCAATGACCTCATTCAAGAAGTGCGTACCTCTATCACTAACCAACTCTATTGGTAACCCATATCTAGTGAACACATTTTCGAATAAGAATTTAGCCGTCGTGTGAGCATCATTCCTTGCCGTGGCTTTTACTTCCACCCACTTTGTAAGGTAATCTGTGGCTACAATAATGTATTCTGCATGGGAGTTCCTAGCTGGGGGGTTGATGGGACCTACAAAGTCTATACCCCACTTTGAAAATGCACGTCCTCCCATCATTGGCCTCAAGGGCATTTCATCTTTTCTTGTCGGATATTGGGCACGTTGGCATGTGTCGCAACTCTTCACATAAGTATGTGCATCCATATGAAGAGTGGGCCACCATAGTCCTGAGAATAGAATAGTCTTAATCACTCTGTCAGGCCCAAAGTGCCCACCTGCAGCACCGCTATGTGCTGTTTCTAAGACTTTCAAGTAGTCTGATTCATGTACGCACAGTCTTAGGTAACCATCCTTGCCTCTTCGATACAGGTTGTCTCCTACTAAAGCATAGTCTTGAGCCTCTTGCTCCATGCTCCGTTTTCTTGCAATGCTAGCCTGATTGGTTAATCTTCCTGTTCTCATGAACTCGACCAGTGGAGCACTCCAATCTGGGATTAATGACATGTGATAAAGAGTGGCATGCTCCACTGGGGGTCTCTCCTGGCACTCTGGACAGCTCTGGATCCACTCTTGTACTTCCTTGTCCATGCTAGGCCAATACACTCCTAAGCATTTTAGATTCTGCAAGGTTCGTTGTTTAGAGTAGTGATTCCCTAGCGGTCCCTCATGGGCTTGCTGCAGCCAACTAGCATGTTCATCCTCCTCTACACAACAAGCTAACACCCCTTCTGTATCTTGCTTGTACATACTTCCAGCCAAGATTTGATACTTTAATGATTTTACAACGTCTTCTTTGCTGGTTTTCACATTCTTATTTGCAGGCCCGAAGGTTAGGACTGGTACCAACTTATTTGCCCATTTAGGAACAACTTCTAAATTGAACAGATACGCATCGGGCAATTCATCAGACACTCCTTGCGGTGGCTCTCCTGAAGTGATGCGAGAAAGATGGTCTGCCCTAAGATGGGTTCTACCTTTCCTGACAACAACTTCAAAGTCGTATTCCATTAGTAAGAGAAACCATCTTACTAAGCGACCTGTATTGCAAGGTTTATTGACCAAATATAGTAGCGCTTGATGATCAGTGAAAAACTTGAACTTATTGGCCAATAGATAGTGTCTAAACTTCTTCACAGCATATATCATGCCCAAGCCTTCTCTCTCCGTTGTGGTGTAATTTCGTTCAGCTGCATTTAATTGCCTACTAGCATATGCTATCGGCAAATCTAGGTTTCCTTCACCTGTGGGTTGTGCTAGCACACATCCTATAGCATGATTGGAGGCATCTACATGGACATGAAAGGGTTTGCTCCAATCCGGAGTAGTCAGTATTGGTGCTGTGCACAAACGTCTCTTCAGCTCATTGAAGGAATTCTCGCATTCCTCGTTCCATTCAAAGTTTGTTAACAACCCATAAAGAGGTTTAGCTATGATGGCATACATGTGGATAAACCTACGGTAATACCCGCAATGGCCCATAAAGGCTTGTACCTCTTTAACATTCCTTGGTCTGGGCAACTCTGCTATTGCTCTTACTTTGTCTTCATCTGTTGAAATTCCATTCTTAGAAACGATGTGGCCTAAGATCTTACCTTGTCGTACCATAAACACACACTTTTCTGGATTCAGACACACTCGATAATCTCTACACTTGTTGAAAATTTGCCTGAGTTCAGGGATGTGGTATCTTCTCTCTTGGGAATGAGCGCACAAATCATCCACATATACTTCTAAGCTCTTTCGCAAGAACTCTTTGAAGACATGACACATGAGTCTTTGGAATGTTGCAGGTGCATTGGTGAGCCCAAATGGCATCACACGGAATGCAAAGATTCCCCATTCTGTGGCGAAGGCCGTTTTGTGTTGATCTTCGGGGGCAATGGCTACTTGGTTGTAACCTGAAAATCCATCAAGGAAGCTGTAAACCTCCTTGCCTGCAACACGCTCCAAAAGATGTTCGGTGATGGGCAGTGGATAACTATCTCTAATCGTAGCGGCATTAACTTTTTTAAGGTTAATGCACACTCGCAATTTCCCATTCTTCTTGGGCACCACTACAATAGGGGACACCCATTCAGTGTGCTCAATCTCATAGATGAATCCGGCTTCAATCAGCCTGTCAATTTCCTCTTTTATTTTGGCCGCATAATTGTCATTATATGTGTAGGGTTTTTGTTTGGTGGGCTTAGCATCAGCGGTCATCGGAATCGTATGAGAGCAGATCTCTGGATCTACTCCTTTCAAGTCTCTATAATGCCATGCGAACACATCCCTATATTCTCTTAATAGAGCTACAAGCTTTGCTTCTTCTTCTGCACTTAGGTCGTCACCTATGTACGTACATCTCTCTTCGTTCCCTTCAAGGGTCACTACAATTTTTTTGGTCTTTTCTTTATTGTCATATGCTTCTCCTATAATGGCTTCTCTCTTAGGCATTCGTACCAATATTTTCCGGTCTTCCACTTCATATTTCTTGAAATTTTCTGGTACTTCAAACAATGATTCTTCCTCTTCTTGTCTTACTGCTTTCCTTTTCTTTTTCTTTTGACTTCCTTCACTTCCTTTCTTTGAATTTATCGTTTTAATACTCGCAAGGGGTTCTTCTTCTTTTTGGGTTAACACTCCTATGTTTTCTAAGTAGTGTTCCTCTGAGTCGAAGTAAGTATCCATCACAATGGATTCTAGATCATCGTCACTCTCTTCTTCTTCCATGGACTCACTAGGATCACACTCTTCCAACAAGGGCCGACACATGAACACTGAAATATCGTAACCCTCCTCATCGCAATGGGGTGTCCATTGTTCCTCATTGACTGCAATGTCCATGGTAGCTAAGATTTCTGCCCAACCATGAGGCTCAAATTCCTCATCAGGAAATATCATCGGAGTATAGGCTGGGTCTTTTATTGGTCTATCTCCTGGGGGAGCTCCTTCTTCTCTCGCTTTTCGGCGCTTTTCCTCTTCCTCCGCGACCTTGCACATCCACAAGTGAGTATCTTCATGCAACCAGGATGGTTCAGGTGAACTTCCAGAATGCACGGAGATAGAGTCTTCTTTCGCTTTGTGGATAGGATTCCACTGTAGGGGTGGTACATCTCTGAAGGTGTGATCCTTCAGATTGACCTTGGTGGTGACCCCTAAGTGCTGTAAGTACAAGGAGTTGGTTCCCCAATCTTGTACTATTTGTAATTGTCGTAGGAAGGGTCTTCCTAGGATCATCTCGTAAACATTATTCTTCTCAAAGTCACATATGGCAAACGTATGTTCAAACTCTACACCACAAGTGGTTAGAGTTATCCCTTCAAGCAATCCGAGAGGTCTTTCAAAATGACCATCTGCCATTTGAAGTTTCATTCTCGTTGGTCTTAAGGTGGGTTTGCCCCATCGCTTCCACAGGGAGATGGTCGCGATAGCAACACCGGCACCCGAATCCACAATTGCTTTGGTTGTGTGACCTTGATAGGTGATCGGAAGATAAGTGTTACCTTCTTCACCTTCGCTCATGTCTCCTATCTTGTCAAGAGGTATCTCGGGAACTTTCTGCTTAGAGCCTACTTTTGGTATATTGGATTCAAGTTCTGGAACCTGATCTTTCACATGATTCCAGAGCTCCGGTTTTGCCTTGAGGAGTTCCTCTACAGTGAGGTGACATTGAACCTTAGTGTTCTTCACCACATCAGTGTTCCTGGGAATCACTGAGTCTTCATTTCTTACCAATATCGTGGGCGCTCTGATCTGGAGAGATTCAGATTCCCATGGGCCTGTGAAATGAGGCAACTCTTGTAAAGAATTAGATTCAAAATCTAATCTCTCATCCTCTTGTTGCTCTGCTTGATCCCCATAGATAGAGGGAATGTCTTGGGGAAATTGATCACGAAGATCATCAATCTCAGGAATCGGAGGGGAATCACCCTTCTCCTTGGCCCATTTCTCTTCTTGTATTTCCCGCAAGAACTCTGGAGAGTACTGTTGTATTGAAGGAGGTATTCCAGCATCCGTGGAATTAGGAACATAAGCTACCATTTGTGGTGAGCTTCCTCTTTCAACAACTGGTTGAGCCTGTGGAGGTAAAGAAACTTGTGATTTGTTTACCAACTGCTCTAATCTTTCTAGTAAGCCTTGGAAATGCAAATCCGGCTTGACAGCGTTCGTCTGATTGAACTTTTGGCTAGTCTCAAGTATAGCTTGAGCTTGTTCTACCATTTTCATGCACATCTTCATCCGTTCAATCTCTAAGTCGGCTCTAGGGTAACTCCTGTCTAGGTTTGCAGCTGTTGGCCCTTCTTGAAGTCGAGCCTGGTAGGCTTTAAACATCATGTCCAAGCCTTCAGGAGTGGGGTCAGCTAATACTGATCCTACTCGGGGTGGTGGGTGGGTTACGAGGGGTGTGTTAGAGGGTGGAGAATTGGAGGGTGATGGGGATGGTAGTGGAGGAAGTGTGTGGGAGTGCGGATGAGATGTGATTTCTATGATTTTTGCCTTGGTTTCTCTCACGCTTTCTTCAAGTTCATTTATCTTTTTTGCCCATTGTCTCTTCATTCTTTCACGACTCTCCTTCCAGGTTCTAGTCCTCTTTTTGGTTATGCTCTCTGTTTCACTCACCTCGGGGCTCTGTTCGGGCCCTGCACCTTTGTGTTGTTGAAGTGCCTGGGCTCTTGTGATCACCTGCACAGGTGTAGTGGAAGTCACGCTTCCTATGGAGTCTACCACTAACCCAACGACATTGATAGGAGTGATTTTAGGCATGTTATTAGGGTTCTTCGGGCAATCTCATAGGAGATGCTCTTTCCCGCAATCTTGACAGAAACCCTGAATGGTTACTGGTTGAGGCTGTGTAGGGGCAGGCAGTGGGCAATCACGTATAAGGTGATCTCCATGACATCTGAAGCATGGTCCTCTAGGAAATGGGGGTCGTACCTGCCTAGGTTGAGGTCTAGAGTTGGGGTTTGTGTACATGACATTAGAATACTCCGGTTCCCCATTATTTTCACTTGGGTCCTCATAGTAGTATGACTCGTTATGCTCGGGTGACTGCATGTAGTAAGCCTGTGGGCTATCAATATGTGCGGAGTCAAAACTATGGTCACTGGGATCACTGTCTGATAGCAATGGGGTGACTGGGACTATGGCTCTATTCAGATTTTCTTCAGTAGATGCATACTTCACTGGGATCACATTGGTTGGAGTAGGGGGTTGCTGCACTAGGACTGGTTGAGGTCTCTGCTGCCCTTGATAAGGTGGCTGATAGGTTTGTTGCGGTCTGTTGTATGGTGGAGATGGGTACTGATTCTGGTATCTACCCTGTTGTGGATATGGCTGAGGATAATTTTGCCTAACAGTTTGTTTGTTATATGGGCAGTCTTGTGCCGTGTGATTGGTGTACCTGCGCTCTATGGTGCAGTACTGGCCACTAAGGTTCGCCTGAGGTTGGGCCATAATGGGGCATACACTTGCCATATGTTCGCCGCCACAATTGTAACACCGCTTAACTGGGGCAAATCTCGGAATTTGCTTACTAGAGACACCTAGTTTTTGGGCTACCTTCTCTGCAAGTTCCTCGATGGATGTGGATTGACCAGATGTCTGTTTACTAGAGCTATCAGAATCCCTATAGATTTTTGATAGTTCTAACTCTTCACCTAGATTGTCCTCAATGTCTATGCACATGCGCACGCACTCCTCTATCGTTCTAGGGTCCTTCAGGTACACATATGACCTGAGCTTAGTGCTCAACAATCCATCTAGGAACAAGGCCACTTGTTTGGCTGGTGTGGGTAACTCTGGCGTAGGGCATCTCTCCAGGTACTGTCTAAATCTTCTTCCAGCTAGTCTGACCGTCTCTTGAGGTGTTTGTTTGAAGCTATGAATTAGTGAGGAGGTGTTATGCCTGATTCCACTCTTAGAAAACTCAACAATAAATGCTTCTAAGAGTTGGTCTATGTTTCTGAAATGCTGCTCATTCAGTGGTTGGAACCACGTAAGGGCAGTGTTCCTAAGGGTTAGACCGAAAGCATTATATTGCGTGAATAGGTCCTCCACTTGTTCAGCTTTCAACACTTGCCGAAATTCGGCCACATGGTCATAAGGGTCTCCCGTGCCATCGAAATGATTCTTCATGGACTTCACAAGTTGGGTTGGTCGTAGGGTCCTAGGGTGTTCTCTCGGCCTTGGCAAAGGAAAATCATCAATGTCCCGGTGATTCCATGGGGTTCTATGTCTCTCAGTTCCTACTCTATTCCTTTCTGTTCCCGTTCTTTCTCTTCCCAGGGAGTTGGTGAAACTTACCTCAGGTTTGTCTCTACCTCTATCTCTTTGAGCGCCATGAGCGTGGGAGGTCCCAGTTCCTTGATGACCAAAGGATACATTAGACCTTGGTTGGGGAAAAATAAATTCACCCTTCCAAGTGTAGGCATGTCTGCCCTGCTCAGTGACCACGAAGATTCTCTCTGATGCAGTGTCTAGGTAGGTTACTTGGCCTGGACTATCAGGGTCTTTAAACTCGTAGATCGTGAGGGTATTCCCCTCCTGAGGTTGAGAAGTTCTATATCTCCAAAAAGCCTCATCGGTTTCCCGATTTAAAAGCAGATCTATGCTTTTATTATCTTGTGGAATCCACTCAGGAGTCATGATTCTGGTCAAGACAGACTTACCACGGGGGGTTCTTGGCTCTCTCTCTAAGTTTCCTTGCTCTATGTCACCCATGTCGGTCTCCGCAATCACATTTCCAACCTCATCAGTCCTATCAGGAAGAGTGGTGACTACGTACATGGTCCCTTCTTTATCTAGGTATGCTCCATTCTCAAACTTGACTACCGGGTGGTCTAATCCATGGGTTTGATCGGGGTTCTTAATCTGGACCACCGATCTTCTGAGTCCGTCTTCGTAGATGCGAGCACCTAGACGATTCGTCCTGATATATTCCAATTGCGTCTTATAAGGCCCTTCGGGCTTCTCTAGGTAAGCCAACCCTGAACTACCTACTGATCTCTCCATGTGATAGGACATCTCAGAATCACTTGTTTCTGATCTGGCAGGGTAATCACTCAACTGCTGGGCCCAAGACCTGGCAGTGTGATTGACACTAGCTTCAGAAGATCTGAGGCTTTGTCTGTCTCGGCCTAAATGTCTGCCTGATCTAAGGTTCATAAGCCTGATTTATTCACCCCCTGGAACCCAAGCACGCTCTCGTTGCAGGTTGATTTTGCATCAATCACTTCGTTCTTTTTAGTTGAATATTATGTTTATGGTCTTGTCTGAAATTGCGTCGTCAAGGGTACTTGAGTGAATTTCCGCACTTGATGAGTGATCGATTCCCGTTTATCTTTTTGTCCCTTAGTGTTTTCGTACTTAAGACCTATTTATTTTCTTGCACTTGGTTGATTAATTCTCTTGGACTTGATTCGTGCCTAACGTTGCCCTAGTTAATTACCACACCTAAGTCGTACTTAGTCTAGGCTAGGAATTGACAAAGGAGGGTTATGAGATTTTTCCAACCTCAATCAGCTGGTTGACCCGACAGCTATGCAAGCCCAGGAAGCCTTCTCCCAGGCCCGGTACTCACCCTCGCTAGCTTGCTTTGATTGCCTTGAGTGCCCACAAAGTTCTTGCAAGAACTCACCAGTTAGTATAGATTGATTGCCACAAGTATTTGAAAGACACACTTCAATAATTTTAGTCCCCCTGGAGTAACTCACTGTACCCCCTGAATCTGAGAACCACTTAGTTCCACCTAAAGGTCAACTTAAAAATGCATGTTCTGAAACTCCGCGTATAATTCTTACAAAAACCAGTCGAGGTCCACGTAGGATTCTCAACGAGCTTTCCAACGAGACCAAAATCTCATCAATCGGAGTTCGTATGGTCAAGTTGTGACCATTCAGGCAGATAGGGGTCAAAACAGGCTCTCAGGGTTCAGGGATTTCCTCACAGGTTCCTAGGCCTTGTCCCACTTCTAAGGCTCTAATGTTACTCCAATGTGACCAAAACTAAGCTCAATTATACCTCAATTTACTCCAAATATTCACCCTAAAATTTCGTGCGTTATGGCCATGTATCGCGATAGGTCGGGTCGAAGTGTCGCGATACCCCCAAGTGTCGCGATAGCTCGTGAAGTGTCGCGATACCCCGAAGTGTCGCGATAGCTCGTGAAGTGTCGCGATACCCCGAAGTGTCGCGATAGCTCGGGTCGAAGTGTCGCGATACCCCGAAGTGTCGCGATACCTCGTGAAGTGTCGCGATAGGTCGGCTGGAAGTGTCGCGATACCCCAAAGTGTCGCGATAGCTCGTGAAGTGTCGCGATACCCCGAAGTGTCGCGATAGGTCGGCTGGAAGTGTCGCGATACCCCAAAGTGTCGCGATAGCTCGTGAAGTGTCGCGATACCCCGAAGTGTCGCGATAGCTCGTGAAGTGTCGCGATACCCCGAAGTGTCGCGATAGCTCGTGAAGTGTCGCGATACCTTGAGGTGTCGCGATAGCTCGTGAAGTGTCGCGATACCTTGAGGTGTCGCGATAGCTCGTGAAGTGTCGCGATACCTTGAGGTGTCGCGATAGCTCGAGATATGGCGAATTTTCCTGTTCTATCTAGGGTTCCTAGGAGCTCTAGGCCTGCGCAATGCCGTGGTGCACTCAGAATCGTGAGAAGTCGAACTTTTCGGAGTGTCGCGATAGCTCGAGCTCAACGCCTCGGGGACTGTGCAGGCAGTTTCTGTACCTGCTGAGCTTGCTGGAGATGATGATGGAGCTGGTACCTGCAAGAAACATGCAAAAAACACACAAATGCAAACACACACAATCGCTCTCTCTCAAACTCGCACACAACAAATGAGGGAAAGAAAGGGAAGAGGGGATATGTAGTGGGGAAGGAGGTGGAGGTGGAGATGGAGAAGGAGGTGAAGGTGAAGATGGAGATGGAGGAAAATCAGAAATTTACCTACTACTTACCATTCCAACGCGTCCTCTCTACGTCTTACCATCACACGCTCGTCCTCAAAGCTCGATCCCCGGCAACGGCGCCAAAATTTGGTGTAGCTCAGTGATGAGTAGCACCTCCTTTAATGTCAATCCGGGAAGACATGAGGATGGTATGAAGACCACGAGCAAGTGGAAGCACAAGTGCGTGAGTGAGAAGCACACAAGCATGCACACACATACACACACACGCGCACACACCGTAAGAACAAAGAGAGTAAGACAATGGAATCACTTCTATTGCAAGAAAGTTCTCATACAAGCTCAATCTACAAGAAGCTAGCCCAAAAATGAGCTCTCTAGCTCTATTTATAGTTTTTGACTAGCCTCGGCCCTGTTCAGACTTAGTGTCCGGCCTAGTTAAAAATTAGGTTCCGGGGCTTATTTGAGGGCCCAAACGAGAGCTAAAAATTATGAAAATTGGCAGGCAACTACATCTAAGGCTCCCCAAGCTCGAGGACTCCTCGGCTTGTACAAAATGGAGCTACAAAAAGGTGAAATGATATTTACAAGGGTTTGTAGTGATGAGAATCACTTTAGAATGATGTTGGGGTTTTTGAAAAAAAATGAAGGGTAGCCTCAGTGCTAGATCTGCATGTGTGTCCATACTTGCTTCTTCCCGCATCCTGTCAACACATTGTTATATCTCGTAAACAAGCCATGCAATACAGGAAGATTAGTGAGATGGTTTCTCTTGCTAATGGAATATGATTTTGAAGTTGTGGTAAGGAAAGGTAGGACTCATTTGAGAGCTGATCATCTCTCTAGGCTCACATCAGGAGAAGCCCCACAAGGAGTGTCAGATGACCTTCCTGATGCTTACTTGTTTAATTTGGAAGTTGTACCGCAGTGGGCTAAGCCATTGGTACCAGTATTGACATAGGGGCCTAATCATCCAGTGATAAACACTCGGAATAGAGAAGTTGTAAAAGCCCAAAAGTACCACATCATGGCAGGAAGCATGTACAAGCACACAGATCAAGGGATCTTGGCTTGTTGCGTAGAAGAGGATGAATACGCTAAATGGTTGCAATTAGCACATGTAGGTGCGTTAGAGCAACACTACTCAAAGCAGCGAACTTTACAGACCCTCAAGAGACTCGGTGTACATTGGCCAACTATGGAAGCTGATGTCCAAAAGTTGTGTAAGGAATGCCCAATCTGTTGCACTAAGCCACCTGTGGAACACGCCACTCTTTATCAAGTATCCATTGTACCAGATTGGAGCGAACCTCTCGTATCCTTCCTGAGGACAAACACATTCCCTCCAGACATGACTCTGGCTAGGAAAAGGAGTTTAGAACAAGAAGCCCAGGATTACTCACTCATCGGTAATAATCTATATAAGCGCGGCAAAGATGGTTACCTGAGATTGTGTGTCCATGAAAGTGAGTATCTTAAGATCTTAGAAACTGCTCACCAAGGTGTAGCAGGAGGACATTTTGGACCGGATCGGGTGATCAAGGCAATTCTATTTGCGGGCTTCTGGTGGCCTACCCTTCACATGGATGCACATACCTATGTGAAACGGTGTGATGTCTGTCAGAGGACTCAGTATCCTATACGCAAAGATGAGATGCCACTGAAACCTATGATGGGTGGACGTGCATTCTCTAAGTGGGGGATAGACTTCGTAGGTCCTATTAATCCCCCAGCTAAAGGTTCTCATGCGGAATACATCATTGTGGCAACAGATTATCTCACCAAGTGGGTAGAGGTAAAGGCTACGACAAAGAACGATGCTCAAACAACTGCTAAATTCTTGTTTGAGAATGTATTCACTAGATATGGGCTACCTATAGAGCTTGTAAGTGATAGAGGCACTCATTTCTTGAATGAAGTGATTGAAAATCTACTCCAAGAATTCTTGGTAATACACAAGAAGTCTGCCCCTTATCACCCTCAGGCTAATGGACAAGCTGAGAGCACTAATAAGATCTTATGCAATGTATTGACAAAATTAGTGAACACAAAACGCTCTGATTGGGACAAACAGCTACACCATGCTGTTTGGGCATACCGAGTGGCCTACAAAACGGTACTCCAAGCCACCCCCTTTCAGATGGTATTCGGCCAAAACGCTGTGCTACCCTTGGACTTCTTAATACCTACGTTGAAAGTAGCACAAGAGTACGAATGGACAGGTCATGAGCTCTCCTCTAGGATCTTTGACCTTGAACGATTAGGAGAAACAAGACTGAGAGCCGCTGCAGGAATATATGCAGCCAAGAAGAGACAGAAAGCATACTTCGATGCCCATGTGAAGGATAAAGGTTTGAAAGCAGGAGATCTAGTTTTAGTCTATACACTGAAACAACACGCGAGGAAGCTAGAAAAGAGAGGCTACGGACCAATGATCATCAATAGGATCTCCACGAGTGGAGCAGTACAATTGGCCACATTAGAGGGTGATGTTCTCCCTAACTATATTAGCGGTTGCAGAGTCAAGTTGTATCAGGAACCCCTCACGGAGGAAATGCTCAGCCGACTCAACACTGCTAAGAAGCGCAAAGAGGAAGAAAAGCGAGTTCGAGAAGAAGCTCAGGCTGAAGCTTTAGAACGCATCAGAAGGATGAAATTACGAAGGCAAGGTAGAGATCAGCCTAGAGCGAATGACTATGCAGATCAAGGATTTCCTATGGCCATGTGTGAAGTTGCAGGAACAAGCTCGCATAGGATAATTGATAGACGTCCTTTCATAACCATAGATATAGGACAAGGAAAGAGTGCAAGGACCGTAAGAGCCTTGATTGACTCAGGTGCAGCCACTAGTGCTGTTAAGTTGTCTTACTGTCAAGAGTTGCAGTTACTTGTCAATCCTGTGGAAGCATTTCTCATAGGATTGGGAGGCGTGGAAACCCCTTGCATGGGCGAGGTGGAACTTCCCCTCTACATTCACGATGAGGCAATGACCGTTAAAGTACTAGTGTGTCAAGATGAGGATCTCACTGAACCTCTCGTCTTGGGTCAAGATTGGATCTATGACCAAGCAGTCAATCTAAACCTAAGAAGTGGACTTCTCCAGGTTTGGGTCAATCATAGTCGAGTTACAGTAGAATTAGACAATGGAGCACTCAAGGAACTAGGAAAGGCACAGACTCCTGGTCCTTCCAGGGGTACACATGAAGATGACCATGCTGTTCTTGTTCAAAACCCTGTGTTGCAGAGGAATGATATTTGCAAAAAGGGAGTCAGGGATGCAACGGAACTCCCTTCTTTTCCAAAGGCCAGAAGGAGGTAGCAACCAAAGGTGGATCAAAGGCAGAAGAAGCAGAGTACTACCTATGTCCGAAATCAAAAGTACCTGCGCAGCAGAATGTCCCAGAAAATAAACCAGGTGTGGGTGCGGAAAGGCGAACAACCGGTTGCACCACCGTCAACTACACGGGCAAAGCCTCTTATTAGTAACCAACAACACGACGCTAATAAGAAGTCTTTCAGAAATTCCTCTGCTAAAGTCAAATCTATTTGGGTGCCCAAGAAGTCGATGAAGGCGAGCCCACAATCAAGACAAATTTGGGTGCCTAAGGCTTGCTTGAGGGCACAAGTAGCTACGCCAAGGCCACAACCTATGCAGCATAACCCAACTACGCATACAACCAGTGTTCACTCGTTCTCAACACTCCGGAACACACCAAGATCCAAGAGCACGTTTGTAATCACTTGTACATGGGTTCCTAAAAGGCCTCAATTTCAAACCGCAACACCGAGAAAGCTCTCTAGAGCCTCTACGAAATCGAAAGCAAAGCCCATCCACTGCATGTGGCAGCCTAAGACCTGTAATAAACCCCCCGACCCCAATTTGTAAATTCATCCCCACTTACTAACTTCATTAGTCTCCTAGGACTACCCAAGCATTAACTACACACACGTGCACCGAACACTTACTAACCCATTATTCGCTCCCGACCCTCATGTTAATATTGTGATGGGAACAACAACGGTCCTCCCTTGTCTTGTACAATATTAACACCTGTGTGTATCTTCTCACAGAGACAGACAGCAAGAAGTAAAATGGCAGATTCAGTAGGAACTAGCTCCTAGGTAGGCTCCAGCCCGCAAGTGGTGGACATCGAAAGTCTTCCAGTCGAGGAGGAGTTAAAGGAAAGACCAGCGGCACTACGGGCATTGCACGCCATTCCAATTCAGAATCCTCCGCAGGGTCACACAATGCCGGTGGGCAAAGCCTCACATTGGTTCAGTGACGTTGCTGGCCCCCTGGGTGACGGCACATATATGTGGGAATCCGAAGTCGAATTCAATGGACGATGGGGCCGATACCATTTCTTTACCAGGGAATTTGAAAGGCTACAGAATAACGAAGGACTTAAGCCGATCTGGAAGAAGGCAGGGCTCTATGACTACTTCAAGTCCCAACTACCAAAGCCAGATTTCCTCAGATGCTCATATCTAATTAGTACCCTCACCCCCAGCAAAGACAAGAAAGGATACAGCTCCTTTGTGCTCCCATCACTCACAAGGGGCAACGAGCTGAAGCGTTTCCGCTTAACTATCAATCTGGTAAGAGAAGCACTCGACATGCAGGGAATGCACATTCCAACAGAGAAAGAGACAATGGTTCCAGACAACATGAAGAACAGGAATCTGACAAAGCTGAAGGACATGGTTGCAATGACACCCACGATCGCCATCCACTTACGTATGGTCATGCAACATTTCGCCTTCCCCGCGCAGGATAGATTCACAATGCCTCCCAAAAAGATTTGGTTTAGCCTCTACCTGGCGGATGCTTTTGAGTTGACCATCAATATGCCCCACTGGATTATCGACCAGATTCATATGGCTCATCAGAGATGGTATAAGAAGCAAAGATCTGTATTGTATGGTTGCTGTGCACTCACAAGAATTGTATACAGATGTCTCGCCTATGATGTACCGGTGCAAAGGGCTCTGATCTGGTCCAGAGCACAGGAATTTCAACGACGATTGTCAGCCGTAGGGCCTCCCTCAAAGAAGATGCGAGGCACCATCCAGATGCCTTGTGCACAAGCTCGCGGTGCAACCCTGACGCCTGAGACCACCCCAAGACTCCCCCGACGAGTGCAACCGTTTACTATCAGGCTACCCAGGCACAGCACAGATGGCCCCAATCTTGTATTTCCACCAGTACCGACGGATCTGGAGTTCCCGCATGGGTTCACTCTAGAGGACTTAACTGACGAAGAAGTTGCAAGAATCATAGAAGCTGTAAATGCAGAAGTTGAAGAAGAGCAAGGCAGTGGACAGCAAACTGCCCCAGACCAAGCACAGCCCAACCAACCAGACGTAGTCAACGTGGACACTGAAGAAGAAGCTCATGGGGAGACACAGGGCAGACACTCAGAAGCAGAAGAACAAGAGTATGATCCAGAAGCCCTACAAGTACTGGAAGGTGCCCCCGCCTACACTAGCGCATTAAAGAAGCTTTACGATACAATGAACCGAGTTCAAGAGCAACACAGGCTCTCATTAGCTGCGGGTAAAGCTCTCATGAACCAGATTCTGGAGGAGGAAGGTGTGGACGAGCAGTACCGTGCCACCTTGGAAATGATATCAGATGCTTTAGGAGTACCAGAAACGGTGCATACCGCACTAGTGCACTCACGAAGAACAGAAAGAAGATATGGAAGACGCCCCCCACGAACGGGAAAACAAATGAACGTATTAGGATCAGGACCACAAGGCACTCCCACAACCACTGGCACGGCACACACAGTTCACGACACCGAGGAAGCCCACACATCGAGTGCACCCCCATCACCTCCCTTGCCACCTTCTCCCCCACATCGACCTCACTCACCTCCCTCTACCACTGTAACCTCCACTGTCACCACCTCTGAAACCACTACACACACCAACGCACAAACCATCAGTCCACCCACGCACTCTACTTCCACTGAAAACACGAGTCTAACTACAGCCACGATCCACCTCACCACCCCCAGCTCACTTCCTAGAAGTTCACAATTACACACACCGCTATACACATTCACCACACTCACCGCTACCACAATTCCCATGTTCACAGTCACTCCCACCACGCACCCCACTTTCATGGAGGTATCACCCACCTCTGCACCTCTCCCATCCCCTATTTACCCACAATCTCCCATTCCACCACCTCCCCCCTCACCCATCCCCAGTACTGCATTCACAACCCCCTTTCCCTTTCCCTACCCCTCTGCATTCAATACTATTCCTCTCGGTAACTTATTTAATAATATGCATCAATGCATGGCCCAACTCCAGCAACATTACCAACACTTGGACGACCAACATACAAGGCTCTTCCAACGCCACGAGGATCTCCAAGCAAGATGTAGGGATCTTGAAGAGCAGAAGCAGCAATTAGTACAACAGCACGCGACATTACAGGAGCAATACGCACAATTAGAAGCCAACCCACCTCAAACAGATGATGAAGAACGACGACATATGGACGAGCTGCTCCATTCGCAGATCACGGAAAACCTGAAACTTCGACGGAACTTGGGCCTCCTCCGCAAGCATATGTCGACCGCGTTAGAAGAGAATAAGAGATTACAGAAACAGAACGAAGAAAACCTGGAAGCGGCCATGGAGGGTTCCCCACAAGAGATTGACCCAGAACGATTCAAGGCGATACCCTCTGAGAATATGCAGGTGGTGTTAGAAACTCATGCAGACTTAATGGAGGCCCATGCCGCTTTAGAGAAAGAAAGAGATGAGTTACGAAGACAGTTGGCCACTCGACAGACAGAACCCAGCCCGAGCATAACTGCAGAAGAAACAGCTGAAGAGGTCATTAAACTCCGCGCCGAACTTGAGGAATTACGCAGCAAGGTTATGCAGTATGAGCGTCAGCCCTCCCCTCTGGTAGACCCCGAGCCTGACGACCTGGTGCCAATTGAGGTAGAAGAAACATTTGAGGATCCCTATGTCCCGATGCCAACACCCGGAGGTAAGCGCACAGAATAGGGCATGGACACAATTGAGATCGAGGCACCGGAATGGATGCAGAAGTTAGAGAAAGTAGCCACGACACATGACGACAGGGTGGCAGTCCAAATCGCCTTGATGTCAAAATTGGAGGAGGTGGTCATAAAATCTGATTATTTTCAGAATCTTTCACACCATAGGTGGATCGGCCCATCGGATGATCTGTATGTACCTTTTTGCGTGTTAATGGCGGACTATAATGCGGAAATCAAGCGCCACACCTCAAGGGAACCCACCTCTGCCACCCAATTTGCACCCGATGACATCCCAGAGAGTGCCAAGCAAGGACATATCCGCCAACCAACATGGAGAATTCGACTGCTCGAAACCTATCCGGAAATGGTAAGAACATGGAACAACATGCCATTGTACATCAAATATAATCCATGTTATTGCCCTGTGTTTCGAAGGAGATCCTGGCCGGAGTACACACATACAGTGCTGACGATTAAAGGATGCGAGAAGTGGCTAAATTACGTGTACTTCGCACCCCCTAAAGGCGCACCCACAATTGGCTATATGATTTCAACGATCCGGCATTGGGGGGTCCGTTTCAAGAATGTTCCTGATATCATGACTCAGATGTGCCAGAAAATTTTCGAACTTATGCTGGTCACCTTCAGGACCTTCAAAAATGTCAAGGAACCGCATCTCTCAGCTTTAGGATTTAATGAAGGGAACCAGGATCTTGTATACGACATGAGCACAACTCCATCGATCAATGTTGTGTATGCATGGCACGCTCGCATCAAATATCTACCGGCCTGTTTCAAACAAACGTTTGAAGAGATGTTTGTCACGGGATTCTGGGAATATCATTCCGAGATATTCATTCCCAGACCATCCCATCTCTTGCAGTTGTTTGCAGTGGAACAAGCTCTCCACTCCGAAAAGCTACGTATGCCACATCCAGAGGTTCCTGGGCCGGTAGACTGGGATGCTCTTCTGACAGACTTGGCCAAGGGGTTGCGAATTGCTGAACATCATTTAGCGCAGGACGTCGTCGAGTACTATATCCAGAAACCCTCTCAACAAGGGTCTGTCAGGGACGACAGACGCGAGAGAGGGGGGGGTGTTGGAGCTGGAGCTGAAGGACTGACAAGACAAGGAAGCACAAGAAGAGAGTCCGAGAAAAGAGATAGCACAAGCAGACAAGGCAGTCAACGACGATCCGGCAAGTAGGCCAACAATTTTCTTCAGGAAGAAGCACTTATGAACATTCACGCAGATTTAGCACTAAGGCAACCTTAATTTTCCAAAACCTCTACAACCATTAAAAGTGATTCTCATCACTAAATGCCATTGTAAATATCATTTCATCTTTTTGTAGCTCCATTTTGTGCATGCCAAGGAGTCCTTGAGCTTGAGGAGCTTTAGAGGTATCTACCTGCCAATTTTCGTATTTTTTAGATATCGTTTGAGCCCTCAAATGGGCCCTGGAACCTAATTTTTAACTAGGCCGGACACTAGGTCTGGACAGGGCCAAAACTTAGCCAAAAACTATAAAAAGAGCTAGAGAGCTCATTTTTGGGGTTAGATTGTAATTGAAACGAACTTGTATGAGCATTTTGAAAGTAATCGAAAAGCTCCATTGATTCTCACTCTTTGTCTTGCCTTGTGTGCGCGTGTGTGTGTATGTGTGTGCATGCTTGTGTGCTTCTCACTCACGCACTTGTGCCGCCACTTGCTCGAGGTCTTCATACCATCCTCACGTCTTCCCGGATTGACATTAAAGGAGGTGCTACTCATCATTGAGCTACAAGCTTCGACATATTTTGGGTTGAGTCTATAACTATTCCCTCGTATTGGTTTGGCTCCCTCAACTAGAGGGATTCTATGCTCTCCATAATTGGCAGGCACTCCTAAGTCTTTATAATGCCAGGCAAAAACATCTGTATAATGGGTCAAGAATGACCTTACCTTTTCAAGGAGCCTTGGTTGGTTCCACAACCAAGTGGCCACCAAAACTGGCCGCTTATTGTCTTGAGTGTCCAATTGTATTTCTGTGATAGGATTTCTCTCTACCATATTATCTTCGTGCTCATCTCCTTCCTTGTCTTCTTCCACTAGCTTTTCGTGCATTGCTTCATAAGCAGGGGTATTTTGGATTTCAATGTGTTCCTCCTTGTCCTGCATCCATCCTGCAGGTATTTCTTGAATTGGGAAAGAACACTCTTCACTAGAATCTTTTACCTTGCCTTTAGCTTTAGTAACTTCCTTATCTATGGTTTCATATCCTCCTCCAAGTTATATTTGAGGGGTGTCTTCCTGCCCCTTCTGTGGTCTGTGATGGGCTCTCGCAATCCATCAACCTGGACTTTTTCCTCATCTTCATCATAACCTTCAATCGTGCAAGAATTATTAAGAAAAAATCCAAAACAAGAGGAAGAGTTGCCTACTTGGAGCCAATTTAGAATATCCTCTTCTTCCTCGAAATCTATTTGGGGTTGATCCTCTGATTCTGGTTCCATGCAAATGCCAACTGTTTGCATCATGCTGGTGTTTCCTTGATTATCTGGGCCCTCTTCTAAATGAATCTATGTCAGCTCTTGCCCTTTCTTTTGTACCCACATAGTGTCCTTGCCCCAATTATGAATGACACTTGCATGTCTCAGCCATGGTCTTCCAATTAAGAGGGGAAATCCTCCTTCAACCTGGGGCAATCTTAAAACCACAAAATCCAAAATGAATAGATTACCTTGTACTTCAAGTGGAACTTTTGGGATCACTCCCAAGGGCCTTGCTTTGCTCTGATCTGCCACAGTAACAGTGAAATTTGCAGGCCTTGAAGGGTGGAGTCCAATCTTTTCCATTGTATGTTCATGCATCAAGTTAATGCCAGAACCACCATCCACAATAACTCCTTGAGATTCATGACCTTTGATAGATACTGTCAGCCGAGGACTCTTATAATCTGTAAGGGGTGCTTCCCCTGCAATTTTACCTTTATGTATAACAACAGTCTTTGCTAGCAAGCTTGTAGTGGAAGCCTCATCAATTATCTGCAAGAGTTCTGACCTGAATTTCCCATCCATCTTTATTAAATAAAAAAACTAACCTCCTTCTTCATGGACTTAAGTAGTTTTGAAGCCTCTGATTCCTTAAGATCAGGAGCTCCAATTGACTTATCAAACTCCTCATTAGCCCTGTTGAATGCATTCCCAATGGCATCACTGGTACATATGGGATCTCCTTTTTGCCTTGTATCTGCACATGCGGTGGCCTTGTCTTCAAGTGTCTTCTTGTCTTTGTTCAATCCTTCAATTCTTGATTCTTGAACTATATCTACTTGAGCCTTTCCCTTGTTTCTTGTCTGCACTGTAAAAGATTCAATTTCTTCTAACTGCACTAACTTGGTAGATGGTGATGGCTCATTGGCTTGATCTAACATTTCTTCTTTGTGCACAGAAATCATTTGAATATGGGGCCCCGATGAAGAGTCTTGATTCTTAGGACAACAATTTGTATAGTGGTCTCTGGCCTCTGGGCAGTTTCTGCAAGGAGGGGCATTTTCTGGTAGAGTGCACCTACTTTGATAGTGCCCACATTCTCCACATCTGAAACAAATGATTGGCCTTCTAGGCCCATTTCCAAAGTTATTCCTCTGTCTAGGGTTGTAAGTGTTACCTTGATTGGGTGCAGCCGCCATTACATTTGCTGGTGGTAGGGGTCCTCCTTATGTCCAATATGTTGTTGCAAGTATTCCCCTTGATTGGCATTCTTGGGCCTCATGACCAGCTTTCCTGCATAATTGGCAAGTCACACTTAACAGAGGACATTCACTTAATATATGCCCTTGCTTGCTACACATGGAACACCAAATTCCACTCTTGATGCCACCCCCTTTGAGTTCTTGCAGCTCCTGTCGCAGCTGGGCCAATTCCTCTGCTTGGGCCTCCTCCTCTTTTTGGAGCTTTAATGCTTCAATCTCCCTTCGCAACTGAGTAACATCATTCTCCTCCTCTTTGTGGGGCTTATTCCTTTTTAACCCCTCCAGCTCCTTCCTTAGCTGGATTACTGGATCCTCCATTTCTGTGGAATATTGTAGTTGAGAAGAAGTTGCTCCATACTGTTGCCTTATCTGTTCCAATCTTGTAGCTGTGTTGATGAATTCCTCTATGGAGGCTGTAGGTAACACTAATTCCTTGATTTTGCATTGGGTGACCACTGGAAGTGGCTTAGCTAACCATTTCTTAACAAAAAAAATCATGTGGTGGGTCTGGTAATTTAGCCATTAGAGCCTTGGCCCTAGTCACAAACTCTGGGAACTTTTCACCTAGACCCAATCTCAAATTCTCTAATTCCTCTATGATGATCTCTGCAATATTTCCATGCTGAAATTGATTCTTGAATGCATCTTTCATTAGGTCCCAAGTTGTAAAATGGTTCTCAGCAAACCGGTTGAACCATTTATCTGCTAATCCTTCTAATGTGGCAGGGAAGAGTATCAAAAAGGCATCCTCCCTACCCATTAAGCCTCTAGTTTTTCATAGTGCCAAAAAGCTTATAATATGCTCGTCAGGATCTTCCTGAGCTAGGCCTTTGAAAGAAGGAAATTTTATATTCAATCTTGATAGTAAGGTTTCCAAGTCTACCTGACCAGCCATGCTCCTTACTGATGAAGTTGATGAGAGTGGACTAGATGATCTTCTGACAGCCTTCCTTCTTGTTTGCTTGTAGGTGACCCTCAATGTTTCAGATCGGGTTGCGGTCATGGGCGGTTCATAGTCCTCTTAGTATGAGTTAATTGAAAAGAATATGTACCTCTTAGTCCACTGAAGTAGTACTATCGACACTTGAATATTGCTTCTCCAACTGCAATATATCTTCTCCTATGCTCAAATCTCCTTGGAAGTCCCACTGTGCATGCCAAATTTTTTTGGGGGATTCTTGGACAAGAAGGGATTTGAGTATTTGTAGGAGAAAAGGGAAAGGCAAGAAGAGAAAATACACACTGGAAGCCTCTGCCAATTGATTATAATAAGACAATTACAATGGGGATGCACAATACATTGAAATGCTTTTGTGCAAAATCCCATAGAGTGCTCAATTACAAAATACCAAATACCCCAAGTCTTGTGAAGTCTTGTTGCTGCCGGACTCCTCTGCACCAAACCTCCACCTTCTCCAAGCCTACACTTGTGCACACCTTGCACCAAGCTTCCAATAAGGGGGAGGGTTGGACACCTTCTGTCGACACGCGCACACTGCAATGAGACCTTGGGATCCTTAGGGGACTAGCTTAGCACTTCTCTGCACACTCCCTTAGTCACTCTCCATGCACACCTTGCACTTCACTTCTTTGCGTCGCACACTGGTGACTCTTGCACTTCTCTCTCTTGCTTCACTTAGACTATGCTCACTCTTGCTTACTCTTAGAATGGTCCAAGAATAGTCCTTGCCTTGATTTGAGTGTCGATTCACATACGCTCCTAACTGCAAGAGTATCTTGGTGCTCACTTTGATGTCCCAAGATTGTCTTCACAAGTGGGCAGCCAACGACTCCCTGTTTTGTCCTGTAGTGACTTTAGACTAAAACCAAAAATTTTAATTGGGGGGGCCATACTTTCACTTCTGCATACGCTGTCGCTTCACATACCTTCACATTTTCCATTTAACTCTTCAAATGTGCACATGAGGGAGGGTTCATCTGAACCTTCCAAAACACTTTAAAAACACTTTGAACCTTAGGGAAATTAGAGAAATACCTCTGCAACCTGCAACCCACTTTCTCCAATTTACCCTTTGTGGACAATTAATTGTGCACTACTTGTGCACTTTGACACCTGCACTTTATCACTTTGACTTTGCACCTGTTGACTTTGACCTTGACTTTGTTGACTTTGACTAGTTTGACTTTGACCTTTTGACTTTTACTATAGTTGACTTTGACTGTAGTTGACTTTGACTGTAGTTGACTTTCAGCAATATGACTTTTATGGGCTCAACAAATCCCAATTGCTTTTCTTTGCGTTCCAGCTCCTGAGCTTGATATTGGATGGTTTTGTAATATGCATCCCTTTCTTTCATAATACCTTCCAACTCTTTCTTCAACCATAGATACTTAGCGATCTCTTTCGTGAACTCTTGATCTCTCTGAAACAATTTTTGAGTGACATTATGTAACTCGGCTTCTGCTTTAAGCACATTGGCCGCAAGTGATTGTGAAGCTTCTTCTAACACACTGAGGGTATTCCTTGTACTATGAAGCTCATTTCCTAAAGCAATCATGGCATCTATCTTGTCGGTAAGTTCTTGCTTCAGAGTAGTGATTTCGGTATCGTGCTGAGCAAGAAGGTTATCCTTTTCCTTTAATTGATCTTGAAGTTGTTGCAATTGAGTCTGTAGCGCATGATTCTTAGCTTTGACTATCAGGGCTTCTTCTTGGAGTGGAGCGATGTCGGCTTCAAGCAAATCCTCTTTACTTTGCAACTCCTGCTGAATGTGTTGAGTTGCTAGCTTCAATTGGTTGGGTAGTTGTTGAGAAAATTGTATAAGCAGACGGCCCATAGCCTCCAATTCAGTGAACATTATGGTCGGAGGAGGGAGAGCAGAAGGGGGTTGTGATGAAGAGGCTGAGAACAGATGAGGGGAGGGTTGTGGAGAGTAGTCAGGAGAAGAGGATGGAGGAGTGGGTGCGTTGGGAACAATGGGCTCAACGGGGTCAATTGGTAGGAAGGGGGATAAGGGTATTCGGCATCAAGATTATTCCGGTTGTATTCTGATTTGTCACCTCAGTTTGTTCGATCACGGCTTCAGCAATGGCAATCACTTCAGTGATGATATCAGCAACAATTTCTTTCACAATTTCCTCATCCTGCTGATGAGAATCCGCCCAAGAAGAAACTTCTTTGTATTCTTCCAGGTATGCACCTTGTTCCTGTTGGTTGAGCGTAGAAGAAGGAACTGATGATTCGACATGAAGAGATGTGGTAGTGTCATGAAAGACTTTAGTTTCATGACCGGCAGTGGATCCCTGCACCTGACTTTCAGAGGGGCTAACGCATCTGCATTTTCGAAGAAAAAGTTGAAGCAGATCTTCATCTTCATCTTCATCTTCATCCTCAAGCATTTGAGTAGATTCTTCATGTAATAAGAAAGGAGCGGCAGGAGGAGGTTGCGCGGCTTGGATCACCGGAAAGAGGAAGGTGAGGATGTGGGGTAGATGGGAATGAGGAAGGTCACCCTTAGTGACTTGTTTGATAACCGCTACACATTCACGATGAATGCACCGAAAATAGAAGGATGTGAAATTTATAGACTCATGGGAAGCTGTACCTATCATCGAATAGAATGGGCGAGCAATACCATATGTGCGTTTCTGTAAATTTAGGGTGTCTACCAAAAACTGCAGAGCTCTACGCCCTGAACCATATTTTCGAGATGCATCATAGTACAGATATGAGAGTAAAGATATGATGATATCTCACGATTAAGAGAACCAATGACAATGATTTGTAGCTATAAATTAGACAATATATTGAATCTATGGTGCTTTAAATCACACCAAATGATCAACCATGCACTGAGAATAAGCTCTGAGAAGATCACTATTTTGAAGTAGTCATAGCAGAGAAGTGAAGGAGATATATAATCAAAATGTATGTATTAGATCACATAGAAATACAATGTCATTGGCAATATTCTATTGCACAATGTGAGGGTCGTGATTACAGTATGTGGTGAGCTCTCAAATCACATAGGGTCCCTCTCTATTGCTCTCCAAAATCGGGCCTTATTATGCGAGTCTTTTGAATTACTTTTATAGTTGAGTTTGGAGCCAAGATTTGAATTCAAAATTCAAGCTCTCAACAAAAAGTGAGTCCTAAATTATAGGATATATTCTCTCATCAATCATCTACCAAATAACTAGAGATTTGATGCTTCGTAACTTCATGTGGAAGTAAGGCACTTTTACAAAAGTAAAAGCTAATTGATTTTAGAAGGGATTGATCATATATGACTATATGAGATATATGCTAACTATCCAAGTATATGGGCTTGGATTCTCTTGCACCAACATGGAAGAAAGATTGTCTTCACCCTCTATATTCAGCACTTGGGATAGGATGGTGCATTACCTTCCTGTGTCTTTGGGACAATAGGGTTCTTTTGCAAAATCTTCTTTTTGTTGCTAGCAATCAAATATTCCAGCCTCTCTAGTAATCCTTGAAAGTGTAACTTTGGGTTTGCTATAGTACTCCAATTAATATATCGAGAGGCTTCAAACATGGTCTGGGCTAATTCTATCATCTTCATGCAAATCTTAGTTCTCTCAACTTCTAAGTCCGCCCTTGAATAGTTCTTGCTCAATTTAGTTACCTGAGGTCCTTCTTTTAATCTTGCTTGGTATGCTCAGAACATCATGTGTAGATCTTTAAGTATGGGTTCAGCTAAAACTCATCCTGGTCTCTTGTCAAGGGTTTCCCTGGTTCAATCCTTGCAAAGTTAATTCTAGGATTTTAGCTCTAATTTCTTTTAGACTTCCTTCCAATTCGCTTATCTTTTTGCTCCATTTCCTCTTGATTCTCTCTCATGAGTCCTTCTAGGATTTTTTTTTTCTTCCACTAGACTCTCTAGCTTCGCTAGTTTTGGCTATCTTATCTAGGTTAGCTTGTTGGTTTTGTAATACTGCCTGGGTTCTTGTTATAGCTTGGATACGTACATACGTAGGTGTGGATCCATCTAAATTATGCACATTACCTATCATGTTAATGGATGTCACTTTTGAGGCATTAGCAGGGTTCTTAGGGCAATCTTTTATGACATGCTCTTTACCACATTTAGCACAAAAACTTTGAATGTTACTTTTAGAGGATTCAATGATCAATGACTCTAACAAGTCATGAATATCCTTAAATTGCATTTGTTGTAATGGTTGAAACCAAGTTAAAGTTGTGTTCCTTAATGTAATTCCAAAGGCATTGTATTGCATGAACATATCTCCCACTTGCTCTGTGTGCAACACTTGCTTAAATTCAACAATGTGATCACAGTGATCTCCTGTCTTGTCAAAGTAATTTTTCATCGACTTCACTAACTTGGTAGGATTCAAGATTCTTGGTTGCTCGTGGGGTCTAAGTAGAGGAAAGTCATCTCTACCACCTGGTAGTCTGGGTTATCTTGGTCCTCCATTCTGTCCGTTTCCATGGTTGGCCTATCTCTCCCTAAGGGGTGGGTAAAACTAACTTCTGGCTTTTCTTTGTTCTCCTCTCTTTGGGAACCCTAGGTTGAGGATGTCTCGACATCTTGATGGCTAGTGTTCGTGTGTGCTCATGATGGGGGGACTACTAACTTGCCTCTCCATGTATAAGCATGTTGTTGAAGTTGTAGCAAGGAAGGACCAAGAACCCTCACCACCTTGCATGGAAGCAAGAAGGAAAGCTCAAGAGTGACTCTCCTCTCATCCACCCCTACCTCCCACATGTTCAAGCCATTGGCAACAGCCCCACGCTTTGCCATATGCTTGAAAACAAGGAGAATAGGGAGTCAAGGATCATAGTCCATAAGGAAAATACAAGCAAAGGTAACTACTCTACTCACACAAAGGAGAGACATGCAAAGGCACACACACACCCCTCTCACACACTCACAAAGACAACAATACATGTAAATGTAACAAGTCTTGGAGTAAATGAGAGCTTATTCCATTGATAAATGATCTTACATGAGAGCACGTCGACAAAAGCTCTCCTCTTTACAAAAATGAGCTTCTATTTATAAGCTAAGCTCTATTCCCCATGTGCTCTTTTGAAAAGTCAAAAAATGGATCTCTCTCTAACTGTCATATCTTCTAGGATATTCCAAGATCATATGTGTAACAACCAAATCCCCAAAAAAGACCTGCGTGGGATTTTTTACGTGGATTCTCCTTAGAAGGGTAAAAAGGGGTGAAGTATTTGAGAGACCTCTTACTATGGTATAAGGAAATATTAAAAAGTGCTCTAGGAGAGTGTTCATATGTGACACTCAAGTATATACAAAAAAGGGTTATTCTCATGGTCTTAAGAAGGGTTCCTATGCACAATTGTGGATGTGCGCATACCCTACAACCCAACAATCTCCCTCCCCTAGACTTTGTCGTCCTCGACAAAGCTAAGAGAAGAGGGTCATGCATAACTGAATTTATCCAAGTTGGAGTCTTTCAAATCAGGAAACTCTTCAGTTCTTCAAAATCTGCAATTCTTCAGTCTGCAAGGCTTCAGGCTGCAAGTCTTCAGTCTTTACTTCAAGCTGCAAATCTTCAATCTTCAAAGCTGAGCGATAGAATCCCCTTGGGGGGCAGTCAGCCCAGCATGCATCTCACTATGCAGTCTTTTGTAAGGCTGGAAATGTCTTCTCCAGAAGCTCCCAAACCTGAAATGACATACAAAAGAGCAAGCAGACTGCATCTAATAATGAGAATAACATTCATTTCAAATTTAGTTTCCACTTCAAGGAGCATCATGAAAATATGTCCTGCCATGGTATGCATATCCTCTATAGCGAGAGTGCTAGACTTTGGATGCCAACCCCAAAGGCAATAACAAAAATTAACATGGTTTGGTTTGAAGATCTTCATATTCCAGCAAATCAGTGAGAATTGGTGGAAAAAATTGGCTCCAAGGAGCCCATACACAAAAATATCTACATCGTTCCTCATATCTTAAGTATGCCAGAATCAATTATGTTGTGTTATCAACAGAGTATGTATGACACAATGCTTTTGAAAGCATGAGATAGTTGTTGTTTCTTTCTATTAGGAGTGTGCAAGGGTCACTATTGCTTGTTTTTGTTCAAATGCACATACAAGTAGAAAAAGTTATCTTGTGTGCTAGAATGTGATTAGAGAGTTACGAGAAGAGGAGCCATCTAACAGAGACTATTATGCCCAAAAACACATGAATAACACAAAAACATGGGCCGTAGTTTGTACCCTAGCCATAGGGATGTTCCCCTAGGGGGTTCTAAAGTCCTGTAAAAGTCGCGAAAAGCATTTGCCACAGGGATATCCTTCCCTGTGGGGTAGTCAAACACCTCCCACATACACATTCACTAAAGACACCCTAGCAGCAGGCACAACTGAAAGCACAGTATAACATTTTTATAGGATTTATGGAGCCATGTCTTATGCATTATGAGAACCATGTCTTAAATGAGCATTGTAAAACCAGGGAGTTACTTCCCTAGCAAAAAAACAAATACTCAGACCTCATTCCATCAACAATTCATATGAAAAAAAAATAGCGGAGAGCTATACTCATTTATAAAACACAGATATACCAGGCTCCTTTTCCTAAAAGTTAGGAACATTTAAAAGAATAAATGCTTTTGTCGATTTGTGTTGCAGACTCCGAATCCTTTTATTTGTCTGATGCCTATATCCCTTAGATTAATCAGAGCCAAACACTCCATACTTCTCGACTGCATATCTATTAGGGAATTGGTGTAGTAACAAGCATATAAAGGTCACTGGTTAGCCCCAACGACCAAAGGCCAAAACATTAATACGAAAACTCTCAACATGTCTAGGAGTTTATCCGTGTGTCTACAAGAATTACAAGGTTCATAAAGCATGTTTAAATGTGGTCTATGAGGTCATTCATGCAATAAGAGTCAAATATGGACATTTAGGAGTTCATGCCTCAAAAAGATAGGAACTTCAAGCAACAAACTTGGGTTTAATGAAATTCGCATTAGGAAAGAGCAATCATGCATCAACCTTCTGAGACCTTAAGTTTCTCTTGTACCAAACACAAGTGACCACATGCAACCAATTCAGAACCTGTCATACTCATAGCTTGGCAGGTACCTTCGAAGTCTAGGTATCATGACATAAGGATAATCATAGAATATTCATCTAACCAAGGCATCAAAACTTACACATGTATAACAAACTTTAGAGTCTATAACCTGCAAAAAGCTCCTGTGTGATCTGTAAAAAGCTCCTGTGTGATCTGTAAAAAGCTGTGTATGTAAACTCCAAGGTCTACAACAATCTAAGTCCCACCCAGCATGGTACTTCGATCCTGATAGAGTATAGATGGAAGGGTGAGTTTTGGAGCATCATTCGCCCCTTAAGCAAGGAACATCTAAATGAGGTACCAAAGATAACTGCCAGTAGTATGCTTGTAATGTCGACAACAGAGCATATCTGATAAGGTGTCGATTGTTACATAAAGAGCAATTTTCACAATCCATGTATTAAGATTTAGTGGCCACTTTCATCGTGCTTCTCCAAAAAACAATATGGAGTGGCAAAAGGCATAATCCATGTCCATGTGTTACGTGAAGGTCAGGCCACTTAGATGGGGTAGTCACAAACTTTAATCCAAATGATGTCTCTATCTAATTTTTCATCTCAAGACAATATTCAAGGCAGCAATTTAGCATGGTAGTAGCCTGCTTGAAATAGATTGGAAGACCATCAGTAATTCTAAGAGCCATGTTGAGACCGCTTTCATGCCTGTAACACTTAAAGACAAGACAAATCTTAGTGAAATCATGATGCTAGCAACCAAACACCACCTCAGTTTTTCCTATATAGCAATTGAGTTTATAAAGTCATAATCGTCAGTCTAAACCGTAGATCATGTCTGAACCAAAATTAGTCTATTCATCATCTTCCCTCAGGCAGAATGGCATCCAAAAACAATCTAGAGTTTTGACTTATACACAGATACCTTCATATAGCATTAACCCCATATTGCCAAGAATTTTAAAATTGTTAGAGCAAGTCTATGACAAGCCCAAGTATTGTCTTGAGTCCCATAAATTCAAAGAAGAAGCCTTAAAATGAAGACAATGTAAAGTTCACTTGTGAACTACCTCTTGTAACTTTTGAAGACTTTACTTAATGCAAAAGTGAAAGAATCTTAAGTGGTTGAGTCCACTTGATCAAAAAGGGAAAGAGGAGCCATGAATTTGTGATTTGTGGTAGATAGAGAATCAAATCAATCACTAATTGATTGGAAAGTGATTGAGGGAAGTTAACCTCCCAAGCTCAACTATAAATAGATGGCAGCTTTAGTCGTGGTTAGAGAGACCTCAGAGAAGACCTCGAAGAGCTAAGCTTTATGCCATATCAAGGTGTCACTCTAAAGCACACATATGTATCAGTAAGTCCATTGTATTTTACAATCAATATACTTTCATTTTCATGATTATTTGAGTTCATAATTCCATGTTCTTGTGAAGTGTACCACTCACTGCCATATCTCTTACTTTTCTCAGTAAGATTGTAGAGGTGGTTTCTCTAAGCCTGGTGCATCATTTTCAATGATTTAGCTTGGTTAAGTTATTTGTATAAGTTTACTATATGGTCACCAATTTTCATTTCATTTGGGTGTTTCAATCTTCAGTTATGTTCAGTTGAAGTCAACCCTATCTGCTCATTTTCACTTCTCTGTCAGGTACCCGGCTTTTTTACTCATCTTGTCAGAGTTGTTTCTCAGTTTGTACGTACCTAAATTCAATGATTTAAAGCTTCTTAGATTCAGCATACTGTCTAGTATAGGCATACAAATGTTCATAATCATTGGATTCTTAAAGCTTGAGTTATGTTCATTTTTCTGCTCACTGGTCTCATTACTATAGCAGCCCTTGAAAATCGGGATGATGTCATCACTTGTTAAACATCATTCTCAGTGTGTGGTTCATTATTTTTTATGAGATTACTCTTGAAAGTTAGCTCTTTAAGTTAACTAGACTTCCTCAAAAGTAATTAAGCTAATTGCTTCTATGTTCAGAGAATTATACAAAACGTTGGACAAGTGTATGAACCAAAATAGCAAGTTCTTCACCTCTGAGCTAACTCCAACTTATCTATTTTGATCTATCTTTTTGAGAGTGATCTTCCAAGGTAGATAGGGTGTCTAATACATCCATTGGCAAGATAAAAGGGCCCTTTTCAACCCACCACATACTCCTGGAGTTCATTTGGCTAGTGTAGATCAAGGATTTGCAACACCTCTTCATCTTTAAGCACATACCTATCCATCTCTTTATAGTGGTATCGGAGCAAGGATGGCAGATGGATTTCCTTCATCAATTGACAAATTGGACAGAGGTAACTACTCAGCTTGGTCATTAAGAATGGTATCTTATCTCCAAGGTAGAAGTTTATATGGTTATGTGGCTGGAAATGAAGTTATGCCAAGTTTCAGGAACAAAAGTCAACCAACACAAGAAGAGCAAGAAAGATTGAGCACATGGTGCTCCAAGGATGCACTTGCAAGGTCTTATCTCCTCAACTCTATCTCAGATTTTTTGTCGCCTCACATTAGAAGTTGTAAGACATCTCAGGAAGTGTGGAATGCACTTGAAGCTTTCTTTTCTTCAAGTACTAAAGCTAGGAAGCATCAACTATGGCTGGATTTCAAAACTCTCAAGAAGGCTCCCAAACAAAATGTGATTGATTTTGTCACAAAGCTCAAGGACATAGTAGATCAGCTGGGAAGCATTGGAGAGGTAATAGACAAAGAGCAAATTGTAAGGCATGTCATCAATGGATTGAAAGTAGATGACAAGTGGGAAGCATTCACCACAGCTATGGATTTGTACATGGACATGCATGTACCTGATTTCAATACACTCATTGGACAATTAATCAAGAGGCAAAGCTTATCAAAAATGGAGAAAGCTCTAAAGATAATCAATCTTCAACTTTATACACTGATAAAATCAAGTCCAAAGATAACAAAGGAAAGGCAAAGAAAGTAGATGATGAAGCAGGTACATATCAAGTTAACTATGCAGGTAGAGGAAGACATGGAAGAGGTAGAGGAAGAGGAGGTAGACAAGGCAGGGGGAGATCACAAGACTCCAACCCATGTTCTATTTGTGAACTAACTAATCATACAGCTGAAAATTACTTTAGGAATTCCAGGAATCAAAGAGGAAGAGGATACAATAGAGGAAGTTATTGCTACTCAAGAGGAAGATTCAACAACTACCATGGCAATTACAACAACTACAATCATTCAAACTATCAAGGAGGCTACAAAGGAAGGAGAGACTTCAATAACTACACAGAAGACTCAAACAAAGAGGATTCATTATTGATCATGAACATGGCTATGCCACAAGGTAAATCCGATGAGCATGTTTTCTACATAGATTCAGGTTGCTCCAATCATGTGGCAGGAAATGTAGCTCTCCTATCAGATTTGGAAGATCCAAGGAATAAGCATGAGGTACAAACAGGAGATGACACAAGACATCTTGTGGAGAAAACAGGCAATGTCAAAGCACCTCATGGAAACATCAACCTACTCAGTAAGGTACTCTATATCCCTACCATTACAAAGAATTTGATAAGTGTTGGGCAGATATTAGAGAAAGGGCTACAAGTCAGGTTCACAAAACCAGGAGCATATGTGGAAGACCCTAGCCAAGGGTTCAGAAGAATAGCAAAGGGAGAAAAGACAGGTGGACTATTCACCTTTGAGTTGCAAGACACAAGGAACATAGCTCTCTTCAATTATGGTAATCAAACACTCACAGAACTAGAGGTATGGCACAAGAGATTGGCACATATTGGTGAAAGATCATTAAAGCAAATTTGCAGGGACCAAAGTGTACTTGGACTCCCTAACTTGTCAAAACAACACATGATTTATAAGTGTAGTGCATGTCAATTTGGAAAGTCTCATAGGTTACCATTCATGAAGAAAGGTTATATGCATGGAGATCTCTTGGAGTTAGTTCATACAGATGTATGGGGACCTAGCAAGGATGCTTCAATATCTGGATCAAGGTATTATGTCTCCTTTATCAATGATTGCAACATATGGACTATCCTATTCTTTATGAAACACAAAGATGAAGTTTTTTCATGTTTCAAAAGATATTTGGCTCTTGTGGAGAATCAAACAGGTAAATCACTAAAAAGGCTAAGGTTAGATGGAGGGGGAGAATACTTCTCCCATGAGTTTGATTCTTTTCTTGAAGAAAGAGGAATCAAAAGAGAGGTAACTACAAGGTACACTCCTGAGCAAAATGGAGTGGCAGAAAGAAGCAATGCAAGGTCTATGTTGAATGAAAAGCATATCTACAGCCACTTACTTGATTAACAGGTTGCCTTCAAAATCCCTTCATGGGATGACTCCATATGAGGCTTGAATTGGAAGAAGACCAAGCTTAGATCATTGTAAAATTTTTGGTTTCATTGCTTATGCTCATGTTCCTTCATAGGTTAGAGGCAAGAGGGATCCAAAGGCTGAAAGGTGTATATTCATTGGATATGACAACAATCAAAAGAGCTATAGGTTATACAATCCTACCAACAAAGGATTCTTGGTAAGCAGAGATGTAGTTTTTGATGAGAACAATTCATGGTATGAAGATTCATGCAAGAAGGTCAATTTACCATGTGATCTTGAAGAAGATTTTCCAAAGCTTGGTAGAGAACAACCAAAGATTGAAGAACAAGACACCTTAGAGGATGATGAAGAATCTCAGATGGAAAAGATCAAAGCATGGAAGTCTAAAGCTAAAGCAAAATTGCAGGAACTTGGACATGAGGCAGAATCATCACAACATGGCTTAAGAAGATCTATAAGGGAAAGAAAAAACCAGAAAGGTATGGGTTTGACACCTCATTATCACTATGTATGAGAGAAGGTTCTAAGCAAAGAGATTCAAATATCATATGTGTCCACTCATCAACAATGTGCAGATATTCTAACCAAAGCATTGGATGGTATAAAGCTTTGCAAATTCAAGGCTATGATAGGTTTGCAGGTAATCTTGGAAGATTGAAGACCTCAAGCATACTTGGCTTGAGGGGGAGCTGTTGAAGCAAGTCTATGACAAGCCTAAGTATTGTCTTGAGTCCCACAAATTCAAAGAAGAAGCCTTAAAATGAAGACAATGTAAAGCTCACTTGTGAACTACCTCTTGTAACTTTTGAAGACTTTAATTAATGTAAAAGTGAAAGAATCTTAAGTGGTTGAGTCCACTTGATCAAAAAGGGAAAGAGGAGTCACGAATTCATGATTTGTGGTAGATAGAGAATCAAATCAATCACTAATTGATTGGAGAGTGATTGAGGGAAGTTAGCCTCCCAAGCTCAACTATAAATAGATGGCAGCTTTAGTCGCGGTTAGAGAGACCTCAGAGACGACCTTCAAGAGCTGAGCTTTACGCCATATCAAGGTGTGATTCTAAGGCACACATATGTATCAGTAAGTCCATTGTTTTGTACAATAAATATACTTTCATTTTCATGATCATTTGAGTTCATATTTCCATGTTCTTGTGAAGTGTACTACTCATTGCCATATCTCTTTGTTTTCTCAGTCAGATTGCAAAGATGGTTTCTCTAAGCCTGGTGCATCATTTTTAGTGATGTAACTTGGTTACATTAGCTCTATAAGTCTACTATATGCTCACCAATTTTCATTTCATTTGGGTGTTTCAATCTTCAGTTATGTTTAGTTGAAGTCACCCCTATCTGTTCATTTTCACTTCTCTGTCAGGTACCCGACTTTTTTACTCATCTTGTCAGAGCTGTTTCTCAATGTGTACTTACCCAAATTCAATGATTTAAAGCTTCTTCAAGTTGGCATAGTATCTAGTATAAGCATACAAATTTTCATAATCACTGGATTCTTCAACCTTGATTTATGTTCATTTTTCGGCTCATTGATCTCATTATTGTAGCAGCCCATGAAAATCAGGATGATGTCATCACTTGTTAAACATCATTCTCATATGAGATTAATCTTTAAAGTTAGATCTTTATGTTAACTAGACTTCCCCAAAAGGAAGAAAGCTAATTGCTGTTGTTCTCAGACAATTATGCAAAACACTGGACAGGTGTATGAACCAAAATAGCAAGTTCTTCACCTCTGAGCTAACTCCAACTTATCTATTTTGATATATCTTTTTGAGAGTGATCTTCCAAGGTACATAGGGTGTCTAATACATCCATTGGCAAGCTAAAAGGGCCCACCACATACTCCTAGAGTTCATTTGGCTGGTGTAGATCAAGGATTTTGCAACACCTTTTCATCTTCAAGCACATACCTATCCATCTCTTCACACAAATTTGTCGGAGACCCTCTTGTTGAGCTGGTCTTGGTTGCTTGTTCATGTCTTTGCATCTCGGTGGGAATTATGTTGGCAAGGTTGGTGGTTGCTCTCCTGTTTGTACCCAAATCTGCTTCATGCCCAAAACTACTTTCTTCTCGAACTCCCTTTGTCGATTTGATATAGCAGTTGTCATGTACTGTTTTGCATGCCTTTTTGGTTGGGTTGTTGTGATGGCATTAGTCTTTGCACAAGAGGAGGATTCCGCTTGCCTTTGCGCTTGTTCTTCTATGATTGAGTTCTTCTGGAACAGAGAGCTTTTGACACATACAACATCTTTTTTTCTAAAATTAGGCTTAGAAGAACTGAGAGAGTGTGTGGTACTTGGATTTGTGATCATGCAATTATCTAATTCTAATGTGATGCATTGTTCCTGTACCCAAACTTGAAGAAGTTGACTTCTTAGTTTCAAGTTGACCGCATGGTCGTAAATCCAATCTTGACCCAAGATAAGTGGCTCTGTAAGGTCCTCATCGTGACACACTAGCATTTTGAATTTCATTGGAACAACTTGAAGGTAGATGGGAAGTTCCACCTCGCACAAACAAGGGGTTTCCACACCTCCCAAACCTATGAGATAGGCTTCTATGGGCTTGATGTTCAATTGCAGGTCTTGGCAATATGAAACTCTAACTACACTAGTTGCTGCACCTGAGTCAACCAATGCTCTCACAGTCCTTACACTCTTTCCTCGTCCTACCTCCAAGGTCACAAAGGGGTGTCGATCGATTATTCGAGAAGTACTTATGCCTGATTTTTGGCACATGTCCATGTGATATTTTGGGGCTTTTGGGTGGACATCTAGACCTAGTCACCTTAACTTATTTTGCCTGATGTGCTCTCTAGCCTCTGCCTATGCTTCTTCTCTAACTCTCAACTCTTCTTCTTTTCACTTCTTAGATGTGTTGAGTCTCCTTAGCATATCCTCTATAAGAGGTTCTTGATATAGCTTGACTCGGCATCCACTAATATAGTTTTTCAAGATGTCATCTTCTAGAGTGGCCAATTAAACCGCACCACTAGTGGATATTCTATTAATGATCATGGCTCCATATCGTTGTTTCTCCAATTTGCGAGAATGTTGCTTTAGCGTGTAAACCAACACTAGATCTCCTTCTTTTAGTCCTTTATCCTTTATATGGGCATCAAAGTATGCCTTTTACCTTTTCTTTGCAGCATAAATGCCTGCTATCGCTCGTAGCCTCGTTTTGCCTAAGCGTTCTAGATCAAAGATCCTGGATGACAACTCATGTACATTCCACTCGTGCTCTTGTGCTACCTTTAAAGTTGGGATGAGGAAGTCCAATGATAGCACAACATTCTGACCGAAAACCATCTCAAATGGGGTGGCATTGAGTACCATTTTGTAGGCAACTCGGTAAGCCCAAGTAGCATGTTGAAGTTGTTTATCCCAATCAGAGCGTTTATTATTTATGAGTTTTGTCAAAACATTACATAGGATCTTATTTGTGCTCTCGGCTTGTCGGTTAGCTTGTGGATGATAGGGGGTAGAATTCTTATGTATCACCAAGAATTCTTGGAGAAGGTTTTGAATGACTTTGTTTAAGAAGTGTGCACCTCTATCACTAACTAACTCTATTGGAAACCCATATCTCGTGAACACGTTCTCGAATAAGAACTTAGCCATCATTTGAGCATCATTCTTTGTTGTGGCTTTTACTCCTACCCACTTTGTAAGGTAATCTGTGGCTACAATGATGTACTCTGCATGGGAGTTCCTAGTTGGGGGGTTAACAGGACCTACAAAGTCTATACCACACTTCCAGAATGCACATCCTCCCATCATTGATCCCAAAGGCATCTCATTTTTTCTGATTGGATATTGTGTATGTTGACAAGTGTCACACTTCTTCACATAGGTATGAGCATCCATATGAAGAGTGGGCCACCAAAGTCTTGAAAATAGAATGGTCTTGATTACTCGGACAGGACCAAAAAGTCAACATGCAACACTGCTATGTGCAGTTTCTAAGACTTTCAAATAGTCCAATTCATGAATGCACAATCGTAAGTACCCATCTTTGCCTCTTCGGTATAGGTTTTCTCCAACTAAGGCATAGTCTTGAGCCTCTTGCTCCATGCTTTGTTTCTCTTAGCACAAATATTATTTCTCCAAGATATTTTGGTGGATGAAAGTAGAAGAGAAGGGCTTTCCCAAAAGCTATTATTTGCAAGAAACGGATCTTTAGAACTCAAGTTATGGACTTCACAAGATCACCCTGTATGACTTTCCAAAACTGGAAATTTTGCCTCTTTTAGTAATTCTGAGTGTCTAAAAATAAAAATTCAATGCCTAGCATCGACTTGCAACCAAAAGTCAATGCCAAGCATCGACTTTGTGCTTTTTTCAGCCACTTTTTGTTCCTGAAATAGGCACGTAAACCATAGGTGTGAAGAAAACCACTTTTATGTGGGAAGTCGATGCCAGGCATCGACTTTATGTTGAAACTTGATGCCACGCATCGAGTTGCTCCACAAATTTCAGTTTTTTCAAGAAGATTTGTCAGTAGATAAAAGTCAGATATGAAGACAAGGACTTATCAGCTAAGATTTGATGCTAGGCATCGACTTCCTGCATAAAACTCAACCTTTCAACATACATTCGATGCCACGCATTGACTTACTTGGAAAACTTCAACTTTTCAAATCATTACACAGAAGATAAAACTCTGGAGATGGAAGAAGAAGACTTATACATAGAACTTTAACTAGTTCTTATCATAGCTATGAAAACTTAGAAGCTTACAAGTGCTTTCTCACTCAGAGAAGCTTGACTATACTCAGTCATACAAAAATTAACTCCTACTGACATTCTCTCACTCTCTTCCACTTCTTCTCTCTTCATGTCAGTTGATACAAAATAACTTATATAGATTTTCTCATTCCCGTGATTTTAAAAAACTTCTAGAACTAAAGTGAACTAACTTTACAAATATAATACACTTGTGAATTTGTCCCTTCACATAGGCATGTGATTTTCTTCTAAAGCTTTAACCTTCAAATATATGTCTAATTAGTGATTGTTTCTCCAACAGCTCCCCCTCAATCACTAATTGACATTCCCTCTTTCTTCATATCATCTTCTTTTCTTTTACTCCTGCCATGCTTTTGAATCTGCTGGTCTTCACACCATCCAAGCTCTTTGTCATTATGTCTGCTATCTGATCTTTTGTAGAAATGTACTCCACTTCAATTTCTTTCTCCATTACCTTTTCTCTCAGGAAATGATAATGTATCTCTATATGTTTTGTTCTTGCATGAAATACTGGATTTGCTGCAAGATAAAGTGAACTCATATTATCTCCATGTATTGTAGGTATACCTTGATCAATGCCCAAGCTTTTGAATAGTGTTTGCATCCATATGACCTCCTTAGCTGCTTCTACAAGTCCTTTGTACTCAGCTTCAATTGATGATAATGCTATTGTATGTTGTTTCTTTGAACACCAACTTACAAGCTTATCACTCATGTAGCCATGAGTTGATCTTCTGTCATCCTGGTTAGCTGGCCAGTCTGAATCACTATATGCTCTCAAATTCAAATCTGATGTAAAAGGATAATACAATCCTTCCTTTATAGTTCCTTTGATATATCTAAGAACTCTTTTACCTGCAATCCAATGTGGGTCCTTTGGAAAATGCATGAATTGTGACAAGACTCCCACTGCATAACTAAGATCAATTCTTGTTAGTGTAGCATAAATCAAACTACCCACAAGAGATTGATCCTTCCTCATATCTTTATATTCTGCACCATCATATTTTTTGAGCTTGTGGTTGACTTCCAATGGAGTTGAAGCTTCTGTTCACTTTTCCATATCAAACTTCTTCAATAGATTTAGAAGGTACCTTTCTTGTGATACATATAAGCCATGATCTGTATAAGTAACTTCCATTCTAAGAAAGTATGATAACTTTCCTAGATCACTAATCTTGAATTCTTTTTCAAGTAATCTCTTTACCTCCTTGATTCCTTCATGAAGTACTTGTGATTATAATTTCATCTACATAAATACAAATGTAGATTGTACCTTCCTCTGCTCTTTTGATGAGTAGAATTGGATCTGCTTTTGAACTTTGATATCCAAGATCATTCAGATACTTCACCAGTCTATAGTTCCATGCTCTTGGAGCTTACTTCAATCCATAGAGTGCTCTTCTCAACCTGCAAACAAAATTTGGATACCTAGAATCTATAAACCCTTGAGGTTGTTCCATGTATACCTCATCTGATACGTATCCATTCAAAAATGCATTCTTTATATCCAATTGACTAAGGGTCAATCCTTTTGAAGCTGCAATAGCAATGATTGTCCTTATAGTTGACATCTTAGCTACAGGACTGAATGTCTCATCATAATCTATGCCATAGGTTTGGGCATAGCCTTTCACAACCAGTCTAGCTTTGTATTTGGCTATACTTCCATCTACAAGCTTCTTCACTTTATAAACCCATTTATTTCCAATTACTTTCTTACCATTTGTTTTAGGAACAAGTTCCCATGTCTTGTTCTCCTCTAGTGCATTAAAATCTTCCTTCATTGCTTCTTTCCATTGTTTCTTACCTTTAGCTTCATCATAGTTCTGAGGTTCTTCATCATCTTTGACCATATATGCATAGTTCTTCTAAGTTATGTAAGAAGTATCATAAGAATACCTTTCTGGTTGTCTTCTTGTCCTGCTTGACCTTCTTGGTTCACATTCTTCATAAGTGTCTAGATACACCTCTTCATCAAATATAGAAGCTTTTTTATTCCTTCTTGTTAATCCACTTCTGGATGTACTTGCTTGCATATAGTCTTCATCTCTATTTACCTGCACAATTGATTTTCCTTTCTCACATCTTCTTACCTCTTCTTCAAATTCTTCAGCTGTATGACTTTGATCTGCATACCAACTTTTATGTTCATCAAATGTAACATCTCTAGAAACAAGAAATTGTTTGGTTAAAGGATTCCACAACCTGTAACCCATCTGGTTTTCATCATAACCAATGAACACATATTTTTCTGCCTTTGGTTCAAATTTATGTCTAAGTTGTGATGGCACATAAGCATATGCAATTGATCCAAACACTCTACAATGATCTAGTGTTGGTTTCTTACCCCGCCAAGCTTCATATGGAGTCATTCCATTTAGAGTTGCACATGGTAATCTATTCACAAGATATGTAGCTGTATTTACAGCCTCAGCCCAAAGATAATTTGGACAATTCTTCTCCTTCAACATAGCTCTAACAAACTCAACCAAAGTCCTGTTTCTTCTTTCTGCTACACCATTTTGTTGTGGTGTGTACCTACATGTTATTTCTCTCTTAATACCTGCATTCCAAAGATAATCATTGAACTCTTGGGAGAAGTATTCTCCCCCTCCATCAGACCTCAGTCTCTTAAGCTTTTGACCTGTGACTCTCTTTGCATATGCATGAAAATGCTTGAAGACTCCAAACACTTCTAATCTTTCCTTCAAAACATATAAAGTTATCCATCTTGTAGCATCATCAATGAAAAGAACATAATACCTTGAGCCACTGATAGATCCTTCTTTTGTTGGTCCCCATACATCTGGATGAATGAGCTCTAGTAATCCATCATGTTTGAATCAATTCTTTTGAAATGGTAACTTGTGTGCTTTTCCCATCTAACATGCTTCACATTTATAAATCATATGTTGATTCTACACATTTGGTAATCCTAGTACAGACTGATTACCAACCATAGCTTTAATTCCTCTTTCATTGAAATGACCTAATCTCTTATGCCAGAGATCAAGTTCTGTAATCACTCCTTCACCATGTGTGAGCAAAGCTTGACCAATGTTCCCTTGCACTCTTAAAGTAAAGAGTCTACCTTCTTTCTTACCACAAACAATCTGATTATATTCATTCTCTGGATCTTCAACAAATACTCCTTCATTTGTAAACCTGACTTGAAAACCTTTTTCAACTATCTGTCCCACACTAATCAAGTTTTTAGGTATTGTGGGAACATACAAAACATTGGTTAGCAAATCTGCTCCACTCTTGCATTTCACGTTTCCAATTGAATGTACACTATGTCTTGTATTATCACTTGTTCGAACACTATGACTAGAAATGCCTTTTTTCCAATTCTGACATCAATTCTATGTTTCCTGACAAATGATTAGAACATCCAGAGTCAATGTAAAATATGTTTAGATCTTCTTTATCTGATGTGCTGATTGAGTTCATCATCAATGATGTATGCCCTTCATTCTATGTATCATTTGCATAATTGTAGTAGGTGGTGTTGAAGGATTGATTCTGTCCCCAACTTCTTCCTCCACCTCTACCATAGCCTCCTCTTTGACTTTGTCTACCTCTTTGAAAATTACTTTGATATCTTCCACCTCTGCCTCTGCTATTGTTATTATGATTTTGATTTGATCCTTGTTGATTATGCCAACAGTCATGAGCCAAATGATTACTCAATCTAGAAATCCAGCAAGCCTTCTTATTGTTATTTTGATTACCTCTTCCTCTTCCAAAACCTGTTGTTTTTCCTCTGCTAGTTCCTTTACCTCTTGCATAATAAACTTGAGAAGTTGACTCTTCTTCATCCTTTGCTTTTCTTTTATCTCTTTTCTTCTTGTTCTTCATGTACATTGCAAAACTTTCTCCTTTTTCTCCATCTCCCTTTAAGCCTTGCTCAAATGTGAGCATCAAACCAAGCAACTGATTCAAATCTGGAACATAATGATTTAATGAAAGTTCAATTGATAAAACAAAAGGTTTCCACCTTTCATCTCCTCTAAAACCTGCAAGTAGTTGAGCAATGAATCTGTGATCCTCAATATCTTCATCTATGGATCCAAGACTATCTACTAGATCCTTCATCTTAGTGATATAATCACTAATGGTTTGACTTGGCTTCTTCTTAAATGCTGTAAACTCTGACCATAGACTTGCTTTCCTTGCTTTGGTGGTACTTTGGAAATGATACTCCAATGCACTCCATATATCTTTGGATGATTCCAATCCTCCGATGTGTGGTAGCAAATGATCTGAGATTGTGTTGTAAATGTATGCTTCTGCACTTGCATCCTTCTTCTACCAATGCTTTAAAGCATCAAGTTCCTCTTTATTTGGTTGGCTTTCATCTTCAAATACTGGCTTCTCTTCTTCACCTATTACATATATCATGAGATCCTTACTCATAAGTAAGGCTTCCATTCTCATTACCCATGCGGGGTAATTATCTATGTCTAGTTTGTCAATGGAGATATGATCTGCCATACTCCTTTCCTTTTGCTCCAACCTTTGATCTTAAAGGATAAAGAATAATACCTTTTGGAGTTCTTTGTGTATGAAGATAATTTTTAAGTAACCTTCTCATGCCTTGTGTCTTCAAATGCTTCAGCTCTCAACCTTTAATTAAAAACTTTTCAAAAACTTCTCGTACCTTTGCCGCCTTCTGCTCTTTAGGACCTTTTTGCTTTGATACCACTTGTTGATGTGTGAAACACCACAAGAAATGAATTAATGTGACATAAGAACACCTCTATGGTCACCATTAACTCATTGCCACTCCAAACTTTGAGAAATGATAGTCTAAACTCAGAACTTTGCTTCTACAGAAATTCCTGGTCACTAAAATGACATACCTTCAGTGTTTTGCCAATTTCTCTTAGCACAAATATTATTTCTCCAAGATATTTTGGTAGATAAAAGTAGAAGAGAATAGCTTTTCAAGAAGCTATTGTTTCCAAGAAACGGATCTCTAGAACTCAGGTTATGGCCTTCACAAGATCACCCTGTATGACTTTCCAAAAGTAGAAATTTTGCTTCTTTTAGTAATTCTGAGTGTCTAAAAATGAAAATTCAATGCCTAGCATCGATGTGCAACCAAAAGTCGATGCCAAGCATTGACTTTGTGCTTTTTTCAACCACTTTTTGTTCGTGAAATAGGTGCGTAAACCACAGGTGTGAAGAAAACCACTTTTATGTGGGAATTCGATGTCAGGCATCGACTTTATGTTGAAACTCGATGCCAGGCATCGAGTTGCTCCACAAACTTCACTTTTTCAAGAAGCTTTGTCAGTAGATAAAAGTTAGATATGAAGACAAGGACTTATCAGCTAAGATTCGATGCCAGCCATCGGCTTCCTGCATAAAACTCAACCTTTCAACATACATTCGATGCCAGGCATCGACTTGCTTGGAAAACTTCAACTTTTCAAATCATTACACAGAAGATAAACTCTCGAGATGGAAGAAGAAGACTTATACATAGAACTTTAACTAGTTCTTGTCATAGCTATGAAAACTTAGAAGCTTACAAGTGCTTTCTCACTCAGAGAAGCCCGACTATACTCAGTCATACAAAAATTAACTCCTACTAACATTCTCTCACTCTCTTCCACTTCTTCTCTCTTTGCGTCAGTTGATACCTAACTTATATATATTTTCTCATTCTCGTGATTTTAAAAAACTTCTAGAACTAAAGTGAACTAACTTTACAAATATAATACACTTGTGAATTTGTCCCTTCACATAGGCATGTGATTTTCTTCTAAAGCTTTAACCTTCAAATATATGTCTAATTAGTGATTGTTTCTCCAACAAATACACTCCTAAACGTTTTAGATTTTGCAATGTTCATTCTTTAGAGTGGTGATTTCCTAGAAATCCTTCATGGGCTTGTTGCAACCAACTACTATGTTCGTCATACTCGACACAACAAGCTAGTACACTGTCTGTATCTTGTTTGTACATACTTCCTACCAATATTTGATATTTTTGTTAGCTCACAATTTCTTCTTTGTTTGTTTTCACATTCTTATTAGCAGGTCCGAAGGTTAGAACTGGTACCAACTTATTTTCCCATTTAGGAACAACTTCTAAATTGAATAGATAAGCATCAAGTAGCTCATCAGACACTCCTTGCGGTTACTCTCCTGAAGTTTAGTGTCTAAACTTCTTCACGGCATATACCATGCCTAAGCCTTCTCTTTCAGTTGTTGTATAGTTTTGTTTAGCCGCGTTTAGTTTTACTAGCATATCCTATACGCAAATCTAGATTTCCTTCACCTATGGGTTGTGCTAGCACACATCCGATCGCATGATTGGAGGCATCTACATGGACATGGAATGGTTTATTCCAATCAAGAGTGGTCAGTATTGGTGCTATGCACAAACGTCTCTTTAGCTCATTGAAGGAATTTTTGCATTTCTTGTTCCATTCAAAATTTGTCAGCAAGGCATGAAGAGGCTTAGCTATGATAGCATACATGTGGATAAACCTATGGTAATATCCAAAATGGCCCATAAAGGCTTGTACCTCTTTAACGTTCCTTGGCCTTGGCAACTCATCTATGGCTCTAACTTTGTCCTCGTCTGTTGATATTCTATTCTTAGAAACAATGTGACCTAAGATTTTACCTTATCGTACCATGAACACACACTAGTCTGGATTTAGACACACTCGATATTCTCTACACTTGTTGAAAATCTGTCTGAGCTCAGGGATGTGGTATCTTCTTTCTTGGGAATGAGCACATAAATCGTCCACATATACTTCTAAACTCTTTTGCAAGAACTCTTTGAAGACATGACACATGAGCCTTTGGAATGTTGCAGCTGCATTGGTGAGGCCAAATGGCATCACATGGAATGCAAAGATTCCCCACTCTGTGGCAAAAGCCGTTTTGTGTTGTTCTTCTAGAGCAGTGGCTACTTGATTGTAACCTGAAAATCCATCAAGGAAGCTATAAACTTCCTTGCCTGCAACACGCTCTAATAAATGTTCAGTGATTGGAAGCGGATAGCTATCTCTAATCATAGCGGCATTAACTTTTTTAAGGTTAATACACACTCGCAACTTTCCATTCTTCTTGGGCACCACTACGATGGGGGACACCCATTCAGTATGCTCAATCTCATAGATACATCCCGCTTCAATCAGCCTATTGATTTCCTCTTTTATTTTAGCTACATAAGTGTCATTATATGTGTAGGGCTTTTGTTTGGTGGGTTTGGCATCAGCAATCATGGGGATCGTATGAGAGCAAATTTTTGGATCTACTCCCTTCAAGTCTCTATAGTGCCATGCAAAGACATCCCTATATTCCCTTAATAGAGCTATAAGCTCTATTTCTTCTTTTGCACTTAGGCCACCTCCTATGTACGTACATCGCTCTTCATTCTCTTTAATGGTTACTACAATTTTCTTGGTCTTTTCTTTGTTATCATATGCTTCTCCTATGATGGCCTCTCTCTTAAGAATTCGTACCAAAATTTTTCATTCTTCAATTTCATATTTCTTGAAATTTTCTAGTACTTCAAACAATGATTCCTCATCTTCTTGTTTCACGGCTTTTCTCTTTTTTTTTTCTTTTGACCTCCTTCACTTCCATCCTTTGAATTTATAGTTTTAATGCTTGTGAGAGGTTCTTCTTCTTTTTGAGTAAATACTCTGACATCTTCTAGATAGTGCTTCTTTGAGTTAAAGCAAGTATCCATCACAATGGACTCTAGATCATCATCATTTTCTTCTTCCTCTATGACATCACTAGGGTCACATTCTTCTAGCAAGGGCTGACACATGAACACTGAAATATCAGAACCCTCCTCATAATGAGGTGTCTATTGTTCTTCATTGACAACAATGTCCATGGTGGTTAAGATGTATGCCCAACCATGAGGCTCAAATTCCTTATTTGGAAAGATCATCGGTGTATAGGCTCGGTCTTGAACTGGTCGTGCTCCTTGAGAATTTCTTTCTTCTCTCACTTTTAGGTTTTTTTCCTCTTCCTCTGCAACCTTGCACATCCACAAATGAGTATCTTCATGCATCCAGGATGGATCAGGTGAACTATTAGAATGCACAGAGATAGAATCTTCTTTTGCTTTGTGGATAGGATTCCGTTCTAGGGGTGGTACGTCTCTAAAGGTATAATCCTTTAGATTGACCTTGGTGGTGCCCCTAAGTGCTGTAAGTACAAGGAGTTGGTTCCCCAATCATGTACTATTTGCAACTATCGTAGGAAGGGCCTTCTGAGGATCAACTCATATGTGGCCCTGGTTCCTCCTTTCCACCTACGTGCTTTTTCCTTGATATGTGCCCCTGCGGGGCTCTGTGCAGAGATGGGTGTTGCACCCCTGTGGGGCTTCCTGCAGAGATGTGTCTTCAAATATTATCATTTAATGAAGCTTCTTTCTTTGTCTTCTTGTTTTCTTCTTTTTGCTTGATTCTCCCTCAAGACTACCCCCTCCTAAACTCTGTCGTCCCCGATAGGTTTTGAGAGTCGACGAGAGTATGTTCTATACACTTTTTGCTCTGTTTCATTAAGTAGATTGGCTTCACGTATCATTAGCTGCTTCCGCTATTTTGCTTTTACACCGTCATGTGGTGGTTGTCTATGATCGGCGAAGAAGCTTAGCTCATATGCCACTAATCTGGCATTTAGGTTGGATGACATCTTTAAAAAGATCTCTGAATCGATTTCAAAAAACCTTGTGAAAAACGCTTCTTCGAACGTTTGCATATAGGTGCTCGGCAAAAACATCAATCTAGAATAATATGCCATTATTGTTGGTCGGCTAGGCATAACAGACAAGTCAAAAACAAGAATATTTGTGCCTTGATTAATGCCAATGAAGTTAAAAAATGTATATGCCGTGTGTTTGAAGACCTTTAACACTGTAAGTATCATACTGAGTATTTTATTGGTCATCTTGATAGTTAAATCGGGTACTGTTGCATAATTCTGCAGCCAAAATTCAATGGTTTTAATCATGTAATCCTTCGTAGGTAGATAGTTATGCGGTGGACTTGGAAGTAGTGGATAGTTTAGCCACTGTTTATGGATCACACCAGTCTTTTGCATTTCCAAAAATTCTCTTGCTTCTCTTCACCGTGGTGTTGGACAAAAAGAAGGATTTACCTGTAATAAGTAAGGTGCTGCTTGCCAATGCACCCGTAATGTAGGATGTTTCTCCAAAAATTTTCTTCTCTAAACAGGCTGTGCTACTTCAAATTCTTCTTGCATATAGTTGAACGTGTCATTTTGGAACTACAATTATTTGTTTGGATTTTTCTGTGTGATTCTCTTTATGTATTGTCTGGTTTTCTCTTTCAATAATCCGTAAGGAATATTGAAAGGCTTCATGATCATCTCCAAATCTTTACCTTTAATCTTTGCTTCTTTCATAACTTTGATGACTTCATTTTCAAAATTTTCTGTCAACCGGGACACCAATAGTGCCCGTTCCCTCTGAACTATTTCTGCAGTGTATGGCATTGGATGATCATCATGTGGTTCCGCCATCTGCTCTTTTATTGGAGAATTATAAATCGGGGGAGATAGAGGACGTACCTCTACCTCGTCAGTGGATGTTCTTTTGACGGCTCTACTGGTGTCCCGATTGGTGTTGGCTTTGTTACTTTCACGTTTAATTTTGTAAGCTGGTCAGTCTTTTCTTTTATTGCTTGCATTGCTGCTCGGAGTGCTTCTTTTGTCGCAAGCAACTCATTGTCGATTTTTGCTACCTGATCCATCTTTTCACTATAACTTACGGCAAGTTTGCCATTGGCCGTATTCAGTTTCTTCTTGAGCTCATTGGTATCTTGCATGTATTTATGTTCCCATTCTGCTCTCAATGCTTGCTCTTGCTTCAGCAATTTTGCATATTTCTCCATCTGACTTTGCAAGTCCTTCTGATCATCGACGGATGTTCTCTGTTTGTCTATAGGCTGGTCATATAGCAATGCCTTCATTAATTCTTTATTGCGGCTGCGTAAGCTATCGTTTTCTTCCATGTATACTTTCAGTTGTGTTTCGAGCAGATTACTTCTAGCTTTCATCCACTCTTTATCTGCTTCACTGGCTTCATGCAGTCTTTGTAATTCTTTTAGTTGTGTCTATAGCTAATGATGCTGGTTCACCAATGTATCACATTGTGTTTTGACTGCGAGTAACTCCCTTTCTTTGTCGGCAGTCTCTTTCTGGGCCTAGATGAGCTGAGCGGACAATTGTTCACTCATGATTTGAAACTGATTCTTTTCCCTCATGGCCTTGTCATAATCTGCATTTGTATCCATCATTTGCTGTTGTGTATCCATGGCCATCTGGATCATTTGCTTGACAACCGGTTTCAATTGAGTTACATCCACATTTAACCATGTGGTAGGGATGCTAGGTTCTGCTCCTGTTGTGAGATCTTTCCCTTGTGCCACGTGTACCGTAGTATCATGGGGCTACCTAATATGAAATTGGACTCTTGGCTCAGCCTCCATGTGGTCAATTTTACCTTGCGGTGTATCATCAGGCACTTTAATCACAGTTGGCTCTTTGTTTTGTAGTAAGCTTGAGTCTTGGTTCACTGGAGTTTGTATTTCCTCTTTGATAGGTGGTTTGGCATCTGTATTAGTTATTGGAGCTTCTTTGATGCTGACCCTTGACGTTTCATTCAATTGAATTACGTGCACTATCCTAGTGGATTCTTCTATGTTCTTTACTTGTGCCTGTTGGTTGTCAGGTGTGACTTCGACTTGATTGATCTCTGTCCAATCCTCATTGTGTGTTTCTGTTTGTATATCTGTATCCAGGGTGTCCTCCTCAGGGCTTGATTCCTCATTAGAGCTTGAATCTTCTAAACCTAATTCTTTATATCTGGCCACTTGATCAGGGGTTTGTTCTTTATCTTTCTGTGTCCTTTCTTTGCTTGCCTGTCGGTAATGGTGACCTTGAATATTTAAATTTACTTTCCCCTGCATAAACTGATGTGTTTCTTCGAGGGCAGTAGAGCGATCTCTTTTAGTAATTGGTTGTTGGGTCCCAGGAATCTTTGGCAATGTGTGTGTCCTCTTTGATTGGGGTGTAGCTTGGGCTTCTTCCTCCCTAAGGCGCTTTGTACCCCTCATGGGTTTCCTTGAACTGGTTCTTGCTTCGTCAATAAAGATGGTTGTATTCTTTTTCTTTGGAATCGTCGCTGACTTGGCATATTTGGCTAACTCTGTTGAGGTTGGCATCACACGCAAGCAGTTCTTCATATCCAGTGCCTCATAAATAAGTAGGGTCAAGGCCGAACTACCATTCAGAAACTTTTTTTGACCCCACTTCTTCTTTGCTTCAAATAGACGTTCTTGAACATAGGGAGTCATATTTACTTGATTTTCGACTTGCCTCATAGCATGTGAGAGCAGTTGCACCACGATCTTTTGAGGTGTTGTATATCTATGCATGCTTGGAAAACAAAAGTGCTGGTGCACTAAGCGAACAACATCTTCAATGTCAGTTCTGTTGATGTCCAAAAAGGATCTCTTTTTCGGATCATGACATTCATCTTTGACATTCGTGATTCCCTCTTGATTCCACCCGAAAGCTCTGTTAATCAACTCATGAGTGAATTGAATTGTCTTCCAGGCACCAAATTTATCCAGTACTCGTGCCTCAAGAACTGACATCTTATTCAATGCAGACTGAAGTGTATTCATCACTTGCGTACACCTCTGGAAATCTGGTAGATAAATAGGTAATCTGAGAAATGCATCCATTCTTGCTTGTGTCCAGACATCTGTCATGCACGGTAATCCTTGTACAATAGTCTTGAAATCTTGCGACATGATAGGGAAGTAGTGATCCCTGTCCATGATTTTGATAGTGGCCATGAAAATGAGATCCGATACTGGTTGGTCATCCAAAAACCAATGGCCTCTTGCTTTTGTTATAGATTCCAAGGGAAGAAGTTGGACCTCTTCCTCTTGCGTCGCTTCGGAATTAGTAGATGCCATCTGCACTCAATATAGAGTATGAATTAGTGGCAAGATAGTATCAGAAATCCTCCTTCATTTGTCTTTCATAAGATTGACATTGGTCCGCGTGAATGGTGTCGTCCCTTCCCCGTGGGTGTGAGAACGGTAATACCTGGGTTTTTTTCCCTATTTTTAGGTATTTTTATGTTTTTGTCTAAAAGAAAAACAGAAAATTTAGTTCATAGCCGAAGCGGTTATTAATTTTTTAATACTTTTCTTTAGATTATGTACAAGTGCTCTCCTATTTCCCAAGAGGAAAATGTGCTTCACTATCCTGAAATAGAAGAATATTGTGCCAAATGCGTGGCCTCGTAATGTGGCCCTATTATGCATACTTTGGGTTCTGGTGACTCCAAATGTGTGCAACTCGAATTACTTGGTTGATGCCTACAGCTAGTCTTGCTTTTCGGCATCTAGATCTTCACACTGTTGGGGCGGGTTGTATTCCTAACATTCTTGAAGAATATGGTGCTTCTCATGTTGTACGTCTGTTTTATCTGCTTTTTGAATTTGGGAATGGTTTTTGAAGCATATGTAGACTCCTTCTCTGTCCTGTAGCTATTCATCATTGGTTGTTTTGCCTTTAGACCATACTGATTTTCCTTGAGCATTGGTTCGACCTTTCTGTTGATTATCACTTGAGCACATAATTTTGGAATCCATATTTGCATTCGGGCTGGTTGAGCGGCTATCACCTTCTTTGGAGCTGAATATCCAGAGCAATTTACATACTAGTTCTGTGGGTTCTTCTGCTGTAGCAAGTAGTTCTTTTGTTGAAGATATGCAGCCATTTGGTCCTTCCTTATCCAGGCTTGTCGAGTGTAAGGAATGGGGTATGTTCTAATAGGTTCCGACTTGTGATTACCTGGAGAACGAGTCTCTCTTGTGCGTGGTTCTTTGCTAAGGCTGTTTTCAGATAGAATGACATTCTTGTGACTTGCTAGATTAGAAGATGGTGTGCAAGCAGAATTTGGTGTATCCTCACTTGAAGTACTTGATGAATGGGTTTCCATAGTGCTAGTGAACATACATTCATCACTGGGTTCCTTAGAGTGAGTTTTTGGTTCTATACTTGCAGCTTTGATTGGTCGTTCGTCTAGCATGCTGAATACTTCACGATGTCCTATCTTGGCCGAGATGTATCCTAAGGCCAATTGAATAGTTACTTCATATTCGTATATCCAGTCTTGTCCTAACACGAGCTCTTCCACTAAGTCCTGATCGTGACATACTAAGAGTTTTTGTTCCATTGTGTTGTTTCCTAAGTGTAGAGGCAAGATAATCTCTCCTATACACTTGATGATCTTTCCTCCTATTCCAACCAGCTATGCCTTTGATGGACGTAATTCTTCCTTGAGTTGCTGAGTCAATGAAAATTTGATGCAGCTTATAGCAGCTCCTGTGTCAATGAGAGCATCCACTAAGTGGTACTCCATTTTTTTGGCTCCCAAATTCAAATATGGTTGTGTCCTCTGTTGACCTAGGTTTTCAATGGCCCTAAAATTAGCCATTGGGACTAGTTTGTGGGTGATAAGGGGTTGATTTCTTATGAATTACCAAGAATTCATTCAGTAAGGCTTCTATCACTTCATTCACAAAATGTGTACCTCTATCACTCACAATTTCTATTGGTAGTGAAAACGTTCTCGAAGAGAAACTTGGCCGTAGTTCTTGAGTCATTTTTCTTGGTTGCTTTGGCTTCAACCCATTTGGTCAGATAGTCTGTGGCTACAATTATGTATTCGGCATGGGATCCTTTAGTTGGTGGGCTAATAGGTCCTATGAAGTCTATTCCCCATTTTGTGAAAGCTTTGGCACTCATCATGGGTTTTAATGGCATTTCATCTCTTCTAATAGGATATTTTGTTCGTCGACATGTATCACACCGTTGAACATATGTGGCTGCATCCTGATGTAAAGTTGGCCACCACATTCTTGCAAAGAGAATCATTTTTGCAGTTTTATCTGTAGAAAAATGTCCTCCTGCAGCTCTTGTATGTGCCATCTCTAAAACAGCAAGATACTCGTCTTCATGAATGCACATTCGCAAATTATTATCTCTTCCTCGTCTAAAGAGTTGTTTTCCAATAAGAGCATAGTCCTTGCAAGTGCTCGTTTTCTTGCTAAAGTGGCTCCTTCTGGGTACTCTTGGGTCTTCAAGAATTTCACCAGAGGCATGCTCCATCTTGGTGCTACAGTGGAGTAGCATAGAGTGGAGTTCTCTTCTAGATTCCGTTCTTGACAGGTTGGGCACGCTAATACATAGTTATGCACATCCCTCTGCATGGTTGGTCAATATATGCCCAATCTCTTTAGCGTTTGCCATGTCCCGTTCGCATTTAGATGAGTTTTCCATTGATTTACATGTGCTTTTTGAAGCCACATTTCTTGTTCCTCTTCTTCTACGCATCTCACGAGTAATCCACTTGAGTCTTGGTGATACAAACTTCCAGCAATGATATGAAGATTTTTAATCTTCCATAGGTCTTGAGTTTGGTTTGTTGTGATCCCATCTTTAGGTCCATGCGTGAGTATAGGGATCAATTTTTTTGCCCATTGGGGACATACTTCGAGGTTGAACAGGTACGTGTCAGGCAGATCATCCGGTACTCTTATGGGTGGTTCTCCATGTGTCATTCTTGATAGGTGATCCACTCTTATGTGGGTATTTCCTTTCTTTACTACTACTTCAAAATCAAATTCCATCAACAATAGAAACCATCGTACTAGTCGTCCCGTATTACAAGGCTTATTGACTAAGTACAGTAGGGCTTGATGATCAATGAAGAATTTGAATTTGTTTGCCAATAAGTAGTGTCGAAACTTCTTTACTACATACACCATCCCTAGGCCTTCTCTTTCAGTCGTGGTATAATTGCGTTCTGCTTGATTCAATTGTCTACTGGCATAGGCTATAGGGTGATCTAACTTTCCTGCATCTACTGGTTGAGCTAGGATGCAACCAATGGCAAACTTGGAAGCATCTACATGAATGTGAAAGGGCTTGTTCCAATTAGGTACTCGAAGGATTGGAGTTGAACTCAATCGACTCTTTAATTTGTTAAAGTCCTTTTCACATTCTTCAGTCTAGTTAAACTGAGTCAATAATGCATAAAGAGGTCTAGAAATTATGGCATACATATGTATAAATCTTCGGTAGTAACCGCAATGTCCCATAAATGCTTGCACTTCTTTAGCAGTCTTTGGTCTTGGCAAATCCATGATCACTTTGATTTTGTCTTCATCAGTTGAGATTCCATTCTTAGAGACAATATGTCCTAATATCTTTCCTTGTCGAACAATGAAGACACATTTTTCTAGGTTGAGGCATACTCTATATTGTCGACATTTGGCAAAGATCTTTCCTAGTTTAGGGATATGCTCTGATCATATAGCTGAATAAGTGCATAAATCATCCACGTATACCTCCATACTCTTTCTCAAGAACTCTTTGAATACATGGCACATCAATCTTTGGAAAGTGGTTGGGGCATTGGTTAGGCCGAAAGGCATAATCCTAAAGGCGTATACTCCCCATTCAGTTGCAAAGGCTGTTTTATGCTTGTCCTCAGGAGCAATGGCTACCTGATTATACCCTGAAAAGCCATCCAAAAAACTGTAAACTTCCTTCCCTGCCATTCTTTCCAAAAGATGATCCGTGATGGGTAATGGGTAACTATCCCTTATGGTAGCGGCAGTTACTTTTTCAGATTTATGCATCCTCTTAACTTACCATTCTTTTTCGGTACGACCACCAAAGGTGACACCCATTCCGTGTGTTCAATCTCATATATGAACCCAGCATCTAACAGTTTATCTATCTCTTCTTTAATCTTTGCTGAATAAACATCGTTATATGTGTATGTTCTTTGTTTGGAAGGTTTAGCTTCAGATGTCATAGGGATTCTATGTGCACATATAGATGGATCTACTCCTTTCAAATCCTTATATGTCCAGGCAAAGACATCCCTGTATTCCCTTATGAGGCGTATTAACTCTCGTTCTTCCTCCATTGAGACATCTTGACCTATAAAAGTACATCGCTCTTCTCCTTCCTCTAAGGTTACTAATATTTTTTTGGTTTGTTCTTTATTGTCGTATGCTATTCCTTGCTGTGCTTCTTGTTTTGGCATTTGAATAGCTATTTTTCTCTCTTCTACTTCATATTTTTTGAAGTGGGCGGGCACTTCAAATTGGTCTTGAGGCTTGTTTCCTTTGTCATTTTTTGCTTTATCTAATCCAAGCTCCTCTTCCTGTGTTGGTTCTCGATTTATTTCATTAGCTATGATACTTCATTCTTGATTTCCACTTTCTATTTCCATTTGCTCTTGCTCCATTTCAATGCTCTCATAGTCCTCCTTCCATTCCTTTTCTATCACTTCCCCTTCTTCAGCCTCTTGAAGAACTACCACGTATAGACTAACGTCATATCCTTCCTCATCAATGCATTCATTCATGGTTATCACTTCTTCGTTTACACACACATCGAGAGTAGCTAAAATCTCCATCCAACCATGAGGTTCAAATTCTTCATCTAAGAATATTTGAGGCATATAGGCTGGATCTTGTACTGATCTAGCAACTCCTTGCCTTTGCTGCCATCCTTTCCTCCTATCCTCTTCCTTTTCTGCAGTTTGGCATATCCATAGATGAGTGTCTTCGTTCATCCATGATTGATAACTTGAACCTATACTATGAATCGACTGATTATCTTCCTCCTTATGAATCTAATTCCATTGTAAGGGGGGAACATCTTGATTTGTATATGTGTGGAGATTTATTCTTGTGGTGGTTCCTTCATGCTGTAGGTATACAACATCTTTTCCCCAATCTTGCACTACCTTTAGTTGTCTCATGAAAGGTCTTCCAAGTATCATTTCATAATTGCTAGGCCTTTCAAATTGACAAATCGCTAAGGTGTGCTCGAACTCAACTCCGCAAGTGGTAAAAACTACCCGTTCCAATAATTCCAAGGGTCTTTCAGTGTGTCCATCTGCCATTTGTATCTTCATGCGTGTTGGTCTTAGAGCTGGTTTTCGCCATTTTTCCTAGATTTCTTTAGTAGCAATTCCTACTCCAGCTCCAGAATCTAAGATGGCTTTAGTGGTGTAACCTCTATAGGTAATTGGAAGGCACGGGTTTCCTTCATCTCCCTCACTAAAATCTCCAACCTTATCGACTGGGATTTTTACTGTGTTCACTTCATCAGGCATCTCCTTCTCTTCCACCTTGATCTCCAATTGACTGGTTAATTTCTCCTTCAAATGTGATTTGACCTTCAATAGTTCTTCCGATGTCAGAGTGCAAGGGATTTTTACCTTTCTAAGGTGTTGTATGATATCCGATGTTTGGACTGATGGGTTCAGTTCTTTTTTTCTCATTGAGGGAATGCGGTATAATTTTGAATTATGTTCGTACTCTCCTGTGTAATTTGGCAAAACCTTTACACTATCATTTTCTTTGTTACTTGGATCAATTGGTATTATTTCTTCTGAATTCAGTTCAGGTATGGAGTCTTCAATTTCACCTTCTGCTTTTAGCTCCTCAAAGGGTGGTTCTATTCCTTCCACTTTCTTCCATCGGTCTTCTTGGACTCTTGCCCACAAGTCTTTAGGCCATTCTCCATCTACTTTGGGGACAATGGATCCTTCCCTTTTATCCTCACAGTAATTTCCATTATGTGTCTTACCTACTACGGGTTTCTCGAGTTCCTTAGGGATGACACACTCTTGGAATTCTTTTTCAGGAATTCGTGAACTAGGTAGTCGAAGGACAGGTTTCTCTAAGGTCTTTTGAGCAACTTCAATTAATTTTTTGCATATCTCCAACCTTTCTTTCTCTAGGTCACCTCTAAGATATTCTCTTTCATGTTGTTCGATGGTAGGTCCTGCTCTTATTCGTGCCTTCTACGCCTGAATCCACATGGCTAATTCTTCAGGCATGGGATCTGCTAAAACTGATCCTACCTTTTATTTTTTTGACTTTCCTTTTCGAATTTCTTCTTCCTCTTCTTGCTTCTCTTCTGGATTTTGTTCGCTCTTTTCATTTTCCTTCTTTTGTTGTAGTTTCTTTCCCTTAATCCTATTTCTACGGTTCTTCCATCTTTGTGTTCGTTTACTTGTAACACTTTTCTTAGGCTCTTCCGAGTCTTCACCTATTTGAGGTGTAGGTATGCTCCTTTCTCTGTCACCTTGATCATTTTCTTTAGTTTTGTCTGGGGTCTCTTTAACTTTGGCTCTAGTTATTGCTTTCAATGGTACAGTGTACTCCTTATCACTCCCTGATGACTCTATCACTTCTATCACGTTAATCTGCACATTAGAGTTAACTTTGTTGGGGTTCTTGGGGCAATCTCTAAAAAGGTGTTCTTTACCACAATTGCTACAGTATCCTTCCCAGACTCGCTATGGTGGTGGTGGGTTTGGTAGCGTACATTCTCTGATATAATGATCACCTCCGCATCTATAACATGGTCCTCTAGGTACAGGCGGTCTCTTCATAGGTCGGGGGGTATGGATGCTGTCGGAGCTCTGTACATCAATGACACATAGTCCTGCTCATATTTGTAGGAACTATCTGGCACTTCCATGCCATAGGTATATGGTTCGTACATTTGCCCATATTCTATTAGAGGGCTCTCATAACTGGGATAGTTTCCTTGACTATGGTCATAAGATGAGTCATATGGTTCATTACTAGGCAATGGTGTGGCTAAGACTATTGCTCTCTCTAGGTTTTCTTCAGGTTGAGCCATTTTCACTGGGACAACGTTCTGGGGATGGGGCGGTTGTTGTCCTAACACCGGTTGTGGTTGACTGTAACTTTGATAAGCATATGGTCATGGTACAGGTGCCTGTTGCTGATATGTGGGATATCTAAAGGCTTCACCTCCTTGATCTCTCTGAGGGTATCTGTAAGGTCTCATGAGCGGTTGTGTTGGTCTTGCTTGCCTATTGTAAGGACAATTTTCTGTGCTGTGATTTGTGTATTTTTGTTCTATGTTGCAATATTGTAAAGGGCCTAAAACGGGTGGTCTATTGTAAGCATAGGTAGGTGGTGGGACTATTCCCCTAGTGCACAAATGAGAGGGATGATCACCTCCACAATGCATACAGCTTCTAAGCATGGGCACTCTCATTGGGTTGTTGGGGTAGTTCCTCTGTCCTTGGACGTTCAGCTTCTTTGCTACTAGGTCGGCTATTTCCTCAACATTGTTCTTAGGGTTTGATGTGCTGCTTGCTGAATCTTCACTCTTCATACTACCTTGAGGTATTTTCAGTTCCTCCGCTAGATTGTCCTCTAGGTCAATACATTCTTTCATGCATTCTTGCAAGGTTTGAACTCTCTTCACGTACACCAGAGATCTTAATGATCTATTCAATAATCCTTCCAAAAATAATGATACCATTTTGTTTTGGGCGGGTCTCTCTTCCACTGGGCACCTATCCACATACTGCTTGAATCTTCTTGCTGCTAATCTCACTGATTCCGTAGGAGCTTGCTTAAAAGCTATGAATCAACGATGACGAGTTGTTTTTAATTCCAAACTTAGTGAATTCCTCAATCATTTCTTGATAGACTTGTTCCATATTTTGAAAATTGTTAGGATCTAATGGCTGGAACCAAGCTAAAGTTGTGTCTGTCAAAGTTAGACCAAAAGACTCATATTGGATAAAAAAATCTTCTACTTGTTCGGCTCTGATTACTTGCTTGAATTCAGCTATATGATTGTAAGGTTCACTAGATCCATCATAGTGATTTCTCATGCATTTGGCCACTTGAATTGGCCTTAATCTTCTTCTTGCTTCAGGCGGTCTAGGCATCACAGGGAAAACAGGTCTCCCTATCGGTATACCAGGTCCTCTTGCTAGAGGTGGTCTAACTGGGGCAGGAATTCCATTCCATGGGTCAACAGGTGGTTGAGGCTGATAGTGGGGGTTATTTGCAGGCATAGCAAACTGTACATGTGGTCGAACCGGGATTTGTATTTGTTGTGTTTATCATGACTGTTGGAATGAATTATCTTGAGAGGTTCCATGTGGGTTTCGTGACATAGTGGCTTGATCCCTTGGGGGAAACACTGGAATGTTCTGATATTTCAACCCGGCTCTCTCTAAATCTTTTAGGGGCCAATACCTTCTCTCGTTTTTGTCCAAATATGTGATGATGGTGGGGAAGTCAGGATCTTGTAACTTGTAGATAGTCACTGGGTTAGGGGCTGCTTCCCATAATGAAGAGTGGGCTCTAAGGAGATTCTCCATTCCATTGATCAAGTACACATCCATCAAAGAGTCATCTTGAGGAACTAGGTCTCCTCTCCAAACCCTAACAACAGTAGATCTCCCTCTAGGTGTGGTCACTTGCTCTTCATTTCCGTCTTCATTAAGGTTTGGAGCAGTGTTTTCTTCCCCAAGTTCATTGATATTTTCAGGATGTTCTGTAACAACATACTGGGTATCCCTTTTATCTATATACAATCCTCCTGCATACTTAATTGCTGGCCTAGGCACTATGTAAGCATCTGAAGCTTTCTTCAGTCTGGCCACCGATCTGTTTAGACCATCTAGGTAGACAGGTATCTCATGTTGATTGGTGGTCACATATTCTAAAGATGTCCGATATTATCCCTCAATAATTGACATCATGCCAATCATTGGTACAGTGTTTTGCATATCCTCTGAAGCCATAGGAATTTCTTCCTCTGACTCACTAGAGGTTTCAGAATAATGTGAACGGCTACTTGGTTCGGCTACGCTTCCTACAGAAGAGATCACACTTCTTCGGCTTCCTAGGGTTCTCCCAGATCTCAGGTTCGTCCACTTAAAAGCTATGATCAGCCTTTGCCAACCTCTGGCTTCTAGAGCTCTTCACTATGGGTCAGAATTCTAAAAAAAATTTGGTGGGGATAGGACTAACTGTGAGTCCTCAAGTCACGATACTTGACCTCCAAAAAAGTTCACGATACTCGACCTTTGACTCAGAGGATACACGATATCTCCCTGACACGATACACGATACTTCACGGGAGACAATATTCGATACTTGATTAATCACGATACTCGATATACGATACTTGAGAAAACCCGATACACGATACTTGTGAGGTATCGCGATCGGGCAAACACGATACACGATACTTGTGAGGTATCGCGATCGGGCAAACACGATACACGATACTTGGGAAGTATCGCGATCAGGGATCACACGATACTCGATACTTGGGAAGTATCACGATCAGGGATCACATGATGCTCGATACTTGGGAAGTATCGCGATCAGCGATCACACAATACTCGACCTTTGGGAAGTATCGCGATCAGGGATCACACGATACTCGATACTTGGGAAGTATCGCGATACTCAACCACAGGAGATCACGATACTTTTCAGGTATCGCGATACTCGACCGTGGGAGAACACGATATTTGACACTTTTCAATTTTTTTCCAGTGTTTTTTTTATTTTGGGTTCATACACATGTTCTCAGAGTACATTTACCTTCCCCTCTTAGCCTGAATCAGAAGAATACTTCTTCTCTACCCCGGTGTGGCCTTCACGATACTTCACGCAGATCGTTTTTTCTGAAATGCTTAATTTATGTGATAAGGATGAGAGAATGATATATGTGCTTACCTTAGGTACTCTCCCTCAACCCTTTAACCACACTAACTTGCTCTGCGCAGCTCAAACAGCCCGGAATTCGCTCACGATACTCGACAGCAGCCTCTCACGATACTTGTTCAAGAGACAAGTGACTTACAAAATGACATTTTATGGCTTTTATACTTTTCAATTTTCCTACTCACTGAAAAAAAAAACAAGACAAAGACTGAAAGCTACTCTAATTACTTAACCTACTCCCTTACTCCTCCTACTCTACTCACTCCACTCACTTCCCTAGACTAATAACTCACTACACACACTTCAAGAGTGAGAAGTAGTAAGTGCGGATGAATGTGACTTACCAAAGAAGAGAAAATCACTACTCCTCCTCTCGCTTCAATGCAAAAAGCTACTTACCATCACACGAATGCCTCGGTTTGATTCGACACTCCCCGGCAACGGTGCCAAAAAATGTGTGTACCTAAGAACCAACTTAGGGACTTGTGGAGAAAGAGACTATACCTCAATCTCCCTCAAGTGCATATAGTGGGGATTCACACTTTAATTATCAATCCGATGAGCATCAAAACCTAGCCGAGTGTATGAAGACATGCATTCAAATGATGATCAATGCAAATGTGCTTCCCAAAGAGTGCAAACAAGGCAAAGACTAAACCAAACAAGGTTCAACTGTCAGTCATGGTGTCGCGATACTTGGTGCAGAAACCAATAGTAAATTGAGCTTTTCTCTCAACCTCGAGCTTCAAATATAGCAAATAGCATATGCGTTTGAAAGCTCTCGCGAAGACGCATCCAATGGAAGTATTTTCACTCAATTCTGACACTTTTACTTCAAGTTATGAGCAAAATACTGAGTCATGGGAATGACCTTGCTACACTTCAACACTTCCTACACTTCACACACACCTTAACTACAGCAAACAAGCACTTTCATGGATAGACAACACTTCCTAACACTCTTTTCAAGCAACACACATGCACACAAGCTCACAAAGAAGATGATACAGAGAGGAAAAGACACAAATTCGAATTTCTGTGCTCTTGATTCTCACAATGGCAAAAATTTTTTACAAAGAGTCACAAATTGACTTATATACTTGTGCCCTAAAAATGGTCCTTTCACACAAGAGACCGGTGCTTTATTCATTAAAAGACTAATTTCCTACTAATTTACATGGGTAAGCTTCTAATCTTCTGTGGGGATGCATCTAGAGGACTCCTCTAGTGCATTTACAAGGAAATTATGTTACAAGAATGGTTATGCAAGAATAGACCGTGGTTGAGGGTTATTTATAGTGGGTGGTGAGGTGTGATGAGGTGGAGTGGATGGATCTTTGACATGCGAGGGGGTTTGAGATGCAATGTCTTCTATTTTTGCTTTTGCATCTTTCAGGCTATCTTCTAGTTTGGATAACTTTTTATTCCACTTACGATTGGTTCTCTCCTTGGTATCCTTCCATGTTCTTGTTTTCCTCTTATTAGGCTCGACTCTAATTGCTCAACTAGTTTATTTGGTCTTAAGGCTTGTGCCCTAGTAACTACCTCTATCGGAGCCACATTGCTACTACTAGCACTTGAATCCACAACTAAGCCAACCACATTAATCGGTGTAACCTTGGGTGCACTGGAGGGGTTCCTTGGACAATCTCTCAAGAGATTATCTTTGCCACACTCATGACAAAAGGCTTGTATTGTGATGGCCTGCCCTTGTCTCGGAGTTGGTGGATGGGGGCATTCACGTATGAAATGGTCACCCTGACATCTAAAACATGGTCCTCTAGGGGCTTGTGGCCTTACTTGTCTTAATTGGGTCCTGGGGTTAGGATTCATGTACATGATACTTGAGTATTCTGGCTCCCAATTTTGTTCTGTAGGTGGTGTTTCGTATTGATAAGAATATGTCTCACTATGCTCAGGTGACTCTGCATAATAAGCATGTGAACTATCTTCATGGGAGTAGTCTAAATTATGCGCATGAGAGCCCTGAGACCAAGGGGGTTAGTGGCACCAATGCTCTATTAGGGTTCTCCTCTACCACTGTATACCTAACTGGAATCACGTTGGTAGGAGCTGGTGGTTGGTTTTCTAGGATTGGTTGTGGCCTATATGGTGCCTGATATTGTTGTTGTGGCCTATAATATGGTTGTTGGTATTGATTATGATATCTACCTTGTTGGTAAGGTTGCTGATAAGTTTTTATGATAACTTGCCTATTATAGGGCAATCTTGAGCGGTATGATTTGTGTATTTTCTCTCAATAGTGCAATATGGAGCATTAGGGTTTCCTTGGGGTTGAGCCATCATCGCGCAAACATTAGACATGTGGTCTCCTCCACAGTTATAACATCGCTTCAATGAGGTGACCCTTGGCATTTGTCTATTTTGGACTTCTAGCTTTTTGTCAACTTGCTCAACTATCTCTTCTATCTCAGTGGAGGTTCTGGAGGTATGACTAGTAGAACTGTTAGAATCCTTATAGAGTTTGGACAATTCTAATTCCTCACCCAAGTTGTCTTCTATGTCAATGCACATCCGCACACACTCTTCCATGGATCTAGGTTCTTTCAAGTACACATATGATCTTAACTTGGTGCTCAATAATCCATCTAAGAACAAGGCCACTTGTTTGGCCAGTGTGGGTAACTCTGGAATAGGGTATCTTTCTAAGTATTGTCTGAACCATCTTTCTGCAAGTCGCACTGTTTCTTGGGGTGTCTACTTGAAGTTGTGGATCAAAGATGATGTGTTATGCATGATACCACTCTTGGAAAATCCCACAATGAATTCCTCTAGCAGTTGACCTATGTTTCGATAATTGTGATTGTTCAGGGGTTGAAACCAAGCTAAGGCAGTACCTTTGAGGGTCAATCCAAATGCCTCAAACTGGGTGAACAAGTCCTCTAATTGTTCATCTCTTAACACTTGTTTGAACTCGGACACATGATCATAAGGATCTCCAAACCCATCAAAATAGTTCTTCATTTCCTTGACCACTTGAGAGGGTCTAAGGGTTCTTGGGTGCTCTCGAGGTCTAAGCAATGGAAAATCCTGTTCATCTCTTTGATGCCTCTGAGCTCTATGTCTCTCCCTTTCCGGTCTTTCATTTTCAATTTGTGATCGATCTCTACCCGTGGTATGTGCAAAGCTTACCTCAGGTCTCTCTATGGTTCTTTCCCTCTGGGTTTCATGAGCTTGGGATGATCCTGCTCCTTGGAGGCCATGGGGGACATTAGACCTTGGTGGATGGAAAATCAATTCGCTCTTCCAGGTGTATGCATGCCTATCATGTTCTGTTACCAAAAACACTTTCTCAGATGTGTTATCTAGATAGAAAACTTTGCCTTGTGTCTTCGGATCCTTGAACTCGTAGATGGTGACTATTGGGCTAGGTTGATCTAGCTTGAATCTCCAAAAGGCTTTCTCTATTTCTCTATTCACGAATAGTTCTATGCTTTTGTTATCTTGAGGGATCCAATCTGGAGTAATTACTCTAGTCAAGACTGACTTACCTCTCGGAGTCTTGGGTTCTCGTCCTAGGTCTCGTTGCTCTAGGTCTCCTATATCATTCTCATGAATGATATTTCCAAATTCATATATCCTGTCCATTAAGCTAGTAACCACATACATGGTTCCTTTCTTATCGATTATGAACGCTATTCGAACTTAACCAATGGGTGTTCAAGTCCAAAGGTTTGTTTGGGACTTTTGACTTGGACCACTAATCGCCTTGGACCATCCTCATAGATGCAAGCATCTAATTGATTGGTCCTGCTATACTCCATTTGTGTCTTATAGGGACCTTCTGGAGTCTATAAATAAGCAATGCCTAAACTATGTGTGGGTCTTTCCATCTTGAAGAACATTTCTGAATCACTTGTGTCCGAACTTAGCACGTAAGGATAACCACTAAGTTGTTGTGCCCATGACCTAGCTGTATGGTTGACACTAGCTTCAGATCATCTAAGGCTTTGTTTATCCTTGCCTAGGTGTCTACGAGATCTCTAGTTCATAAGCTTTGTCTTCTAGTCCCAAATTCCCCTTTGTATTGCTCAAAATCCTTTAGAACCCCTTGCTTCCTAGTCCCACCTGAGGGTCAACTTCAAAATACTCCCCACGAGCTTTCCAACAAACCCAAAATTCGTATGAGAAAGTTATGTCAGTTCATGGTTTTGGGGGTTAAAACAGGGAAACAAGATCTCTCTAGGAGTACCTCAGAACAGGCGATAGGATAGCTCTTTTTTCCATGATAACCGATACTACTACGGGCAATACCACCTTAAACGATATGATACCACCAAGACGATACCAACTTCCATGATACGATACTTATTGAAGCTCAAGGTCAAGGACAAGCGTAATAAGTGCATCAGAGAAGTGGACACACAAGAAGAAGGAGCACAGAAGGAGCTCCAAGAAGTGTATGTCAAATTTTCAGAAGAAATCCCTATAAAATAGTGATTTTCATCTCTAGACACCATTGTAAATATCATTTCACCTTTTTGTAGCTCCATTTTGTGCAAGCCAAGAAGTCCTCGAGCTTGAGGAGCATTAGAAGTATCATCCTACCAATTTTCATAATTTTTAGACTCCGTTTGAGCCTTCAAATATGCCCTAGAACCTAATTTTTAACTAGGCCAGACACTAGGTCTGGACAGGGCCAAAACTATAAAAAGAGCTAGAGAGCTTATTTTTGAGGTTAGATTGTTAGAGAATAGAGATGGTGAGAGAATAGAGCTTTTGTAAGAGAACTCTTGTGTAATCAAAGTCCTTCCATTGTTCCTCTCTTTGATCTTACCTTGCGCACGTGTGTGTGTATGTGTGTGCATGTTTGTGTGCTTTCACCCATGCACATGTGCCATCACTTGCTCATGGTCTTCATACCAGTCCTCACATCTCCTGTTTATAGAACCATCTGAGTTCTTTTTAATTTTATATATCCATCTTGAACCAATCACCTTCATATCTAGTTTCTTGGGAACTAGGTCCTAAGTGTGGTTCAAAGTCTACATCACTGCTAACTATGAATGCCTTGTTAGTGGGATTATAAAGTCTAAACCCATGTGGAGCTTGGTCACATTAGGAATCCCAAGCACACTTTGATCCCTGCAAATTTGCTTTAGAGTTCTCTCTCCTATGTGCCCTAGCCTCTTGTGCCATATTTCCAACTCAGATAGGGTTTGGTCTCTATAATTGAATAGTGCTATGTTCCTTGTGTCTTCAATTTCAAAAGTAAACAATCTTCATGACTTCTCACCTTTGGCTATCCTTTTGAATCCTTGTTGGGGGTCTTCCACATATGCTCCATGCTTGGTGAGCCTGACCTATAGACCTTTCTCTACTATCTGCCCAACACTAATTAAATTTTTGGTTACGGTAGGCACATACACAACTTTGCTCAAAAGGTTCATACTACCATCTGATGCCTTAAAATTTCCAATTTGCTTGACTGAATGCTTAGTGTCATCACCTATTTGTACCTCATGCTTTCCCTTTGGTTCTTCACGATCAGATAAGAGTGCTACATTCCCTACCACATGATTTGAACAACCTGAGTCAATGTGAAAGAGATGATCATCATCTTTACCTTGCTTGGATGTCAGTTCATAATGAGCAAAGAATCCTCTTGATCTTCAGTGTAGTTATTGAAGTCCCTTCTTCCTCTAAAGTCTCCTTGATAGTTGTTGTTGTAGCCTTGATTGTAGTTATGGTTGTAGTTGCCTCCATCATTGTTGTACCACCTCTTGTTTGTCCATAGCCTCCTCTATGGAAACCTCTTCTTCTTTGGTTCCTTGTATTTTTGTAGCATTCTTCAGTAGTGTGATTATTAAGACCACATATGTTGCATGGTGAGTTGTTCTAGGGTCTCCCCCTACCTTCTCTCTTAACTTTAACTACCAAATGATACGAGATCCCAAGCTTCCTAACTCCTCATGGGTCTACATCACTTTTACAATGAGTAATTAGTCACAAGGTTAGAAGAGGTTGTACATATGAAGCTTCTCAAGTGGTATGCTAATACATCAAGCTTATGTGTATTCATCATTGTTGCTCTAGCACAATGGTGAGAACCACGTTAAGAAGCTCCACCTCCTTAATGTCAATCCGTGGAAGAGATAGGAGTGATATGAAGATCCTGAATGTGAGATGTAGTGAGAGTGAAGGTGAGAAGCATACAGATGCACACACACATGCACACACACAATGAAGAGACAAGCAAGACACAATGGAAGGTAGGAAAATAGGCTCTATTACTCAATATCAATTACAAGCTCAAAATAGCTCTAAGCTCTCTCTACTCATACAAGTTAACCTCAAAAATGAGCTCTCTAGCTCTTTTTATAGATTCTAGACTAGTTTTGACCGGTTTCACATCTAGTGACCGACATAGTTAAAAATAGGTTCTAGGTGCTATTTGAAAGGGTAAACGATGTCTAAAAATAACCAAAATTGGTACGCTCGTTCTACCTAAGCTCCTCAAGCTCGAGGACTCCTTGTCTTGCACAAAATGGAGCTATAAATTACAGAAGAGGTTTTTCTATGTTACATATGGTACAAGAGTGATGAAAATCACTATTGGGAGTTTTTGAAAAGCATTTATGAAACATATTTGTTTGAAAAATCATTCGACTGACTCCCTGCTACTTCATTGTGCTCTGTCTTTACATGCTTCCTTGACGTCTATGCCTCTGGCTACTGCCAACCCCCCCTCCCTCTCGCTTCTGTCGTCCTCGACAGAACCTTGTTGTGGGATCTGTCAGATATAATTATGTAATAGGTCGTGAGCGAGGGTGTGTTCTGAAATGCGGATACCTCTTGCTAGATCAGCTTCAAGTTTCTCCGAATCGATGGGCTGAGGTTCCTCTGGTGGCGGGAGTCTATAATGTGTGGATTGCACTAGTTGTTCACAGGCAAATAATTGGAGTAGATGTGTAGGCCTGCTTATGAACACCTCTAAGTGATACTCCCAAAAACCTGTAGTGAACATTTCTTCGAAGGTCTACTTATAGCACGCCGGTAAGTATTTGATTCGACATTGCCAGGCATAACACACCCGGAGCGATGGTGTTGTACTCATATCATATGCTAAATCTTGGTTTCCATGCTCGAAACCCGGGGTGTTCACATGTGGTGCCTTGACGTGATGGAAGACTTTGAATACCATCTGCATCATGTCAAAGATTTTGACAGTCATATGCACTGCGACATCATCCATTCGTCATCAGCGAGGGAGCCAGTGTCTAATAGTTGCCATCATATAGCCTACGGTGGGTGGTTCGGTGGGTGGCTTGAAATATGGGTAATTGAGCCAATCCTGGCATTGTTTGTTGTTCTATACTTTAATGGAAAATGCCTTCTAGGAGTGGCGATGTGGCATGGATCCCCAACATGGGTTGTACTTCAAGTGCAGAGGTGCCTTGGCCCATGTGCTCATCATCTCGGGATATTCCTGTAATAAATCTTGGCGCCAAGTTGGTTGATAGATTTTTCCTCGTTGCGCATCTAGTGGTAAATCATCAGGCTCAAACTGAGTAGCGTGAGAGGGTTTCTTGCCTGTTTCCTTCTCGATGGCCAGCTGATATTCTACCATTAACATAAAATATGGTTTGCATTGTAGTTCATGCCCTGATATGTATCTACGAGGGGCCAAGTGAACAAAGTATGGGGATTGTAAAATTCGTTCTTCAATCATTGCCATTGCGTGTAACTGTGCTTCCTGTGAAGAGATGGATAGGTATGTGCTTGAAGATGAAGAGGTGTTGCAAAATCCTTGATCTACACCAGCCAAATGAACTCCAGGAGTATATGGTGGGCCCTTTTAGCTTGCCAATGGATGTATTAGACACCCTATGTACCTTGGAAGATCACTCTCAAAAAGATAGATCAAAACAGATAAGTTGGAGTTAGCTCAGAGGTGAAAACTTGCTATTCTTGGTTCATACACCTATCCAGTGTTTTACATAATTCTCTGAGCATAGCAGCAATTAGCTCAATTCCTCTTAAGGAAGTCTAGGCAACGTAAAGAGCTAACTTTCAAGAGTAATCTCATCAAAAATAATGAACCACACACTGAGAATGAGTTTTAACAAGTGATGACATCATCCCGATTTTCACGGGCTGCTACAGAAATAGACCAGTGAGCAGAAAAATCAACATAACTCAAAATGTAGGATTCCAATGATTATGAAAATTTGTATGGTTATCCTAGACAGTAAGCTGAATCTAACGAGATTTAAATCACTGAATTTGGATAAGTAACCACTGAGAAATGGCTCTGACAAGATGAGTGAAAAACTCGGGTACCTGACAGAGAAGTGAAGATGAACAGACCCTGTTGACTTCAAATGAACATAACTGAAGATTGCAACATTCAAATGACATGAAAATTTGTGCGCATATAGTAGACTTATAGAGCTAACTTTACCAAGTTAAATCACTGAAAATGATGCACCAAGCTCAGAGAAAACATCTCTGCAAGCTGACTGAGAAAACTGAGAGTAATGGCAGTGAGTAGTACACTTCACAAGAACATGGAAAGATGAACTCAAATAATCATGAAAATGAAAGTATATTGCTTGTACAATACAATGACTTACTGATACATATGTGTGCCTTGTAATCACACCTTGATATGGCATAAAGCTCAGCTCTTGGAGGTCTTCACATAGGTCTCTCTAACCACGACTAAAACTGCCATCTATTTATAGTTGAGTTTGGGAGGCTAACTTCCCTCAATCACTCTCCAATCAATCAATGATTGATTTGATTCTCTACCTACCACAAATCACGAATTCGTGGCTCCTCTTTCCATTCTTGATCAAGTGGACTCAACCACTTAAGATTCTCTTACTTTTACATTAAGTAAACTCTTCAAAAGTTACAAGAGGTAGTTCACAAGTGAACTTTACATAGTCTTGTTTTTAAAGCTTCTTCTAAGACTTTGTGAGACTCAAGCCAATACTTAGGCTTGTCATAGACTTGCTCCAACAGCTCCCCCTCAAGCCAAGTATGCTTGAGGTCCTCAATCTTCCAAGATTACCTGCAAACCAATCATAGCCTTGAATTTGCAAAGCTTTGTACCATCCAATGCTTTGGTTAGAATATCTGCACATTGTTGATGAGTGGACACATATGATATTTGAATCTCTTTGCTTAGAACCTTCTCTCGTACATAGTGATAATGAACTTCAATATGTTTAGTCCTTGCATGAAAAATAGGATTAGCAGCCAAATGAATAGAACTCATATTGTCACCATAAATAGTTGGAGTTCCAAACTCCAATCCAAGATCTTTGAATAATGTCTTCATCCACATAGCTTCTTGTGTAGCTATGGCAAGACCTCTATATTCAGCTTCAGTAGAAGAGAGAGCAACTGTGGGTTGCTTCTTGGATGACCATGAAATAAGCTTTGAACCTGCAAAGGTAAGATAACCTGAAGTGCTCCTTCTATCTTCCTTGGAGCCAGCCCAATCTGCATCAGAAAATAGCTTCAAACCTAAATCAGATACATAAGGATAATAAAGTCCTTCATTTATGGTTCCTTTGAGATACTTGAGAATCCTTTTGGCAGCATCCATATGTGGTTTCCTTGGTGTGTGCATAAATTGACTTAGCACACTCACACTGTAACATATATCTACTCTTGTCAATGTGGCATAGTTGAGACTACCCACTAGACTTTGATATGATGTGATGTCCTCTATGAGTTCACCTTCATGTGAGCTCAATTTGTGATTGACCTCCATTGGAGTACCTGCAATCTTACAATCTTGCATCTTGAATTTTGCCAACATGTCCTTAATGTACTTCCTTTGAGTGAGAAACAAACCATGATCTTTGTAGACAACTTCCAAACCTAGGAAGTAGGTAAGTGAACCCAAATCACTTATCTTGAACTCTTCTCTCATCTGATCTTTGATCTTCTTCATACCATCTGCATCATTTCCTGTCAATATAATATCATCTACATATACACATAGGTAGATGACCTCGGAATTACTCTTTTTAATAAAGAGTGAAGGATCTGCCTTGCTTGGTTGAAAGCCTTTGTCCTGCAAGAATGAAACAAGCCTGAAATTCCAAGCTCTTAGAGCTTGCTTGAGACCATACAATGCTTTGTTAAGTTTACACACATAATCAGGATAAACTTGATTCTCAAAACCAGGTGGTTGTGCCATATATACCTCTTCTGTTATCCAACCATTCAAGAATGCATTCTTTACATCTAGTTGAAGTATCTTCCAATTCTTGGAAGAGGCAATACTAAGCAAAACCCTAATAGTAGGCATCTTTGCCACAGGAGAGAAGGTCTCCTCATAATCAATTCCCTGAGTTTGTGCAAAGCCTTTTGCTACAAGCCTTGGCTTATACCTGTTAATGGAACCATCAGAATTCTTCTTCAGTTTATAGACCCATCTTGAGCCTATTACCTTCATGGATGAAGTCTTGGGCACCAAATCCCAAGTGTTGTTTTCCTCAAGTGCTTTAATCTCTTCCTTCATTGCATGCTTCCATTCTGTTTTTGCTTTGGCCTCTTCAAATGATGATGGCTCCTCTTGGTTTATGTCCTGTGCTATGTAGATAGAATATTTAGTTACTAATGAGGTGTCAAACCCATACCTTTCTGGTTTTTCCTTTTCCCTCATAGATCTTCTTAGGCCATGATGTGATGATTCTGCCTCATGTCCAAGTTCCTGCAATTTTGCTTTACCTTTAGACTTCCATGCTTTGATCTTTTCCATCTGAGATTCTTCATCATCCTCTGAGGTGTCTTGTTCTTCAATCTTCGGTTGTTCTCTACTAAGCTTTGGAAAATCTTCTTCAAGATTATATGGTAAATTGACCTTCCTGCATGAATCTTCATACCATGAATTGTTCTCATCAAAAACTACATCTCTGCTTACCAAGAATCCTTTGTTGGTAGGGTTGTATAACCTGTAGCCCTTTTGATTGTTGTCATATCCAATAAATACACACCTTTCTGCCTTTGGATCCATCTTGCCTCTAACCTGTGAAGGAACATGAGCAAAAGCAATACATCCAAAAATTTTACAATGATCTAAGCTTGGTCTTCTTCCATTCCAAGCCTCATATGGAGTCATCCCATCAAGGGATTTTGAAGGCAACCTGTTAATCAAGTAAGTGGCTGTAGATACGGCCTCAGCCCATAAGTAATTAGGTAAATGCTTTTCATTTAACATAGACCTTGCAGCTTCAACAATTGTCCTATTCCTCCTTTCTGCCACTCCATTTTGCTCAGGAGTGTACCTTGTAGTTACCTCTCTTTTGATTCCTCTTTCTTGAAGAAAAGAATCAAAATCATGGGAGAAGTATTCTCCCCCTCCATCTGACCTTAGCCTTTTAGTGATTTACCTGTTTGATTCTCCACAAGAGCCAAATATCTTTTGAAACATGAAAAAACTTCATCTTTGTGTTTCATAAAGAATAGGATAGTCCATCTGCTGCAATCATCAATAAAGGAAACATAATACCTTGATCCAGATATTGAAGCTTCCTTGCTAGGTCCCCATACATCTGTATGAACCAACTCCAAGAGATCTCCATGCATATAACCTTTCTTCATGAATGGTAACCTGTGAGACTTTCCAAATTGACATGCACTACACTTATAAATCATATGTTGTTTTGACAAATTAGGAAGTCCAAGTACACTTTGGTCCCTGCAGATTTGCTTTAATGACCTTTCACCAATCTGTGCTAACCTTTTGTGTTGTGAGTGTGTGACTACCATAATTAAAGAGAGCAATGTTTCTAGTGTCCTGTAATTCAAATGTGAACAGTCTACCTGTCTTTTCACCTTTTGCAATTCTTCTGAATCCTTGACTTGGATCTTCAAAAAATGCTCCTGCTTTTGTGAACCTGACTTGCAACCCTTTCTCTACTATCTGCCCAACACTTATCAAATTCTTTGTAATGGTAGGGACATAGAGTACCTTACTGAGTAGGTTGATGTTTCCATCGGGTGCTTTGACATTGCCTATTTTCTCCACAGGATGTTTTGTATCATCTCTTGTGTGTACCTCATGCTTATTCCTTGGATCTTCTAAATCTGATAGGAGTGCCACATTTCCTGCCACATGATTTGAACAACCTGAATCTATGTAGAAAATATGCTCATCAGATTTACCTTGTGGCATAGCCATGTTCATGATCAATAATGAATCCTCTTTGTTTGAGTCTTCTGTGTAGTTATTGTAGTCTCTCCTTCCTTTGTAGCCTCCTTGATAGTTTGAATGATTGTAGTTGTTGTAGTTGCCATGGTAGTTGTTGAACCTTCCTCTTGAGTAGCCATAACTTCCTCTATTGTATCCTCTGCCTCTTTGATTCCTGGAATTCCTAAAGCAATTTTCAGTTGTATGATTAGTTAATCCACAAATAGAACATGAGTTGGAGTCTTGGGATCTCCCCCTGCCTTGTCTACCTCCTCTTCCTCTACCTCTGCCATGTCTTCCTCTACCTGCATAGTTAGCTTGATATGTACCTGCTTCATCATCCACTTTCTTTGCCTTTCCTTTGTTATCTTTAGACTTGCTTTTATCCGTGTATAAAGCTGAAGATTGATTACCTTTAGAGCTTTCTCCATTTTTGATAAGCTTTGCCTCTTGAGTAAGTAGTTGTCCAATGAGTGTGTTGAAATCAGGTACATGCATGTCCATGTACAAATCCATAGCTGTGGTGAATGCTTCCCACTTATCATCTGCCTTCAAGCCATTGATGACCTGCCTTACAATTTGCTCTTCATCTATTACCTCTCCAATGCTTCCCAACTGATCCGCTATGTCCTTGAGCTTTGTGACAAAATCAGTCACATTTTGTTTGGGAGCCTTCTTGAGAGTTGTGAACTCCAGCCATAGTTGATGCTTCCTAGCTTTGGTACTTGAAGAAAAGAAAGCTTCAAGTGCATCCCACACTTCCTGAGATGTCTTACAACTTCTAATGTGAGGCAACAAAAAATCTGAGATAGAGTTGAGGAGATAAGACCTTGCAAGTGCATCCTTGGAGCACCATGTGCTCAATCTTTCTTGCTCTTCTTGTGTTGGTTGACTTTTGTTCCTGAAACTTGGCATAACTTCATCTCCAGCCACATAACCATATAAACTTCTACCTTGGAGATAAGCTTCCATTCTTAATGACCAAGCTCAGTAGTTACCTCTGTCCAATTTGTCAATTGATGAAGGAAATCCATCTGCCATGTTGTCCAACCTTGCTCTGATACCACTGTGAAGAGATGGATAGGTATGTGCTTGAAGATGAAGAGGTGTTGCAAAATCCTTGATCTACACCAGCCAAATGAACTCCAGGAGTATATGGTGGGCCCTTTTATCTTGCCAATGGATGTATTAGACACCCTATGTACCTTGGAAGATCACTCTCAAAAAGATAGATCAAAATAGATAAGTTGGAGTTAGCTCAGAGGTGAAAACTTGCTATTCTTGGTTCATACACCTGTCCAGTGTTTTACATAATTCTCTGAGCACAGCAGCAATTAGCTCAATTCCTCTTAAGGAAGTCTAGGCAACTTAAAGAGCTAACTTTCAAGAGTAATCTCATAAAAAATAATGAACCACACACTGAGAATGAGTTTTAACAACTGATGACATCATCCCGATTTTCACGGGCTGCTACAGAAATAGTAGCAGCCCGTGAAAATCAACATAACTCAAAATGTAGGAATCCAATGATTATGAAAATTTCTGTCGAGTGAGCAGAAAAATCAACATAACTCAAAATGTAGGAATCCAATGATTATGAAAATTTGTATGGTTATACTAGACAGTAAGCTGAATCTAACGAGATTTAAATCACTGAATTTGGATAAGTAACCACTGAGAAATGGCTCTGACAAGATGAGTGAAAAAGTCGGGTACCTGACAGAGAAGTGAAGATGAACAGACCCTGTTGACTTCAAATAAAAAAAACTGAAGATTGCAACATCCAAATGACATGAAAATTTGTGCGCATTTAGTAGACTTATAGAGCTAAGTTTACTAAGTTAAATCACTGAAAATGATGCACCAAGCTCAGAGAAAACATCTCTGCAAGCTGACTGAAAAAACTGAGAGTAATGGCAGTGAGTAGTACACTTCACAAGAACATGGAAAGATGAACTCAAATAATCATGAAAATGAAAGTATATTGCTTGTACAATACAATGACTTACTGATACATATGTGTGCCTTGTAATCACACCTTGATATGGCATAAAGCTCAGCTCTTGGAGGTCTTCACATAGGTCTCTCTAACCACGACTAAAACTGCCATCTATTTATAGTTGAGTTTGGGAGGCTAACTTCCCTCAATCACTCTCCAATCAATCAATGATTGATTTGATTCTCTACCTACCACAAATCACAAATTCGTGGCTCCTCTTTCCATTCTTGATCAAGTGGACTCAACCACTTAAGATTCTCACTTTTACATTAAGTAAACTCTTCAAAAGTTACAAGAGGTAGTTCACAAGTGAACTTTACATAGTCTTGTTTTTAAAGCTTCTTCTAAGACTTTGTGAGACTCAAGCCAATACTTAGGCTTGTCATAGACTTGCTCCAACACTTCCACATGCGTTGGGTGGGTTCTTCCAAGTTCCAAAGTAGGAAGTTCAAAAGTCATCTAGCCTTCTGCCGTGACGCATTTGCTTGGGATGGGTTGGGGTTCATAAGCTTCTTCAAAAGTGTCCTCCACCAGGATAGTCACTGTTTCTTCATCTGTTAGTAGTTCCGGTGGGGAATCTGGTCTAAGGGGTGCTTCATATGCTGCGATCTGTGTTTGGAGAGTAATTCCCTAGGCCCTTAGAGCGTTGAGTTCCTTGATGATGTCAAGGGACGGGTCCGCAGGAGTTGGTGGTTCTGGCTGTACAGGTGCTCGTAATTGCAATAGTTTGTGTTCCTCTTTGAGCTCCTGGTATTCCTCATTCAAACTGTCATACTCCTCTAATAATCTGACATGATCTTCCAATAAAATCTTCATGGATTCGGAGGGGACAGCTTTGAAGCGACTGGGACTCAAGGGCTCGTCCGGTTGATCTAAAGCGGCTTCCAAGTTTTCTCTGTTCTGTTCCTGTAGACGTTGGTTCTCTTCTTTAGCTGCTGCCAAGTGGCGTCTGAGCAGTCCCATGTTTCTAGTGAGCGTCGCATTACGAATAGTCTGAGCTCTTAACAAATTGTCAATATCGGTGATGGCCTCTTTTGTCTTCTATTCACTTTCAAGTTCTAGTCCTAGCTCTTGGTAGCGGGTGTTAAGTGAGGCATTCTCTATTGATAATGAATTTAGCTGCGACTGTAAATCGTTCGTTGTCTACTGCAACGTCTGGTAACTAGTGCCTAGAGATGCAAACTCATCTCGCACTTGCATCATGCATGTGAACATCTGGCGAAACATGGTATCGATAGTGGGTGATAAAATTAATGGTGTAGTGAATGCAGATGCTGTGTGTGTGGGTGTCAATGCAAGGGGAATGGGAAATGGGGATGGGAACGTGGATGCAATGGTGATTGTGGAAAAAAGTGAGGTGCCTAAATAGGGTGGTGCAATGGGAGATGTGATTGGTGGTGTTGTGGGAGGTGATATATCCATGTCACTAGATGTGGTGTTGAGTGTCGTGACTGTGAATAGTGGAGTGATAGTGGGTGCGTGCGTGGGTGTAAATACAGGATTTACAAAAGTGGCAGAATAATTTATAGAGGGGGTCTCTTGTACTGCTTGGTGGAGATGAATTTTTGTGGGTCGGGGAGGTGAGACGGGGGAGAGCTAGGATGTATGGGAGAGACTGGAGGGATGGGAGGTGAAAGAGGAGCAGTTGGGGTGGTGGGTGTTAGTATATGATCAATGTCTACCCCTCATGATTGTATGCACATTTTGTAAGGCCCCCTTTATGAGGAGAAGCCAAGCATGCATTACCCAATTGATGGGAATCCCAACTTGAATGTTGGATGAAGGTCATATTGGACCATGTAAGATATTATAAGGAAAGGGAGTTATCAGGGTCCCCAATTGTGGGGTCCGGGGCAGCGGTGAGCAGCCCCGGCTGGGGGGTCCAAGGGGGCCAGCGGGCCCCCTGGCTGGGGGGTCCCAGGGGGCCAGCGGGCCCCCTGGTGGGGGTCCGGGGGAAGCGCCCCCGGCGCGACGGTAAAGGGAATATTCCATGGAATATTCCCTGTCGGAGTCAGAAATCATTTATATTTGTTAGGTCGGTTCAACCAGTCTAAGCCGTGTATGGCAATTACGCGGGCGGTGGCCGCCCACGCTCTACCGCCCATGTATAGCCGTCCATGGCAGGCCACCCATGATCCTATATATACATGACTTCTGCACTACCTAAGACACCGAGTTGAGCCAACATACCTCTACCTTGTATCTCCCTATCTAGAGTTGTCTAGATCACCATTTAAGCTCTACCTTGAGAGCGCACGGGTGGACAACGCCATCATCTTTGTACTTGCTGCTAGTAGAAAATTGTTGAGATTCTCCTATATCTGTTATCTTCTCTGTTATTGCTCCTGTGTTATATTGCGTAACTATTGTCTTACATGGTATCAGAGCTGTAAGGTTCGAATAGCTTGAGAAGTATCATTATTTTAGCCTACTAGCAGACTAGAATATCAGTAGATTATTCGAGTGATTACATGATGGCTTCATCATCGAACAGTAGTCTTGGTGCTTCAACTAATGTTAATGCTGCACCTATTCGAATTCGTCCACCTGCATTCACTGAAGGGAAGCTGGATGGAACCAACTATACACTTTGGAAGTTCAAAATTTCTGCAATTTTGGACTCCTATGAATTACTTGACACTGTCATGGGACCGATGGGATTGGATCCAGAGCCTATACCAGTTGAAGATCCAGCAAATTCAAGATTGATGATTCAGCCAGATCCAGATCTTCTACGAGCTTGGAAGAGGCAGAATGTTGATGCATTATGTGCGATTGTCACTAGTGTAAGTGATTCTGTGCTTACTTTAGTTCAACATACTACTAAAGCACATGAGGCTTGGGGCATATTGGCTCGACAATATGAGACCAAGAACCACACTAGGATACAGAATTTAGAAAATCAGTTGGCAAATGAAAAACATTCTGATTCTGAAAAGGCTGAAGATTTTATCAAACGGATAAAGCATCTTCAAGATCAATTGGCTGCAGTTGGTGTTGTTATAACACCAGAAGAGCTGGCTCGAAGATCTGTACGTGTTCTTCCAGCAAAGTATGATGGATTAGTAACAGCCCTTAACACTCAGGTAAGGCCAACTCCTCTTACATTTGAAGAGTTTTGTGCCATGCTTTTAGAAGAAGAGATGTGGCTGAAGAATCGGCAAAGTACAACTGATGCTGCATTCTCAGCAAATGCAAAAGGTAAAGGCTCTTCAGAGGGATCAAAGAAGAAGCCAAAGAAGAAAAAGTTCATAGGAAGTTGCTTCTATTGTGAAAAGAAAGGCCATGCCATCAAGGATTGCAGAAAGAAGCAAGCTGATGAACGGAATGGGACTGTAAAATCATCATGGAAGAACAAAGAGTCTGCAAACAACACAGAGCTGGAACTTTGGGTAGCTATTGAAGAGGTATGTTCATCTGCTCAAGCTCGTGTTGATGAGCCATGGATTTTAGATAGTGGAGCTTCTCGCCATATGACTAGTAAAAAGGATTGGTATAGTTCCCTAGTGCCTCTGCGGGAATCCATCAATGTAGTGGTGGGAAATGACTCCAAGTGTCCAGCTGAAGGAACTGGAACCATCTCTTTTATCACTTCTCCAGGTGTTGAGAAAAAGTTATCCGATGTTCTCTATGTACCTACACTCAAAAGAAATTTGTTGTCAGTTTCTGCAATAACAGATCGTGGACTCGAAGTTCACTTCAATAAGAGTGGTGCGGAAATCATGGATTCATCAGGTAATGTTGTAGGTAAAGGCATACGGCGGGATAACTTGTATGAGTTAAGTGCTTTAACTGCTACAGAAGATAAAGATGTAAGCAGGTTATGGCACCGACGATTTGGGCATCTCGGATTTGCAGTTTTGAAGGAGATGCAACGAACAGGGATGGTTGCTCATATGCCTGCATTTTCAGAGTTGCAGGAACCTTGTGAAGCTTGTATGATGGGCAAGCAACAACGAAAGGCATTTCCAAGAGAGACCAGCAATCGATCTCAAGCTCCTCTAGAGTTGGTACATGCTGATCTCTGCGGTAAAATGTCTACACCTGCTTTAGGAGGATCTTTCTACTTCTTGCTGTTAGTCGACGATTATAGTAGAAAGATGTGGGTTTATTTCATTCGAGAGAAGGCTGATGCTTTTGAAAAATTTAAAACGTGGCATAAGTATGTAGAAAATGAATCAGGAAGGAAATTGAAGAAATTTAGAACAGATAGAGGAGGTGAATTCTTGTCAACAGAATTCAACAATTACTGTAAGGAGCATGGTGTGAAAAGGCAACTTACCACAGCTCATACACCCCAACAAAATGGCGTTGTTGAGCGCAGGAACAAGACACTAGTTGAAATGGCTCGTTGTATGTTGAAGGCTCAAGACATGCCTGATTCATTCTGGGCAGAAGCAGTCAATACAGCAGTCTACATCCTCAATCGAAGCTACACAAAAGCACTGAAGGGGATGACTCCTCAAGAAGCATATTCTCGTAAAAAGCCTTCAGTTTTGCATTTCAGAATTTTTGGTTGTTTCTGTTATGCACATATTCCTGATTCAACAAGATCAAAGTTGGATTCAAAAAGCAAAAAGTGTGTCTTCCTAGGATATAGTGAAGAGTCTAAAGCATACAGGTTATGGGATCCTGAGGCAAGGAAGATTTTTGTCAGCCGAGATGTGGTGTTTGATGAACGACCACACTTAGTAGAAGATAAAGGTAAATCTACTATCTCATCAAGCGGAGAAATATCTCACCTTGTGCCTATCAAAAGACAGGTTAAAGTTGAGGAGGAGGAAACATCTGATGGAGAAATTTCCTCAATAAAAAGCCAACCAGTTGTAGCTGCACAGCGTAAGCCACTACCGAAGTGGGCACAACAGCTCTTTGATGATCTTAATCCACATGTAGATATACAAGAATCATCATCGGATGGATTACGAAGATCAAAGAGAATAGAGGAGCAAAGAAGAGCCTCAGAACACATTGTTAACATGGCTCTAATGGCAGATATCATGGGTTCGATAAAGGAACCTACCACCATTGAAGAAGCCATTGATGATCCAGATTGGAGAGCGGCAATGCAGTCTGAGTATGATAGTATACTCAAAAATGATACATGGGATCTAGTCGACTTGCCGCCAAAGAAGAAGGTAATAGGTACTAAATGGATTTGGAAAGCTAAGTATAAAGCTGATGGAACATTAGAAAAGTATAAGGCACGATTAGTTGCACAGGGTTTTTCACAGATTGAAGGATTTGATGTTCAAGAAACTTTTGCACCAACAGCACGCATGACAACTATTCGGACGGTACTTGCAGTAGCTGCACAAAAGTCTTGGCCTATTTTCCAGATGGATGTCAAATCTGCATTTTTGAATGGTCACCTCAAGGAGGAGGTATATGTATCTCAACCACCAGGTTTTGAGGTGCCCAATTCAGAAAATAAAGTTTGCAGGTTGAAGAAAGCTTTGTATGGACTTAAGCAAGCTCCACGGGCTTGGTACCAACAAATAGATCATTTTTTCAAAAATATGGGTTTTGAAAGAAGTACTTCTGATGCTAACTTGTATGTAACGAAAAGGGATAGCAAGCTAGTTGTTGTCATTGTATATGTAGATGATTTGATCATTACAGGAGATCATCGGGAACTCATCAATCAAACTCGGATCAGCTTGGGAACTGAGTTTGAAATGACAGACTTAGGTCTACTCCATTTTTGTCTGGGAATTGAAGTATGGCAAAGGAAGGATGGCATTTTCATCTCACAACAAAAATATTCCAAAGAAATTCTCAAGGCATTTGGAATGATGGACTGCAAACCAACTAGCACACCTATGGAGGTAAATCATAAGCTATCTATGGATGATAATATGCCTGATGTAGATGCTAAGAAGTATAGGAAGCTCGTTGGAAGTCTTATTTTTCTGTGCAACACTAGACCAGACATTTGCTATGCTGTTGGAGTGTTAAGCAGGTTTTCCAACAAACCTAAGGAGAGTCACTGGAATGCTGGAATGCGAATTCTAAGGTACATTGCAGGAACCTTGGATTTTGGTATTTTGTATACCACAGGTGATACACTCCAAGGATATTGTGATTCAGATTGGGCTGGAGATTGTGATTCTAGAAAATCAGTTTCTGGATATTGTTTCTCACTTGGTTCAGGAATATTTTCTTGGGTAAGTAGGAAGCAACCAACTCTCGCACTCTCCTCCACTGAAGCAGAGTACAAAGCAGCTTGTTTTGCTTCTTGTGAGGCAGTCTGGTTAAGGAGAATTCTTGCAGATCTTGGCTTTCCATCAAATATGCCAACTGTACTCAAGTGTGATAATCAAAGTTGTATGGCTATTGCAAAGAACCCAGTATTTCATGCTCGCACCAAGCACATAGAAGTACAGTACCATTACATTCGTGAGCTAATTGAAGATGAAATTGTGGAGCTAGAATATTGCCCAACAGAGGCAAATTTTGCTGACATATTCACTAAAGCACTTGGAAGAGAGCAGCTCAACAAGCATCTTCAACAGATGGGCATAGGACCGAGACCTACTTGATTTATCATCGGTAAACATTGAGGGGGGGTGTTAGTATATGATCAATGTCTACCCCTCATGATTGTATGCACATTTTGTAAGGCCCCCTTTATGAGGAGAAGCCAAGCATGCATTACCCAATTGATGGGAATCCCAACTTGAATGTTGGATGAAGGTCATATTGGACCATGTAAGATATTATAAGGAAAGGGAGTTATCAGGGTCCCCAATTGTGGGGTCCGGGGCAGCGGTGAGCAGCCCCGGCTGGGGGGTCCAAGGGGGCCAGCGGGCCCCCTGGCTGGGGGGTCCCAGGGGGCCAGCGGGCCCCCTGGTGGGGGTCCGGGGGAAGCGCCCCCGGCGCGACGGTAAAGGGAATATTCCATGGAATATTCCCTGTCGGAGTCAGAAATCATTTATATTTGTTAGGTCGGTTCAACCAGTCTAAGCCGTGTATGGCAATTACGCGGGCGGTGGCCGCCCACGCTCTACCGCCCATGTATAGCCGTCCATGGCAGGCCACCCATGATCCTATATATACATGACTTCTGCACTACCTAAGACACCGAGTTGAGCCAGCATACCTCTACCTTGTATCTCCCTATCTAGAGTTGTCTAGATCACCATTTAAGCTCTACCTTGAGAGCGCACGGGTGGACAACGCCATCATCTTTGTACTTGCTGCTAGTAGAAAATTGTTGAGATTCTCCTATATCTGTTATCTTCTCTGTTATTGCTCCTGTGTTATATTGCGTAACTATTGTCTTACAGTGGGTACTTCGACAACTGTGGTGGTTTGTACAGTAGAGGTGCGAGGCGGGGAGTCGATGACAATCGTTTCTTCTGCCAAGGAGCCTTCAGGGATGAGACGTGCTTCCCTGGTTGTTGTGATGACTGGCCATCCGTTGGTACACGAATGTATTGACCGGGTTTTGTTAGTAAGCGAACTCTGTGCGGGTCAAATTGCGGTAATGGCTTTCTCTACAAATATCTTAATGCTTCATTTGTGCCCACGGATTTAACAAGTTCTCTGAAGCCTTTGATGTACACTTCTTCAAAGCCTCCTGTGATGAGTTCGTGTTCTATGAGCGCTTGGCTTTCTTCCTCAGATATCTTTTTTCGTTCCCAAACTTTTTCCATGGTACGATATAACTTTTTGATCACCAAGGTGTAGGCCGTTGCTTCATATGTCTCATCTTCGTAAGTGCTTGTGTCACCGTGGGTGTCAGTATGTTGTTCCTGCTCACCAGTCTGCACATTCTCTTGAGAGTCATGAGTGCCCTCGCTGGCTTTGTCATCTCCGTCGTCATCATCTATTTCTGTTCTTTCTTCTTCTGAGCTGGATACTACTTGTCCTTGCTGTTGATCAGGCGGAGTGGTAGGGTAGCTTGGTCGTTCATATTCTTGAGAGAAAAACTGTCCTTCGGAAAACTAAAATTCATTTGAAAAAGCATTTGGCATTTCAAAATCAAAATTTGTATCCGTTGGTTCTGCTTCTAGGTTGGGTATCGGAAAAGAAAATGCTTCCCCACCAATAGTGGTGGGAATTTCTGCTGCAGTGCTGGAAGGTTCTTGGACGGTGGTAGCTTGAGAAGTAACTCCACTAGTAATGCCTTCTGTAATCACTCGTCTTGATAGGCGTATGCGAATGGGTTGTACAGATGCAGGGGGTTCCCCAAGAGATTGTTCTGGTGATGGTTGAGGTGATGGGGACTCTGGGGGACTTGTAAGCATGGGATAGTTCCTCGCATGTGCTTTCCTACGCATCCTTTGCTAGACTTTCTGGCTTTCTTGGCAATCCCTTTGAATTCCTTCAGTTCTTCACTTGTCATTGCACGCTCTATCGGTAAGTCATATGCCAAACACATGTAAATAATTCTCGTGAGAGCGCAGCATCCATGGATAACCTTCTTTGTCTCCCATTTGTGCTGTGCTAAATACAACTGGTCAATGATCCAACTTGCTAGGTCTACCGTTTGAGGTCCAATACAAGATAAGTACAATCCAAACCAAATGCGTTTGTGGGGCATGGTGAATCGATCCTGAGCTAGAAATGCGAAATGTTGCATACAAATTCTTAATGGCTTAGATAGCTCAGGTGTGATAGCCGAAATATCTTCCCATTTGGTAACATCCCCATGCTTCATAGGCTCTGGAATTAGCCTTTCTCGCTCTGTCGGCGTGTGGGTTCCATGTATCTTGATTGCAGCTCTAATCAAATCTTTAGAAAGATAATACTTCTTAAACGGTGGGTCATGTACTAAGGATGGAAAAATGAATGTGCCTGGCAAATCCTTGTTCTCAGAAGCTGTCAGTGTGGTTACCAAGTAGTAGCATCTATAGAAATCTCGTTTAGGCAAGGGATCACTAAAGTACTCTGTGAAGCCTGCTCTCGCCCAAACATGCTTTAAGTCTTCTGTGTTCTGTAATGCTTCAAACTCTCTTGAGAAAAATTGGTACTTGCCCCACGTACGGGTATCAAAAGTCAAATTGGCCTCAAAAATGAAATCTGCATCCGCCAATGGGCCTGCTAAACCTTGGAACCAGTGAGAGTTGCGATGAACCTTTTCAGTATCCCCCAAGAGGATCGTCAATAGGCATAGGTCTTGGGAATCCTTGTAATTTTGGTGGTTGTGTCGTGGGATGCGGCTCAGCTAGTAATTCAACAATATTGGCCATAGGTACAATGGGGCCAGCTTGAGATGGTCCTTCTTCTGTCTGCATGATGAAAGATGTGAATGTGGAGAAAATCTTCTACAAAAGATTAGCACATTAGTATGGAAATTAATCATGATCCCATTAAAGTGAGACCGTAATCCCTTTCCATAACCGATGTGTAACCCGTGTAGCGGAGTGTTGTGAGGTGGTTTATGGAATGATTTCTTGCAAAACTAATGCAGGTATTTAGACACCTACAAGCTTCAGATTATGCATACATTGCTTGATGAGATTGTTATTATGAGTGATGTTGGGTGATAGTGTGTGAATTTGTACAAAGTTAAGTTGTGGATGATTTATTACAAGGGTAGTGTTTAGTTGGGGTGGGAGTAATGTTCGGCAACTTGTTATGAGGAGACAACTGGATACGTTTCGGTATCCACTTCTTAAGAGTTTCTGAGCGGGTGGTATGTTTCTGCTGATTGGCAAAAGGTGATATTGGATGTGGTGGTATTGAGGGGTGAAAAGATTTCTGAGTGGTATATATTACATGGCTTGAGTGTTGAGCTATGATACACGGTTTAGGTACCCATATCTGCGTGGGTGTGGGTCGATTTGTAAGGTACTTCTTGGCAATCCAAATCTGTCAACTGTTCATACTCGTAGAAGAAGGTCGAGGAGATGTCGAATAATGACTGTGCTTCTGCCTTAACTTCTGCTTATCATTGTCAGCATTGTTGAAATTCGTCGGTCCGTTTTGTCCTTTAAGCACCCATATTTGTCTCGTGCCTCTTGCTCTGTAATGTTGATACTGCTGCTTTCTTTGTGTCGTCTGATATTGTCATCAGTCTGGGTTCCTTTGTTGTGGTTGACTCCTTCGTGGTTGAGGTTGAGAGGTCGGATGGACACTCTGCTTTGGAAAAGAGGGGAGGTCCAACACTTGCAAAACGCAGCCCACCTGACCGTTGATTGTCCCCATCTGTCCATTGATGAAGTCCACCTGACCTACAATGGTCCCCATTTGTCCGCTACTGGAAGGTCCCGTAAAGATCTCCTGACATCCTTTTGTCTAGCCCCTATCCATCGCCAAGCTCTCATGGGTTGACTTTGGAGGGAGCGTGCTTAGCCGAGGGATTTGGCCAAATATCTTCCGGTCCTCCGTTGCAAGCGTTTCATAGGGTCTAGGGTTACATACCTCAGGCAGAGTGTTGTTAGGAAAGTCAAGCGGTATCACTCGCTGTTGTTCTAAGGTTCGAATCTGCAAGGAGCCTTGTCTAAGCTTTAGGTCCACTGATTGATCATATAGCCAATCTTGTCCAAGGATTAGGGGTTCTATCAGGTCCTTGTCATGGCACACTAGTAGCTTCGCTGTCATGGTCATGTCGTGTATGAAGATAGGAAGGTCCACTTCACCCATGCAAGGGGTTTCCATGCCCCCTAGCCCTATGAGGTATGCCTCAATTGGCCGCATTTCTATTCATGAGTCCTTATAGTGGGACCATCTAATCGCACTAGTCATAGCACCTGAGTCAATTAAAGCCCTGAGCTCTTCGAAAGGGTTGCCGTGCTCTAACCTGACTGTAATGAATGGTCTCCTATCCACTATGCTAGGATGAGTGCTTGACTTTGCTTGACACATGGCCATGGGGTATCTGGGTGTTGTTTCCAGATGGTTATAATGTTCTCTCCCTAGTCCTTGTCTTCTTAACTTCATGTGCTTAATGTGTTCTATAGCTTCTGCCTGAGGCTTCAGCTCGTATTCTATTTTCTTCCTCCCTATGCTTCTTTGCCAAGGTGAGTCGTCTAAGCATATCCTCAGTAAGAGGTTCCTGATATAACTTGACTCCACAACTACTAATGTAATTAGGTGTTATGTCTCCTTCTAGGGTGGCTAATTGTACTGCTCCACTTGTCGAGAGTCTGTTAATGCATAACCTTGCTTTTCTAACTTCCATGCGTGTTGTTTCAGCGTATATACTAGGACTAAATCTCCTTCTTTTAAGCCTTTATCTTTCACATCTGCATCAAAATAGGCTTTCTATCGCTTCTTTGCTGCTTATATTCCTGCTGCTGCTTTCAGCCTGGTTTCTCCTAATCGTTCCAAGTCCATCATTCTTGCTGATAATTCATGGCCGGTCCACTGATGTTCTTGTGCAAGCTTAAGGGTCGGTATCAAGAAGTCCAAACGAAGCACAACATTCTGACCAAAAACCATCTGAAAGGGAGTTGCATTGAGTACGGTCTTGTAGGCCACTCGATATGCCCAAACAGCGTGATGTAACTGTTCGTCCCAATCTGAACATTTGTTGTTCACGAGTTTTGTTAGTACATTACAAAGGATCTTATTAGTGCTTTCTGCTTGACCATTGGCCTGAGGATGATATGGTGCGGATTTCTTGTGAATCACCATAAAATCCTGTAATAAATATTCAATGACTTGGTTTAGAAAGTGAGTTCCTCGATCGCTCACTAACTCTATAGGCAGTCCATATCTTGTAAAGACATTTTCAAATAGGAATTTTGCAGTCGTGTGTGCATCGTTCTTTTTTGTGGCCTTTGCCTCTACCCATTTGATAAGATAATATGTGGCAACAATAATGTATTCAGCATGTGTACCTTTTGCAGGGGGGTTAATGGGTCCTACAAAGTCTATACCCCACTTAGAAAATGCACGTCCTCCCATCATGGGTTTCAAAGGCATTTAATCTCTGCGAGTAGGAAATTGCGTTCTTTGGCACACATCACATCTCTTTACATAGGTATGTGCATCCATGTGAAGAGTGGGCCACCATAATCCTGCAAAGAGGATGGCTTTGATTATCCTATTGGGTCCAAAATGACCTCCTGCAACACCTTGGTGTGCAGTCTCTAGTACGCTCAAATAATCGCTTTCATGAACACATTGTCTTAGGTATCCATCTCGTCCTCGCTTGTATAGATTATTGCCAATAAGTGAATAGTCTTGAGCTTCCTGCTCTAGACTACGTTGTCGTGCTAAGGTCATTCCTTGAGGGAATGTTTTCGTCCTCAAGTACGTCACTAAAGGTTCACTCCATTCTAGTGTGAGAGACACATGATATAACGTAGCATGTTCTACTGGTGGTCTTTCACAACAAACAGGTCATTCTTTACACAACTTGTAGACATCTGCTTCCATCGAAGGCCAATATACTCCTAGTCTATGCAGAGTCTGCAATGTACAATATTTCGAATGATGTTGCTTTAGTGCACCTATGTGTGCTAATTGCAACCAATTTGCATGTTCTGATTCATCTACATAGCAAGAAAGAATCTTTTGATTATCCTGTTTATATATGCTTCCTGCTATGATTTGATATCTCTGAGACTTGGTAATCTCTCCTTCCTTGATCCTTATCCTAGGATTCTTGGGTCCATATGTGAGAATAGGAACAATAGGCTTAGCCCATTCTGGTACTATCTCAAGGTTAAACAAATATGCGTCGGGTAATTCATCTGCTATTCCTTGAGGAGCTTCTCCTGTGGTTAATCTTGAGAGGTGGTCAGCTCTAAGATATGTCTTTCCTTTCCTGACTACTACTTCAAAGTCCTACTCCATGAGTACTAGAAACCAACGTATCAGTCGTCCTGTGTTACAAGGCTTATTGACTAAGTACAATAACGCTTGATGATCTATGAAGAATTTGAACTTATTTGCCGACAAATAATGTCTGAACTTCTTTAGTGCATAGATCATTCCTAATCCTTCTCATTCCGTAGTGGTGTAATTTCTCTCTCCTGCGTTCAACTGTCTGCTCGCGTAAGTTATGGGGAGATCTATATTACCTTCATTTGTGGGTTGTGCTAACACACATCCTATGGCATAGTTGGATGCATCCACATGTACATGGAATGGCTTACTCCAATCCGGGGTTGTCAATATAGGTGTTGATCACAAACATCGTTTAAGTTCATCGAATGAATTCTCACACTCATCTGTCCATTCAAATTTGGTCAAAAGAGAGTACAAAGGCTTGGCTATGATTGCATACATGTGTATGAATCATCTGTAATAAACGCAATGGCCCATAAATGCCTGTACTTCTTTTACATTACTTGGTCTAGGTAGGTCAGCAATTACTTTCACTTTCTCTTCATCCGTAGAGATACACAATATGTCCTAAAATTTTGCCTTATCTGACCATGAAAACGCATTTTTCTGGGTTTAGACAAACCTGATATTCTTGACATTTGTCAAATACTTGCCTTAATTCTGGGATATGAGTCTCTCTCACATTCAAATGTGCACATATGTCATCGACATAGACTTCCGAATTCTTGCGTAAGAATTCCTTAAAAACATGACACATAAGTCGCTGGAAAGTGGCGGGTGCATTTGTTAGCCCAAATGGCATCACATAAAATGCAAAAATGCCCCATTTTGTGGCAAAAGCCGTCTTGTGTTGATCTTCTGGAGCAATGGCTACTTGATTATAGCCTGAGAATCCATCAAGAAAGCTGTAAACTTCCTTGCCCGCAACTCTTTCCAATAAGTGTTCCGTGATAGGAAGAGGATAATTGTCTCTAATCGTGGCGGCATTAACTTTTTTAAGGTTAATACACACATGCAATTTTCCATTCTTCTTGGGCACTACCACAATGGGGGATACCCATTCAGTATGCTCAATTTCATAAATGAATCGTGCTTCTATCAAACGATCTATTTCTTCTTTAATTTTAGCCACATAGTTATCATTGTACGTGTATGGTTTCTGTTTCATAGGTTTTGCTTTTGGAGTCATAGGAATTCTATGGGAGGATATATCCGGATCTACTCCTTTCAAGTCTTTGTAACTCGAAGCGAAAACATCTCTATATTCACGCAATAGGGCAACTAATTCTTCTTCTTCTTCATTCGTCAAATCATGCCCAATATATGTACACTTTTCTTCTTCTCCTTCTATGGCGACTATGATTTTTTTGGTTTTCTCTCGATTATCAAATACTTCTCCAACATCGGCTTTTCTTTTGGGCATTCCTACCATGATTCTTCTATCTTCTATTTCATACTTCTTGAAGTTTTCCGGTACTTCCATGAGTGGTTCTTCTTCTTCTTTCGACATGGTTTCTTTCTTCTTTCTTTTCTTACCTTCACTTTTGACAATCACTTGTGTGGCTAATCTCACATCATTCATAATTTCTTCGTGTCTCTGAGGGTGAGTTTCTACTTCGTAGAAGTATTCTTCATCTGATGCAAAGGGTGGATCCATAATAATTGACTCTAGATCGAAGTCACTTGCATCCTCGAATGCATAAGTGCTAGGTTCGCATTCTTCAATAAGGAAATCACACATGATCGGCTCTATTGTAAAGACTGATATGTCATAGCCATCCTCGTCGCAGTGGGGTGTCCATTGTTCTTCATTGATGGCTACATCCATTGTTGCTAAAATTTTTTGCCCAATCGTGAGGCTCGAATTCCTCATCTGGAAATACTACACGTGCGTAAGCTGGGTCTTGAAGAGTTTGTGGATGTTGTTCTGAACCTAAGGTCCTAGCTTCTAACCGTTCTTCCTCTTGTTTGGCTACTTTACACATCCATAGATGAGTGTCCTCGTGCAACCATGAGGGGTCTGATTCCAATGAGTGTACCGATTCCATATCTACCTGTGTTTTATGGATGGTATTCCATTGTATTGGGGGTACATCTCAATGAGAATAGTTTTTAAGATTGACTTTAGTAGTCACTCCCAAATGTTGCAAGTACAATGAATTAGTTCCCCAATCTTGCACAATTTGCAACTGACACATGAATGGTCATCCTAAAATCATTTCATAAGCATGATCTTTTGCAAAATCGCAAATGGAAAAAGTATGCTCAAACTCCACACCACAAGTGGTGAGAGATATGCCTTCTAGTAAGCCTAATGGTTTCTCTATATGTCTGTCAACCATTTGTAGCTTCATCCTGGTAGGTCTTAATGCTGGCTTACCCCAACATTTCCATAAAGCGGTGGTAGCAATGGCTACTCCGACTCTTAAAACTAAGATGGCTTTCGTGGTGTATCCCTAATGGGTTATTGGAAGATAAGTGTTTCCTTCACTTACGTCTCCAATTCTTTCTATGGGTATCTCTGGTACCTTCTTGTGTGATCCTATCTGTGAGAGAGTAGAAGCAAGCTCAGGGAATTGATTTGCTACATGTTTCCACAATTCTGGTTTAACCTTCAACAACTCCTCTAGAGTGAGATGACATTGCACTTTAGTGTTCTTTATCACTTCCGTGTTTCTAGGAATCACTGACTCTTCATTCCTCACTAGTATAGTGGGTGCTCTCATGCTGATTGACTTGGCTTCCCAAGGTCCTGTGAACTGAGGTGATTCTTGCAAAGAATTAGATTCAAAACCTGTGTGTTCACTCATTTGTTCTTCCTCTATGTCATCATAAATAGAGGGAATATCTTGGGGAAATTGTTCCTGCAAGTCGTCTATTTCTTGAATAGGAGGATGGGTTCCTTGTTCTTTTCTCCACTTCTCTTCGTGTATTTCTCTTAGAAATTCATGTGAATACCTATGTATGGAAGACATGTTGTCTTCACTCTCTGTATTGGGTACTTGAGACAGGGATGGTGTATTCTTTTCCTATGTCTCTGAGGCAAACTCTTTGCTATCAATCAAGTATTCTAGCCTCTCCAAGAGTCCTTGAAAGTGTAACTCAGGTTTTGCCATGTTATTCCAGTTAAGATAACGCGAGGCTTCAAACATAGTTTGTGCTAGCTCTACCATCTTCATGCAAAGTTTTGTTCTTTCAATTTCTAGGTCTGCCCTCGAATAGTTCTTACTCATTTCTACTATCTGGGGTCCTTCTTTTAATCTAGCCTGAAACGCACGAAACATCATGTCTAGGTTTTCTGGTATAGGTTCCGCTAAAACTGATCCTGATCTCTGAGCTAGGTTCTCCTGGATTGATTCTTGCGAAGTCAATTCTAGGATTTTGGCTCTCGATTACTTGAGACTTCCTTCCAACTCAGTTATCTTTTTACTCCATTTTCTCTTAATTCTTTCTCTAGAGTCTTTCTAAGATTTTGTCTTTTTGTTACTATACTCTCCAACTTCGCTAGTTTTGGCTATTTTTTCTGGATTAAGCTGTTGATTCTGTAAGAGAGCCTGGGCTCTTGTTATAGCTTGGATAGGCACGTATGTAGGGTTGGATCTATCTACGTTGTGTACAATACCTATCACATTGATGGGTGTCACATTTGAAGCATTAGCAGGGTTCTTAGGACAATCCTTGATTATGTGCTCTTTACCACAATCGGCACAAAAGCCTTGTATGTTATAATATTGTGACTGTCCTACTATCAGAGGATGTGGACAATCCTTTATGAAATGATCTCCTTGGCACCTAAAGCATGGTCCTCTAGGGCCCTGTGGTCTTGGCTATCTTAGTTGGGGCCGTCGATTAGGGTTTGCGTACATCACATTAGCATAGTTGGGCTCCCAACTGGGTTCCAATGGTGGAATATCTTATTGATATGGTTCCATGTGCTCTGGTGACTCTGTGTAATATGTGGATGGACTATCTACATGCATAGAGTCAAAACTGTTAGAATTAGGGTCACTCTCTATGATTAGAGGTGAGGAAGGCACTAAAGCCCTATTGAGGTTCTCTTCTATAACAGCGTATTTGACTGAGATGACTTTAGATGGTGGGGGTGGCTGCTCAGCTAAAATAGGTTGAGGTCTCTGTTGAGCCTGATAAGGATAGTTTTGAGGAGGCCTACAATAATGAGGCTGAGCATTATATTGACCTTAATACCTACCTGGTTGTGGGTATGCTTGAGGGTAGTTCTGTCGTACTGCTTGTTTGTAGAAAAGGGTAGTCCTGAGCTGTGTGATTTTTGTATCTTCTCTCAATCGTACAGTATTGGCCACTAGGGTTGGCTTGTGGTTGTGTTGCATTGGGACACATATTTTCCATATGATCACCACCATAGGTGTAACAACGCTTGTTTGTTGTTAACCTAGGCATTTGTTTACTAGAAACTCCTAGTTTCTGGGCCACTTCTTCTGCTAGGTCTTCTATTGAGCTAGATAATTTTGAAGATGCTAGAGATGAACAATATGAGTCCTTGTAGACTTTTGAGAGTTCCAATTCTTCTCCCAGGTTGTCCTCAATGTCTATAAAAATTCGTACAGATTGCTCTAGCATTCTGGGTTCCTTCAAGTACAGATAGGAGCGTAGTTTAGAGCTCAAGAGGCCATCTAAAAACAATGATACTTGCTTGGCCTGTGAGGGTAATTCTTGCATCGGACATCTTTCAACGTATTGTCTAAACCTACGTCCGACCAATCTGACTGTTTCCTGAGGGGTCTGTTTGAAGCTATGAATCAACAAAGACGTGTCATGTCTGATTCCACTTTTAGAGAATTCCGTGATGAATGACTCTAACAAGTGCTGGCTTTCTAGTCCCAACAATGGTTAACCTTCGCATCGTCGCGATGGTCTGACTTGACATGTGGTAGTATCATTGTGATGGCGTGAGCCAATCACGATGGCGTGGGGTCGACGACAGTGTCGCGATGGTCCAAGTGACCATCGTGATGGCTCAAGTGAACCGTCACGATGGTCTGAGACCATCGTGATGGTCCCGCCGAGCTGTCGCGATGGTGTGACACAATCACAATGGCATGAGCCAATCGTGATGGTCCACCAAAGTATGAACTTTTGAAATGCAACTTTAGATTCATGTGTGCGCAAGTATGCTCTACAGCGTGGTGAACTCGCCTACCTCTAATTCCGAGTTTGGCAGACTATCGCGATGGTCTGACACATTCGGCAAATTCTGACAGAAAGTGCATTTTTACCTTTTGGAAGATTTTCTGATGCTCTGGAGCTCTGTACCTGCAAGAAAACTCAAAAACAAAAAAGCACATACAAGCACAAAAGCTCTCTCTCTCTCTCGCATGCACAAATGAGGGGGAAAAGAGGAGAATGGGTGGATATGGTGAATATTTTTATTTTTTTGGAGTGGAAGTCGATGATGCGGTGATGAAGATGGAGTGTGGGGGAGGTGAAAAACACTAAAAACTAACTAAAAACAACAACAAAAACTGAAATTTTTACCTTCCAATGCCACTTCTTGCTATACTCTTACCATCACATATTCGTCATAGCTCGATCCCCAGCAACGGCGCCAAATTTGGTGTTGCTTTAGCACAATGGTGAGAACCATGTTAAGAAGCTCCACCATCCTTAATGTCAATCCACGGAAGAGATAGGAGTGATATGAAGATCGTGAATGTGAGATGTAGTGAGAGTGAAGGTGAGAAGCATAGAGATGCACAAACACAATGAAGAGACAAGCAAGACACAATGGAAGGTAGGAAAATAGGCTCTATTACTCAAGATCAATTACAAGCTCAAAATAGCTCTAAGCTCTCTCTACTCATACAAGCTAACCTCAAAAATGAGCTCTCTAGCTCTTTTTATAGATTCTAGACTAGTTTTGACCGGTTTCACATCTAGTGATTGGCATAGTTAAAAAAAAAGTTCTAAGTGCTATTTGAAAGGGTAAATGATGTCTAAAAATAACCAAAATTGGTATGCTCATTCTACCTAAGCTCCTCAAGCTTGAGGACTCGTCGGCTTGCACAAAATGGAGCTACAAATTACAAAAGGGGTTTTTCTATGTTACATATGGTACAATAGTGATGAAAATCACTATTGGGAGTTTTTTAAAAGCATTTATGAAACATATTTGTTTGAAAAATCATTCAACTGACTCCCTGCTACTTCATTGTGCTCTGTCTTTACATGCTTCCTTGATGTCTATGCCTCTGGCTTTTGTGCCTCTGGCTATTGCCAACAATCATGTATGTAGGCTTGAGCTTAATTGCACCAACAAAACTCATGTGTCCACCAGTGGTCTTTGCTTCATCCTTGGTAGCTCATGCATACCTCAGTTTAGCAAGAAGCAGCCTATTGTGGTGAGTTCTAGTTGTGAGGTTGAGTATAGGGTAGCTTTCACAATGACTATCGAGTGTGTGTGCTTGAGATGCCTTATGGCTGACTTGGGTGTTGGTTAGTCTTCTGCCACCATGATCTTTACTGATAGTTAGAGTGCATTGGTGGTTGCGAGGAACCCTCTGTTCCATGCTCCCATTAAGCACATTGAGGTGCACTATCATTATGTCAAGGAGAGGTTCTCTACTGGAGAGATCAGTTTGACATATGTGCTCATACATGAGAACATTGCAGACCTTTTCAAAAAGGTTGTACCTAGGGAGAAGTTTGAAGCTTTCCGCAAAGCTTTGGGCTTACTTCCTTAGGTGGATTGATACCACATAACTTGTCACTTCCTTATACATTAGTGCTAGCTCCTTGCTCACCACATCACTCCCAAGGGGGATTTTTTGATATATTTAGATACTGATGTGTGTGAACACAGTAGGACCATCGGGGCACTTTTTTCTCTCTTTAGGAGGTTTTTTCCCCTAGCTTGTATATATGTCTATAACCCTAATGAGTTACTTATCTTTGTACATTCTCTTGGTGATTTGCTTAGTATCATGTGGTGTTCTCCAAACTTCTTCTTATTCCTTGTGTTGTTCACATGCTTCTATAGACCTCAAATTCCACACATATGGCAAGAGCTATTTTAGATTCTAATAGACTTGCTCATCTGAGAGATAACAAACCAAATATCAGGTTGAGTTATGCATAAGTAAATCAAGCATCCAAATTTTTGCTGATAGAGAACAACATCATATGCATCCAACATCATGAAGAATCAACCATAAACTTGTTTCCATAGCAGTGCTATTCATTTTGCAATCTTCACAGCCAAAATGTTGCAGCGATGTGTTAATATAATTTGTTTGACACAAAGTTATTCCTTCATCAACTTGCATAAATTGAATGTCCAAATAATGATGTAAATGCCCCAAATCAGACATCTCAAAAGAGGCATGCAAATGAGCCTTAAAATCAACAATATCCTTCTCATTAGGATTAGTGAGCAGCATTTCATCAACATAGACAATAATTATCAGAATCACATCATTTTCACACTTAACATATAAGGTGCTCAGAGTTGGATTGTTCACAAAACCATATGCAAACAAGTAGGCATGTATCCATTCATACCAAGCATGTGGTGCTTGCTTCAAACCATATAATGCCTTTTTCAACCTATACACTTTGTTTTCATGCCCTTTCTAGGCAAAACCTCAAGGCTAAAATACATATACTTCTTCATGTAAGTCAATCAAAAATGTAGTTTTAACATCCAGCTGATGTACATTCTAGCCATGATGAGTTGCAAGTGCATAGATGCTACAAATGGTGGTCATTTGGTAAATGGGTGCAAAGGTCTCATCGAAATCAATGTATCTCTCTTTAGCATAACCTTTTGCAAAAAGCCTAGCCTTATACCTATCAATTGTTCCATCATGCTTATGTTTCAGTTTGTATACCATTTAGTGCCAATGGCCTTTTTTCTATTAGGTAGATCACATAAATATGAGGCACCGTTCTTCACAATGGCATCATATTGTGATTGCATAGCAGCCATCCAATCCTTTAAATTTTGTGCTTCATCAAAAGAAATAGGCTCATTCTCATCACAAAGACTAGAGGCAACCATAGCATAGCAATCAAATGCAAAGGAAGCACTATGAGATCCTGAATGAGTACAATATGAAAGAAATGCATCTTATTTGCTATCTCGCAAAGTCTGTACCAACCATTTAGGCATGGTTTCTTCCTCCTCTATATCAATCCTCTCATCAACAAGTGCATCATGTAAATCTGCATTAGAAATGGAATGATCTAAATCATCATGTGAAACCTATAAAGGCTGAGAAATTGCCTCATTTGGAATAGCAATTGATTTTCCACCTATAAAAAGAGGTAGCAAAGTGTCATACACATCTTTGGAGCTAATTGATATCTCCTTAGAACATGAAAGTAATGGTTGAATTGCATCTTCCATAAAAACAACATCATGGCTAACCAAAATTTATTTACTCTATGGATATTATAGACGATAGCCTTTTCTTTCATAATTGCATGCAACAAAAATACAATTCACTACTTTACCATCTAATTTCTTGTGTTGTTGTTCATGCACCAATGCATATGCCAGATAACCAAAGACATGCAAATGAGCAACATATGGCTTGCGACCATGCTAAGCCTCATATGGAGTGATAGATTATAGTGCTTTGGTGGGACACATGTTAAGTACATATGATGCACACATAGCGACCTTAAGCCAGAAACTATGTGGCAAAGCCTCACTTTTGACAATACAACTTGCCATCTCCATGAGAGACTTGTTCTTTCTTTCAACAAATCCATTTTTTTGAGATGTATATGGCACTATACACTGATGTTTTATCCCATGTTCAACCAAAAATGCATTAAAATTAGAAGATATTTATCCCCCCAATCAAAATGGAGGGTGCCCAATTTACATGCTGACATATTTTTAGCCAAAACAGAGAAACTGCTTGAAGCCCTCAAATAATTTAGACTTTGATTTTAGTGGATATACCCATGCATGCTTGGAAAAATCATCAATAAAATTCATGAAGTAAAGGTAGTTCCCAAAAGAAGATGTCTGCATAGGACCACAAACATCACTTTGAATAAGCTGCAACTTATGAGTAGCATGAACTGAACCATCTTTAGGGAAGTAGGAATGCTCCATTTTTCCTAAAATAAAGCCTTCATAGACATGTTTACCAAGTCCCTCAAGTTTAGGCAAAGAGGACACCATTTGAGATTTATACAAGTGTAGCAAATTAGTAAAATTTAGATGACCAAAGCATGTATGCCAAAGCTTTGCATCTAATGTAGCCTAATAATCTGGAACTACACATGCTGAATCATTGACAAATTTTGGATAGTCTATGAGCTTATACAACCCATGACATAAAATGCCAGAAGAACTAATTACATCCCCATTTGAGAGATCATGAAATCTACACTTGTCATCAACAAATTTGAAAACCAAACCAATCTTTGCCAATGCTAAAATTGATAATAGATTTTTCTTGATCATTGGTACATACAAAGCATCTAAAAATGTGAAAGAACTACCATTAGTATTAGTCAAAATTATCTTACCAACTCCCATTACATGATATGAGGAGTTGCTTGCACATGTGACATCATTCTCAATAGGGGCCGGCTCAAGTGAATTGAAGAGACTGCACCATGAGGTTATATGTTATGTTGCCCCACTATCAAAGTACCAAACATCTGAGTCTACTACATCATACACTACTCATGAGAAGATGATTCATAGTAGCAAACACCCATTCCCCATTCTGCCCATATACACTGCTCCTGAGAAGATGGGTCATAGTTGCAAACAGTAGTAAACACCCACTCTTCATTCTGCACAAGATTATTAGGCTATGTTTTTTGTGTAGAGGCCTCTAGAACAACCATTCCAACCTCTTTCTTCTTTGCCTCTTTTGTAGCCAATTTTGGAAAACTCTTTATGACATGATCATTTTCTTTACAGTATTTGCAAAACTATTTCTTCTTTTCTTTTTTCTTCTCATCTTTGTGTTCCTACTTCGAGAGCTCCATTTGTCTTTTCCCTTCTCACTATCTAAGAAAGCTTGATCTACAACACACATAATGGATATGTTCTACCTGAACTGATCTTCTTGCAACAAAACAAAGTATAACTCCTCAAATGTTAAGGCATTTGGATTGCCCTTCATCATCAATAGAAGAGTATAAGTAAAAATCTTAGATGCATCTAGAAGACCATTAAGAACGGTCTGCACAAGTGAACTATCTAGCAAGACTTCATTGGTAGAGATCAAGTGCTCTTTCAAATCTTTGTTCTTTGTCAAAAAACTATCCATAAAATCTCCTTCATTCATATGCACACTCTCCAATTGTTTTATGAGGTAAGCAACATGAGTCTCATTCGTTGTCTCCTATAAAGTGGTAAGTGTATCCCAAGCATCCTTTGTTGTTTTGCAAGAGCGGATATGTGGGATAATGGCATGTTTGATAGACAAAGCTATCAATGCATGTGCATGATCATCTCTACAATCCCAGTGAAGTTTCTTTATAGTAGATGTGATAGAAACTGCAACAAGAACAAGAATTTGAAGATTTTCATCTTCAATATTTCATAGTCCTTTTGCCACCAATACATGATGCATCAGATATTCCCATAATGGGTAATTAGAACCATCCAACTTGTTCTCAACAACCAACATACAGAATGCATTATTGCTTTTAACCATGGCTAGTGACTAACATACCCTAATGCAAAAAAATTACTTTATCTCAAAATGCTGAATAGAACTACCTTGTGGAGCTTTGCTAAACTTGTAGCAAACTTCGAGACGCTTGTACTAGCAAATCAAAACTTTTATATATGTTTGGCACAAAAGGAAGAAATTGCCTACATAGGCATTGTGGTAGTGCATTCGAAGACTAAAACGAGCTTAGATCAAAATTTTTATGCCATAAAGCAAAGTTGTTTTGAAATCCTAATCATTCTAAGTATGCTCATCAAATTTTTTGTGACTCTGAGACTATGGTTGGAGGGGTGTTTACAACCCTTGAAATTGTGACCTACCAATTGTTGGATTTTGAGGGTTGTGTAAGCATGCAAACAACATAAGAACGAAGAAGAAACTTAGAGCACAACACACAATATTGAATGTATTAGACCAAATAAATGTACAAAGATAAGTGACCCATTATGGTTATAGGTGTATATACAAGCTCGAGGAAAAAACTCTCCTAAAGAGTGAAAAAAGTGCCCCAACAACCCTAAGTGTCTTCACACACATCACTAGCAAAATTTATCAATTTCCATGACCTGATAGGATCAACATAAGATGGATTTTGCCGCTAAATGGGGTATATTTTTATTTCGTGTGATGCCATTTGGGCTCACCAATGCACTTTCGACATTCCAACTGCTCATGTGTCATGTGTTTAAGGACTTCTTGAGGAAGAACTTGGAAGTCTATGTGGATGATCTCTGTTCTCATTCCCAGACCAAACAAATGCACATCCCATAGCTCATATAGATCTTTGACAAATGCAGAGATTATCAAGTCTGCTTGAACCTGAAAAAATGTGTTTTCATGGTTAGCATGGCAAGACTTTAGACCACATAGTGCCAAAGAATGGGATCTCAAGAGACAAGGATAAGGTGAGAGCCACTATAGAATTACTTAGACCAAAAATGGTCAAGGATGTACAAGCTTTCATGGGTCACTGTGGATACTACCAATGTTTTACCCATATGTATGCTATCATTGCAAAGCCTCTATACAATCTCTTGACGAACTTTGACTAGAGTGAAGAATGTGAGACATCTTTCAATTATATTAAAAGAAGATTTTGGTCAACCCTAATCTTAACAATACCAGATTGGAATAAGCCATTCCATGTTCACATGGATGCTTCCAATTTTGCCATTTTATGTGTTCTAGCACAATCAATAGGGGAAGGGAACATTGAGCTTCCCATTGCATATGCAAGTAGGAAATTAAATGTAGAAGATATAAATTATACGACTAAAGAGAGAGAAGGATTAGGCATGGTATATCTAGTTAAGAAATTTAGAAATTATTTACATGCAAATAAGTTTAGATTCTTTACCCATCATTAGGGATTACTCTAACTCATGAAAAAACCTTGCAATATAGGTAGATTAGTAAGATGGTTTCTCTTAATAATCAAATATGATTTTGAAGTCGCCATGAGGAAGGATTAGTCACACCTTAGAGCATATCATCTTTCTAGAATTACTTCAGGAGAATCACCACAAGGAGTATTAGACAAAATTCTTGATGCTTATTTGTTCAACTTGGTCATCAATACCAAATTGGAGCAGTTCTTTGGTTGACTTTATGTGGACAAAGAAATTCCCTCAAGAGATGAATTTATCTCGACAAAGAAGTCTAGAGAAAGAGGTTGAAGACTACAAACCCATTGGAGATAATCTCTATAGGCATGGACATGATGGATATCTGAGACTATTTGTACATGAGAGTGAATATTTGAAGATCTTAGAGACTACACACTAAGGTGTTGTAGGAGGACACTTTGGACCTGATTGAGTGATCAAAGCCATCATGTTTTTAGGTCTTTGGTGGCCTACCCTTCATATGGATGCACATACCCATGTGAAGAGGTGTGAAATATGTCAGAGGACTCAACATCCTATTTGTAAAGATGAGATGCAACTTAGAGCCATGATTGGAGGATTTGCATTCTCTAAGTGGGGAATAGACTTTTAAGGTCCTATTAATCCCATATCTAAGGATTCACATGCTGAATATACTATCGTAGCAATAGACTATCTTACCAAAAGGGGAATAGACTTTTTAGGTCCTATTAATCCCATATCTAAGGATTCACATGCTGAATATACTATCATAGCAATAGACTATCTTACCAAAAGGGTAGAACTAAAAGAAACTAGGAAGAATGATGCACAAACAACAACTAAATCTTTGTTTGAAAATGTATTCACAAGATATGGGTTGCCTATAGAACTAGTAACCCACTTCTTGAACGAGGTAATTGAATATCTTTTACAAGGTCTCCTGGTCATTCACAAGAAGATAGCTCCCTATCACCCACAAGAAAATGGACGGGCCGAGAGAGAAAATAAGATCCCATGTATTGTGTTGACCAAGCTCCTAAATAGCAAGCATTCTAATTGGGACAAATAACTTCATCATGTTGTTTGGTCATATTGAGTTTCCTACAAATCAGTACTCAATGCCATCCCCTTTGATATGGTATTTGGCTAGAATGTTGTGCTTCCATTAAAATTTCTTATACCCACACTTAAGGTTGCACAAGAGCATCAGTGGACAAGCCACAAGCTATCCTTAAGTATCTTTGATTTAGAACAATTAGGTGAAACTAAACTAAGAGAAACTTCAGGCATATATGCAACAAAGGAATGACAAAAAACTTATTTTGGTGCGCACATAAAGGAAAAAAGATTGAAAGTTGGTTATTTAGTTCTCTTATACACATTGAAGCAACACGCACATAAATTAGAGAAATATGGCTATGGGCCCATGATCATCAATATGATATCTACTAGTGGATTTGTTCGATTAGGCACTTTAGAGTCAATATGCTACCAAAATACATCAGTGGATGTCAATTCAAGCTTTATCAAGAGCCTTCCGTAGAAGAGATGCTAAGATAATTTAATGTAGCTAAGAAATGCAAAGAAGAAGAGAGAATAATACAAGAAGAAGCATGGGTAGAGGCCTTAGAATGTATTAGAAGAATGAAATTGACAAGACAAGGCATAGATCCACTGTTTGTTGTTAACCTTTGGAGTTGTCCTCTCCAATCATTTTAGCATAAAGAATCAACAATACATCTTATATTTGTCAATCCTCGAAGTATACAAGAGACCACAACCCCTTCTAAATGATAGAATCCAAGAAATAAGAGAAAACTGTCTGGATTTCTGAGAAATAATGAAGATGAAGAGGAATTTCTAGGGTTTTGATTATCTTAAGCAATACTACATTATTTCCAATGATCTTGGTGTCTAAAGCATGTTATTTTCTCAGCAGAACACAATCATGAAGTCAAATCTCAAAAATGATTCCTGTAACCTTCAAACGAGACAATCGCGATTCTGTGGAAATTGACGATTTCCATCTCCAGCATCATTCTTCAGCAATTATTCACTCCATACATCAAGAATCAACTCTCTTCATACACATTCATCAGAAATACACAATAGAAGCTTGCAAATTCCATGGATACACATAGATTAGACTCACAAACCAAAGAAAGTACTTGAAAGGAAGAATCACGATTTTATGCAGGAAACTCTTCTCATTACTAGGATAGCATCAATTACAATTAACCAACCCCATCAAAATAGAGGAAATTATCTTTTATACATTTTCAAGTGTCCCTTTTCACACTTGAATTTTGGTCCTTTTCCTTTCTAACCTAAAAATATGCTATCTAGGAGTTTCCAAAAATTGTAGAAAAATTACATATGATTCTAATTTACATGAGGAAGACTCTTCCTCATTTTTACATCATTTGCATAAATATTTCTACAATTTTTTATCATTTTACAACTATTTCTCTTCAAAAAATGCTTCTTCTAAGATTCTTCGCCTCCTAGACCTTTTGGCTCCTGACAAAAGATATTCTCACTGATATTCAATGAATGCTTCCTTCACTTCTTCCTTCTCTGATATACCTATGACAATAGATCATGGCTTTTTCTTTCTGTAATGTTTAAGTTGTTCACCATCTCAAATAATGCTTTTCTCCATTGCACAACAGCCTCTGGTTTGTCTATTACATCTTTCTTCAGATATTCTGTGTATGCAGCTTCATAGGCAGTGAGTCGAGATTTTGTTACTACCGACAAATTTCCAAATATTTCTGATTCTCTTTCAAAAAATCCATAATCAAATGCATCTTCAAAAATCTGGAGATAATGGCTACCCAAAAATATTGTTCTGCTATAATGAGCCATCAAACATATCCTGTCTGGTGTTTCACTGAGATCAAATAATAAAGCATCAGATGGTGAATTAGAGCCAATGTAATTGAGAATTTTGACATCTGTATCTATAAAAGTCTCTAGACATGCCAATATGAGTCTCATAACTCTGATTAGTAAAATACATGCTGGGTCATCTTTATATGTAGATATAACAGACTCTGTTGTGTCCACCATATATTTTTTTATTGGCTAGGTTCCTTCCTTCGGTCCTGCTATCTTTGGGAAATTCAACCATTTTGATGGAATCTATCCTACATTCCTTCTTTCCCAGAAAACTATCCACTCCCTTCTCCTTGCTACTGGACAATAAGCTGGATTAATTTTTAACTGAATTGGTGCTTCTTTCCATATTTTCCTGCATTCTTTGTTGGCATCCAACCACCTGTTTCTCCATTTAGGATTGGCTTTTTCAAATAATTCCTTTGTAACATTGATGTCTTCTTCATATTCTAAATACTTGTTTGGAGGTAATCCCACCCTTGCCAACTGACAATTTTTAATGCTTTCCATAATCATGCAAAAGGGTATACCTAAGCCATCTGCAACCCAATGGTGTTGATCCGGATTTATTCCTTTATTCAGAGCAAAATTAACAATCTATTCCTCATATTCATTATGCATTTTTCTAATAAATTCCATTCTGGATTCTCTATCTGTCAGAAGTTTCTGAACAAACTCTTCTGAGTACTCTTCTACTGGTGCTTTGTTTTCTTGTTCACCACCATGTTGGGTTCTATCATCATCGCCTACTTCATATTCTTCTGCTTGTGTAGTCTCTTCCTGCTCTTCCACCTAGATTTGTGGTTTTTCCAATTTTTTCTATAGCTCTTCTATCAGCAACATTAAACTTTTATTTTGAGAGGTCCACAGCTCTCTTTCTGATTTCCACTCATTTCTTTCCTTTTCTATACTCAACTGCCAATCACTTCTCTCTTTTTCTTTATCCATATGTAACTTATTATATCCCCTCATTGAAGTAGCAGCATGTATACTTGCTTGTTTTTCCAACTCCTTAGCTTCTTTCAACTCTGTTTGCAATCTCATAATTTCTTTGTTCAGATCTTCCTTCTCATCCTGTGTCACATGTATAGTCTTGCTTTCTTCCTTCAATTGGCCTTCTTCCATTAGTAACTTGTTTATTTCCTCATTGGCTTTGACCATAATTTGATATAAACTCTGCAAGGTTCTGTATCTTCCTTCAATTTTCTTCAGCTCCGTCTCCATTTTGTTGCTATGCTCTATCTGTTTTGCATACTTTTCTTCAAGATATTGGATTTTGTTCTGTTGTTGAACTTCCAATTCTTCCAAGGAAATCACTCTGTTGGTCAAATCCTCATTCCTTTCTTGAACAATTTTCAGCTCTTCTACTAACTGTTCCTTTTCTTTCATGTGCTCATTAATGATTTTGTTGCCTCTTACAAACTCAGATTCAGCTACCATGCCTCATATGATCATGTTCCTACTGGATGGTCTAAACTCTTCTATATTGCTCATAATAACCTTACAAGCAGATCTTATATCTTTAGGTATTCTTTCCAACCCAGCTTCTAATTCCATTTGTTTTACTTCTATCTGCTTTTCTTCTTTGCAGTCATTCTCTTCTTCATCTTCTTCCTCATACTCTATGACCTGATTCTTTTGTTCTTCATAGCTCTTATTTGCTTTCATTTCTTCTTTGTTTGCAACATTTTCCTCATATTCTAATATGTGATCCTCCTTATTCTCATGTCCTGATATGTCTTTAATTGTCTTTGTTTCTTCTGCCTTCTTGTTCTCCATTACTTGTTGTTCTTCTTCAAGTAGATGTCTTTGCTTTACCTGTACTTCCTTTTCCTGAATTAGGGTTGATTCAGTCTCTACAGAGAGCTTTGTTTGGTCATCAATTATCTGCTCCTTTTGTCCTTCCTCTTGCTCTTCTATATCCATGAGATCTAGATCTTCCTCTTGTCCCTGATCTTCTGTAGTTGTAAACTCTTCATTATGATTCAAGTCATATAGTATGTCTTCTATGCTTTGGTTTATCTCTTTTTTTGTATCTCCTTCTTCTACTTCTTGAGCATTCTTCTTTTCCACTACTTCCTCTGTTTTCTTGATTTGATCTGTCTCTTTTTGTTTGTGTACTGAACTGCATACATACTGAACTTCTTTTTCTGCTTCTAACCTTCCTTCATCCAATTTGAAATAGGTTTGATGTAAAGGTTTTGTCCATATTGTCTTCAATCCTGAATCCACTAATCCATAGCTGAATTCCTTCCTTACTTCACTCTCTTCTTCCATCATCACTGCTTTGCCTTTCAGTAACCTTCTCTCTTCTTTAGGACTAACATGCTTTGCTGCTCCTTCTTGGACTTGTTTTCCCTGTAACTTCTCACTCAAGTCTTCTGGTGTTTTATTTTTTTCAGAGTCTTGTGTTATCACATTTGGTGTACTAGGCACTGATAAGTTCAAACTTTTCAACAAAAAGTTTTCAATATCACTTTCAGAATCTGAAGAAAATTGTGAAGAGCCTACTATTCCTGATTTTTCCATTCTTGATTCTTTCATAGCCATGGATTACTCGTGCTTTTTTTCTTCTACTATCACTTCTTCTGTCTCCATCATTGGTACATGTTCTGCTACTGATTTCCCTTTACCTTTCTTGGTCAACTTCCTTTTCTGTACAGGTTTCTTCTGAACCTTCTTCCTCACTACAACTGTAGTTCTAGTTTTAGGAGGTCCTTGTAACTCTTTGAAATATGCTAATAGTTCCACTTCTTTTTTGACAAAAACTTCCTCTGTTTCTGTTGCCATCATCTGATCATGCAGCTCTTCATAGTGTTTTACTTCCTCTTGAATCCAATCAGTTGCTTTGCAAGAGTAGTCCTCCAACATCTTTTGATATTGAGCTTCATATACTGCCCTTTTATTATTTCCTTGAGTCAAATAGGTATACAACTGCTCTTTGCTTGTCTAAGGTGGGTGAGGGTTGTTTGAAGACTGTACCTGCTTCTGAGCAGCTTCATGTTCTTCCTTAGTTGCTTCCTCCTGTTCCGATTCCACTTTTCTTTGATCCAATCTTCTTTTCTTTACTAGAATGACTTCTTTTGAAATTCCTTTTCTTTTCCTTTCTGCTCCCCTCATGCTTGATTGGCCTTCTACTTCTCTTACAGACATCAACCTGGAAGGACTTTTGATTCCTTCCATCAAATTTCTGAAATATTGGGCTGCTGGAGCCAACTTCAATTGATCTTCCATTCCTAAAATATGATATATAATCCTTGTCAAAAATTGCACTCCATTCATGAACTTTCTTTGCTCCCAATGTTTAGCTGCCTCCTTTAATTGATCATGTATGTATGGAGTTACATCCATCACTCCAAAAGGTTTAGTTTTATCCTTGTTATTAAACATGATCAATGTCACTGGTTTGTGTGGCATTGTATATCTTGGTAATTTTGGAAAACATAAATATTGAAGGAACATTCTGGTAGCATATTCTTCCATCTCTTTTCCTTTGAAATCAGCAAATTTAGAATACCCTGTATATGTTTCTTTATTCTTCTTGACAAAGCTGTTATCCAACTTAGTTCCCATTGAATAAAACTGAAGGGCTACCCTGATATGCTCTGCTTTTATTGTGATGTTCACCTCTTTGTTCTCCTTGTCCTTGACTGAACACCTAAAATATGCATCATTTCCCTTTCCAACTTCCAACAGACTATTCATCACTTGTGCAACTCTTTCAAAATCTATGAAAAACATAGGTTCATCCAATAGCCTGTGTAATCCCACTGCTTTCCATCTTTTGTAATTGATTGCACTTTTTTGGAATTTGTAAAACTCCTGACACAGCATAGTGTACTTGTAACCTCCAACTCCCACTATAAATATGTGCTGGCCAATAATACCCAGAGTTTCCTTGAGTTCCTTGACTATCTTTTCTGCTTCTGGAATCTCCTGCTCTTCATCAGATTCTAACTCTACAGTTTCCATTGTTGCTTCACTGTCTAAGAACCAATGTCCTCTGGATAGAGTTACTGAGTCTGCCTTGAAATCATGGGTTGGTAATTCCTTGAAATTCACCATTCTGAAGAAAATATAGCATCACACAAAAGGAAAACTCCACCCACATGAGTCACAAGAAATAAAAAATGACATTTGTTTTGAGATGAAATGAAAGAAGAATGAAAATAAAATCTCAATTAAATCCTGACTTCCTCAAAGAACTCAATTAAGGTGATCATTACATGTGTAGCAAGATGTCTAGTGCTCTCTTCTCTTCTGACAGCTCTTATAAAGAAAGGAAAAATTATAAATAGTTGAAGAGAATTGAATAAAATTAAAAAAAATAAAAAGAATAGAAACTTGCTACACTTCTATCTATATCTTGCTTTGTGTTGTATAATTTATAAAATAAAAATGGATGATTTTTCTCTCTTTTTTCTTTTCTCTCTCCCTTTTTTTTAAATGGATGATTTTTCTCTCTTTTCTCTTTTCTCTCTCCTTTTTTTTTAATAATATTCATCTCTCGATGATTTTTCTCTCTTTTCTCTTTTCTCTCTCTTTTTTTTTTAATTGCCTTCACTTCCTTTCTTCCCCTCCTATTTCTCTCCTTAGAAAATGATAAGGTAGAACAATCTGACATAATTTCCAAGATGTCCTAATTTCTTCTCTTTAACATTCTGATTTTCTTATCAACAATCCTTAATGCATATCAGATACTCATGCTCTTTTTCCATTGAATCAAATCTGATTTTTTTACCCAATAATATTTAATCCTTGCTGACCCTGTTCTAGGGATACACCCATCTTCTTTTGATAAGCTGTTCTTGAAATTTTTTGGCTTCCATATCCATTTTGTTCTGGGAATTTGTTTTGATGAGCAGGGCTTGTTTGTACTTTCTTTCCACATCCTTCTTGTTCTGATGCCTTGATGCTTCTGACTATGCCATAGTTGCCACCTTGGTTCTGTCTCTTCACCATCTTTTGCTCCTTAAAATTCTCTCTTGGTTTTGATTAAATGAAGTTTGATCACAAAGTGGTTGTACTGGTAATGTCTGTGTGTTTTCTAATGAAAAAGTAAATCCTTCCACGTCTAAGTAATGAATATCCTATTGATCTTCCTGTTCTTCATTACTCAATAAAAACATTAGAAACCTTTTGTCATTTATTGTCAACTTAAGCTTAATTTTTTCAAAATCCAAAATTACTTTACCTTGCTTCAGCCATGGTTGTCCCAAAATCAATTTCTTAGTCATCAAGTGATCTGGCCATTCTTCACAATCTATTTTCATATATTCTTAATTGAACTTAACTTTAATAGATGGTGAAGACAAGCTTTGTATTATCTGCCCTTCTAAGGTTTTGATAAATGTTTTGCTTTCAGTTCTTTTACACTTATACTTATCCAACAAAGCTGAACTGGTCAAATTTACCTGTGCTCCTGAATCTATTAAAACTTTGATTTTTTCATCCTGAAAATTCATTGTGATAACAGGCAAATGTTCTCTTTCTTTTAGAGGTGTTTCACACAAAAGGACTTCTCTAAGTCCTTTGGTTTTTCTTATCCTTTCCTTTGCCTCCTGTTGAGCCTCCTTTCTCATATTTTCCTCTTCTTTTTTCCTATTTTGAGCTTGATGTATTCTTCTCCATTCAAAGAATGTTAATGGAAAGTCATACCTTTTAACTCTGCATCCACTTATGAAGTTTGGCATGATTTCTCCATCTATGTTAGCTAGTTGGATAGCTCCACTATTACTTATTTGATGTATAATATAAGGTCCATGCCCTTTCTTCTGAAATTTCTTTTGATGTTCCTTTACTGTGTATGCCAAAACTAAATCTCCTTCTTGTAGATCTTTTTCTTTAATGTGAACATCATAATAAGCTTTTTGTCTTTTCTTGTCTGCATATATACTCATAATTGCTTGGAGTCTAGAAGCTCCCAGTTTTTCCAATTCCATCACTCTCTCAGATAATTCATGTCTAGTCCATTTGTATTGACTTCCCACCTTTAGTGTTGGAATAAGGAATTCTATGGGCAGAACTGCATTTTGTCCATATACCAGATTGAATGGTGTGGTTCCTAATGCAGTTTTGTATGCCACTCTATAGGCCCATAGGACATGATTAAGTTGTAAATCCCAATCATTCCTGTTTCTGTTTACCAATTTTGACAATACAGTGCAAAGTACCTTATTAGTACTTTCCGCTAACCCATTGGCTTGTGGGTGATATGGGGCTGACTTTCTATGACTAATCATGAAATATTCAGTTATGCTTTCTATGATTTGGTTCAAAAAATGAGTCCCCCTATCACTTACCAATTCAATTGGTAGTCCAAATCTGGTAATGATATTTTCATAGAGAAACCTTGTAGTAGTCAAAGCATCATTTCTTTTTGTAGCCTTGGCCTTTGCCCATTTGGTCAGGTAATCTGTGGCTACTAGTATGTATTCAGCATGGGATTGTCTTGCTGGAGGATGTATGGGTCCAATGAACCCCCATTTACTAAATGCTCTTGCTGAAATCCATGGAACTAATGGCATATTGTCTCTTTTATTTGGTTGACTCACCCTTTGACAAATGTCACATCTTTTCACCTATGTTCTTGCATCAAGGAATAGGGTTGGCCACCAAAAGCCAGAATATAATATGAGTTTAGCAGTTATGTCACTTGAAAAATGTCCTCCTGCCACTCCAGAATGTGCCATCTCCAACATCTCTAGATATCTATCTTCAGGAACACAAATTCTTAAATATCCATCCATCCCTCTCTTATACAATTGATCTCCTATTAGTTGATATTCTTCAAAAATCATTTGTAGATTCTTTGAGTCTACACTAGCTCTTATTTGTTTTCCTTTCTTGTTCCTTTTCAAATCCTCAATTATGTTCACACTCCATTCTGGGTTTTTCTGAAACCAATATAAAGTTATAAGTTCTGAATTTTGCAAGGATTGGCATTCCCAACAGTTAGCAATATATTTCGTTCCATCTTAAATCTTATTAGGCCAATGTACTCCCATCCTATTGAGATTACTTAGGGTGACTATTATGGAAGCATGAGTACAAGGGTTCCAACAATGAGCTCTTCTCAGATATTCCTGTTGCTCCTCCTCTGGAGTACAATATTCCAATATGCATGTATGTTTGAGATGATACAAGTGCCCAGCTAGTAGCATAAAATTCTTGCTTTGTAATACTAAATGTGTGTTGTTTCCAAATGTTCTGCAAGGTCCCATGGTTAGCAAAGGTACTAAAGTCATGGCCCATTCAGGAATACTTTCTACTTTGAACAGATATGTGTCTGGAAGGTCATCATCTAAAGGTGAACTTGGTTCTTTAGCCTGGATTCTGGACAAATGATCTGCTCTCAAATGTGTTTTTCCCTGTCTGACCACCACCTCAAACTCAAACTCCATTAGTAGAAGAAACCATCTGACTATCCTACCAATGTGACATGGTTTGTTTACTAAATAGAGTAAAGCTTGGTGATCAACAAAGAATTTAAATTTGTTGGCCAGAAGGTAATGTCTATATTTTTTTATAGCAAATATCATTCCCAATCCTTCCCTCTCAATGGTTGTGTAGTTTTTCTCTGTTGCATTCAGCTGCCTACTAGCATAAGCAACAGGGAAGTCTAATTTGCTTCCTTCTATTGGTTGTGCTAACACACATCCCAAAGCATAATTTGAAGCATCCACATGGACATGGAAAATTTTATCCCACTTGGGTGTTTTCAGAATTGGTGCTGTTACCAAACAAGTTTTTGGAGTCTCAAAAGCTTAGTCACACTCTTTGGTCCACTCAAACTTTGTAATCAAAGCATACAAAGGTTTTGCTATGTCAGCAAACTTGTGTAAAAATTTTCTATAATACCTGCAATGCCCATGAAAGTTTAAAGTTCCTTTACATTTGTTGGTCTTGGAAGTTCCACCATGGCCTTAATTTTTCTTTCATCAGTTGAAATTCCATTTTTGGAAACTATGTGGCCTGACATTCTCCCTTGTCTTACAAAGAATACACATTTGTCTGGATTTAAACATACTCTATATGTTCTGCATTTCCTGAATATGTTTTCTAAATCTTCCAAATGATCCTGTCTTTTTAATGAAAAAGTACAAAGATCATCCACATAAATTTCCATTACATTCCTCAGGAATTCTTTGAAGATATGATACATTAATCTTTGAAAGTTGTTGGGGCATTAGTTAACCCAAAGGGCATAACCCTAAAAGCATAAATTCCCCATTCTGTGGAAAAGGCAGTTTTATGTTGGTCTTCCAATGCTATGGGTACCTGATTGTATCCTGAAAAGCCATCCAAAAAACTATAAACCTCCTTCCCTGCAACTCTTTCTAGAAGATGGTCTGTTATAGGCAATGGGTAGCTATCCCTTATAGTTGCAACATTAACTTTTTTCAAATTAATGCATACCCTAAGTTTCCCATTCTTTTTTGGTACTACAACTATAGGAGATATCCACTCTGTGTATTCAATCTCATAGATGAAATTGGCAGCCAGCAGCTTATCAATTTCTTTCTTTATTTTAGCAGAGTATTTATCATTGAATGTGTAATGTCTTTGTTTGCTAGGCTTTGCATCAGGTGTAATAGGAATCTTATGCTCACAGATTTTAGGATCAATACCTTTCAAATCCTTGTAACTATAAGCAAACACATCCCTATAGTTTTTGGCCAAATTTCTTAATGCTTCCTCCTCTTGATTTGTCATGTCATCAGCTATTACAATATGTCTTTCTTCCCCCTCTTCCTGGGTGATCATTACCTTCTTAGTCTGTTCTTCATTATCATATGCCTCCCCTTTTTTCTTTTCTCTCTTTGGTTTCATTTTTAGAAGTAATCTGTCTTCTACTTCATAAGTCTTGAAATTTGCAGGTACATCAAATTGTTGATCCTTGTTTGTCATTTTCTCATTTTTTTCATCCTCTTGATCTTTTTCTGTTTCCTTGTGTTTGTTTTTTCTATATTTGCCTGAGATTTTATCTTTTATTGCATCTATAGCTTTTACCTCTTCCAAATATTGTATTTTTCCATTTTTCAATATCATTTCTTTATCCTGGTCCTCTTCTGTTTTTGATACCTTTATCATTTGTATTCCTATGTGAAAAACATCATATCCTTCTTCATTTTGGAAATTTACTCCCATATACTCATCATTGGCTAGATCCATGGTAGCCAGAATCTGGTTCCAGCCATAAGGCTCAAATTTTTCATCTTTGAATTTTTGTGGTACATAGTTCTCATCTTGTAATTTTCTCCCTTCTACACAATCTTCTTTTCTTAATCTTCTTTTTCTATTTGTCAGGTTTCTTAACACATTGCACTTCCATATTGATGTTCCATTTTGATCTTCAATCTCTGATTCTTCACTCAAATCCTGATTCTGATGTATTTTGAACCATTCTTGAGGGGACATGTCACAATAATGACCATTTCTTAGATTCACTCTGGTTATCCTTCCTTTGCTCTGAAGATATAGGCAATCATTACCCCAATCTTGTACAATTTGCATTTGTCTCATAAATGGTCTTCCTAGGATGATTTCATATGAAGTGGATTGTGGAAATTCAACTATGGCAAAAGTATGCTCTATTTCTATTCCACATATATCCACAATCACCTTTTCCCAAATTCCTAGGGGTTTTTCTATGTGTCCATCTGCAAGTTGCAATCTCATTTTAGTGGGTATTAATTCATTTTTTCCCCATCTTTCCCAAATTTGTTTAGTCATGATAGCCACACCTGATCCACTATCCAATATAGCTTTGGCATGATTTTTACCAAATTGTATTCTTAGGGTTGAGTTTCCTTCTTCTCCTTCACAATATCCTCCTATTTTATCAATAGGAATGTACCACAATTCCTCCAATTCTTGTTGCTGTGACTCAAAATTCTCTGGTTTTGCTTCCCACTTTTTCATATTGTGATGCAAGTGAGGATTTTGTTTACCAGCTCTTCCATTGTAGTGTGGTATAAAATTGTACATCGCTTCTCTATATTGATTTGGAAGGCTATTTGTTCATTCTCTTCCAGGTCAAAAGTTTTCCTTGTTTCTGTTGCATTTGCTTCCCCAACTGTTGTTGGACTACTATCATGTTCCCTTATTTTAAGTTGTGTTTCTTGTATGATTTGTTTGCATCTTTGCATTCTTTCATGCTCTAATTCTGGCATAGGGTAAGCCATTACATGGTTTGAGGGATTTGGTCCCTCTTGAATCCTTCCCTTGTATGCTTTTATCAAGGTGTCTAGACTCTGTGAATTTCCTATCTCTTGCTGGGTTTGTGTCTTTTGAGGTGGACTTTGGTTTGATTGTTCCATATTCTCTTCTTTGAGAGTTTTACCCATTCTCATTTTCTTTTCCCATCTTCCTTTTTGTCTATTTTTCCTTTCTTTTGGAACAGGAATTTTCTTATCTCCCTTCAAGTTGGTTGTTTCCTGTTGTTTAGCTCTTGCTCTTGTTATGGCATTTACATTCACTTGCTCATGGTCACTCAATTCTTCTTGCTCCATTATGTTGATTGTTTGTAATGGTATGTTATTAGATGTGTTTTGTTTTTTTTGAGGATTTCTTGGACAATCCTGTATTAAATGTTCCCTGCCACACTCCTTGCAATAGGCTCCTTCTACTCTTAGTGTGGGAGGCTGCGGACAGTCTCTAATGAAATGTTCCCCTCCACATCTATAACAAGTTATTTTTTGACTTCCTTTGAACTGAGGTCTCTGATTAGACATGTAATTATTGGTTATGTACATGAATGTAGCTGTATCCATTTCAATTCTTCCATTTCCCAAGTGTAGGGCTTGGAGTTTTGCTTCTCTCAGCTCATATCCTTCCCACTCTTCCTCATATCCTTCATTCCAATGATAATCTTCTTTGTATGGTGATCTTATTCTTGAGTTTCCCTCTTCTATTGGTGTTTATTTGATTGGTACCACATTTGTTGGTAATTGAGGTTGTTGCCCAAGTACAGGTCTTGGTTGGTCAATAAATCCAGATTCTCTTTGGTTCACATATTCTCTCTCCTTAATTGATTGTTTATTGTAAAAGCATTCTTCTCTGGTATGATTTGTCCATTTTCTTTCTAGTGTACAATATTTGAGTGTTTTCCTATCTTGCAAATGTTGTGGTTTTTGATATGGACATTGTTGTACCAAATGATTTTCTCCACAATTATAGCATTTTTTATTTGTTGTTATCTTGGTGTTTATCAAATTTGTTTTGGTGCTAACTTCTAGGGCTTTAGCAATGGCTTGTGCCAATTCTTATGCTGGTGGGATTTTATCTTCATTTGTTCTAAGTTGATCAAATGCTAACAGGTCTTGTCCTATGTTATCCTCCAAATCTATTGCTTCTTTCACACATGCTCCTAGATCAGGGCATCTCCTATAATACACCAGGGTTCTTAATTGAGCACTTCTCAATCCTTCTATGAATAGAGATACTTGTCTTGCCATGGAAGGTACTTCTTCTCTGGGACATCTGTCAATGTATTGCTTGAATCTCCTAGCTGCCTCTTTGACATTTTCATCATTTTGTTGTTTAAAGCTATGTATCAAGGTAGCTGTGCTATGTTTTATTCCAGTTTTTGAGAATTCCCCTATGAAGGCTTCTAGGAAAGATTCAATATCCAGATACATTTCCTTTCTCAAGGGAATGAACCAAGATAGTGCAGGTCCTGTTAGGGTTAGACCAAATGCTTCAAATTGGACTTTGTAATCCTCAACTTCTTCTGCTCTAATTAATTTTCTAAATTCTGCAGCATGAGCATGAGGATCAGAATATCCTTCATATTGATTCTTCATGCATTTGGCTACTTGATAGGGCCTAAGCATTCTTCCCTGATTTTGCCACTGATGTCTTCTTCTCAATGGAAAATCATTAAGTCCTTCTGCTTCTCTCTCAAAAGGGTTTGGAGAAATATGTACTCTCCTACCTTGTTGTTGTTCACTATTATTGTGAGTTTCATGTTGTCTTTGTGAAGAGAGGGATAGGTATGTGCTTGAAGATGAAGAGGTGTTGCAAAATCCTTGATCTACACCAGCCAAATAAACTCCAAGAGTATATGGTGGGCCCTTTTAGCTTGCCAATGGATGTATTAGACACCCTATGTACCTTGAAATATCACTCTCAAAAAGATAGATCAAAACAGATAAGTTGGAGTTAGCTCAGAGGTGAAAAACTTGCTATTTTGGTTCATACACCTATCCACTGTTTTGCATAATTCTCTAAGCACAGCAGCAATTAGCTTAATTCCTCGTGGGGAAGTCTAGTTAACTTGGAGAGATAACTTTCAAGAGTAATCTCATCAAAAATAATGAACCACACACTGAGAATGATGTTTAGCAAGTGATGACATCATCTCGATTTTCACGGGCTGCTATAGTTTGAGACCAATGAGCAGAAAAATGCACATAACTCAAAACGTAGGAATCCAATGATTATGAAAACTTGTATAGTTATACTAGATAGTAAGCTGAATCCAACAAGCTTCAAATCATTTAATTGCAATAAGTAACCACTGAGAAATGGCTCTGACAAGGTGAGTGAAAAAGTCGAGTACCTGACAGAGAAGTGAAAATGATCAGACATTGTTGACTTCAACTGAACATAACTGAAGATTGCAACATCCAAATGACATGAAAATTTGTGCGCATATAGTAGACTTATAGAGCTAATTTTACCAAGTTAAATCACTGAAAATGATGCACCAAGCTCGGAGAAAACATCTCTGCAATCTGACTGAGAAAACTGAGAGTAATGGTAGTGAGTAGTACACTTCACAAAAACATGGACATATGAACTCAAATAATCATGAAAATGAAAGTATATTGCTTGTAAAATACAATGACTTACTGATACATATGTGTGCCTTGTAATCACACCTTAATATGGCATAAAGCTCAGCTCTTGGAGGTCTTCACATAGGTCTCTCTAACCACGACTAAAACTGCCATCTATTTATAGTTGAGTATGGGAGGCTAACTTCCCTCAATCACTCTCCAATCAATTTGTGATTGATTTGATTCTCTATCTACCACAAATCACGAATTCGTGGCTCCTCTTTCACTTTTTGATCAAGTGGACTCAACCACTTAAGATTCTTTCACTTTTACATTAAGTAAACTCTTCAAAAGTTACAAGAGATAGTTCACAAGTGAACTTTACATAGTCTTCATTTCAATGCTTCTTCTATGACTTTGTGGGACTCAAGCCAATACTTAGGCTTGTCATAGACTTGCTCCAACAGCTCCCCCTCAAGACAAGTATGCTTGAGGTCTTCAATCTTCCAAGATTACCTGTAAACCAATCATAGCCTTGAATTTGCAAAGCTTTGTACCATCCAATGCTTTGGTTAGAATATCTGCACATTGTTGATGAGTGGACACATATGATATTTGAATCTCTTTGCTTAGAACCTTCTCTCGTACATAGTGATAATGAACTTCAATATGTTTAGTCCTTGCATGAAAAATAGGATTAGCAGCCAAATGAATAGAACTCATATTGCCACCAAAGAGGAGTTCCAAACTCCAATCCAAGATCTTTGAATAATTTCTTCATCCACATAGCTTCCTGAGTAGCTATGCCAAGACCTTTGTATTCAGCTTCAGTAGAAGAGAGAGCAACTGTGGGTTGCTTCTTGGATGACCATGAAATAAGCTTTGAACCTGCAAAGGTAAGATAACCTAAAGTGTTCCTTCTATCTTCCTTGGAGCCAGCCCAATCTGCATCAGAAAATAGCTTCAAACCTAAATAAGATACATAAGGATAATAAAGTCCTTCATTTATGGTTCCTTTGAGATACTTGAGAATCCTTTTTGCAGCATCCATATGTGGTTTCCTTGGTGTGTGCATAAATTGGCTTAGCACACTCACACTGTAACATATATCTACTCTTGTCAATGTGGCATAGTTGAGACTACCCACTAGACTTTGATATGATGTGATGTCCTCTATGAGTTCACCTTCATGTGAGCTCAATTTGTGATTGAGCTCCATTGGAGTACTTGCAATCTTACAATCTTGCATCTTGAATTTTGCCAACATGTCCTTAATGTACTTTCTTTGAGTGAGAAACAAACCATGATCTTTGTAGACAACTTCCAAACCTAGGAAGTAAGTAAGTGAACCCAAATCACTTATCTTGAACTCTTCTCTCATCTGATCTTTGATCTTCTTCATACCATCTGCATCATTTCCTGTCAATATAATATCATCTACATATACACATAAGTAGATGACCTCAGAATTACTCTTTTTAATAAAGAGTGAAGGATCTGCCTTGCTTGGTTGAAAACCTTAAATGTCTTGCAAGAATGAAACAAGCTTGAAATTCCAAGCTCTTGGAGCTTGCTTGAGACCATACAATGCTTTGTTAAGTTTACACACATAATCAAGATAAACTTGATTCTCAAAACCAAGTGGTTGTGCCATATATACCTCTTCTGTTATCCAACCATTCAAGAATGCATTCTTTACATCTAGTTGAAGTATCTTCCAATTCTTGGAAGAGGCAATACTAAGCAAAACCCTAATAGTAGGCATCTTTGCCACAGGAGAGAAAGTCTCCTCATAATCAATTCCTTGAGTTTGTGCAAAGGCTTTTGCTATAAGCCTTGCCTTATACCTGTTAATGGAACCATCAGAATTCTTCTTGAGTTTATAGACCCATCTTGAGCCTATTACCTTCATGGATGAAGTCTTGGGCACCAAATCCCAAGTGTTGTTTTCCTCAAGTGCTTCAATCTCTTCCTTCATTGAATGCTTCCATTCTGTTTTTGCTTTGGCCTCTTCAAATGATGATGGCTCCTCTTGGTTTATGTCCTGTGCTATGCAGATAGAATGTCTAGTTACTAATGAGGTGTCAAGCCCATACCTTTTTGGTTTTTTCTTTTCCCTCATAGATCTTCTTAGGCCATGATGTGATGATTCTGCCTCATGTCCAAGTTCCTACAATTTTGCTTTACCTTTAGACTTCCATGCTTTGATCTTTTCCATCTGAGATTCTTCATCATCCTCTGAGGTGTCTTGTTCTTCAATCTTTGGTTGTTCAAGCTTTGGAAAATCTTCTTCAAGATCATACGGTAAATTGACCTTCCTACATGAATCTTCATACCATGAATTGTTCTCATCAAAAACTACATCTCTGCTTACTAAGAATCCTTTGTTGGTAGGGTTGTATAACCTGTAGCCCTTTTGATTGTTGTCATATCCAATAAATACACACCTTTCTGCCTTTGGATCCATCTTGCCTCTAGCCTGTGAAGGAACATGAGCAAAAGCAATACATCCAAAAATTTTACAATATTCTAAGCTCGGTCTTCTTCCATTCCAAGCCTCATATGGAGTCATCCCATCAAGGGATTTTGAAGGCAACCTGTTAATCAAGTAAGTGGCTGTAGATACAGCCTCAACCCATAAGTAATTAGGTAAATGCTTTTCATTTAACATAGACCTTGCAGCTTCAACAATTGTCCTATTCCTCCTTTCTGCCACTCCATTTTGCTCAGGAGTGTACCTTGTAGTTACCTCTCTTTTGATTCCTCTTTCTTGAAGAAAAGAATCAAACTCATGGGAGAAGTATTCTCCCCCTCCATCTGACCTTGGCCTTTTTAGTGATTTACCTGTTTGATTCTCCACAAGAGCCAAATATCTTTTGAAACATGAAAAAAACTTCGTCTTTGTGTTTCATAAAGAATAGGATAGTCCATCTGCTGCAATCATCAATAAAGGAGACATAATACCTTGATCCAGATATTGAAGCTTCCTTGCTAGGTCCCCATACATCTGTATGAACCAACTCCAAGAGATCTCCATGCATATAACCTTTCTTCATGAATGGTAACCTGTGAGACTTTCCAAATTGACATGCACTACACTTATAAATCATATGTTGTTTTGACAAGTTAGGAAGTCCAAGTACACTTTGGTCCCTGCAAATTTGCTTTAATGACCTTTCACCAATATGTGCTAACCTTTTGTGCCATACTTCCAATTCTGTGAGTGTCTGACTACCATAATTAAAGAGAGCAATGTTTCTAGTGTCTTGTAATTCAAATGTGAACAATCTACCTGCCTTTTCACCTTTTGCAATTCTTCTGAATCCTTGACTTGGATCTTCAACAAATGCTCCTGCTTTTGTGAACCTGACTTGCAACCCTTTCTCTACTATTTGCCCAACACGTATCAAATTCTTTGTAATGGTAGGGACATAGAGTACCTTACTGAGTAGGTTGATGTTTCCATCACGTGCTTTGACATTGCCTATTTTCTCCACAGGATGTTTTGTGTCATCTCCTGTTTGTACCTCATGTTCATTCCTTGGATCTTCTAAATCTGATAGGAGTGCCACATTTCCTGCCACATGATTTGAACAAGCTGAATCTATGTAGAAAACATGCTCATCAGATTTACCTTGTGGCATAGCCATGTTCATGATCAATAATGAATCCTCTTTGTTTGAGTCTTCTATGTAGTTATTGAAGTCTCTCCTTCCTTTGTAGCCTCCTTGATAGTTTGAATGATTGTAGTTGTTGTATTTGCCATGATAATTGTTGAACCTTCCTCTTGAGTAGCCATAACTTCCTCCATTGTATCTTCTTCCTCTTTGATTCCTGGAATTCCTAAAGCAATTTTTAGTTGTATGATTAGTTAATCCACAAATAGAACATGAGTTGGAGTCTTGGGATCTCCCCTTGCCTTGTCTACCTCCTCTTCCTCTACCTCTGCCATGTCTTCCTCTACCTGCATAGTTAGTTTGATATGTACCTGCTTCATCATCCATTTTCTTTGCCTTTCCTTTGTTATCTTTGGACTTGCTTTTATCAGTGTATAAAGCTGAAGATTGATTACCTTTAGAGCTTTCTCCATTTTTGATAAGCTTTGCCTCTTGAGTAAGCAGTTGTCCAATGAGTGTATTGAAATCAGGTACATGCATGTCCATGTACAAATCCATAGCTGTGGTGAATGCTTCCCACTTGTCATCTGCCTTCAAGCCATTGATGACCTGCCTTACAATTTGCTCTTCATCTATTACCTCTCCAATGCTTCTCAACTAATCCGTTATGTCCTTGAGCTTTGTGACAAAATCAGTCACATTTTGTTTGGGAGCCTTCTTGAGAGTTGTGAAATCCAGCCATAGTTGATGCTTCCTAGCTTTCGTACTTGAAGAGAAGAAGGCTTCAAGTGCATCCCACACTTCCTGAGATATCTTACAACTTCTAATGTGAGGCAACAAAAAATCTGAGATAGAGTTGAGGAGATAAGACCTTGCAAGTGCATCATTGGAGCACCATGTGCTCAATCTTTCTTGCTCTTCTTGTGTTGGTTGACTTTTGTTCCTGAAACTTGGCATAACTTCATCTCCAGCCACATAACCATATAAACTTCTACCTTGGAGATAATCTTCCATTCTTAATGACCAAGCTGAGTAGTTACCTCTGTCCAATTTGTCAATTGATGAAGGAAATCCATCTGCCATGTTGTCCAACCTTGCTCTGATACCACTATGAAGAGATGGATAGGTATGTGCTTGAAGATGAAGAGGTGTTGCAAAATCCTTGATCTACACCAGCCAAATGAACTCCAGGAGTATATGGTGGGCTCTTTTAGCTTGCCAATGGATGTATTAGACACCCTATGTACCTTCAAAGATCACTCTCAAAAAGATAGATCAAAACAGATAAGTTGGAGTTAGCTCAGAGGTGAAAAACTTGCTATTTTGGTTCATACACCTGTCCACTGTTTTGCATAATTCTCTGAGCACAGCAACACTTAGCTTAATTCCTCTTGGGGAAGTCTAGTTAACTTAAAGAGATAACTTTCAAGAGTAATCTCATAAAAAATAATGAACCACACACTGAGAATGATGTTTAGCAAGTGATGACATCATCCCGATTTTCACGGGCTGCTATAGTTTGAGACCAGTGAGCAGAAAAATGAACATAACTCAAAATATAGGAAACCAATGATTATGAAAATTTCTATGGTTATACTAGACAGAACGCTGAATCCAACAAGCTTTAAATCATTGAATTTGGATAAGTAACCACTGAACAATGGCTCTGCCAAGGTGAGTGAAAAAGTCGGGTACCTGATAGAGAAGTGAAAATGAACAGACACTGTTGACTTCAACTGAACATAACTGAAGATTGCAACATCCAAATGACATGAGAATTTGTGCACATATAGTAGACTTATAGAGCTAACTTTACCAAGTTAAATCACTGAAAATGATGCACCAAGCTTAGAGAAAACATCTCTGCAATCTGACTGAGAAAACTGAGAGTAATGGCAGTGAGTAGTACACTTCACAAGAACATGGACATATGAACTCAAATAATCATGAAAATGAAAGTATATTGCTTGTACAATACAATGACTTACTGATACATATGTGTGCCTTGTAATCACACCTTGATATGGCATAAAGCTCAGCTCTTGGAGGTCTTCACATAGGTCTCTCTAACCACGACTAAAATTGCCATCTATTTATAGTTGAGTTTGGGAGGCTAACTTCCCTCAATCACTCTCCAATCAATTTGTGATTGATTTGATTCTCTATCTACCACAAATCACGAATTCATGGCTCCTCTTTCCCTTTTTGATCAACTGGACTCAACCACTTAAGATTCTTTCACTTTTACATTAAGTAAACTCTTTAAAAGTTATAAGAGGTAGTTCACAAGTGAACTTTACATAGTCTTCATTTTAAGGCTTCTTCTATGACTTTATGGGACTCAAGCCAATACTTAGGCTTGTCATAGACTTGCTCCAACAGTCTTGGCAAGTCTGATTGCCCTAGGTTTTGTTCCCAAGGTCTCTTGGCTGCACATTGCCCTAGGTCATTAGAATTTTTTGGGTCTTGTGAGAAGATGTATACACATCCCTGCCTATCCTCATATCTACCATCCTTGAATTGTGCTATTGGTGTTATATTCAGGGGAACCTCTAAGTTTCTCAATCTAATGAGAAACTTATGCATTCCATCCTGATATACATAGGTTCCAAACCTATTTGTATACATGTATTTGAGAATGTTTCTATAATCACCAGTTTCAGAGGATTCATTGGTTTCATTTAAATTCTCCATATTCTCCTACCAGTGGCTCTACCTCCTTCCTTCCCAGCTCTTGCTTAGAATGTGTGTACAATTTATTACCAGACCTAAGGATCATTCAATTAATTCACGATTCTGTGGCGGGAATCGTGTTTTTCACAATTCTGTGGTGGGAATCGTGTTTTTCACGATTCTGTGGTGGGAATCGTGTTTTTCACAATTCTGTGGAAAGAATCCTGTTTTTCACGATTCTATGGAAAGAATTGTGTTTTTCATGATTCTGTGGTGAGAATCGTGTTTTTTGCGATTCTGTGGGAAGAATCGTGTTTTTCACGATTCTGTGGAAAGAATCCTGTTTTTCACGATTACGTGGAAAGAATCATGCTTTTTCACGATTCTGTGGAAAGAATCGTGTTTTTCACGATTCTGTGGAAAGAATCGTGTTTTTCACGATTCTGTGGTGGGAATCGTGTTTTTCACGATTCTGTGGGAAGAATCATATTTTTCACGATTCTGTGGAAAGAATTGTGTTTTTCACGATTCTGTGGAAAGAATCGTGTTTTTCACGATTCTGTGGTGGGAATTGTGTTTTTCACGATTCTGTGGAAAGAATCGTGTTTTTCACGATTCTATGGAAAGAATCGTGTTTTTCACGATTCTGTGGAAAGAATCGTGTTTTTCACGATTCTATGGTGGGAATCATGTTTTTCACGATTCTGTGGTGGAAATCATGTTTTTCACGATTCTGTGGGAAGAACCGTGTTTTTCACGATTTTGTTCCCAGACAATCGTGATTGCTCACAATCGTTAGAAAACACGATTTTCTTATGAAAATCGTGCTCTGGGAATTGCAATTTAGTGATTTATTTTAGAGAATCGCGATTTTGAATTTGACTACAGAATCGCGATTCTGTGCAGACTTTGAAATTTTTGAGGTTCTTGATTTTTAGGTTTTTGTTTCTTTAATAGAATCGCTTTAGTAAACTTTTAACATGCAATGAAAGAGTTTAATCAATATTAATATTTTTTCCACTAAAAGCTCAAAAATCGAAACATCGTGATTCCGTGTTTTTGGCTATTTTGTGTGTTTTTGTGCTTTATTGATCATATAAAATTTGAAGCAATGCAAAAAATGTATTGAGAATTCCTTACCTTGCTTGCTTGATACAGAAATCTCCAAAAGCTTGTAGTTGCAGACAATCGCGATTCTGTTCCACTCTCACTCTCTCTCTTCCTCACTCAAATGAGTTTTCTTGTGAGATTCCTGGGTTTTATAGGTTTCACACAATCACGATTCTGTGCAATTTCCTCATAATTTCCACTTTTTACTTGTCCAATTTTTATTCTTCAACAATTTTATGGTTTTAATCCACAATTCCTAACTTTTCATCACTAGTCACTCCCTTTATCCCACTGGTGAAAATCGCGATTCTGTACTTAATTTCCACTTTACCCACTTGATGCTCAATCCTCACTGATTTTTTAAAATTTGATTTTCTTCACTTACTCAACTTAGTGAAGCCTCTTACAACTACCTACCTCAAAACCCAAATATGCACAATAATTCAAATTTTTTCCTCTTACAGAGAATCGCGATCCTGTGCAGAGAATCGTATTTTCTTGTACTTCCTGTTTTTTGCAATTTTGAGTCTTATTTCCTCTTAATCCTCTTCAAGATTCTTCACCAACTCCAAATTACTTGTCACCTGTAATTTTATATCATTAAGAAAAATTGGCGATCCTGTGAAGAGAATCATGTTTTTCTGAACTTCTAGTTTTTTTCAGTTTTTTGGCTTTCCTTTGAACTTGGTCCCCTTTTACTCTTACAACAACACTTCAATCCACCCTTCTAAGGAAAAAAGAAAATTTTTTGAATTTTTTAATGGTTTTTATGATTTTTTTTTGTATTTTGCCCTAAATTAAGGTAAACACCACTTAGGGTTTCTTGTTTAGTGATCTATTGATCCTGTGTTTCCTGATTGGTTATACTCCTTTATGCTTTGCTATCTAATTATTTCATGAGCAAAACTTCCCAAAGAAAAATGTGCTAGGAAGTGCAAATATGCAAAGATAAACTCAAACATTTTTCTTTTTAAGATGCAAACAAACTTTTTCTCAAGATTATTGCTTTGCCTTGGTTAACAAATGGATCTTATCTACTTGCATCTAGCTACTTACTTGACTTTCCTCAATGCAATCATGTTATCTATCCCAAGATCAACAATTTTGCTTGGTACTTGGTGTTTGTTATTGATCTTTGGAGTTGTCCTCTCCAATCATTTAGCATAAAGAATTAACAATACATCTTTATTTTGTCAATCCTGGAAGTATACATGAGACCATAGCCCCTTCTACATGATAGAATCCAAGAAATAAGAGGTAAATGGCTGAATTTTTGAGAATAATGAAGATGAAGAGGAATTTCTAGAGTTTGGATTATCTTGAGCAAATCTCCATCATCTTCCACAATCTTGGTGTCTAAAGCATGTTATTTCTTCAGCAAAATACATCCATAAAGTCAAAACTCAAAAATGTTACTTGTACCATCCAGACGAGACAATCGTGATTCTGTACAAACAGACGATTTTCATCTCCAGCACCATTTTTCATCAATTTCTCACTCAATACATCAGCAATCAGCTCTCTTCATACATATTCAACAGAAACACACAATAGAAGCTCACAAATCTCCATGGATACACAAAGAATAGACTCACAACTCAAAGAAATCACACAAAGAGGAGAAAACACGATTTCAGCAGGAAACTCTCTCTTCACTTGGATAGCATGTCATACAAAATAACCAACCCTCTCATAATAGAGGAAATATTCTTATATACATTTTCAAGTGTCCCTTTTCACACTTGAATTTTGATCCTTTCCTCTATTATTCTAAAAATATTCTATCTAGGAGTTTCCAAAAATTCTAGAAAAATTACATAAGATTCTATTCTACATAAGGAAGACTCTTCCTTATTTTTACATCAGTTACATAAATATTTTTACAAGTTTTTGACATTTTACAATTGTTTTTCATAAAAAAATACTACAAAAAATACTTCTTCTAACATTCTTCCTGTCCTAGACCTTTTGGCTCCTGACAAAAGACTTTCCTGCTCTTACATCCTGAATGCTCTCTTCACTTCTTCTTTCGTTGATAGACCTATGACAGTAAATCATGACTTTATCTTTCTGTAATGTTCAGGTTATTTACCATTTCAAACAGTGCTTTCCTCCATTGTATAGCAGCCTCTGGTTTATCAATGACATCCTTTTTCAAATACTCTATGTAAGCAGCTTCATATGCAGTAAGACGAGATTTTGTGACCACTGACAAGTTTCCAAATATCTCTGATTCTCTTTCAAAAAACCCATAATCGAATGCATCTTCAAAAATTTGTAAATAGTGACAACCCAAAAATATTATTCTGCTGTAATAGGCCATCAAGCATATTCTATCAGGTGTTTCACTGAGATCAAACAATAATGCATCAGTAGGAGAACTGAAGCCAATGTAATTTAATATTCTGACATTTGTATCTGTGTATGTCTCTATACATGCCAAAATTAGTCTCATTACTCTGATGAGTAAAATGCATGCTGGGTCATTCACATCTTTGTATGTAGCTATAACAGACTCAGCTGTCTCCACCATATACTTTTTTGTAGGCCATGTTCCTGCCTTTGGACCTGCTATCTTTGGGAAATTCAACCATTTAGGTGGTATTTGTCCTTCTTTCCCAAAAAATTGTCCATTCTCTTCTTCTTGCTACTGGCAGTAAGCTGGATTAATTTTCAACTGAAGGGGTGCTTCCTTCCAAATTTTCCTGCATTCTTTATTTGCATCCAACCATCTATTCCTCCATTTTGGATTGGCTTTCTCAAATAATATTTGGTCACATTGATATCCTCTTCATACTTTAGATATTTATTTGGAGGTAATCCAACTCTTGCCAACTGATAGTTTTTTATACTTTCCATAATCATGCACAGAGGTATGCCCAGTCCATCTGTAGCCCAATGATGTTGATAAGGATTTATTCCTTTATTTAGAGCAAATGTGACAATTTGATCTTCATATTCATCATGCATTTTTCTAATGAAATCCATTTTGGACTCTCCGTTTGTTAACAATTTTTGGACAAATTCCTCTGAATATTCTTCTTCTGGTCTTTTATTTTCTGATTCACTGCCATGTTGGTTTCTATCATCACTTCCCACTTCATAGTCTGCTGTATATGTAGTCTTTATCTGTGCTTCTTCTTGAGCTTATGGCTTTTCCAACTGTTTCTGTAATTCTTCTATTGTCACCATCAAACTTCTATTTTGAGTTGCCCATATCTCTCTTTCTTTTATCCATTCACTCCTTTCCTTTTCTAATTTTGATTGCCAATCACTTCTTTCTTTTTCCATATCCATATGCAACTTGTTATAACCTCTCATTGATGTAGCAGCATGTGTACTGGCTTGTTTCTCCAGCTCCTTGGCTTCTTTTAACTCTGTTTGTAATCTCTTGATCTCCTTGTGCAATTCTTCCTTTTCTTCCTCTGTCATCTGAGCAATCATGCTTTCATCCTTTAACGGGCCTTCTTGTAATAATAGTCTGTTTGTTTCCTCATTTGCTTTAGTCAAAATTTGATAAGAAGACTGCAAGGTTCTGTGTCTTCCTTCAATTTTTCTCAACTCCATCTCCAGGTAATTATTTGCTCTGTTAGTTTTACACTCTTCTCTTCAAGATATTGGATTCTATTTTGTTTATGTACTTCTAATTCTTCCAAAAAAATTATTCTCTGTGTTAGTTCTTCATTCTTCTCCTGCACAATCTTCAACTGTTCTGCCATTTGTTCCTTTTTCCTTATGTGCTCCTTAATGATATTACTACTTTTTTCAAATTCAGACTCTGCTACCATTCCTGAAATGATCATATTCCTGCTTGAAGGTCTGAACTGCTCTATGTTGCTCATAATGATTTGGCAAGCAGATCTTATATTTTTGGGTATTCTTTCCAACCCAACTTCCATTTCCAGTTGTTTGATTTCTATCTGTTTATCTTCTTTGCACTCATTCTCCTCTTCTTCTACTTCATACTCTATGACCTTAGTCTTGTGTTCTTCATAGCTTTGATTGATGGAGAGTGTTAATCTCCAAAAGAACAAGTTAACCTTGAATTTAGATCACCTCTATATCAAGATTAACCTTAGACTCCACCAAACTAGAGAACTTTCACCAATTTATCAGAAAATTGATTATTCTGAAAAATTCAGCTTCTTCAGAAAAGTCTGCTGCAGATTAATCACTCATTGACTAATCAATCCTGTAAAGTTTTTTATAAAACTTTGCACAACACTTCGCCTTAAGGTTGCGCAACTTTGCCAAGTTAAATCTCTCAAAAAGATTGAGTACATACTGAGAAATGTGTGAAACACTTTACCTATGTCTGAAAGAGCTTCTCTGCAATGGCGACTTTGACACCTGCAACTTCTTAGCACTGGTTCTCCCAAAGTAAATCCCGTTTGATCAAGATCTTTTAGCCATAGATGGCTTACCTTCCAACTTAGATTTTAAGCCCTCACTTGTGTAAAACTTTACACTGTGGACTGAGCAATGATCATTTCATTGAAGATGAAATGTGCGCCAGATTTTACGACTCTTAGAACATTCTTACATATGAATGTTCCTAATCAAAATTCTCTCAGCCTGATTTCAATTAACCTCTCAAATTCTAGCCATAGATAGGTTAGCTATGGACTTAGACACGTGCAGAAGGATTTCTCAAAAGATTAAACACAGAAGGAGCAGACTGCTAAACATCGGGCGCAAGTTTCTCGATTTCTTCAAAAAATTTACATACAAGTGAGGATAGATGATTCACTCACTTTCAATGTGTCTAATGACACTAATTTCTCTCTCCCTATTCTCTAAACTTCTTCTGCTCTCTTTGCCCGACATTTTCCAACATATTTATACATGAATATATACAAGTGTATGACTAAACAAAGATATAAGTCAGCTAATGTACATATGTGTACATATCTTTGGATTTTCTGAACATGTCCTTCATTCAACCATCTGACTTTGTTTTCTTCTTGACTCCTTGATTTCATTCCTCCATAATTCTTCAATTGATGATTGTCATGCACCAACAGCTCCCCCTCAATCATTAATTGAGGTTCTTCTCTATCTTCTTTACTCCAGCCATATCCTTGAATCTTTGTAGTTTTGGTCCATCTAGACTTTTTGTCATCATATCTGCAACTTGATCTTTTGTGGGAGTGTGTATGACTTCAATCTCCTTCTCAATGACCTTCTCTCTCAGAAAATGATACTGTATTTCAATATGCTTAGTTCTAGCATGAAATACAGGATTAGCTGCCAAGTATAATGAACTCATATTGTCTCCACAAATAATAGGAGTACTCTGAATCACATCAAAAACTTTCAAAAGTGTCTTTAGCCATATTACCTCTTTTGCAGCTTCCACCATACCTTTATATTCTGCTTCTGTAGATGACAAAGCAACTGTATGTTGCTTCTTGGAACACCATGAAATCAATTTGTCTCCTACATAGCACAAGTATCCATGTGTTGATCTTCTATCATCCACATTACCTGCCCAATCTGCATCACTATATATCTTCACTCTTGTATCAGAAGTAAATCCATAGTACAACCCTTCTCTGAGTGTACCCTTGATGTACCTAAGTACTCTTTGTCCTGCAATCCAATGTTCCTTTCTAGGACAATGCATAAATTGTGAAAGCACACCAACTGCATATGATAAATCAGGCCTTGTCAATGTAGCATAGATCAAGCTACCAACCAAACTTTGATAGAGTTTCATATCTTTGAACTCTTCTCCTCCAAACCTAGACAATTTATGGTTCACTTCCAAAGGTGTAGGTGCAACCCTGCAATCTTCCATTTTAAATTTGGTTAGCAAATTTTTAAGATACCTTTCTTGGGTCACATATACTCCATGTTGAGTATAAGAGATCTCCATTCCCAAGAAGAATGATAGGTTCCCCAAATCACTGATTTTAAACTCTTTCTCCATCTGCTTCTTGATCATTTGTATTCCCTTATCATCTGTTCCTGTAAGTATTATGTCATCAACATAAATACACACATAAATGAACCCATCTTCACTTGCTTTGACTAGCAAGCTACTATCTGCCTTTGATCCTTGAAATCCAAGATCATTCAAGAATTTTACAAGCCTATAATTCCAAGCCCTTGGGGCCTGCTTCAACCCATACAAAGCTCTCTTGAGCTTACACACATAATTTGGACTCACTTGATCTTTGAACCCATCTGGTTGCTCCATGTAGACTTCATCTGAAATGTAACCATTCAAGAAAGCATTTTTTACATCTAATTGAGATAACTTCCAACCTTTGCAAGCAGCAATTGCTATGAGTGTCCTGATGGTTGTCATCTTTGCCACAGGACTATAAGTCTCATCATAGTCCACTCCATATGTCTGTGCATACCCTTTCACAACAAGTCTAGCTTTGTACCTAGACACACTTCCATCTGCAAATCTTTTAGTCTTGTAAACCCACTTACAACCAATGATTTTCTGACTATTAGGTTTAGGAACCAAATCCCATGTTTGATTCTCTATCAATGCATCATACTCCTCTTGCATAGCATCTTCCCAATTCTTCTTCCCTTTGGCCTCTTCATATGTAGAAGGGTCTTCATCTGCTTTTACCAAATAAGCATAATCTTTAGTAGTTAAGAATGAAGTGTCATAGCTATACCTTGTAGGTTGCCATTTGTGCCTAGATGACCTTCTAACTTTTGCACTTCTTGAAGTTTCTGGTTCATCACATTCTGGATCAAACCTTGGCCTCTCTTCAACTTCAACCTGCACTTCATTGTTCTCACTTTCATCAAGTAATTGAATCTTTGCTTTACCTTTTCTTTGATCCACTACTTCTTCATCATCTGCATGTATATTATATTTACCTGCATACCAAGTACCTTGCTCATCAAATGTAACATCCTTGGATACAATAAATTGCTTTGTGGATGGACTCCACAACCTGTATCCCATTTTGCTTATCATCATAGCCAATGAAAACATACTTTTCTGCCTTAGGCTCCAACTTATGCCTCAATTGAGATGGCACATATGCATATGCCAAGCATCCAAATATTCTGCAATGATCTAAGGTAGGTTTCTTACCCCACCAAGCTTCATATGGTGTCATGCCCTGCAAAGCTTTACAAGGCAATCTATTGACCAAGTATGTAGCTGTATTTACAGCCTCTGCCCACAAATAATTTGGACAATTCTTCTCTTTCATCATGGACCTTGCAAACTCAACAAGAGTCCTATTTCTTCTTTCTGCTACCCCATTTTGTTGAGGAGAATACCTGCAAGTAACTTCTCTCTTTATACCTGCATTCCACAAATAATCATTGAACTCATTTGAAAAATACTCTCCCCCTCCATCTGACCTTAGTCTCTTTAATTTTTGACCTGTAATCCTTTCTGCATATGCATGATAGTGTTTAAATGTATTAAACACTTCTGACTTTTCTTTAATCACATAAATTGTGATCCACCTGGTAGCATCATCAACATATATGACATAATATCTTGAACCATTTATACTAAAGTCCTTTGAAGGACCCCACACATCTGTATGCACCAATTCAAGTCTTTCTGAATACATAAATCCATGCTTGGAATAGGATTGCTTATGAGCCTTACCTAATTGACATGCCTCACATCTGTATGTCATGTGTTGACCTGCAATGTTAGGCAATCCAAGCACTGAATCATTGTTAATCATTTCTTTAATACCTCTTTCATTAAAGTGTCCAAGTCTTTTGTGCCAAAGATCCAATTCTGACACCTTTTGCTCTCCATATGTGAACATAGCATGTCCAACATTTCCTTGTACCTTCAATGTGAAAAGCCTTCCTTCTTTCTTTCCTGCAATAATTTGTTTATACCCTTGACTAGGGTCTTCCACATAAACTCCATCATTGGTAAACCTTACCTCATATCCTTTTTCCACAATTTGACCTACACTGATCAAATTCTTTGGGATTGTGGGAACATAAAGAACCTTACTTAGAAGAGTGCTCCCATCCTTAGCTTTGACTGAACCAATTGACTTTACCTTATGCTTTGTATTATCACCTGTCTGAACTGTATGATTAATTGCATTATGATCTAGGTCAGTCATCAAAGCAATATTTCCACTCAAATGATTACTACATCCTGAATCAATATAAAACACTCTCATGTCCTCATGTGAGGTTTCACAAGTATTCATAATGAGAGTCGAGTCCTCTTTTTGATCTGATGCATAGTTGTAGTAGGTGCTATTATAGGATTGATTTTGGAAGCTTCTTCCTCCACCTCTTCCAAAAGAATTCCTACCACCTCTACCTCTGAAGTTTCCTCTCTGAAATCTACCACCTCTTGCTCTTTGATTAAAGTTCTGATAATTACCATTGTTTTGATTATTATGCCAACAATCATGAGATAGATGATTGGTCTTACCACATATCCAACAAGCTCTTGCATTCTCTTTGTTGTTTCTGCCTCTTCCTCTACTTCTGCCACTTCCTTTTCCTCTTATGAAATTTGCTTGGTTTGATGTACCTTCTTCTTCACCTGATTGTTGTTTCCCTTTGTTAGCTTTCTTCTTGTCTTTAGAATACATTGCATGACCTGTACTCTTATCAACATCTCCTTTGACATCATTCTCAAAAGTTAGCATATGACCTAACAATTGATTCAAATCAGGAGTAAAGTGATCTAATGAAAGTTCTGTAGATAAAATGAAGGGCTTCCACTTCTCATCTCCTCTTAGCCCTGTGAGTATTTGTCTTACCAATTTGTCTTCTTCAATGTCTTCATCCACTGCACCTAGAGAGTCTGCAATGTCCTTCATCTTTGTCACATAATCAGAGATTGATTGTGAGGCCTTCTTCTTAAAAGTAGTAAACTCTGCCCATAGTGAAGCTTTCCTTGATTTGGTTGTATTTTGGAAATGCTCTTCCAAAGCATTCCAAATGTCACATGCACTTTCAAGTCCTCTAATGTGAGGAAGCAAATAGTCATTGACTGCCATGTAGATGATACTTCTTGCTTGAGCATCCTTCTTCATCCAATTCTTCAAATCTGCAAGCTCCTCCCTAGTTGGAACACTAGGATCTCTGAATTCTGGCTTTTCTTCATCTCCTGTGATGTATCCTATCAGATCTTTGCTCATAAGATGAGCTTCCATCCTCATAGACCATGCAGGATAGTTCTCTCTATCCAGCTTCTCAATTTGGAGACTATCTCCCATCCTTGCTTCACCTGTATTTCCAAATCTTTAACCTTTACAGATAATGAATGTACCTTTACTTCGAATGTTGCTCCTTCTGATCCTTTTGATACTCTTTGTATGTCTTCCTTCAATCTTTCTTCACACTTTAACCTTTTGCACCTTCGAGATGTAAAGATTTGTATTTCTGCAGTAGTTGGAGTCTCCTTCACTTCAATTTTGACACAACCTGCTCTGATACCACTGATGGAGAGTGTTAATCTCCAAAAGAACAAGTTAACCTTGAATTTAGATCACCTCTATATCAAGATTAACCTTAGACTCCACCAAACTAGAGAACTTTCACCAATTTATCAGAAAATTGATTATTCTGAAAAATTCAACTTCTTTAGAAAAGTCTGCTGCAGATTAATCACTCATTGACTAATCAATCCTGTAAAGTTTTTTATAAAACTTTGCACAACACTTCGCCTTAAGGTTGCGCAACTTTGCCAAGTTAAATCTCTCAAAAAGATTGAGTACATACTGAGAAATGTGTGAAACACTTTACCTATGTCTGAAAGAGCTTCTCTGCAATGGCGACTTTGACACCTGCAACTTCTTAGCACTGGTTCTCCCAAAGTAAATCCCGTTTGATCAAGATCTTTTAGCCATAGATGGCTTACCTTCAAACTTAGATTTTAAGCCCTCACTTGTGTAAAACTTTACACTGTGGACTGAGCAATGATCATTTCATTGAAGATGAAATGTGCGCCAGATTTTACGACTCTTAGAACATTCTTACATATGAATGTTCCTAATCAAAATTCTCTCAGCCTCATTTCAATTAACCTCTCAAATTCTAGCCATAGATAGGTTAGCTATGGACTTAGACACGTGCAGAAGGATTTCTCAAAAGATTAAACACAGAAGGAGCAGACTGCTAAACATCGGGCGCAAGTTTCTCGATTTCTTCAAAAAATTTACATACAAGTGAGGATAGATGATTCACTCACTTTCAATGTGTCTAATGACACTAATTTCTCTCTCCCTATTCTCTAAACTTCTTCTGCTCTCTTTGCCCGACATTTTCCAACATATTTATACATGAATATATACAAGTGTATGACTAAACAAAGATATAAGTCAGCTAATGTACATATGTGTACATATCTTTGGATTTTCTGAACATGTCCTTCATTCAACCATCTGACTTTGTTTTCTTCTTGACTCCTTGATTTCATTCCTCCATAATTCTTCAATTGATGATTGTCATGCACCAACATTGATCAACTTCCAATGTTTCTTGGTCTGCAACATCTTCTTCAAGTTCCAATGTCTGATCATCCTGGTCTTTATGTCTTGATCCATCTTCAACTAACTTTGCTTCTTCTACCTCATTACTCTCCAATTCTGGTTGTTCTTTTTCAGAGAACTGTGTTTCTTTCTCCTGTATCTCTTTTTCCTGAATTAGGGTTTCCTGAACTAATGTTGATTCAATTTCCTGAGTGAATTTTATCTGATCATTACTAGTCTGCTTTTTCTGTTCCTCCTCCTGTTCATCTATGTCCATTAGGTCCAGCTCCTCCTCTTGTCCTTGATCTTTTGTGATTGTAATCTCCTCATTATTGTTCAAATCATAAAGTACATCCTCTATGCTTTGTTTGATTTCCTTTTCTATAACTCCTTCTTCTAATTCTTCAACATTCTTCTTTTCCATTGTTTCCTTTATTTCCTGAATTTGGTTTGCACCCTTCTGTTTTATGACTGAACTGCTTATCTGTACCCCTTTTTCTGCTTCTACTTTCCTTTCATCAAATTTAACATAAGTTTGTTGCGAAGGTTTTGTCCACATTGACTTTAGTCCTGAATGCACCAGCCCACAACTGAATTCCTTTCTTACTTCACTTTCTTCTTCTGACATTACTACTTTTCCTTTCATCATCCTTCTTTCTTCTTCAGGACTAAGCTGCTTTACTGCTTCTTCCTGGACTTGCTTCTCTTGAGGCTTCTCTCTCAACTCTTCAGATGTTTTATGTTTCTCAGTGGCCTGTGTAACCACATTAGGAGTACTAGGTACTGAAAAATTCAAACTTTTTAATAAGAAATTTTCAATATCACTATCAGAATCTGAGGAAAATTATGAGGATCTTGCTATGCCTGATTTTTCTACTTTTGACTCTCTTGCAACAATAGATTTCTTCTGCTCTTCTCCTACTGTCACTTCTTTTGTCTCCTTTAAAGTTACAGATTCAACGACTGATTTTCCCTTCCCCTTCTTGGTCAACTTCTTCTTTTGCACTGGTTTCTTTTGAACTTTCCTTTTAGCTACTACTGTGGTTCTGGTTTCTGGAGGTCCTTGCAGTTCTTTGAAGTATGCTAGCAGTTCTACTTCCTTCTTAACAAATACTTCCTCTGTCTTGGCTGCCATCATTTGATCATGAAGCTCTTCATAATGCTCTACTTCCTCCTGAACCCAATCTGTTGCCTTGCAAGAATAATCTTCTAGCATCTTTTGATATTGTGCCTCATATATTGCTCTTTTGTTATTACCTTGAGTCAGATAAGTATATAACTGCTCTTTGCTTGTTTGAGGTGGATGAGGATCACTAGAAGATTGGACCTGTTTCTGAGCAGCTTCATGCTCCTCTTTGGTTGCTTCATCCTGCTCCAATTCAACCTTCCTTGGATCCAACCTCCTTTTCTTTACAGGGATTACTTCCTCTAAGATTACTTTCCTTTTCATTCCTGACCCCCTCATGTTGGTTTGTCCTTCTACTTCTCTCACAAACATCTTCCTGGGAGGGCTCTTGATTCCTGACATAAGACTTCTGAAATATTGTGCCTCTAGAGCCAGCTTCAATTGATCTTCCATTCCCAATACATGATATATGATCCTGGTGAGAAACTGAGCTACATTCATATATTTTTTCTGCTCCCAGTGTTTAGCTGCTTGTTTTAGCTGTTCATGTATGTACGGTGATACATCCATTATTCCAAAAGGCCTAGTTCTGTCTTTATTGTTAAACATAATTAGTGTTACTGATTTGTGTGGCATGGTATATCTCGGCAATTTTGGGAAGCAAAAATACTACAGAAACATCCTGATGGCATACTCCTCCTTCTCTTTTCCCTTAAAGTCAGGAAATTTTGAATATCTTGTATAGGTTTCTTTATTCTTTTTCACAAAGCTATAGTCAAGCTTGGTTCCCATTGGGTAGAACTGTAAAGCTGCTCTGATATGCTCTGCTTTGATAGTGATATTCACCTCCTGATTATCTTTGTTTTGGACTTTACACGGGAAATAAGCATCATTACCTTTTCCAACTTCCATCAGGCTGTTCATTACCTATGCCACTCTTTCAAAATCTATAAAAAAGATAGGTTCTTCCAGCAATTTATGTAACCCAACTGCCTTCCATCATTTTTGATTGACTGCTACCCTTTGAAATCTGTAGAACTCCTGACACAGCATTGTATATTTGTAACCCCCTACTCCCACTGTGAACATATGCTGTCCTATTATTCTTAGGGTTTCTTTGAGCTCCTTCACCACCTTTTCTGCCTCTGGAATCTCTAGCTCTTCATCTGACTCCAGGTCTACTTTCTCTACCACAGCTTTAGTATCCAAGAACCAATGTCCCCTTGACAAGGTGATTGATTCTGCTTTGAAATCATGAGTAGGCAGCTCCTTTGCATTCACCATTCTGGAGTAAATATAATACATAAAAAAGAAAAGAACTCCACCCACATGAGTCACATAAAATCAGAAACTAATAGTTATTTTGAGATGAAATGAAGAAGGAATTTAAACTCTGACTTCTTGCATATATACAAGCCGGGGGAAAAAAACCTCCTAAAGAGGGAAAAAAGTGCCCCGGCGGTCCTAGAGTGCTGACACACATCACTACCTAAATATATCAACAATCTTTGTATGTAGCTATAACAGACTCAGCTGTATACACCATATACTTTTTTGTAGGCCATGTTCCTACCTTTGGACCTGCTATCTTTGGGAAATTCAACCATTTAGGTGGAATTTATCCTTCTTTCCTTCTTTCCCAAAAAATTGTCCATTCTCTTCTTCTTGCTACTAGGCAGTAAGCTGGATTAATTTTCAACTGAAGGGGTGCTTCCTTCCAAATTTTCCTACATTCCTTATTTGCGTCCAACCATCTATTCCTCCATTTTGGATTGGCTTTCTCAAATAATTCTTTGGTCACATTCATATCCTCTTCATACTCTAGATATTTATTTGGAGGTAATCCAACTCTTGCCAACTGATAGTTTTTGATACTTTCCATAATCATGCACAGATGTATACCCAGTCCATCTACAGCCCAATGATGTTGATAAGGATTTATTCCTTTATTTAGAGCAAATGTGACAATTTGATCTTCATATTCATCATGCATTTTTCTAATGAAATCCATTCTGGACTCCTTGTTTGTCAACAATTTCTGGACAAATTCCTCTGAATATTCTTCTTCTGGTCTTTTATTTTCTGATTCACTGCCATGTTGGTTTCTATCATCACTTCCCACTTCATAGTCTGCTATATATGTAGTCTTTATCTGTGCTTCTTCTTGAGCTTGTGGCTTTTCCAACTGTTTCTGTAATTCTTCTATTGTCACCATCAAACTGCTATTTTGAGTTGCCCATATCTCTCTTTCCTTTTTCCATTCACTCCTTTCCTTTTCTAATTTTGATTGCCAATCACTTCTTTCTTTTTCTATATCCATATGCAACTTGTTATAACCTCTCATTGATGTAGCAGCATGTGTACTGGCCTGTTTCTCCAGCTCCTTGGCTTCTTTTAACTCTGTTTGTAATCTCTTGATCTCCTTGTGCAATTCTTCCTTTTCTTCCTCTGTCATCAGAGCAGTCATGCTTTCATCCTTTAACGGGCCTTCTTCTAATAATAGTCTGTTTATTTCCTCATTTGCTTTAGTCAAAATTTGATAAGAAGTCTGCAAGGTTCTGTATCTTCCTTCAATTTTTCTCAACTCCATCTCCAGTTTATTATTCTGCTCTGTTAGTTTTACACTCTTCTCTTCAAGATATTCGATTCTATTTTGTTTATGTACTTCTAATTCTTCCAACGAAATTATTCTCTGTGTTAGTTCTTCATTCTTCTCCTGCACAATCTTCAACGGTTTTGTCATTTGTTCCTTTTCCCTTATGTGCTCCTTAATGATATTACTACTTTCTTCAAATTCAGACTCTGCTACCATTCTTGAAATGATCATATTCCTGCTTGAAGGTCTGAACTGCTCTATGTTGCTCATAATGGTTTGGCAAGCAGATCTTATATTTTTGGGTATTCTCTTCCAACCCAACTTCCATTTCCAGTTGTTTGATTTCTATCTGTTTATCTTCTTTGCACTCATTCTCCTCTTCTTCTACTTCATACTCTATGACCTTAGTCTTGTGTTCTTCATAGCTTTGATCATCTTCCAATGTTTCTTGGTCTGCAACATCTTCTTCAAGTTCCAATGTCTGATCATCCTGGTCTTTATGTCTTGATCCATCTTCAACTACCTTTGCTTCTTCTACCTCATTACTGTCCAATTCTGGTTGTTCTTTTTCAAAGAACTATGTTTCTTTCTCCTGTACCTCTTTTTCCTGAATTAGGGTTTCCTGAATTAATGTTGATTCAGTTTCCTCAGTGAATTTTATCTGATCATTACTAGTCTGGTTTTTCTGTTCCTCCTCCTATTCATCTATGTCCATTAGGTCCAGCTCCTCCTCTTGTCCTTGATCTTTTGTGATTGTAATCTCCTCATTATTGTTCAAATCATAAAGTACATCCTCTATGCTTTGTTTGATTTCCTTTTCTATAACTCCTTCTAATTCTTCAGCATTCTTCTTTTCCATTGTTTCTCTTATTTCCTGAATTTGGTATGCACCCTTCTGTTTTATGACTGAACTGCTTATCTGTACCCCTTTTTTTTCTTCTACTTTCCTTTCATCAAATTTAACATAAGTTTGTTGGGAAGGTTTTGTCCACATTGACTTTAGTCCTGAATGCACCAGCCCACAACTAAATTCCTTTCTTACTTCACTTTCTTCTTCTGACATTACTACTTTTCCTTTCATCATCCTTCTTTCTTCTTCAGGACTAAGCTGCTTTACTGCTTCTTCTTGGACTTGCTTCTCTTGAGGCTTCTCTCTCAACTCTTCAGATGTTTTATGTTTCTCAGTGGCCTGTGTAACCACATTAGGAGTACTAGGTACTGAAAAATTCAAACTTTTTAATAAGAAATTTTCAATATCACTATCAGAATCTGAGGAAAATTGTGAGGATCCTGCTATGCCTGATTTTTCTACTTTTGACTCTCCTGCAACAGTAGATTCCTTCTGCTCTTCTCCTACTGTCACTTCTTCTGTCTCCTTTAAAGTTACAGATTCAACGACTGATTTTCCCTTCCCCTTCTTGGTCAACTTCTTCTTTTGCACTGGTTTCTTTTGAACTTTCCTTTTAGCTACTACTGTGGTTCTGGTTTCTGGAGGTCCTTGCAGTTCTTTGAAGTATGCTAGCAGTTCTACTTCCTTCTTAACAAATACTTCCTCTGTCTCGGCTGCCATCATTTGATCATGAAGCTCTTCATAATGCTCTACTTCCTCCTGAACCCAATCTGTTGCCTTGCAAGAATAATCTTCTAGCATCTTTTGATATTGTGCCTCATATATTGCTCTTTTGTTATTACCTTGAGTCAGATAAGTATATAACTGCTCTTTGCTTGTTTGAGGTGGATGAGGATCACTAGAAGATTGGACCTGCTTCTGAGCAGCTTCATGCTCCTCTTTGGTTGCTTCCTCCTGCTCCAATTCAACCTTCCTTGGATCCAACCTCCTTTTCTTTACAGGGATTACTTCCTCTGAGATTACTTTCCTTTTCATTCCTGACCCCCTCATGCTGGTTTTTCCTTCTACTTCTCTCATAGACATCTTCCTCGGAGGGCTCTTGATTCCTGACATAAGACTTCTGAAATATTATGCCTCTAGAGCGAGCTTCAATTGATCTTCCATTCCCAATACATGATATATGATCCTGGTGAGAAACTGAGCTCCATTCATATATTTTTTCTGCTCCCAGTGTTTAGCTGCTTCTTTTAGCTGTTCATGTATGTACGGTGATACATCCATTATTCCAAAAGGCTTAGTTCTGTCTTTATTGTTAAACATAATCAGTGTTACTGATTTGTGTGGCATGGTATATCTTGGCAATTTTGGGAAGCAAAAATACTGCAGAAACATCCTGATGGCATACTCCTCCTTCTCTTTTTCCTTAAAGTCAAGAAATTTTGAATATCCTGTATAGGTTTCTCTATTCTTTTTCACAAAGCTATAGTCAAGCGTGGTTCCCATTGGGTAGAACTGTAAAGCTGCTCTGATATGCTCTGCTTTGATAGTGATATTCACCTCCTGATTATCTTTGTTTTTTACTTTACACCAGAAATAAGCATCATTACCTGTTCCAACTTCCATCAGGCTGTTCATTACCTGTGCCACTCTTTCAAAATCTATAAAAAAGATAGCTTCTTCCAGCAATTTATGTAACCCAACTGCCTTCCATCTTTTCTGATTGACTGCTACCCTTTGAAATCTGTAGAACTCGTGACACAGCATTGTATATTTGTAACCCCCTACTCCCACTGTGAACATATGTTGTCCTATTATGCTTAGGGTTTGTTGGGGCATTGGTTAACCCAAAGGGCATAGCCCTAAAAGCATAAATTCCCCATTCTATGGAAAAGGCAGTTTTATGTTGGTCTTCCAATGCTATAGGTACCTGATTGTATCCTGAAAAACCATCTAAAAAACTATAAACCTCCTTCCCTGCAACTCTTTCTAGAAGATGATCTGTTATAGGCAGTGGATAACTATCCCTTATAGTTGCTGCATTCACCTTTTTCAAGTTAATGCATACCCTAAGTTTCCCATTCTTTTTCGGTACCACAACTATAGGAGATATCCATTCTGTATACTCAATCTCATAGATGAAATTGGCAGCCAACAGCTTGTCAACTTCTTCCTTTATTTTAGCAGAGTATTTATCATTAAAGGTGTAATGTCTCTGTTTGCTAGGTTTTGCATCAAGTGTAATAGGAATCTTATGCTCACAAATTTTAGGATCAATACCTTTCAAATCCTTGTAGCTATAAGCAAACACATCCCTATAATTCTTGGCCAAACTTCTTAGTGCTTCCTCTTCTTGGGTTGTCATGTCATCAACCACTACAATATGTCTTTCTTCTCCCTCTTCCTGAGTGATCATGACCTTTTTAGTTTGTTCCTCATTATCATAAGCCTCCCCTTTCTTCTTTTCTCTCTTTGGTTTCATCTTTAGAAGTAATCTATCTTCTACTTCATAAGTCTTGAAATTTGCTGGTACATCAAACTGTTGATCTTTGTTTGTTTCCTTTTTCTTCTTCTCATCCTATTGGTTTTCTTCTATTTCTTTGTGTTTGTTTTTCTTATACTTGCATGAGATTTTATCTTTTATTGCATCTTCAGCTTTTACTTCTTCCCAAAACTGTGTGATCATTTCTAATATCATTTCTTCTTTCTGGTCCTCTTCTGTTTTTGATACCTTTATCATTTGTATTCCTATGTGAAAAACATCATACCCTTCTTCACTTTGAAATTCCACTCCTACATACTCATCACTGGCCAGATCCATGGTAGCCAATATTTGGTTCCACCCATAGGGCTCAAATTCTTCATCTTTGAATTGTTGTGGTACATAGTTCTTGGTACACTTATGTGTTCCTCGAGTAGCTTTGATGTGAACCTTTTCCCTATACATGGGCACTTTTTACTCTAGTGCTGGCTAGAGGTTTTTTCCCCATGTTACCACATACTTGATACTCTCATATGTGGTGGTACTTTGTACTTAGGGATATTATTCAGCTCTTACTTCAGTTCAGTTCATTGATCAATAGAGAGAGCTATTCTAGCCATCATCTTCTCCGTGTGTATTGCTGCGTTTGTGCTCCTTGTGTGTGCTTCTTGTGTGTCTCTCGCACTTCTACACACACCAACAGTGGTATCAGAGCAGGTTCAACTCCTTCTGAAGTTTCGGTTTTTTGCGTCGCGGCGCGCTTGCACTTTAACAGTGCAAACCGACTTCAGAGCATAGAAGTGTGAATTTCAGCAGCCCGGAAACATTTCCATCAGGTGCACTGGGGTTTTACCCCCATTTCCAAGCCATTCGTGCAGTCAAAATCGCCATCAGAGTGACAGTTTGTGAGCTGAAATTTCAGCACTCATTTCAGTTTTCGTCGAAGTGAAGATTTTATCACATTCTTGTTCCTTAGTGAAATGGCGGGCAACAATGACTTGTTTGGCATGCTTCAGGCTGAAGATAAGCTTGATGGGACCAACTATCCGATGTGGTCTTACATAATGAAGCACGTTCTTGTTGCAAAACAACTTTGGAACATAGTGGCAGATGTAGATCGAAGACCGGCAGGTGCTTCTACTTCACAGTCTACTGTCACAGATGGAGCTTCTTCTTCGAGTACAGTGGTTTCTCCTTCTCCACCTACACAGGAGCAGCTTAGATGGGATGAAAAAGATGCTCAAGCTCATGCTTTGATTGCGCTTTCAGTGAAGCATCATATAGTTCCACGCATTCGGTCATGTTCTACATCACGACAAGCATGGGACACTCTTGCTTCTTTGTATGCCGTGCGTAATGAAGCACGTGTTGCATACTTGAGGAAGCAACTTGAGGATGTATGTATGGCTGAAAATGAGTCAGTGGATGTGTATGTGACACGCATCAAGGACTTGAAAGAGCAATTGGCAAACATAGATGAGATCATTCCAGATGCATCACTCATTTCTACATTGTTGAAAGGATTACCGGAATCTTTTCAAAGCTTTGCTACTACACTCCGTTTGGTTGCAAAAGGAAATCCTAATATGTATGCATTTGATGAGGTTGTGTCTCTTCTTTTGCAAGAAGAGCAATCTAGAGTGAATAGGAGTGGTTTGATTGAGGGAACGCAAACACTTGCTATCTCACAAAAGGGAAAAAGCAAGTATGGTTCAGCTTTTGGTTCATCAAAACCAAAGCCTCACGCTTCCTCTTCCACTCATTCCTCTAATGATGGTGATTTGCAAAAGAAGAAGAGATGCAAATATTGCCGGAAGGCTGGTCATACTATTGATGAGTGTACAAAAGCTTGCTAAACGCAATGAAAAGAAGAAGGAATCGGGCATGTCTATTGCTGAAAATTCAGCAAATGCAAAGAATGATGAAGCTAACATGGCTCAAGATTTTTGGGCATGTGTTGTTACATGTCATTATGATGCTTCTTTACATTCTAAATGTATGGTTGTGAGTGAGGCTGATTCGGATTGGTTCTTTGATAGTGGTGCTTCAAAGCACATAACATCATGCAAAAGATTTTTTGCCTCTTTGAAAGATGCACCTAAAGGAGGACATGTGGTGTGTGCAAACAATGCCTCTTATCCTATCATTGGAGTAGGAGAAATTGAGCTTACGGCTGCAAATGGAGGTGTGATTCTCTTGAAAAATGCATTGTATGTGCCCGGTATCAAGAAGAACTTAATTTCAGTTCCGTTGATTGCCAAAGCTGGACTTCATGTACACTTTGTTGATGATAAGTGTATGGTTCATGATTTCAGCAATGGCGATGTTATCGTGATGTCTGGTACATTATGTAATGGTTTGTATCGCATGGATACATATAAGAGGGCTTCCTCGAATGCCTTAGTTGCTCATACTTCTTCCATGGCTGAAATGGAGCTTTGGCATGCTCGTTTTGGTCATTTAAACTTCAATAGTTTGCTCTCCTTGCAAAAGAAGGACATGGTTATTGGCTTGCCTACACTTGAGTCCATTGAAAAGCATGCATGTGAAGGTTGCATTCTTGGAAAAATGCATCGTGCTTCTTTTCCAATAGATAGTCACACACACACTACAAGAAAATTGCAACTTGTTCATAGTGATGTATGTGGTCCCGTCAAGACTCCATCTTTTGGGAAGCATGTATATTTTGTTACCTTCATTGATGATGCTACTCACCATACATGGGTGTATCCTATGAAAGCAAAGAATGAGGTATTTTCTTGCTTTAAAGCATTTTTAGCTATGGCTGAAAATTTTTCTTCACAAAAGCTTTTGACTCTACGCACGGATCGTGGTGGTGAATACATGTCACATGAGTTTAATGCTTTTCTTCATGAAAGAGGTATTTCACACCAATGTACGGTGCCATATACACCTCAATAAAATGGTGTTGCCAAGCGTAAAAATAGAACTCTACTTGAAATGGCACGATGTATGGTTAAAGGAAAGCATCTTCCTCATAAGTTTTGGTTGGAAGCGGTCATGTGTGCAAATTATGTGTTGAATCGTTGCCCTACAAAAGCATTGAGAGTCATCACTCCTTATGAAGCTTGGAATGGTCATAAGCCTATGGTTAGTCATATGCGTGTGTTTGGTTGTTTGGCATATGCTCTTGTGCCATCACAACAACGTCACAAAATTGATGACAAGGCAAAGAAATGTATATTTGTTGGTTATAGTGCTGAAAGTAAGGGATATCGGTTGTACCATCCATTAACGAACACAATTATTGTGAGGCGAGATGTGGTATTTGCTGAAAATTCAGTTTTCCCTCTACTTGAATGCAAAAAACTGCTAATAGTTAGCTCACAAGATGTGTTCGATACACTCATGCCTTTGTTCCAAAATGGTGCGCTTGACTATGGCCATGTAGACCAGCCAAATGAGGTTCAAAGGGCTGAAAAATTCCTGCCAAACAGGGTTGAAAATGCAGAGAATTTCCAGCCAAACATGGCTGAAAAAATTCAGCCAAAATTTGCCAAAACTGTTGGAAATTTTCAGCCACATATGGCTGAACATTTGCGTCCAAATATGGCTGAAACTGAGCACGAAATTCAGCCCACGCATGATGTACATATTGAAGATGTTTTACATAATGAACGCATGTCTATCAAGAGTGCACAATCTATGCCAAAGTGGTTGAAACAAACTTTGCAGGACAGCAAATTGAGTGCACCTTTACTTGGTAGAACAAGGTCAAGCTCTCACCATGCATCAAGTAATTTTGTGGATTATTCTCTTATTGCTACAACATGTAATGAAGAGCCCCTTTCTTTTGAAGATGCATGTGACGATCCACAATGGATGAGTGCTATGCAATCAGAAATGGATTCCATACATAGGAATGGTACTTGGGAGTTATGTGAATTGCCAAAAGGAAAGAATGCCATTGGTACAAAGTGGGTTTACAAGATTAAGAGAAAATCTGATGGTAGCATTGATCGCTACAAAGCTAGATTGGTTGCCAAAGGATATGCGCAACAATATGGCATTGACTATGAGGAAACTTTTGCACCTACTTCACGCATGACTACCATTCGTACCGTGGTTGCATTGGCTGCCCATCGAGGTTGGAAAGTGCATCAATTGGACATAAAAACAGCCTTCTTGAATGGAGATTTGCAAGAAGAGGTCTATGTGAAGCAACCTCCTGGATTTGCTATGAAAGGGAAAGAGCATATGGTTTGTCGCTTGCATAAAGCCTTGTATGGTCTCAAGCAAGCTCCACGTGCATGGTATGACAAAATACATAAGCACTTGATTGCTCTTGGCTTCACATGTTGTCCGATTGAAAGCACACTCTATGTACGCAAAAATGGGGCTGATCTTATAGTGCTTGTTCTTTATGTCGATGACATACTCTTGACTGGGTCATGTAATGCAAAACTTGACATTCTTATGGCTGATTTGCAGCATACTTTTGATATCACTAATCTTGGTCTTTTGAGCTACTATCTTGGCATCCAGTTTGTATCCGTTGAGGGGGGAATTGTTATGCATCAAGGAAAGTATGTTGAAAAACTACTTCAGCGTTTTGACTTTGAGGATTGCAAGCCAATTTCCACACCAGTTGAGACAGGATTTAGATTCTCAGTTGAGGATTCCAGTGATGCATTTGACACTTCTCTTTATCAGCAGGCTGTGGGATGTCTTATATATGCATGCAACACAAGGCCGGATATACAGTATGCAGTTTCCCAATTGAGTCGATTCATGCATAGCCCTGGCACTAAGCATTGGCAAGCAGTGAAACGTGTGTTTAGATATCTCCGAGGCACTTTGAGCTTAGGTCTCTTTTATGGCAGAGATGTTCAACCATGCTTGCATGCTTTTACAGATAGTGATTGGGCTGGTTGTTATGATACTCGCGTGTCCACTAGTGGTAATTGCTTTTTCCTTGGAGACTCATGCATATCTTGGTTGAGTAAGAAGCAACCTACAGTGGCGACATCAAGTTGTGAAGCTGAGTACAGGGCAGTTTTCACAGCTACAGTGGAGTGTATATGGTTGAGACGCCTATTGATGGATCTTTGCATGGAGATTGATAGTCAGAGTGCTTTGGCTGTTGCACAAAACCCAGTGTTTCATGCACGGACCAAACATATTGAGGTGCATTATCACTATGTGAGAGAGCACCTTCATGCAGGAGATATTGATTCGGTATATGTGCCTACACAAGATAATGTGGCAAACATATTCACCAAAGCTCTTCCACGGGAAAAGTTTGAAGCTTTTCGCAAAGCTTTAGGCTTGTTACCTTGTGGTGGCTGATCTATCACTCCCTGTATGTGTTCACATCATTCGCTCCAGGGGGGTTTGTTACACTTATGTGTTTCTCGAGTAGCTTTGATGTGAACCTTTTCCCTATACATGGGCACTTTTTACTCTAGTGCTGGCTAGAGGTTTTTTCCCCATGTTACCACATACTTGATACTCTCATATGTGGTGGTACTTTGTACTTAGGGATATTATTCAGCTCTTACTTCAGTTCAGTTCATCGATCAATAGAGAGAGCTATTCCAGCCATCGTCTTCTCCGTGTGTATTGCTGTGTTTGTGCTCCTTGTGTGTGCTTCTTGTGTGTCTCTCGCACTTCTACACACACCCAACAGTTCTCATCTTGTAACTTTCTTCCTTCCACACAATCTCAATATCCTTTTTCTATTGGTGAGGTTTCTTATCATATTGCACTTCCATATTGATGATTCAGTTTCATCCTGGTCTTCCATCTCTGATTCTTCACTTAATTCTTGATTTTGATGTATTTTATACCATTCTTGAGGAGAGATGTCACAGTAGTGCCCATTTCTTAGATTCACTCTGGTTATTCTTCCTTTGCTCTGAAGGTATAAACAATCATTTCCCCAATCTTGCACAATTTGCATTTGTCTCATAAATGGCCTTCCTAGGATAATTTCATATGAAGTAGATTGTGGGAATTCTACTATGGCAAAAGTATGTTCTATCTCTATTCCACATATATCCACAATCACCTTTTCCCATATTCCTAGGGGTTTTTCTATGTGTCCATCTGCAAGTTGCAATCTCATTTTGGTGGGTATTAATTCATTTTTTCCCCATTTTTCCGAGGTTTGTTTAGTCATGATGGCTACTCCTGATCCACTATCCAGAATAGCTTTGGCCTGATTTTTTCCAAATTGTATTTTTAGGGTTGAGTTTCCCTCTTCTCCTTCACAATATCCTCCTATCTTATCAATGGGAATATACCATAATTCCTCCAATTCCTACAGTTGTGGATGAAGATTTTTTGGTATTGTTTCCCCTTTTTTCATTTTGTTTTGTAAGTGAGGATTCTGTTTCATCAATTCTTCCAATGTTGTGTGATATAGAATTGTACATTTTTTTATCTATATTTACCTAGAATGTTATTTGTGGATTTTGTTCTTGATTAGTATTTCCTCTTGTTCTTGTTGCCTATGATTCCTCAACTGTTTTTTGAGAATTATCTAATTCTTCTAATTTGAGTTGTGCTTCTTGTATGATTTGTTTGCATTTTTGCATCCTTTCATGTTCTATTTCTGGCATAGGATAAGCCATTCCGTGGTCTGTAGGATTTGGTCCCTCTTGAATTCTTCCTATATATGCTTTAATCAATGTTTCTAGACTCTGTGAATTTCCTATCCCAGACTGAGTTTGTGTCTTCTGAGAAGGAGTACTGTTTGATTGTTCCCTATTCTCTTCTTCCAAATTTTTACCCATTCTTTTTTTCCTTTCCCATTTCCCTTTTTGTCTATTTTTCTTTCCCTTTTAAACTGATCCTTCATTTTGTTCCTTAGTTGTTTCTTGTTGTTTAGCTTGTGCCCTTGTTATCGCATTTATATTTACTTGGTCAATGTCACTCAATTCTTCTTGCTCCATGATGTTGACTGTTTTCAATGGTATGTTATTAGGTGTGTTTTGTGGTTTTTGAGGATTTTTTGGACAATCCTTTATTAAATGATCCCTGCCACAATCCTTACAATAAGCTCCCTCTATTCTTAATGTAGGAGGTTGTGGGCAGTCTCTAATGAAATGTTCTCCCCCACACCTATAACAAGTTATCTTTGGTCCCACTTCCTTGTATGGTGACCTTGTTCTTGAGTTTCCCTCCTCTATTGGTGTGTATTTAATTGGTACCACATTTGTTGGTACAGGAGGTTCTTGCCCAAGTACAGGTCTTGGTTGCTCAATATATGCTGATTCCCTTTGATTCACATAATCTCTCTCTTTTATGGGTTGTTTATTATAGAAGCATTCCTCCCTGGTATGATTTGTCCATTTTCTCTCTAGTGTACAATATTTGAGTGTTTTCCTATCTTGCAAATGTGGTGGCTTTTGATATGGGCATTGTTGTACCAAATGATTTTCTCCACAATTGTAGCATTTTTTATTTGTGTTTATCCTAGAGTTTATCAAATTGGTTTTGGTGCTTACCTCTAGGGCTTTAGCTATGGCTTGAGCCAATTCTTCTGCTGGTGGGATTTTATCTTCATTTGTTCTAGATTGATCAAATGCTAACAGGTCTTGGCCTCTGTTATCTTCCAAATCTATTGCTTCTTTTACACAAGCTCCTAGGTCACAACATCTCCTATAGTACACTAGGGTTCTTAATTGGGCACTTCTTAATCCTTCTATAAATAGGGATACTTGTCTTGCCATGGAAGGTACTTCTTCTCTGGGACATCTGTCAATGTACTGCTTGAATCTCCTGGCTGCCTCTCTGACATTTTCATCTTTTTGTTGTTTAAAGCTATGTATCAATGTGGCTGTGCTATGTTTTATTCCAGTCTTTGAGAATTCCCCAATGAAAGCTTCTAGGAAGGATTCAATATCTAGGTACATTTCCTTTCTCAAAGGAATGAAGCAAGATAATGGAGGTCTTGTTAGGGTTAGACCAAATGCCTCAAATTGGACTTTGTAATCCTCCACCTCTTCAGCTCTAATCAACTGCCTAAATTCTGTAGCATGAGCATGAGGATCAGAATATCCTTCATATTGGTTTTTCATGCATTTGGCTACCTGATATGGTCTAAGCATTCTACCCTGATTTTGCCAATGATGTCTTCTCCTTAGAGGAAAATCATTAAATGCTTCTTGTTCCTTTTCAAAAGGATTTGGAGAAGTATGTGTTCTTCTACCTTGTTGCTCACCATTACTGTGAATCTCATGTGGTCTTGGCAAGTCTGATTGCCCTAGGTTCTGTTCCCAAGGTCTCTTGTCAGCACATTGCCCTAAGTCATTTGAATTTTCTGGGTCTTGTGAAAAGATGTATACACATCCTTGCCTATCCTCATATCTACCATCTTTGAATTGAGCTACTGGTGTTATGTTCAGGGGAACTTCTAAGTTTCTCAGTCTAATGAGAAACTTATGCATTCCATCCTAATATACATAGGTTCCAAACCTATTTGTGTACATATATTTGAGGATATTTCTATAATCCCCAATTTCAATGGGCTCATTTGTTTCATTTGAATTTTCCATATTGTTTTCTTGCCCTAAATTTTTTTCTTGCACTTCCCCTTCCACTGGCTCTATCTCCTTCCTTCCCAAGTGTTGCTTGGAATGTGTGTATAATTTGTTTCCAGACCTAAGGATCATTCAATTAATTTTCACGATTTTGAGGCCAAAATCGTGTTTTTCATGATCTCCTGGCTAAAATCGTGTTTTCCACGATTTTCTGGCCAAAATCGTTTTTTCAACTATTTCCTGGTCAAAATCGTGTTTTTGCACGATTTTCTGGCGAAAATCGTGTTTTCCACGATTTTTTGGCTAAAATCGTGTTTTCCATGATTTCTTGGTCAAAATCGTATTTTTCCACGATTTTCTTGTGAAAATTGTGTTTTCCACGATTCTGTGTTCAAAATCGTGTTTTCCACGATTCTGTGTTCAAAATCGTGTTTTCCACGATTCTGTGCTCAAAATTGTGTTTATCACGATTCTGTGCTCAAAATCGTGTTTTCCATAATTTTCTTGTCAAAATTGTGTTTTCCACGATGTCCTGATCAAAATCGTGTTTATCACGATTTTGTGTCAAAAATCGTGTTTTCCACGATTTCCTGATCAAAATCGTGTTTATCACGATTTTGTGTCAAAAATCGTGTTTTCCACGATTTTGTGGTCAAAATCGTGTTTTCCACGATTCTGTGCTCAAAATTGTGTTTATCACGATTCTGTGCTCAAAATCGTGTTTTCCACAATTTTCTTGTCAAAATCGTGTTTTCCACGATTTCCTGATCAAAATCGTGTTTATCACGATTTTGTGTCAAAAATCGTGTTTTCCACGATTTTGTTCCCAGACAATTGTGATTGCTCACAATTGTAAATAACACGATTTTCTTATGAAAATCCTGTTTTGGAAATCGCGATTTTGTTTTTAGTTTCAGAGAATTGCGATTTTGTGTTTGACTACAGAATCGTGATTCTGTTAATTTTTTTGAGAATTTTTCAAGTGTTGATTTCAAATTTTTATTTCTTCTATAGAATCGCCTTAACTATTTTCTGACATGCAATAAAAGGGTTTTGTAAAGTCTATCAATTTTTCTCAGAAAATTCAGAAACTAAAAAAATCACGATTTCGTGTTTTTGGTGTTTTTGCTTGTTTTTGTGCTTATTTGTGCTTAATGACCATGTGAATGTAAAGAAAAAATAAAGAAATTTAGGTCATGGTTCCTTACCTTGCTTGCTTTGTCCCAGAAATCTCAAAAAACTTTGCTCTGCAGAAGATCGCGATTCTGATCCTGCTCTCACTCTCTCTCTTACTCAAAAAATGACTTTTCTCTGAAATTCCAAACTTTTATAGTGTTCACAAAATCGCGATTTTGTGCAATTTCCACTAATTTTCACTTTGTCACTTGTCCAATTTCATTTTTCAACAACTTTATGGTTTTAATTCTCAATTGTTCATTCTTTCATGATTAGTCACTCTCATTAGCTCTTGGTGAAAGTCGCGAGTCTGTATTTTTCCACCTCTCTCACTTAATACTCAATCTTCACTGAGTCTTTGGAATTTAATTTTCTTCATTTTCTCAATGTAAATGAAATCTCTTACAATTACCTTTCTCCAAAAAACCCAATTATACTCAAATTTCCCAAAAAAATCTTCTCTTACAGAAAATCGCGATTTTGTGCAGAGAATCGTGATTCTTCTGTATTTCCTATTTTTTGCAATTTTGAGTATTCTTTTCTCTTGTCTCCTTTCAATCCCCTTTACCAATTCTAGTTCAACTGTCAATGACAATTTTTCATCAAAATCACAAAATTATCCAGAAAATCGTGATCCTGTGCAGAGAATCGTGGTTTTTCTGATTTTCTAGTTTTTGGCAAATTTTTTGCTTTCTTACCACCTGGTCTCTTCCACACTTGTCAAAAAAACTTCAGTCCATCTTCCCAAGGAGAAAAGAAAATTTGTTTGATTGTTTTAGTGAATTTTATGAATTTTTTTAGTATTTTACCCTAAATTAAGGTAAACACTTCACTTAGGGTTTCTTGTTTTGTGATCTATTGATCTGGTGTTCCTTGATTGGTTATACTCTCCTATGCTTTGGCTATCAAAACAGTTTATGAGCAAAATCTCCCAAATAAAATTGTGTTAAGAAATGCAAATGTCAATTTTTGCAAAGATAAACTCAAACATTTCTCTTTTCAAGATGCAATTCAGCTTTTCTCAAGAATATTACTTTGACTTGGTCACAAATGGATCTTATCTACTTGCATCTAGCTACTTAACTTGACTTTTCCTTAATGCAATCTTGCCATCTTCCCAAGATCAACAATTTTGCTTAGTACTTGATCAAAAAGCAACCTACAAATGCAAGAATAGACACATTTTACCTTATCATCAGCTTTCTTGATTCATTTTTTCACACACCTGCACTTTACTTCAAGAAAATGTCATGAGCAACTATCAATTTGCAAAAATTTCAACACTTCTTATTCTCAAAAGATTATCTAATGCTTTCTTTTCCCAAAAGACAAACAAAGAAATCTACCTTTTCATGCTTTACATTTCTTGATTAAGGAGTATTACCTTTTCCATGTGTACAATACCATCACATTAGAAGATCCAGCAAGGTCCAACTTCAATGAAGCTTTTGATATACTCCCCGGCAACAGCGCCAAAAAATGTTTGTTATTGATATTTGGAGTTGTCCTCTCCAATCATTTAGCATAAAGAATTAACAATACATCTTTATTTTGTCAATCTTGGAAGTATACATGAGACCACAGCCCCTTCTACATGATAGAATCCAAGAAATAAGAGGTAAATGGCTGAATTTCTGAGAATAATGAAGATGAAGAGGAATTTCTAGGGTTTGGATTATCTTGAGCAAATCTCCATCATTTTCCACAATCTTGGTGTCTAAAGCATGTTATTTCTTCAGCAAAATACATCCATAAAGTCAAAACTCAAAAATGTTACCTGTACCATCCAAACAAGACAATGGCGATTCTGTACAAACAGATGATTTTCATCTTTAGCACCATTTTTCATCAATTTCTCACTCAATACATCAGCAATCAGCTCTCTTCATACATATTCAACAGAAACACACAATAGAAGCTCACAAATCTCCATGGATACACAAAGAATAGACTCACAACTCAAAGAAATCACACAAAGAGGAGAAAACACGATTTCAGCAGGAAACTCTCTCTTCACTTGGATAGCATGTCATACAAAATAACCAACCCTCTCATAATAGAGGAAATTGTCTTATATACATTTTCAAGTGTCCCTTTTCACACTTGAATTTTGCCTCTATTATTCTAAAAATATGCTATCTAGGAGTTTTCAAAAATTCTAGAAAAATTACATAAGATTCTATTCTACATAAGGAAGACTCTTCCTTATTTTTACATTAGTTACATAAATATTTTTACAAGTTTTTGACATTTTACAATTGTTTCTCATCAAAAAATACTACAAAAAATATTTCTTCTAACACTTGGTCAAAAAGCACTCTACAAATGCATAGATAGACACATTTTACCTTTTCTTCAGCTTTCTTGATTCAATTTTTTCACACATCTGCACTTTACTTTCAAAAAATGATATGAGCAACTATCAATTTGCAAGAATTTCAACACTTCTTATTCTCAAAAGATTATCTACTGCTTTCTTTTCCCAAAAGACAAACAAAGAAACCTACCTTTTCATGTTTCCATTTCTTGATTAAAGAGTATTACCTTTTCAATGTGTTCAATACCATCAACAATAGAAGGTCCAACTTCAATAAAGCTTTTGCTTTACTCCCCGGCAACGGCGCCAAAAAATGTTTGTTGTTAACCTTTGGAGTTGTCCTCTCCAATCATTTTAGCATAAAGAATCAACAATACATCTTATATTTGCCAATCCTGGAAGTATACAAGAGACCACAGCCCCTTCTAGATGATAGAATCCAAGAAATAAGAGAAAACTGTCTGGATTTCTGAGAAATAATGAAGATGAAGAGGAATTTCTAGGGTTTTGATTATCTTAAGCAATACTACATCATTTCCAATGATCTTGGTGTCTAAAGCATGTTATTTTCTTAGCAGAACACAATCATGAAGTCAAATCTCAAAAATGATACCTGTAACCTTCAGACGAGACAATCGCGATTCTGTGGAAATTGACGACTTCCATCTCCAGCATCATTCTTCAGCAATTATTCACTCCATACATCAAGAATCAACTCTCTTCATACACATTCATCAGAAATACACAATAGAAGCTTGCAAATTCCATGGATACACATACATTAGACTCACAAATCAAAGAAAGTACTTGAAAGGAAGAATCACGATTTTCTACAGGAAACTCTTCTCATTACTAGGATAGCATCAATTACATTTAACCAACCCCCTCAAAATAGAGGAAATTATCTTTTATACATTTTCCCTTTTCACACTTGAATTTTGGTCCCTTTCCTTTCTAACCTAAAAATATGCTATCTAGGAGTTTCCAAAAATTGTAGAAAAATTACATATGATTCTAATTTACATGAGGAAGACTCTTCCTCATTTTTACATCATTTGCATAAATATTTCTACAATTTTTTATCATTTTACAACTATTTCTCTTCAAAAAATGCTTCTTCTAACACCCACCTAGGAACAAAAATTATCATTCTCAAGCCCATCGATACAACATGGCTATGTGTCAGACTAAGGGTTCCTCTCCTAGCATCATTGATCAAGGACCATTTATTTTAGTAGAGCTAGGAAAAGGTGCAACCTCTAAGACAATTAGGGCATTGATTGATTCAAGAGTAGCAAATAGTGCTATTCGGTATTCCTATTTTGAGGACATGGATTTGTTAATAAACCCTATTGAGGCTTACCTTATAGGATTAGGATGTGTGGAAACCCCTTTGTGTACCTAAGTCACAAAGCCTTAGGGACTTGTGCCAAAGAGACTAAATCTCATTTGCCACACAAGTGCATATAGTGGTGGATTAACACATGCTTAATTATCAATCTAAAGAACCGACCTAACCAAGTGTATGAGGACATGTGCACACGTGATGGAAAATGAAGTGGTTCAGCTAAAATGCCTGAGAAAATACTGATCTACCTCCATAACTCACTTAACCTCTGAAAGTGTCTACCGTGATACCTCTTTCAATAGTTTTCACAAATTCAAATGTTTCTGCTAGCTCTGAACTTTGAATATGGCCAATAGCAGGTTTATTTCGAAGCTCTCGACGACACGCATGTACTGGTGGTATTTTCACTTGAATCTGACAATCGCTCTTCACGTTATGACCAAAATAGTGAATGGCGGGAAGACACCCGCTCACTCCACAACTCCTAGTTGCTCACACACACACTACAGTAGCTCAAAAGTTATGGGAAGGGATAGATATGAGTCCTACACAGACATTCCAAGCTTCACACACACACAAAAGATCATAGAGAAGATGAAAATCTGAAAGAAAGAAGCAAATTCGAAATTCAGGAGCTCTCCTTCTTCACAATGGCAAAAAGTCTTTACAAAGAGTCACAAAGTGACTTATATACATGTGCCCTAAAAATGGTCCTTTCACACAAGTGACCGGCACTTTATTGACTAATCTCTCTTCTCCTACTATTTTACAAGAAATATATTACAATGACTTGGGATTCTAGAGGACTCCTCTAGTGCATTTACATGGCTTTTTAGGGAATTCCTAAGATTTTGAAGAAGAAAAATATGCCCATTAAATTGAAAATTTTGGAGCTCCCCTTTTGTGCCTCTTTGCTCTGCAACACTCTCCCCCTCTTTGTCTCTGTCATCCCTTGACAGGCTTTTGCTTTTCGTTTATAGCTTGTATAAGGCTTCTGAATACACGCAACCAATGGTCGAAGAAGCGATAAGGACTGTCAGGCAATTTGTTACTTTATCCGAGGTATGTCCTTTGCTTCTCTCTGCCCCTTGGTTTTCTGTACATCACAAATTTGGGTTGTTGTATTAAGTCGGGTTGCCGCGCACGCCATCAGTGGAAGGATTAGGATATGCCAGATATCTTCTTGCACTTCTTCATGGATACTTTTTGGCCTTGATCCACCCTTGTCACGTACATACTTTCTGTCATTATATTGTCTTGAGCCTGTTCACCTTTTGCTACCGCACGCCTTAATTTGTTGACCTCTACTCTCTTTTAAGAGAGCATGACATTTTAAAGGTCCTATTTCTGAATCTTCTTTGTCATCCTTTAGGACCTGTTCCATTTCTTCTCACCGCATGCATCAAGTGGACGAGGAGACACATAGGACCTTCAGACAATTGGTTATCTTATCTGATGAAGAGTCCATTGGCTTGACTTTACCCCATCCTCTGGTGCCTATCGGTGATCAGCAAAGAAGATTGGTGTGACATATCATGAACTCTTTCCATTGGCTTGACTTCACCCCATCCTCTAGTGCCTGTCGGTAATCAGCAATGAAGCTTGTTTCATAGGCCACCAGTCTTGCATTAAGATTGGAAGTCATTTTTACGAAAATCTCTGAATCAATTTCAAAGAAGCCGGTGAAAAATGCTTCTTCAAAAGTCTGCATATATGTGCTTGGCAAGAACATAAGCCGTGAATAGAATGCCATAATTGTTAATCGGCTCGAGATAGTCGAGAGCTCAAAAACAAGTGCTTTGGATCCCTGAGTAATGCCTATGAAATTCAAGAAAGTATATTTGGCATGCTGGAAAACTTTGATGACTGTAAGTAGCATGCTTAGAATCTTATTAGTCATTTTGACTGCCAAATCAGGTACGGTGGCATAGCGAGCAATCCAAAAATTCCATGGTTTTAACCATGTATTCTTCAGTCGATAGATAGTTATGCGGTGGACTTGGTAATAGTGAATGGGGTAGTTCCAATGGCAGTCTTGTAAGCGACTCGGAAGGCCCAAATTGCATGATGCAATTGTTTGTCCCAATCTGACCTTCCACTATTGACTATCTTTGTCAATACTTTGCATAACACCTTATTGGAACTTTCAGCTTGACCATTGGCTTGAGGGTGGTATGGGGCTGATTTTTTATGGATCACCAAGAATTCATTCATTAAAGACTCTATTACTTCATTAATGAAATGCGTTTCTTGGTCACTCACAATCTCAATTGGTAATCCGAAACGAGTGAAAATGTGCTCAAAAAGAAACTTGGTAGTGGTCTGAGCATCATTCTTTCTAGTAGCCTTTGCCTCCACCCATTTTGTCAAATAATTTGTGGCTACTATGATATATTCGGAATGTGACCCTTTGGCTGGTGGGTTAATGGGTCCTATGAAATCAATACCCCATTTGGAAAAAGCTCTAGCGCAAACCATAGGTCTCAATGGCATGTCATCTTGCCGAATCGGGTATTTGGACCTTTGGCATTTCTCGCAACTTCGTACATAGGTGTCCGCATCCATATGTAGAGTTGGCCACCACAAGCCCGCGAATAGGATCATTTTTACAATTCTCTCGGCGGAAAAATGACCTCCTGCAGCACCTGCATGTGCTATCTCTAATATGGGTAAGTACTCTCCTTAATGCACACATAAACGTAAGTGATTGTCTTTTCCCCTCTTAAATAATTGTCTGCCCATAATCACATAATCCTTACTCATTTCCTCTAAGGATCGTTTCCTTGTTAAACTGATTCCTTCTTCATGTTTTCGTGTTTTTAGGAATTTCACTAATGTCTCACTCCATTTGGGGGCTATTGTAGAGAAAGGTAAAGATGCATGATCATCGGGTATGGTTTCTTAGCATTCTGTGCAATTATCAGGCCAGTATACTCCTAGTCATTTCAATTCTCTTAGAGTTCCATGAATTCCTTTGTGCGTCCTCCATTTGTTTACGTGGGCTTGTTCAATAAACTTCATTTGTTTGTCTTCCTCAACACATCTAGATAATACACTGTTGGGTTCCTTATGGTACACACTTCCTGCAATAATGTGCAAGTTACGTGATTGCTGAATCTCCTATTTAATTTCTTTATTAATTGAGTGTTGTGGGCCATGAGTGAGTATTGGAATTAGCTTCTCTGCCCACTTTGGGCACACTTCCAAATTAAACAGGTAAGTGTCTGGCAGATCGTCTGGTACTCCACTTGGTGGTTCTCCATGTGTTAATTTAGAGAGGTGATCCGCTCTTATATGGGTATTCCCCTTTTTCACTATTACTTCAAAGTCGAATTCCATCAATAACAAAAACCATCTCATAAGTATTCCTGTGTTACAAGGCTTATTGACTAGGTACAATAAGGCTTGATGATCTATGAAAAACTTGAATTTGTTGGCTAACAGATAATGTTTGAATTTCTTTACAGCGTACACCATTCCTAATCCCTCTCGCTCCGTAGTTGTATAGTTTCTCTCGGCTTGATTTAGTTGTCTACTCGCATAGGCAATTGGGTGATGTAACTTTCCCTCATCTGCCGGCTAAGCTAAGATGCATCCTATTGCGTGATTTGAAGCATCCACATGAATATGGAAAGGCTTGTTCCAATTCGGTGTTTTCAGAATTGGGGCCGTGCTAAGTCGCCTTTTTAACTCGTTAAATACCTTTTTGCATTCATCAGTCCAAGTGAATTGGGTCAGCAATCCATACAAGGGTTTGGCAATTATGGTGTACATGTGGATAAATCGACAGTAGTATCCACAATGTCCCATAAATGCTTGTACTTCTTTTGCATTCTTCGGTCTAGGGAGTTCTAAAATGACCTTGATCTTGTCTTCATCTATAGATATTCCGTTTCTAGACACTATGTGTCCTAAAATCTTCCCTTGTCTGACCATCAAAACACACTTCTCAAGGTTCAAGCATACTCTATATTGTCGACATTTATCAAATATTTTTCGTATAGGTAGAACGATGACTGACTTGAGCGGTGCTTCCTGTTGATGATATGACACTTCTCCCGCTAGTTAGAACTCTTCCTGACCTCAAGTTCATTCACCCTCCTGGGGCTCTCTTGACCTCTAAAACTCTCCCTAAGTGGATAATCAAATGCCTCAATTTCACCCTTGAAAATACTCAAAGTGTTCTGGACGATACCACTTTGGCGATACTGCACTAGGCGATACCAGGTTGTTGATGATACGATACCACTTCAAGACACAATATGATACTAGTCTTTGTCATGATACGATACCAAGTATGCTCACGATACGATACTTGGAGAATCCATGATACGATACCAGAAGACTAGACGATATGATACTATGGGCAATAGGCAATACGATACCACCCAAAGTGACGATACGATACTACAGTAGGGCATGATACAATACTGGAAATTCTGACGATATGATATCAGTGCAGCTAGCGATACGATACCGTGAAACCGCACGATACGATACCAAAATTAGCACGATACGATATTGGAACTCTCACGATACGATACCACTTTTTGGACGATACGATACCAAAATTTCTCACGATATGATACCAGAAAGGTCGCAATATGATACTGGAAAGTGAGGTGATACAATACCGCTAGGTCAACGATACGATACCGTGACCGAGACGATATGATACCAAAGTGGACTGCGATACAATACCACTTGGCAAATCACGATCGTGATACCAACTAGGCGATAGGATTCCAAAAATGGTATCATGATACCACAGTTCGTAACCAGCGATACAATACTTTGACGAGTATCGCGATACAAGGGAATTTTTGGTATTGCCATACCAAAAACTCAATCGATCGCGATACTCTAGCAAAATCACTTCCAAATTCAAAAATTTTTTTCACGCCCTGGTTCTTCTCTCACCCCTCTTCACTCCTAGACCTCTGTTTCACAAATAGAACTCCTCAAATCACTCTGTCCCACCCCGCGATACCATCCGAGCCTTTAATCACGTGTGAGTGCAATTTTTCAAAGTTTTTGAGATTAACTTTTGCATGTACCTTACCTTGAGGTGGTTATGCTTGGGCCTTGAGCTTACTAGGTAAGTGTGGGGGCTCTGTTTGCACGATACCAAACTGGCGATACCATTCGCTGCTCTTAGATGATACCACACTGAAAGCAAGTATCAAATGAACTTCTATTTTTGGCTTTTATAGTTCTTGGTGACTAAAGCCTACACTACACTAATTTAGCAATTTTTTTGGGAATTTTCTTGATAATTTTGGCTTACTCCAACTCCACTTCTCTTCCTAACCTAACCCTTACTCTTTCTCCTCTCTCTCTCTCTCTCCAAACCCTAAACCTAAAAACTCATTACGCATACCTCCGGGATGCGAAGTAACAAGTTCTGAAGCGTCCGACTACTTGCCACTAAACGAATTCACTCCTACAAGTAGGATTTCATCACTCTAGAGCTATAACCATCACGAAGGCACCTTGGTCGAGTGTGTTCCCTAGCAACGGTGCCAAAAACGTGTGTACCTAAGTCACAAAGCCTTAGGGACTTGTGCCAAAGAGACTAAATCTCATTTGCCACACAAGTGCATATAGTGCTGGATTGACACATGCGTAATTATCAATCCAAAGAACTGACCTAACCAAGTGTATGAGGACATGTGCACACATGATGGAAAATGAAGTGGTTCAGCTAAAATGCCTAAGAAAAGACTCATCTACCTCCATAACTCACTTAACCTCTGAAAGTGTCTGCCATGATACCTCTTACAGTAGTTTTCACAAATTCCAATGTTTCTCCCAGCTCCAAAGTTTGAGTATGGCCAATAGAGGTTCATTTCGAAGTTCTCGATGAGACGCATCTATTGGTGGTATTTTCACTCAAGTCTGACAACCGCTCTTCAAGTTATGACCTAGTGAATGGCAGGAACACACACTCACTCCACAACTCCTACTTGCTCACACACACACTACAACAACTCAAAATTGATGGGAAGGGATAGATATCAGTACTACACACATATTCCAATCTTCACACACACACAAAAGATCATAGAGAAGATGAAAATCTGCAGGAAAGAAGCAAATTTGAAATTCAAAAGCTCTCCTTCTTCACAATGGCAATCAGTCTTTACAAAGAGTCACAAAGTGACTTATATACATGTGCCCTAAAAATGGTCCTTTCACACAAATGATCGGCACTTTATTGACTAATCTCTGTTCTCCTACTATTTTATAAGAAATATATTACAATGACTTGGGATTATGCATCTAGAGGACTCCTCTAGTGCATTTACATGGCTTTTTAGGGAATTCCTAAGATTTTGAAAAATAAAAATATGCCCATTAAATTGAAAATTTTGGGGCTCCCCTTTTGTGCCTCTTTGCTCTGCAACACCCTTGCATGGGCAAGGTGAAAATTCCCATCTTGATTTAGAATGTTCCTATGACAATCAAAGTGCTAGTATGCCATGGTGAAGATTGGATCTATGATCAGACAATCAACTTAAACCTAAGAAGTCCACTTCTTCATGTTTGGGTACATGAGCAATGCATTACAATCAAATTAGGGAATTTCATTATCATTGATCTAAGTATCAGACATGCTCTTAGTTCTTCTAAGACTAATCTTGTAGAAAAAGATGTTGTATGTGTCCAAAGCTTTGTGATGCAGAAGGATGCAACCATAAAAGAACAAGCTCAAGAGCCACTAGATCATCACATAAAAACACACACAAGAAGTTTTTGTAACTAAATCATCACATAAGTTCTTTTCTAGAACAACTTGGAAATGGGTACCTAAAAAGTTCCATAACCAAGTTAAGACAACATCAACAACCATGTATGATCCGAGAGGTCAATATTGTAATCCCATAAGGGAGTTCTAGATATTCAAACATTGTAAATTACCCCCTAAACCACCCATGTAATATACGTTTACACTATTAGAAGCATGACAAGCTAATTCATTGCCCGGGTATGCATCTAGGTTGTACACTAACTCACATCCTCACTACATCACACATTCATCACTCATACAATCACTAACTCCACACGCATGGTTCAGGGAGACATGTTGGTATTGTAAAGGGAACAAGGCCTCACCAAGTTTCTTAGACAATATTAATATGGTTCTTCTTATTATAACAGATCGACAAAGAATATCATTGCTATTGGTAAGCTATGTCTGAAATAGGCACCGGTTCCCAACCATTGGACATCAGTAACATGCGAATAGAAAGGCCAGTAAAATTCAAGCCATGGAGATTTGTTGGAGATAAACGTCTGCGGAAGCACGCGAACAGTACAAGGAAGGAGAAGAAGCTTGGAGCACAACACACAATACTAAATGTATTACTAGAGAATGTACAAAGATAAGTAGCCCATTAGGGCAATAGACCTATATACAAGCCGGGGGAAAAAAACCTCCTAAAGAGGGAAAAAAGTACCCCGGCGGTCTTAGAGCATTCACACACATCACTACCTAAATATATCAACAAATCCCCCCTGGGAGTGATGCGGTGAACAAGTAGCTGACACTCATGTATAAGGAAGTGCCAAGCTATGCGGAAATCACTCCACAAAAGGAAGTAAGCCCAAAGCTTTGCCGAAAGCTTCAAACTTCTCCCTAGGCAGAGCCTTCGTGAAAAGGTCTGCAATGTTCTCCTGCGTGGCACATATGCCAAGCTGATCTCCCCAACAGAGAACCTCTCCTTGACATAATGATAATGCACCTCAATGTGCTTAGTGCGAGCATGGAACACAGGGTTCCTCGCAACTGCCAATGCGCTCTGACTGTTAGTAAAGATGGTGGTGGCAGAAGACTGACTAACACCCAAATCAGCCATAAGGCGTCTGAGCCACACACACTCAACAGTCGCTGTGAAAGCTGCCCGATACTCAGCCTCACAACTAGAAGTGGCCACAGTAGGCTGCTTCTTGCTCAACTAAGATATACATGAGCTACCAAGCATGAAGCAAAAGCCACTAGTGGAAACACGAGTGTCATAGCAACCAGCCCAATCAGAGTCAGAGAAATCATGCAAATTTGGCGGTAGTGATCCCCCCTTGGGATAAAACAACCCAAGTAGTCGAGTACCACTCAAGTAGCGAAAGATGTGCTTAACCGCCTGCCAATGCTTGACTCCTGGGCAATGCATAAACCTGCTTATCTGTGAGATAGCAAACTGAATATCTCGTCGAGTAATGCATAAGTAAATCAAGCATCCAACAGCTTGCTGATAGAGAACAACATCAAATGCATCTCCAACATCATGAAGACTCAATCGTAAACTTGTCTCCATAGGAGTGGCAATAGGCTTACAGCCTTCAAGGCCAAAATGCTGCAATAACGTGTCAATATATTTCGTTTTACACAAAGACATTCTGCCATCAACTTGCAAAAACTGAATGCCCAAATAGTGATGCAAATGCCCCAAATCAGACATCTCAAATGAGGCATGCAAATCAGCCTTAAAATCAGCAATATGCCTCTCAGGAGGACTAATGAGGAGCATGTCATCAACATAAACCACAATGGTCAGAAGTACATCATTAGCACGCTTAACATATAAGGTGCTTTCAGTTGGACTGTTCTCAAAACCATGTGCAATCAAATGGGCATGTATCTTTCATACCAAGCACGTGGTGCTTGCTTTAAACCATATAATGCCTTCTTTAACCTACACACCTGGTTTTCATGCCCTTTCTACACAAAGCCACGGGGCTAAAAAACATACACTTCTTCATGCAAGTCACCATTTAGAAATGCAGTTTTAATGTCCAACTGATGTACATTCCAACCATGATGGGCTGCAAGTGCACAGATGCTCCGAACAGTAGTCATACGGCATGTAGGTGCAAAGGTCTCATCAAAATCAATGCCTCTTTCCTATGCATAACCCTTTGCAACAAGCCTAGCCTTATACCTATCAACTGTACCATCAGGTTTACACTTCAACTTGTATACCCACTTAGTGCCAATGGCCTTCTTGCTAGGAGGCAAGTCACATAAAGACCAAGTACCATTCTTCATTATTGCATCATATTCAGATTGCATAGCAGCCATCCAATTTTTTGAATTTTGAGCTTTATCAAATGAAACAGGCTCAGTCTCATCACAAAGACTAGATGCAGGCATATCATAGCAATCTCATGCAAAAGAGGCACTATGAGAGCCTGATCAAGTACGATATGACATAGGTGCATCTAATTTGTTGTCACACAAGGTCTGCACCAGCCATTTTGGCATAGTTCTTGCCTGCTCAATATTAGCTCTCTCATCAATAAGAGCATCATGTAAATCTGCATCAGAAATGGAATGATCTACATCATCATATGAAACTTGCAAAGGCTAAGAAGTTGCCTCATTAGGACCAGCACTAGACTGTCCACCTGTAAAAAGAGGCAGCAAAGTATCATACATGTCTTTGGAGCTAACAGATGTCTCCTTAGTACATGAAAGCAATGGCTGAATAGCATCTTCCACAAAAACAACATCACGGCTAACCAGAATGCATTTAGTCTGTGGATGATACAAACGATAGCCTTTACTTTCTGAACTGTACTCAACAAAAATACATTTTACTGCTTTATCATCCAATTTTCTACAATGTTGTTCAGGCACTAATGCATATGCCAAACAACCAAAAACATGCAGATGAGCAATAGATGGCTTGCGGTCATGCCAAGCCTTATATGGAGTGATAGACTGCAGTGCTTTGGTGGGACACCTGTTAAGTACATATGCCACACACATGACATCCTCAAGCCAGAAACTATGTGGTAAAGCTTGGCTCTTGACCATACACCTCGCCATCTCCATGAGTGACCTGTTCTTTTGTTCAGCAACTCCATTCTGTTGAGGTGTATACGGCACTCTAAACTGGTGTTTTATCCCACGTTCAGCCAGAAATGCATTAAAATCAAAAGACATATATTCCCCCCCTCGATCAGAACGGAGGGTGCCCATTTTACATGCTGATAGATTTTCAGCCAAAACCAAAAACTGTTTGAAGCACATGAACACTTCGGACTTTGCCTTCAATGGATATACCCATGCATGCCTAGAAAAATCATTGATGAAAGTCATGAAGTAAAGATAATTCCCAAAAGAAGGTGTCTGCATAGGACCACATACATCACTATGTACAAGCTGCAATTTCTGAGTAGCCCGAACTGAACCATCTTTTGGAAAGGACGAACGTTGAATTTTGCCCAAAATACAGACTTCACAAACATGTTTTCCAGGTGCCTCAAGTTTGGGCAAAGAGTATACCATTTCAGATTTTTGCAGGCGTAGCAAACTAGCAAAATTCAGATGACCAAAGCGTGCATGCCAAAGCTTTGCATCTGACATAGCCTGAGAATCATTTACTACACATGCCAAATCATTTACAGATCTTTCATAGTCTATGAGCTTATACAACCCACGACATAAAATGCCAGAAGCAATAACCACATCAACATTTGATAGATCATGAACTGTACACCTGTCATCAACAAATTTCACAACCAAGCCAATCTTGGCTAATGCAGAAATTGATAACAGGTTCTTCTTGATCCTTGGCACATATAATGCATCTGAAAAAGTGAAATAACTACCATCAGCAGTAGTCAAAATGATCTTACCAACTCCCATAACAGGATAAGAGGAGTTGTTGGCGCATGTAACTATATTCCCTATAGGGGCAGGCTCAAGTGAAGAGAAGAAACTACGCTGCGAGGTAATATGTTTGGTCGTTCACTGTCAAAATACTGGCAAACATCTGAGTCTATTGCAGACATGAACTGCTCATGAGAAGATGGTTCAAAACTGCAGACAGTAGTACATGCCCATTCTTCTTCCTACACAAGATTAGTAGACTCTCTTTTTGGTGTAGAGGCCTCTACAACAACCATTCCAGCCTCTTTCTTCTTTGCCTCTTTAGCAGCCAGTTTTGGACAGTTCTTTATGATATGATCATTCCCTTTACAGTACTTACAAAACAATTTCTGCTTTTCTGATTTCTTCTCATTATTATCTTCCTTCTTCGAATGTCAGAATTAGCAGATTTCTGCTTACTAGTTGAAGAGCTCCATTTTCCTTTGCCCTTCTGACTAGCCAGGAAAGCTTGATCTGCAACTCGCATAATGGACCTGTTATGCCTGGATTGATCTTCCTGCAACAGAACGGAGGCTAACTCCTCAAATGATAAGGCATTTGGATTGCATTTCATCATCAACCGAAGAGTAGAAGCAAAACTCTGATATGAATCAGGAAGACCATTTAGAATGGTCTGCACAAGTGAGCTATGTGGTATAACCTCATCAGTAGAAATCAACTATTCCTTCAAGTCTTTGATCTTTGTTAAGAAGATGTCCATAGAATCACATTCATTCATGTGCTCACTCTCCAACTGTTTTCGGAGGTAAGGAACACTCCTAGCTTGGTACAATGTGGTAAGTGTATCCCAAGCATCCTTAGCTGTTCTGTGAGAGCGAATGTGAGGAATAATGGCACATTTGATAGACAAAGCTATCAATGCATGTGCCTGGGCATCTCTGCCATCCCAGGGAATCTGCTCTGCAGTAGGTGCAACAGAAACCGTAGCACAAACAGGAATATGCAAAATATCACCATCTTCGACACCTTCTGCATCAGCTTCAGTACCTGCAGTTGTAACAGTTGCAGGTGTGATAGGACGTTTTTTGACACCCTGCACAATGTTCCACAATCCTTTTGCAACCAACACATGTCGCATCATATAAGCCCATAACGGGTAGTTGGTACCATCCATCTTATCCTCAACAACCAACATACGGAATACATCACTACTTTCAGCAATGGCCAGTGACTAAAATACCTTGATGTAGAAAATTGACTGTATCTCAAAAATTTGGACAGAACTACCCAGATGAATTCCGCTAGACTTGTAGCAGACTTTGAGACGCTTATACTGGCGAGCAAAAACTGGTATATACCTTTGGCACACAAAGATGAAATAGCCTGCACAAGCATTACGATAATGTGTTCGGAGGCCGAAACGAGCTCAGATCGCGATTTCGGCATGACAAAGCGAAGTGGTTTTGATCTCAAAAACACCCTGAGTATGCTCACCAAAATTCATGCAATTTTGAGACTGCAACCGGAGGAGTGTCGACGGCGCCCTAGATGAAGCGATGACCTACTCTGTTACCGATTGTTGGCGATACATGTCTGCGGAAGCACGCAAACAACACAAGGAAGGAGAAGAAGCTTGGAGCACAACACACAATACTGAATGTTTTACTAGAGAATGTACAAAGATAAGTAGCCCATTAGGGCAATAGACCTATATACAAGCCGGGGGAAAAAAACCTCCTAAAGAGGGAAAAAAGTGCCCCGATGGTCCTAGAGTGTTCACACACATCACTACCTAAATATATCAACAAGATTCATTCCAATCCAAGCCCCCCCCGGATTCAAATGGTAAAGGTTAACCCCCACTCACATTGTTTCAACGAATTAGCAAGACCTCTTGGAAATGCGACCCACATCTAGGAATCATAATGCGAATTTAATGATGTGTGGGGAAAATACCTGCTTTTACCTGTGAGTTCAAGCAGCTCCAAAACACATCGAAGCTTCAACCTACATGGCAGAGAGTTGGACTAGAAGACTATCTCAATGAACCCTTTCCAAAGACAAATTTCTTAAGGTCTTACTATCTGATCTTCACTTTACAACCAAGTAATGTGAAGGATGTTCTTGGAACATTTGTCATCCCCTCCCTGATCCACAACAATGAGATGAGGAAGTTCAAGCTTACCTTTGAATTTAGTATGAGAGGCCCTCAACATTCATGGCATGCATGTACCATCAAAGAAGGAGGTTCTAGTATCGGACAACATGAAGAACTCAAACATAATGAATCTCAAGGACATAGTGGCTATGACATCAAATATTTCAGTACCTTTTTTATCATGTATGTAGCATTTGCTTTCCCTAGTCAAGATTGTTTTATTCAACCACAAAAGTGAATATGGCTTAGTCTTTAATTAGTGAAAACATCAAAGTTAACCATCCGCCTCCCATATGGATAATCGAGCAACTCTACGCAGCCAGTAACTGATGTTTCCACAAACCCATATTGAATGGGTCTTGAGCCATTATACGCATCATGTATAAATGCTTATTCTATGGTGTACCAATCCAAAGGGCTTTAACTTGGTCTAGGATTCAGTATTTCAAGAGTGGAAAAGCCTCCTCACCCCTGCCAAAGAGAATGAGAAGAACCATACAATGTGCACAACCACAAGGTGCAACTCTAAATCCCCATATTCCATCGACAAGTGAATGAGTAGTGCCACATTTCAAGATCCACCTCCCATGATGCAATAGTGATGGAGGATCTTCTACAAAACTGACTACCCCATCCTTACCCACTCAATTTGAGTTCCAAGTTCTTGTAGGATCAGAAAAATCAGGTATTTGACTTTGATCAATTTCTTCATGACGTAACGTTAATCGATGTAGACATAGCATTTGAAACACAACACAAGACAAAACAACAAGCAACTAGGGAAGCTTGCCAACAAGGCACTCACACGCAAGCACGAGAAAGACAAGAGTGGGACAAAGAAGAAGAATACAAAGGAGCTCGCCTACACATCCAAACTCTAAATATTATGAAAAATGATGGAAGACATTCATGCAAGAGGCAGAATTTCAATGAGAAGTAGCTGAGTACTCATGGAATAGCTCTTAGAAGACGAAGGCATTGACCAACATTTCATCGAGTCATTACAAATTTTAACAGAGACTTGTGGTATCATTCAAGCAATCGATCACATGTTACAGAGACCCCAAGTCCAATACAATGAAGGACACATCCATGCATGACAAAGGTACAAAAAGAACATTTAGATACGGATTACTATAGCAGAAGCAACCATGTCTGCCAAAGTTACAATTGAAGCAATCACCACCTCTACCTCCCTAACTATTATAGAACCATCAATGTGACCATAGAAACTTAGGTACAAACCCCACCCATTTCGCCCATTAGAACCCCTAAATTTCAACCCATCACCATCCCAAAAGCCATCACCCAACCAAAAAAACCCACCTTCCACACCCCACCTCATTCCTCAGCTAGGACTAAGGATGTCATATTTCTCACTGAAATAACCATTCTAGTTACCATCTTCATGTTCTGCAACCCTATTTCCCACTCATAATGTTTCTCCTCTACCACCAACCCTTTATGCCATACCATCTCCACCATAGGATCCATACCTCAAATTGTCTTTGGTCATCCTGCCACCCAACAATTAATAATGGGTCACCGAGCCCCCCACCCAACTATAATAGTTCACCTAGCCTCGCAATCAACCCAATCTCATTTCCCACTGATGCCCTACTCTTCCCCATTATCATCCTTGTTCCCACCACAAGCCCCTCCAACTTCACTCCCACCTATTCTCCAACCTTTTGCTTCATTCTTTAACTCTACCCTCCAATCCTGAGCACAACCTCCTTCTTGGTGGGATAGCTCTTCCCAACATCTACAACCATCAACAACATCATAATTTTTCACAGAGACAACACACACAAAACCCACCATCCATGTGTTTATGGTGGAGAACTCATGCACTTCCATGTCCAAAGTTATGGACATATCACGCCCCATGACACCTCCCCACCCCCCACATTTCATCCTTCCCCAATCCCCCCTCCACAAACCTCACCTACACCCACCACACCATTTTTTGCACTAGTCACTCTTCCTATTTCCCATCCCCACTCCCTTCCCCCTTGCAATAATCTACATACATGCTACATCCATCAATGTAGATACACCTATTACTTCAATGATTGATTGTGCCAATCACCTAAGGCACGAGTATTAGCATCTTGCAATGCACAACCAAACCCTTAATGCGTATTCTACAAACTTGCAACAAAGAATCTCCAAGCTCGAGTCAAGCAACTCCAAATTACAAGACCACTATCACTCTTCACAATAATCACACAACAAATTAGAGTCTAAGATTCAAAATATGGATAAGGAAGTTTCATAAAGCATATAAAGCCATTTACAAATCCAATTGGAACATAACACCAAGCTCCAATGCAATATGGCACTCCTAGAAAGACACTTAGCAGCAATACTATTGAAGATAGATGTACAATCTCATTTTCACATGAGCTATGCTTGGATAAATTTACCAGATATAAAGATAAAGGAAAAGAAGAGAAAAGAAAAAAAGAAAAAAAAAAGTCTAGTCAAAATTCATGATGAGTAAAAGATACAATATCTGCCTTGTAGTAAGTGGCATGTAGTGGGCAATCAAATGAAAGTGGTGAGTTAAGAAGGAGGCACAAAATTCTTCACATGCTCATTTGTTATAAAACTGGAGTGGGAGCACATTCTAAATAAGGTGAGAAAGATGCAAACGCTCCCAATAGTCGGATCTGGTCATTTTGTCATTTTGTCTTCCCATAGACTCCTTCTAATCGCACTCCATTTTGTACATAGCTCTGTTGTGAAGCTCATATCTCAGTCTATATGTAGCCATTGCTTGCATTTAAACACTCATTGGAAAGCTTATCTTGTGCACTTTCTATATCTCAAATATCTCCTTCAAAGATTATATATTATGTGAGATATCAGTCAAAGCATGAAGTCTAGTTTTTTAGCATACCTGTGTAGATAGGTAGTCTATTTTGGTCGGTTAAGTTTCCCAACCAAAATGCACAGGTCCATTTGAGTTTCGTATTGAGAGGAGCAATCTATCTAAGGTGCAGCTGTTTGTCCAAGTGCTGGACATACAAGGGTTCACTACACATTTTTGTTGCACATAGGAGAACTCATTCTCCACAGTTGGTATCAGAGCAAACTTGGTGCTAAAGCTTCATCAATAAAGTTGGAGTTAAAGAAAAGCAAAAGAGGAGCTAGAAAACAAGGGGGAGCTTCACAAACACAAGAGCAAAGGACAATATACTATTCGAGGTAAATCTTAAAGTTTTTGATAGTCTTCAATGGCTGACTTGGGTCAACAAGGAGAGAAATTGGATAAGGATAACTATCGCGTGTGGAATTTTAGAATGAACAACTACCTAATGGGCAAAGGCTTGTGGGATATTGTGAGCGGCAATGATGCTTTTAAACACTCATTGGAAAGCTTATCTCATCTAGTTTCTCAATCTCAAATATCTCTTTGAAAGCTTATATATTTTGTGAGATATCAATCAAAGAGTGAACTCTAGTTTTTTAGCATACCTATGTAGATAGGTAGTCTATTTTGGTCGGTTAAGTTTCCCAACCAAAATGCACAGCAAGCTATCTAAAGTGCAACTATTTGTCCAAGTGCTGGACATACAAGGGTTCACTACACATTTTCGTTGCGCATAAGAGAACTCATTCTCCACAAACACATGAAGCGAACAAGAGATTTCCATGACAAAATGAAGATAACTTGGAGACTGCAATCAAGTACACCCTTGGCATCCTGATCAGCTCTTCAAAGTTTCAAGTTGGTCTGCTAAAAAATATTCAAACAATATGCCAACCTCCTAGAATCACATGAAAAACTATCAGAAGAGGTAGCTGACTTATGACAACAATAGGCTGTATCCAGCCCCCTGTGCTTGAGCCAACTACCATTATAGCAAACCCAAATTAGCTAGCAAAATTACAAAAGTAGATCCAAGACTCCTCCAATACAAACGACCACCCACAAAGGCATACATGATTCCAATATCCATCATTGGACACCATGTCCCAAGAACATGTCTGATGTAGCTGCACAAATGACAAAGAAAATCTTTAAGTTGATGATGGTCATGTTCAAAAACTTCCATAGGTGAACTCTCCATATATATCAACACCTATTTTTTATGAATGCAACTACAATCTAGTGTACAATATGAGCACCACACTACCATTGAAGACTATTTATGCCTAGCATGCATGAATCAAGTATTTACCAGCTTGCTATAAACATAATTTTGAAGAAATATTCTCAATGAGATTCTTAGAATATGACTCTGAGGTATTCATATCCAAATCAAGTCACCTGCTACAACTCGTTACTATAGAACAAGCTATACATATAGAACAATATACGATGCCACATTTGAAAGTCCGAGGTGTTATCGACTCGGAGCAACTAGAGACAGATCTTGCACATGGACTTCACCTAAAAGAACATGAGCTCGCAAAACATGTATTACAATGTTACAAGTAACACACTCTCCAACAAGGTTCTATCAAGGATGATAAATGTGAGAGGGGGGCTATGTTAGCAATCAGCAAGGACTCAATAAACAAGGGAGCCTTAGACAAGGGAGTCAAGGGGGATACCATCAGAGAGAAGGCTAAGGTGGACTGAATAGACAAGTTTGTCAATGCATATCTACCAACAAATAGGCCTAGCCATAATTTTTCCAAAACAATCATTTAATCAACAGTGATTTTGATCACTACATCTCATTGTAAATATTTGTTTCTGGTATTTTTGACTCCATTTTGTTCAATTCAAGGAGTCCTTGAGCTTGAGGAGTGTTAGAAGAGCCCATGTATTTAGTTTCATAATTTTTAGAGCTTATTTGAGCCTCCAAATTAGCTTAGGGACCTAATTTTGAATTAGGCCAAAGACTAGGTCTAAACTAGGCCAAAGCTAGTCAAAATCTATAAAAGGATCTAGGGAGCTCATTTTTGGGGTTGAAATTTTGATGAAAAATTGTACTAAGAGCTTTTGAAGGAAATATTTCATTGATCTCCTCTTTGTTCTTGCCTTGTGTGTGTGTATGTGTGCATGCTAGTGTGCTTCTCACTCATATACTTGTGCATTCCACTTGCTAAAGGTCATCATACCATCCTCCCATCTCCAGGATTGTAATTTATGAGGTAGATCTCCTATGTTGGTATTCCTATTGTGCCAGAGTGACAAGGAGGTGAATACATATCAAATGAATTTAGTAGTTTTATAAAAAAGCATCGAATTCAAAAGCACTCTTATGCATGTACACACCACATAAAATGGCATTGCTGAATGCAAAAATAGACATATTGTGGAAATAGCAAGAGTTGATGTTTGAGAAAACTATGCCTCATTCTTATTTGGCAAAAGCTATGCACACTGCTATATACATCATGAATAGAATGGTGACTAGTTTTGTACATCAAGTTACACTTGAAGACAAGCTTACATGTAAAAATCCAAACTTATGACATATGAAAGTAATCGGTTGTATTGCATATGTACATATTCTAAATGATTTGAGGATGAATCTTGATCCAAAACTAGAAAAATGTATCTTCATTGGGTACTTCCTTGAGCAAAAAGAATATAAATTCTACAATCCAATCACATGCCAATGGAAGGTAAGCAAAGATGTGGTGTTTAATGAAATGGGAAAATATCATGTTGATGCAAAAGAAGGAGCTAATGTTGATGTAAATCACAAAGACAATTTTAAGAACTCAAGTGCAAAATCTTAAGTTCTAAGTGGGCCAAATGTGTCACCTAGCAATAGTTCTAACTCAAACCCGTGGAGTGAAAGATTGCATGGAAACTTCCGTAGAAAATATTCATCTATTACATCCAAGAAAAGTAAAGAAAAGATGTCTATTGATAATAAAACATCCATAGGTTTTGAAGAAATCCATGGGAAATCAAGCAATTGAGTAAAGAGCCTTGATGAAGGAATTGGATTGCCCTCTATGAAGACCAAAGGAGTAATAAAGGCATTGTTAGAGGGCCGCCGAACAAGGACAAATGAACTCGGACAGGTGTCTTAAATGAAAAAGTGTTGGACGCCGCCGAACAAGGACAAAAGTACGAGGACAGGTAGCTTAAATGAAAAAGAATCTTTCAGGAAACGTGCAGGTAACTGCAGAAGTGTGCACTCTTGTAAAAAATCCTCTATTTAAGGCAATGAGAAAAGAGTGGGAAGAGCCCCCCCCCGTTTGTGGGAATTGCAGTGTATCGTTTGAGTGAGTCTCGTTTTGGGAGGACTGCAAACGTATTGTGTGAGCGTGTATGTTGTTGAGATAGTCCTGCTTTGTTCTGTTCTGTTCTGTACTCCGGCTAGTCGATTATTCTCAGCTTGTTACAGAGTTGCAAAACGGTTGTATTGTGTTACGAGTCTGTTCAGTAATGATTGAATGTGTCTCTGAGCATTGTCAAGTGCAACATGTTTGTCAGTTCTTTGGCGGAGCAGGGAACGTGAAAGTAGTCCCGAACTAATTGTCTGCTAGCGTTTCTGTAAGTGACCGAATTTGATACCGTAGTCTACAGTTGCTGTTGATTCCGACCACGGGAAGACTAGTAGCTGTAATGGTCTGAATGTGAGTAGGACGTCGTTAGTTTATGGTTAGCCGTTGGTTATTAGGAAATTGGTTGTTCGAGTTTAACATACGATGAGTCCTCGTAACCTTAAGGTATAATGTCTGGTTGGTATACCTATCTGCTCTGAAGAAGTACGTATTAGGTGACCTTGTTATTGAAGTATATTTTGCTCATAAAATAAGTAACCGGATTGCTACCCTCAGTCCTGAAGTTCTAATTCCAGTACACTGAACAGTCTTCCGTTGTTCAGGGATGGACACTGAGCTAAGAACGGGATAACATTTAGGATTGTGTGTTAATTTGGGAAAATAGTACAGGGCCTCTGTCTAACAGACCCCTACCACTCCCAAGGACCCACGTGGCTAAGAGAACATTTGCGGTTAGGAAGATTCGAAACCAGCTGAACTTGAAGTACTTTGAGTCTGAAAGTAGAAGTAACGATGAAACGTTAACATTTGGCGCCGTCTGTGGGAAAGTGGCATTAGGTTGCCAGTTATCGGTGAAAAGTGGCAGTAGCGTGCCGGCTGTTTTTCAGAATCAAACACTACGTTTATCGTTCGATTGACTGACGGTAGCAACAGAGCCAGATTGTTGCCACCTGCTTAGATAGTGCTACTAAGCAATGATACATGCCGGTTACTTGGTCTGGCGAAATGTATCCTAGGAACCATACGACTGGAACACGAAAAGTACTAAAGACAACCCTAGGAGAAGAAGGTATAACACGGCCTGACCCAGTAGTCAAGCAAGTTAAGGACGTTAGAATTAATTCCGGTCATTTTCCCGTGGAACGATCAACGCCTTTGGTACATTCTGGTGTCACTTCGACCCAGCCTATCGAAAATACAGTAATTCCAGAATCTACCAAGATGCCGCTGGAAACCAGTTTAATAATCTTGGATAAAGATTCAGAGTTATCCACGATTAGAAATACTTTAGGAAAAGAAATCGGTAAAAGCGGAAAAACACTGTAGTCTGGTACACTTTCAGTTCATTCCGGTGATATTCCGGTGATAGAAACACCAACTAGCGGCCAAGGATTAGCATTTTTTGCGGAATCCTCAGCCCGACCCGCGTGCTTGGAAGAAAGATTTCGGATATTGGACATCCAGAAGGAAGGGGAGCTATTCGAAGCAGAGATCCGAAGTATCCTATGCAAAAACAGCACACCGGAAGGCACACCATCCGGCGATCCAAGTTCTGATAGTTCAACCAATCAACCTCAAGATACAGAAGAAGGACCGGATACACTCACAATGAACGGATAACAACAGCAACAACAGTTATGTCAACCAAGGCTGCCTCCAACAGGAGTAACATACACGAAATTTGGTGGATTCCCAGGAGATGACCCGGATGCTCACGTACGCACTTTCGAGATCAGTTATGCAGTCCTTAACCATCCACCGGATCAGGCATACAAGGCCATTGTTTTTCAATCTACACTGGTCAATGAAGCGGCTAGATGACTTACGGAATACGACATTAATCATTTTGGTACCTATGATGCAGTACGAGATGCTTTTTTGCAACGATTCAGGCTAAAGAAGAATCCCACCGAAATCTTTAATTATTTACAGAACGACAGAAGGCGAATCAGACTGTCCAAGAATATGCTACACTTTTTAGAACACACTTGCGACAGATACCACAGGCCCACGCTAACTTACCGGATGACGTCATCACTCAGTGGTTTATCAATGGTCTAAACCCGCAATTGAAGTAGATCATGATCATAAGATGTGTCGGAGCAATGACGTTGGATGCAGTCATTGCCATGGCTCTGCAACTGGAATCCAAAGTAGGTGGATTTACAGAAGATCTAGAGTGGTTAAAAACGAACAAAACCATGACTGAAGATATAACCAGACAAGTGTACTGTATCACATGCAAAAATTCAGGTCATACTAGTGCCAACTGTGCGCTAAATCAAACGTTCTGCGCTATCTGCAACATTGCCGGACACACCACCGGAAATTGTGTCTACAATGCCAGAATACAGGGAACAGCAACAGTCAATGCTGTTATTCAAGAACATGGACAGACAGCGAATCACTATGTACCTCCACAACTGAGAAACAATCAACCGCAAGGATATCGAAACTACCGAGGACAGAGAAACAATAACTATAATGCAAACCGCTGGCAGAACGAACCACCACCAGAAAATCCCAATTTACCACCGCCACCCTGTCATTTTTGTGGTGAATTCGGACACATTAGAAGATATTGCAAGGACGCAGCTGAGTATGATCAAAGGAAGAAGGAGCGGCAAAACCCAATGGCCAACATGGTACAAATTACACCGATAGAAACGCAAACTGCTATAGTCCAGACCCGATCAAGTAAACAGTTGCAGTCAGCAGCAGAAGTATTCGAACTAGGGATACGAGAACAACATAGGATGTATAACAAGGCTAGCCACTGGACCGCAACAGAACCACCAGTGTTCCGAGAACCCATTCCGGTGACTCAGACCTTGTCGACAAAGGAAGGAACACAACAAAAGGAAGCAGCAGCACCACCATCAGCAGTAGACATAACAGCAGATACTTCGGCATCAGTAGAGACATTAAGTTCAAAAGAGCAGGATAACCAATCTCAGCAGGCCTGGGAAATTTTATCCAAGGCATCTATCACTCTGCCTCTCGGCCAACTACTGGCATTAGTACCTGGGGTTCGACAACAGTTCCAGCAACAGTTCAGTCCGGTACCCTCTTGTATTCCGGCGACAGCAGCAGTTCAACCGGAACCTGATTCTACGGTTGATCATTCAGTCCCCTTGATTACAGTATGGTATAAGAATCATAAAATTACACAGGTATTGATTGATGGAGGCTCTGGTGTTAACATTGCAACTACAGCCTTATGCAATAGGTTAGGATGGACCGAAATCGAACCAGTTCAATTTTTTGTCAGAATGGAAGACCAATCTAGAGTCCATCCTGTAGGACTTGTGCGAAATGTACCCATTACTTTACAAGGTACGACCTTCAAAATGAATTTTTTTATACTAGATCTGCTAGAATCCACCTTGGATTACAACCTCCTTTTTGGTCGACCTTGGCTAAAGCACGCGAAGGTAATACAGGACTGGTCTGCACAAGAGCTTACGTTCAAAGATGCCAACCGTAGATATGTAGTAAAATTAGATGCTATACAACCTTGCGAACTTCACACCAGACCATATTTTGCTGAACCAGTCCACATGTTAGATGGACTATCAGATGATGAAGAAGAGGAATTTCTGAAGAATAACGCTGACTTAATGACCTTAGGGACTGTTGATCTATAGTCCGTAATAGATAACTGGAGTACTTCAGTATGTACAGTTGCACCAATCACCCAAAAAACTAAGCAGGAAGATATTGTGCCAACACATGACAATGAAATACATTCACTATTCCGGTCGACAGACGATACAGAGAAACCGCAACAGTTTTATGTCTCCGAAGACCAGTTGACCTCGTACAATTTAGGAGACGAAGAGCAGCCACGACCCGTAAAGATAAGGCAAAAATTACCGGAAATATTTAAGGCTGATTTGATTCGACTACTTCGCGAATTCTCAGACGTCTTTGCCTGGGATTACAAAGATATGAAAGGATTAGATCCGCGCATATATCAGCACAGAGTCATGCTGAAGCCTGAAGCTAAACCGAATAAGCAGCCCAGCTATCGGATGAATCCCAATTATGCATCATAGGTAAAAGCCGAACTTGATAGATTATTAAAGGTTGGATTCATCGTACCAGTAGAACATGCTGAATGGATTTCACCAATTGTGATCGTGCCAAAGAAAAATAAGCAACTACGAATCTGTGTAGACTACCGGAAATTAAACGCAGCAACAATACCGGATCCTTTCCCGATTCCCTTTCAAGATACAATTGCTTGATAGGGTAGCAGGCCACGAAATGTATTCATTTTTAGACGGATACAACGGTTACAATCATGTTAGAATGGCTGAAGCAGATATCCCAAAAACTGCCTTCATTACCAATTGGGGTGTCTCTGCTTGCATAGTAATGTGGTTTGGATTGAGAAACGCACCAAGCACCTTTCAGCGATGTATGCAGGAGATATTCTCTCCTTATCTCAATTCGTTTATACAAGTATATCTCGATGACTTCTCAATTTTTGGAAAAATGATGGCACATTTGCTTCATCTACGATGTTGTTTCGAAAAGTGTCGAGACTACAGACTCTGCCTTAACCCAAGCAAGTCTGTGTTTGCCGTTTCATGTGGCAAACTACTTGGTCATATTGTATCTGCCCAAGGTATCCGAGTAGACCGAGATAAGATTTCGACAATTTTAGAAGCCCTAGTACCCGCCACTCCGAAAGAAGTAATGCGTTTTATGGGTCAAGTACGGTGGCACGGCAGACACTTACGGTGGCTTGCTCATCTGGCTGTACCACTGAATAGACTAATCACCAAAACTCCGCGATAGTTCGAATGGACTCAAGAATGCCAAACTACATTTGATCGACTCAAGTATCTATTGACGCAGGCCCCAATCTTACAACCACCGGACTGGGACAATCCGTTCCATGTTTTTGTCGACGCTTCAGATGTTGCGATCGGCAGTATTCTGATGCAGCAAACACATAAGTGGTTTCGCCCTGTCTATTACGCCAGCAGAAGGCTTGCACCGGCAGAAAAGAACTATTCTACCACCGAAAGAGAATGTTTAGGATTAATTTACTCCATCAAAAAGTTCAGACATTATCTATTAGGCCGGAAATTTACCTTTCATGTGGATCATGCTGCCCTTGTCTATTTAGTAAGACAACAACATTTAGGCGGACGATTAGCACGATGGGTACTACTCTTGCAGGAATTTGATTATGAAGTCATTCACCGACCCGGAAATGCACATGCCTTAGCAGATTTCTTATCTCGCCTAGATTCTGGTGAAGCTCCGATAGGCATAGATGACACGACTCCAGCAATTAATAGTTCTGAGCCACTGACCGATGAAACTGCCGAATTACAAGCAACACCTACATATTATGATCAGATTCTAACTTTTCTCATCAAAGGATGCTTTCCATCTGAGACTGCCAAGGCAGTTCGAAGGAAAATGGCAATCTTTAGCCGCCAATTCCGGTTAGTTGCAGGAGAACTATATTATGTAGATCACATCGGAATCTTACTTTGATGTGTTCCTCCGCACGAAATTAACTCGGTCATCACAATGGCTCATTCAACCCCTGCTGGTGGTCACTTTGCCACAGATCTAACTCACCGGAAAATTCTGCAAGGAGGTCTCTGGTGGCCTACTATGTACCGAGATGTGGCCCAATTCGTCAAAAACTGCGATAACTGTCAAAGGTCTGGACAACCACTACAACGACACTTCTTTCCCTTGCAGCCTATTATGCCACTCGAACCATTTCATAAATGGGGATTAGATTTTATCGGTCCAATCACACCTCCAGCAGTCTTCAGTAACAACAGATACATACTAACCTGTACAGACTATGCAACGAGATGGGCAGAAGCTTGGGCTTTACGGTGTGCTACAGCAGTTGTAGTAGCAAAATGTCTGTTAAATGATGTCTTCCCACGATTTGGCTTACCACTCGAATTGGTGATAGATCAAGGTACTCACTTCGTAAATCAATTAATGAAGGTACTCACCCAATCATTCCAGGTGACACATAAACTCAGCTCTCCATATTACCCTCGTGCCAATGGTTTGGCCGAAAGTACAAACAAATCACTATTGAATATCCTCCGAAAACTGATCATGGAAGCACCGGAAAGATGGGATCAACAACTACCTGCAGTATTATGGGCATACCGAACTACATATAAGGTAACAACAGGTTTGACACCTTTCAAACTAGCTTATGGTTTAGAAGCAATAGCACCCATGGAAATAGTTATCCCAAGCCTGCGTGTAGCAATCACCCAGAAAATGCTACCGGAAGATTCGCTGACAGCACGAATGGATGCACTCAGGGAACTTGATGAGCACCGATGGCTCAGCTTTTTAACCATGCGCGAAGTACAACTAAGGCAGGCCAAGACACACGATCGATATTTGAAGTCCCCAATCTTTTCGGTAGATCAGCTTGTACTCTTCTATAACGCAAAATCCGATAGAGCAGCAGGAAAGTTCAAATTACGCTGGTTCGGCCCCTTTAAGATCTCAGAACAAGTCGGTCCGGCCACTTTTCGGTTGACTACGTTGACTGGAAATCCACTCCCAAAGGTAATTAATGGGTCGAAGTTACGGCCATATCATCACACCACTAGCCCGCATTAAGTTTTCGACGATGGACCGCGTTTTGTTTAATCTTTTCTTTTCCTTCTTTCTGCTTTTTATAAATAGCCGTGTTTTGTACGATCTTGATATAACCAGCCGCCCTCTTAACAGTCACTCGAGTACGCACACCTGCATGAAAACCAACATTATTCCCGCACCGCACAATGATATCCCACCCCCTTTTTTCTCCCCACCGTATTGTTTCTATTTAAACTCTATCGACGACGCCGAAATAAGCTATTGTGTTGTATGCTAGTATTCTGAGCCCTCGTGCATTCTGCATCCGTGCTCATTATCTACCTCAGTAACCGCCATGGAAGCAATAGCCAACTATGCTGCCTTCCGCGAAGGTATCCCTACCGAGGTAGGAGAATACCTGCGTTGCAGAGGATTGGCCAACTTCGCTGAGTTGCCTTGGCACTCGGTGGAAGCCCATCCTTTCTTCACACAAATCATCACCGCCATTGCTCAGTCCCCCGCCACCGAACGCCAGTGGGTCTTCCTCTCGCTCCCTTCGCGAACAGTCATCACCTTCCAAGCCTTCGCTGAAGCCTATCGCCTCAACCCGCAAGGCCGTGAAAATGGCCCGAGTATTCCCATCACCCGCATGAATGAACTATTCCCCCGCTCCTCGTCCAACGAATACGCCATTCTCTGCCGCCCCGAACCCAAACGATCCGCTCTGCAATTCTTAGTCGCCATACTTAACCTGCAGAAACGCACCTACGGCATCTCACGACCATTTTATTCCGCTTTAGAATTAGCTGCCCAAGAACCCGTCAACTTTGCATCATACTTTTTCCTTAGAATCCATAAAGAATGTGTAGCTATCGTGAAGCAACTCGAAAAGGGTACCACCCCGCGCTCTCGCCTTCCCCATATCATCTCATTCCTTTTCCCAGCCATCCTTGCCGCACAACCACCACCCCAAGGTCCCATACTTAGGCACGAAGAATCAGTTCAACCTCTCGACGAAGAAGAAGAAGAAGATGAGGAGATCAACCAACTTTTCCGCAATAAGAGAATTCGGATCAGCTCCTCAGAAAGCGAAGCACAAGGCTCCGCCGGAAAGAATCAGGACACCCGAAACGCCGACCAAGAAGAGACCTTCCACGACACAGCCACTTCCATACACAACGAATCATCGGTCGACCACCACGAGCAGCAGAATCACACAGAAACAGAACCAGTCTCAACCGAAGAAGCATCAGCACGACGAGAAGATGAACAGCAAGTGATCGACAGTGCACTCAACACCTTATTGAAGGCCGTAGAATCCACCATCGCCCACATTACAGGTGAACACCAACCCATCCATCAGGTAACCCACCCTACATCCCCTGGTCCTCAATCCCCACCAGTCAACCCTTTCCCGCCGCCAATTTCCGAATCCTCTTCATCCTCCCCCAATTATTCACCCCCGACATCCCCCCAAATCCATACCCAAACCTCTACACCACCACAACACCCACTCATCCTTTCCTCTGTTCCGATCTTTTCTGAACTGGCTAACATGGGCCAACTGCTCATCACCCTCTCACAACAACTTCCGGTACAGATGAGTGAGGTCGCAAACACCATTCGGCACGACCTACAGCACAAAGTCCACCTCCTGGAAGCCGACATCACCCCACTTCAAGAAGAAGTCGACGCCGTAAAAGCAGAGAATCATCAATTACAGACACAATTAGCCGACCTCCAAGCACAGTTTTCGGAACAACAGGCCTTGATACAGCAAAGAGATGCAGCATTAGAGCAGCTTGCCGCCAAAGACTAGCTATTACACGAAGCACACGAAGAAATCCGGGAATTAAAGACCGCACTCCAAGAAAAAGAAGATATCAGCTCATCCCTCGAAGAATTGGTCAAAGAAACGAAGGCCCAGTTGCAGGAAACCATCCAGAAGAGTCAAGACCAACAGCGAGAAGCAGCACAAGTCCAAGACGAGCTACGCAGAGCCCAGGAATGTTTAGACGAGGTAAACAGAATGCTGAGACGCCAATTAACCAAGGAAGCAAAACACCAAAAAGATCTGGCAGATGCTCGAAGAGAACGAGATGCATATTCCAGAACGATTGAATTCCAGAACCAGCAATTCGAGCGACTGGGTAACCAACTGCGAAATCAGAAGGATCGAGTCACGGAGATGCAGCAGAAAGTCACCGAAATGAAGACATCCCGAGACGCTGCATTATCCAATGATTTTTATTTACAGGAGGCCTTTTTGCAAACCCAGGCCGAAATCTTGCTTACTGAAGCAATCGCACTTAGTTCCGTCAGAATAGATGCGCAGGTTTTAGAACCCGACACTCTAAAGCAATTATTAGAAACCCTTAAGAAAAAAATAGCTCGTACATTTAGATTAGCCAGGAATATGTACCTCGAAGGCCTCATAGAAGAATAGTAAAATTCGACCATGCGAATTCATAATGTAACGATGAATTCGAAATGAGTATGCTAACAAGGTTTTGTTTCATGATATTTTTCGCACATGTAAAGACTTGCTAAGTCTAGCATCGATCTACGGAATAACACGCAGAATAATGATTCTTACTCATGCTACAATTTTGATAAGGGGAAGGAAGAGTCATGTCCGAATGAAATACAATCATTCCAGCAAATGGCAATTCAAGCCCTGGTGCTTATAAAATGCGTAGGCCTAGCATAGTATTCTTCACTATAGTATTCTTCGAGCTTCGGTGCTAGTTAACATACTTCCAGCATATTATTTTCGGCGACCCTTACAATCATGTCTGAATCCGATATACTAAGATGGCAACTCAGGAAGCACGCAAATGCACAGAACCATGTTGTGACGACAACAGATACTACCGTACAGGATAATGAAGATGACTCAATGACTTCTGCAACAGTAAAGGTTCACCATAAATTTTCCACAGAATTTAAAATAGAGCTCGACATCCATTCTAGGAGGAATGAGAACTGGCTACGGAGGATCGGACTCCTCCAGTTTGCTCAATTACCATGGGAGCAGTGGATAGATAATGAAGATGCAGAGAATCAGTTACACAACATGCGACAAACAAAAGGCCTCATTTTAAACAAGGTACGATTTTCGCCACAGTTAGTCTCAGCCATATTTAAACTGCCGTTGTATGATGATGCACGTTTTCCTAAATGTTCGAATGATGATCTGAGAAAAGAATTTGGAAACTGCGAAGGCCCCAGAAGATATTACATGTTGAAAAATGCCACATATCAGCGCCGTGAAAGACCGCATTTGCGGCTGAATGGTGGGTTTATGCTTTCAGAGTGATGCCTTTTGGACTCACTAATGCACTTGCTACTTTCCAAAGGTTGATGTGTCATGTTTTCAAAGAATTCCTAAAGAAAAGTATGGAAGTCTATGTAGATGACCTATGCACCTATTCAAATCAAAGGCAAGAACACATTCCTGAATTGCGAAAAATATTTGATAAATGCCGACAATATTGAGTCTGCCTGAATCCTCAGAAGTGTGTTTTCATGGTAAGACAAGGGAAGATTTTAGGACACATTGTGTTGAGGAACGGAATATCTACGGATGAAGACAAGATCAAAGTGATTCTAGAACTTCCTAGACCAAAGAATTCAAAAGAAGTGCAAGCATTTATGGGTCATTGTGGATACTATCGCCCATTTATCCACATGTATGCCATAATTGCCAAACCCTTGTATGGATTGTTGACTCAATTCACATGGACTGATGAATGCGAGAAGGCATTTAATGAGCTAAAGAAATGACTAAGCACATCTCCTATTTTGAAAACACCCGATTGGAATAAGCCTTTTCATATTCATGTGGATGCTTCAAATTACGCAATAGGATGCATCCTAGCTCAGCCGACAGATGAAGGAAAGTTGGATCATCCAATCGCCTATGTAAGTAGACAACTGAATCAAGCCGAAAGAAACTATACGACTACGGAGCGAGAAGGGTTAGGAATGGTGTACACTGTAAAGAAATTCATACTCTATCTCTTAGCCAATAAGTTCAAGTTCTTCATAGATCATCAAGCCTTATTGTACTTAGTCAATAAACCTTGTAACATGGGAAGACTTGTGAGATGGATTTTTTTATTAATGGAATTCGACTTTGAAGTAACTGCTTTCTTCTCCATCTTCTACAATCACTATGATTTTTTTCATTTGTTCCTTGTTGTCGTATGCCTCTCCTTCTCTTGCCTCTCTCTTAGGCATCTGAATAGCTATTTTTCTTTCTTCTACTTCATACCTTTTAAAATGCTCTGGTACCTCAAAAAGAAATGGGTTTGGTTCGATCTTACTCACACTTTCCTCCTGTTTGGTACTATAGGGACTGCTTCTATTGATAATACTTTGGTAGTTCCATACTTCTCTTCATCTTGAATGGATTTTAGATAGAGTTCCTCTGAATCAAACTCCGGTTCCATTTCTATGCTCTCGTATTCTTCTTTCCATTCTTTTTCCAATATTTCTCCCGCTTCAACCTCCTGCAGGACTACCATGTACAAATTTATGTCATAGCCTTCTTCGTCCACACATTCATTCATCATCAAAACTTCTTCATTCACACATACATCCAGGGTTGCTAGGATTTCCATCCAACCATGTGGTTCAAATGCTTTATCAGGAAAGATTTGAGGCATGTAGATTGGGTCCTCTATGGGTCGATAATTTGGATGTCCTATTGGGTCCTCTATGAGCTCGTGTAATGGCCTTTAATGGAACAGTGTATTCTTTGTCACTTCCCAATGCTTCTATTACTTTGATTACATTAATAGGTGCAGTGTCCTGAGCCTTATTGGGATTTTTTGGGCAATCCCTAAAGAGATGTTCCTTTCCACAATCATTGCAATATCCTTCCCACGATATGGGGGGTGGTGGGTTGTATGGTCTAGTACATTCTCTAATAAAGTTGTCTCCTCCGCATCTATAACATGGTCCTCTTGGCACTGGTGGTCTGATCGGTGGTCTTATGGGCGCTGGTGCTTTGGGTGCACTGTACATTATTGTCGCCACCTCTGGTCCATAGACATTGTCATAACCTTCGTATCCATAGTATTGCGGGTCATATGCTTGCTCCTATTCAATCAGGCTGGTGTTGTAGGGATAATAATCTCCTTGGGTTTGCTCGTATCCTGAGTTTGTTGATTCCACACTCGTTATTGGTGATGCTGGCACTATGGCTCTTTCTAAGTTTTCCTATGGTTGAGCATACTTGATAGGTACTACATGTTGAGGAAGTGGCGGTTGTGGTCCTAACATTGGCTGGGGTCGTGTATATTGTCCTTGCTCGTATGGCCTAGGTACTCTTGGTGATCCTCGATAGGGATTATACCTGGGAATCTCCCTGCCTGGCTCTCTAGGTGGGTATCCATATGGCCGATATGGAGGTGGGTTTAAAGGTCATGTCTGCCTGTTGAATGGGCGATTCTCCATGGCGTGGTTGGTGTATTTCTGTTCTATGTGGTAATACAAGGCGGTTCCTTGATGTGGCTGCCTATTATAAGGGTAAGCTTAAGCCCTCTTTTAGTAAATTCCCTTATGAATTCTTGAAAGAATTGCTCAATATCTCCAAATTGGTTGGGGTCTAATGGCATCTCCTGGGCATTAGTAGACACATATTGCAGAGAGGTGTGGTATTCCCACTCTACCGTGGACATGAAGTTTCTCCTGGGAACAAGACCTTGCATGTCTTCTGAAGCCATGGGTATCTCCTCGTCCGAATCACTAGAGGTGTCAGAATAGATAGAGCGGTGACTGACCTGAGCTATACTTCCTACCAATGATATAACACTTCTCCGGCTACTTAGCACCCTTCCTGACCTCAAGTTCATCCACTGGAGGATTTCTTGGGTTTTAATTCTCTCCCTAATTAGCTCCTCAAATGCCTCAATTTTACCCATAAAAATGCTCGGAGTGTTCTAGAAGATACCATTGTGGCATTAATGCACTAGACGATACCAGTTTTTTGACGACACGATACCACTACGGGTGACGATACGATACTCGGATAGTCGACAATACGATACTAGAGAACCAAGCGATACGATACTTCTTTTCACACGATACAATACCACTGATCTACACGATACGATACTATGTGCTCAGATGATACGATACCACCTGAAGGCACGATATGATATTGTTGCAGTGCACAATATGATACTTGAGATTTGCATGATACGATACGGAGATTTCACACAATACGATACTAGGTATCCTCACGATACGATACCGGTGCACTGTAAAAGTTCGATACTGCAACAATGCACGATACGATACTTGAGATTTGCGCAATAGGATACTCCCGTTCCACACGATACGATACGATACTAAAGTTCAGTCACGATATGATACTAAGAGACGCAACGATATGATACTGGATTTGCATGCGATATGATACTGCTCGATCGATGATACGATACCGTGACTGGGACTATACGATACCAAGTGGACCACGATACGATACCACTGGCAGATCGCGATCATGATACCAACTTGATGATACGATACCTATCACGATACCTCAAGTGGTATGGGAAGATATGATACTTGGGCGAGTATTGCGATACTAGGGAATTTTGGTATCACGATACCAAAACTCAACCGATCACGATACTATAGCCAAAATAGCTGCAAATACAAAAAGTTTTTCACCCTTTGGTTTCTCTCTTACTTCTCTTCACTCTCACCACTTGTCTCACTAAAAAAACCTCTTAAATATCTTTGTCCCAAACTCGCGATACTGAATGCGTCTTTAATCACATGTAAATGCAATTTTACAGTATTTTTGATATTAAAATTTTGATGTAGCTCACCTTGGGGATAACTTGCTTAGGTTTTGAGCTCACCAGGTAGCTTGGAGGGCGTGTATTGCATGATACCTCTCAGGCGATACCAATCATTGTCTGTAGGTGATACCAACTTCTGAGTAGTTGTCAAATGAACTACAATTTTTGGTTTTTATAGTTTCTGATAACTAAAGCATATCCTACACTAACTTGGCAATTTTTTGGATTTTTCTTGGTATTTTTCAACTTACTCCTACTCCATTTCTCTTCTTGACCTAACCCTAACTCTTTCTTCTCTCATTCTCTCCTAACCCTAAACCTAAAAACTCATTACACACACCTTTGGGATGTGAAGTAACAAGTGTTGAAGTGTCTAACTACTTGCCACTGAACGAATTCACTTCTACAAGTACGATTCCTTCACTCCAGAGCTATAACCATCACGAAGGCACCTTGGTTGAGTGTGTTCCCTGGCAACAGTGCCAAAAACGTGTGTACCTAAGTCACAAGGTCTTAGGGACTTGTGTCAAAGACACTAAATCTCATTTGCCACACAAGTACATATAGTGGTGGATTGACACATGCTTAATTATCAATCCAAAGAACTGACCTAACCAAGTGTATGAGGACATGTGCACATGCGATGAATTATGAAGTGGTTCATCTAGAATGCATGAGAAAAGATCAAACTACCTCTCCAACTCACTTAACCTTTGAAAGTGTCTTCCATGATATGATTTACAGTAGTAAACACAAATTCAAATGTTTCTCCCAGCTCCAAACTCCAAATATGGCCAATGACAGCTTCTTTTCAAAGCTCTCGACGAGACGCATCTATTGCTGGTATCTTCACTCGAATTTGACAACCGCTCTTTGAGTTATGACCAAAACAGTGAATGGTGGGAAACACCCACACTCACTCCTCAACTTGTACTTCCTCACACACACACTACAGTAGCTCAAAAGTGATGGGGAGGGGTGGACAACAGTCCTACACACATATTCCAAGCTTCACACACACACAAAATATCATAGAGCAGATGAAAATCTGCAGGAAAGAAGCAAATTCGAAATTTTGGAGCTCTCCTTCTTCACAATGGCAAAAAGTCTTTACAAAGAGTCACAATGTGTCTTATATACATGTGCCCTAAAAATGGTCCTTTCACACAAGTGACCTGCACTTTATTGGCTAATCTCTAATTTCCTACTATTTTACAAGAAATATATTACAAAGAGTTGGGTTTATGCATCTAGACGACTCCTCTAGTGCATTTACATAGCTTGGAGGGAATCTTCTAGGATTTTGAAGAAGAACAATATGCCCATTAATTTGAAAATTTTGGGGCTCCTCTTTTGCGCCTCTTTTCTGTGCAACACATAGGTTCTCATACACTTGGTTCATGTGGTTCTTCGGATTGATAATTAAACGTGTATCGATCCACCACTATCTGCACTTGTGGAGCAAATGAGATTTAGTCTCTTTGACACAAGTCCCTAAGACTTCATGACTTAGGTACACATGTTTTTGGCACCGTTGCCAGGGAACAAACAATTGGGTTGAGGCACACTTGAAGGTAAGCCACACAAGTTCTTGATAGCAAAATCAATTCATAACCACCACCACACGTGATTAAAATCATTTCCGGTATCGCGCGTACCTCTCTGCAATATGTGTCCACTAATTCCCAAGAGATCCCCATCTACCTGGATGGTTTAAATAGATTAGTAGCCAGGATGGTGAATTCCACTGATTCAGCAATAGTTCCCAGACCTGCATTCAAGTATGAAGGAGGAGTGTACATGGACAAGTTGGGTCACATCTACATGATGACATAACACCCAGATCGGATTAATGAGAGAGGAGGATTGGAAGGACAAGGACACTCAGGAAGACCGGACCCTGAAGAGTTAATAATTACACCCAGAGGCAAATCAGTAGTGACTCGAGTCTTGAGAGGGGATTCGATACTTTAAGATGATTACCTACTAGAGGTCTACTTGATCCATGGATCTGACTTATTGTTACAAACTAACTCACCCACACGAGGATAGGAGGAAAGTCCAATGACCTTCTATGAGTTAAAAGATCCTGAAGAGGAGTCTAGAGTCACGTACCTAGACAAGAACCAAAGAAGGTATTGGCCGGTAGATGCCGTTCATAGGGCTCAATTGAAGTATATGGGGTTGCCTATATTCCCTCCGTGAGAGCTGGCAACTACCTCTCATAATCCCTTTGGGACACAGCAAGAGTCAGAAAATACTATGTCGGGATAGACAAGCCATCAGAGAATTCCCAACCAAACCCATGTGCAATTCACAACGCCAAGGCTACAATCACACAATCAAACTCACCCTGGACTAGGCAACCACCATCGGCCACCAGTGAGGCCAAGACCACCACTAGGAGTGCAGCCTGGAATGCCTCCAATTAGACCAGCAATTCCTGTAATGCCTAGACACCCAGAACCCATAAGAAGATTAAGACCAAATCAAGTGGCTAAGCATATGAGAAATCATTATGATGGGATGGGAGAACCTTACGATAACATAGCTGAATTTAAATAATTTCTACGGGATGAGCAAGTGGATGATTTCTTTGTGCAGTATGAGTCCTTCGGACTCACTCTCATAGGAACGGCTTTGACTTGGTTCCAGCCATTGGATCCCAATCGATTTGGAAATATTGAATAGTTTTTTCAAGAATTCATTGGAGAATTCACTAAGAGAGGAATTCAACACAACTCTTCATCTTTAATCCATAGCTTCAAACAAAACCCAAATGAAACGGTGAAAACAACTGCCCGGAGGTTCAATCAATATGTCGATAGATGCCCAGTAACAGAAAGACCCACTCACCAAAAAATGATATCACTATGCTTAGACGGGCTGACGAACGGGACCTTGAGAACTTTAGTCTATGTGAAGTGGCTGCAAACGTTGAGCACATGCCTCCAAGAGTGTATTGACCTAGAGAAGAATCTAGCTGATGATCTCAAAAGTACACCAAGCCCTACAAAATCAAAAGACACTAGAAGTATAATGACATCCAACTCTAGTAACGTAGAGGAGCTAGCGGAGCTGGTAGCCAAGAAGTTAGGAGTTCACGGACAGCGGAACTACCAGCATCCACCCATGAGAGTACCCATGTTGCGAAGATGTAGCTTATGCGGAGGAGACCATCCTACTCACATGTGTGTAAGAGGAGGAACAGGCTTGCCTCAAGCTTACACTTACTATAGGCAGCCCTATCAAGGAACTGCTTTGTATTGCCATATAGAACAAAAATACACTAATCATACCACTGAGAATCATCCATTCAATAGGCAGTCACGAACTTTAAATCAACCTCAGTATGGACCGTATGGATACCCTCCTAGAGAGCCAGGAGGGAGATTCCTAGATATAATCCCTATCCAGGACCACAAGTGGCACCTAGGCCATATGAGCAAGGGCAATATGGACAACCTCTACCGGTGTTAGGACAACAACCGCCACTTCCACAGAACGTAGTGCCAGTTAAATATGCTCAACCAAAGGAAAACATGGAGAGAGCCGTAGTACTAGCATCACCATTAGCCAGTATAGAAGCAATGAACCAATGGATACCAGTAGACCCAAGGAGAATACTATCCCTATGACACCAGTATGATGGAGTACGAGCAAGTTTATGACCCGTAGTACTATGGTTATGAGCGATATAACAATGTCTATGGACCAAAGTTGGCAACCCTAATGTACACCGCACCCAAGGCACCAGCACCCATAAGACCACCCTATTGGAGACCTTTAAATATCCAAAGGCTTTATCTATAATGATTTAAGAGCATCTCTATATCAGTTATAGACCAAACCTTACACAAATGCTACCTTAATTTACCAAATCATTCATAAACAATTCTCTTAGTGAGAACTTTTCTTCTTCAAGAAGTCTGCTTCAAAGATTGACTTCATTACCTACACATATCTTCAAATTTCTTCAATCTAATGATATACATACCTCCATGCTACCTTTATGCAATCATATCAACCATTAGATCTTCAAAAGAATCATTAAAACTTTGATTTGATCTTTAAGATCAAAGATATGTTAAAAAATGTCTTCCTAAACAAGCGACTTTGACATGATCAACTTCTGAGGTTTATTTCTCACAGCACAAGTCCCGTTTTGCTAAATGCTTTTAGCCATATCTTCCTTACCTTCTAAGTTAGATTTTGAATGTTGAGTCATCAAAAACTTTACACTGTGCACTAAGATCCAAGCAAAACATTGATACAAAAAAGTGCGCTACTCTGAGAGGTCTACCTAGAGACTTTACATACACATGTTCCTATTGATCATACTCACAACATGAAAGTAATTAGACCATGAAACTTTGAACATAGCTTCATTAACTTCTAGATTAGATGTATACAAAAAATTTCTTGATCCACATGATCAGGCTGAGAGAAATTAGAGAAAGACTCGATGCTAACTTCTGAAGATAACTCTCTACACATCGATCTCATGGACACTTGGCTTCTAATGACTCTCTCACTTATTTCTTTACATCATTGACTTATATACATATTTTTCTAGACTCATCCCACATTTATTACATTACTCCTTACCATCCTAGTGATCATCTATACTCATACTACAAGAATTTTCATCTATAATGTACATATGTATACATGCTATATTTCTGAAATCTCTTTACTTCCTCAAATGACTTCTTTTGCTTCATTCTAATTCTTGACTTGCTTCAAGTTCTTTATAATCCCCAATATGGGATTGCTTTGTTCCAACAGCTCCCCCTCAATCACTAATTGTGATTATTCCATTCTTCTTTATTCCTTCCATCTCTTTGAACTTCTGTAGCTTAGGTCCATCTAAGCTTTTTGTCAACATATCTGCAACCTGTTCTTTTGTTGCAGTATACAATACTTCAATCTCCTTATCAAGTACCTTTTCTCTCAAGAAATGATACTGAATCTCTATGTGTTTATTCTTGGCATGAAAACTAGGATTAGCTACCAAATATAATGAACTCATATTGTCTCCAAAAATAATTGGAGTACTCTGATCAGTTCCAAAACTCTTCAGTAGGGTCTTTCACCATATCACTTCTTTTGTAGCCTCTAACATTCCTTTATACTCAGCTTCTGTGGATGATAAAGCAGCTGTATGTTGATTCTTTGAGCACCAAGAAACTAACTTATCTCCAATGTAACAGAGATAACCATGAGTAGACCTTCTATCATATGTACTTGCCCAATCTGCATCACTAAACACTTTGATTCTTGTGTCAGAAGTAAAACCATAATACAAACCTTCAGCTAGGGTTCTTTTGAGTTATCTGAGTACCCTTTGACCTGCAATCCAATGAGTCTTCTTTAGACAATGCATAAATTGTGATAACACAACCACTACATATGATAGGTCTGGTCTTGTCAAGGTAGCATAGATCAAACTACCTACCAAACTCTGATATTTATTCATGTTATTAAATTCTTCACCTCCATATCTGCTCAATTTATGATTTACCTCCAATGGTGTGGTTGAAGGCTTGGAATCTTCAATATTGAACTTGACCAAGAGATTCTTCACGTATCTCTCTTGTGTAACATATACTCTATGTTGAGTATACACAATCTGCATTCCTAAGAAATAAGACAAGTTTCCCAAATCGCTTATCTTAAACTCCTTCTCTATTTGTTTCTTAAGCTCCTTGATTCCTTGAGCATATGTACTTGTGACAATAATGTCATCAACATAAATACACATGTATATATACCCATTTTCACTTGCCTTCACGAGCAAGCTACTATCTGCCTTTGAAGCTTGGTATCCACATTCATTTAAGAACTTAACAAGCCTATAATTCCAAGCCCTTGGGGCCTGCTTCAAACCATACAAAGCTCTCTTGAGCTTACACACATAATCTGATCCAATTGAATCCATGAAACCCTCTGGGTGCTCCATGTATACTTCATCTACAATATACCCATTCAGAAATGCATTCTTCACATCTAATTGTGACAACTTCCATCCTTTACAAGTAGCAATAGCAATTAGAAATATAATTGTAGACATCTTAGCAACTAGACTAAAGGTCTCATCATAATCTACCCCATAAGTTTGGGCATAACCTTTAACCAAAACTCTAGCTTTGTATCTAGACACCTCACCATTTACAAACCTTTTTGTTTTGTACACCCACTTACATCCAATCACCTTCTAGTTCTTTGGTCTTGGCACCAATTCCCATGTCTCATCCTCACGTAGAGCATCATACTCTTCTTGCATTGCCTTCTCCCAATTCTGTTTACCTTTAGCTTCTTCGTATGTGATTGGATCTTCTTCTGTCTTCACAATATAAGCATAATCTTTTATTGTTAAGAAAGATGTATCATAGCTATACCTGATAGGTTCTTTCCTTTCTCTCAAAGATCTTCTCACCTCTGCACTTCTTGAAGTCTCAGCCACATTTGATTCTGGATCAAACCTTGGCCCATCTTCAACATTGTCCTGCAATTTATTTTTACAATCAACATCATCAATATCTTCTTCATACACCGTTACCTTGTTCTCCCCTTTTCTTTGTATTTCTTCAACATCTGCATAATCATTTGTTAACCCTGTATACCATGTACTTTGCTCATCAAATGTAACATCTTTTATAACAAGAAATTGCTTTGTAGATGGACTCCACAATTTGTAACCCATCTGTCTATCATCATACCCAATAAACACATACTTCTCTGCTTTGGGTTTTATCTTATGTCTTAATTGTGAAGGAACATAGGCATATGCTAAACATCCAAATATCTTACAATGATCAAGAGTAGGTTTCTTACCCCACCATGCTTTATAAGGAGTTCTACCATCCAAAGCTTTACAAGGTAACCTATTCACAAGGTATCTTGTAGTATTAATAGCTTCTACCCATAAGTAGTTTGGACAATTCTTCTCTTTCATCATTGCACCAGTCCTATTTTGCTAAATGCTTTTAGCCATAGCTTCATTACCTTCTAACTTAGATTTTGAATGCTTATTCATCAAAAACTTTACACTATGCACTGAGATCCAAGCAAAACATTGACACGAAAAAGTGCACTACTCTAAGAGGTCTACCTAGAGACTGTACATACACATGTTCCTATTGATCATACTCATAGCATGAAAGGAATTATACCATGAAACTTTGAACATAGCTTCATTAACTTCTAGATTAGATGCGTACAAAAAATTTCATGATCCACATGATGGAGAGTGTTAATATCCAAAAGAAAAAGCTACTCTTGAAATTAGAGTACCTCTATATCAAGAGTAACTCAAAACCTTTACCAATTTAGAGGATCAATGATCAATTATAAAAATTCTGGATAAACTGTGAAGAAGATGACTACACAGAAAGTCTGTTGCACATAACTCACTCATTGACTTATCAAATGTGTAAATTTTTTTATAAAACTTTGCACAAGGTGTCTTCTATAGTCTCTGCACCTGCTCCAAGTTAAATCATTCCAAAAGATTCATTAGATCTTGAGAAATGATCTTAAAAAGTCACCTATGTCTAAAACTGTAGTTCTTTACAATTGATTTTTACACCTATAACTTCTTAAGCTTGGTTCTCTCAAACTAGAACCCGTCTAATCAAATGCTTTTATTCATAGGTAGCTTACCATCCAACTTAAAGAATGAGTGCTTGCTTGCTCAAAACTTTACACTATGGAAGGAGAACTGACCAAAACATTAGCATTGAATTTTGTGCCTCCTTCAACTTCTCTTCTTTTCATTTACACATGTAAATGTTCCTACACTCAATTCTCTTAGCCTGATCACAATTAGAACCTGAAAATTTGTACAGAGGTCAATCAACTATAGACTTAGACTTGTACAAAAACATTTCACAAAAGATTCAATGCAGAAGGAGAACTCTCAAAAATATCAGGCACAACTTTTCTTCCTTTCTCGAAAACTTTACATCTGAGTGATGAGAGAGATATTACTCACTTCTAAAGTGTCATCATACAACATCTAATTTCTCTATTCACATGCTCTCTCATATTTGCCCTTACATTTTTACTTGTATATATAGGCAAATATGTACAATCTCATAACCATACAAAAGTATAAGTCAGCTATCTCTGAATTAATGTACATATGTATACACATCTTCATCATATGGTTCATATCTTGATCTTTTCTTCAGTCCTTGACTTCAAACCTTCATTAAAACTTCAATTGTTGATTGCCCTGTACCAACAGCTCCCCCTCAATCATCAATTGAGGTTTTCTCTGACTTCTTTATACCTGCCATGTCTTTGAATCTCTATAGCTTTGGTCCATCCAAGCTCTTTGTTAGCATATCAGCTATCTGATCTTTTGTTGAAGTATGTATTACTTCAATCTCCTTATCCATCACCTTCTCTCTTAGAAAGTGATACTGAATCTCAATATGTTTAGTCCTGGCATGAAAGACAAGATTAGGAGCTAAATACAATGAACTCATGTTATCTCCATGAATAGTGGGTGTACTCTGAGTGATGTCAAAACTCTTCATAAGAGTCTTAAGCCATATCACTTCCTTTGCAGCTTCAACCATACCTTTGTACTCAGCCTCTGTAGATGATAAAGCAATTGTGTGTTGCTTCTTTGAACACCATGAAATTAACTTATCTCCCATATAACACAAGTATCCATAAGTTGATCTCCTATCATCAGGATTACCTGCCCAATCTGTATTACTATATTCATCAAATATTTGAACCTTTGATTTACCTTTCTTTTGATTCACAATTTCTTCATCACATGCATGAACATTAAGTGTACCTGCATACCAAGTACCTTGTTCATCAAATGTAACATCCTTAGACACAAGGAATTGTTTTGTGGATGGACTCCAAAACCTATATCCCATCTGCTTATCATCATATCCAATAAACAAATATTTTTCAGCTTTAAGTTTCAATTTATCCCTCAATTGAGATGGCACATATGCATATGCCAAACATCCAAATACTTTGCAATGATCTAGAGTAGGTCTCTTACCCCACCATGCCTCATATGGTGTCATACCCTGCAAAGCTTTACATGGTAGTCTATTGACCAAATATGTGGTTGTATTTACAGCCTTAGCCCACAAATAATTTGGGCAATTTTTCTCCTTCATCATGGATCTTGCAAACTCAACAAGAGTTCTATTCCTCCTTTCTACTACACCATTTTGTTGAGGAGAGTACCTGCAAGTAATTTCCCTTTTTATACCTCCATTCCACAAGTAATCACTGAACTCATTAAAGAAATACTCTCCCCCTCCATCTGACCTTAGTCTCTTCAACTTTTGACCTGTAATTCTCTCTGCATACACATGATAATGTTTGAATGTATTGAATACCTATGACTTATCTTTGATCACATAGATAGTGATCCATATGGTAGCATCATCAACATAAATCACATAATACCTTGAACCATTGATACTGAAATCCTTTGATGGTCCCCTCACATCTGTGTGTACCAACTCAAGCTTCTCTGAATACATAAAACCATGCTTGGAATAAGATTGCTTATGAGCCTTACCTAATTGACATGCCTCACATCTGTATGTCATATGTTGACCTGCAACATTAGGCAATCCAAGCATTGAACCATTTAACAATATCTTTAATACCTCTTTCATTGAAATGTCCAAGCCTTTTATGCCAAAGATCTAACTTAGAGATCTTATGTCCTCCATAAGTGTACAAGGCATGACCAATGTTACCTTGAATCTTCAATGTGAACAACATTCCTTCTTTCTTCCCTGAAACAATTTGTTTATACCCATTGCTAGGGTCTTCCACAAAAACTCCTTCATTAGTGAACCTAACTTCATAATCTTTTCAACAATTTGTCCTACACTTATCAGATTCTTTGGAATTGTAGGAACATACAAAACCTTACTCAGAAGAGTACTTCCATCCTTGGCCTTCACTGATCCAATTGACTTGACATTGTGCTTTCTATTGTCACCTGTTTGAACTACATGATTAGTTACCTTATTCTCCAAATCAGTCATCAAAGCTATGTTTCCACTCAGGTGATTGCTACACCCTGAGTCAATGTAGAAGACTCTTTGGTCTTCAGTTTGCCTTTCACAAGTTGCATTCATTATCAATGTTGAATCCTCCTTTTGATCTGAAGCATAATTGTAGTAGGTATTATTGTATTATTGACTTTGAAATCCTCTACCTGCATTTCTTCCAAAGTAGCCTCTACTACCTCTACCTCTGAAATTACCTCTTTGATTTCTGCCACCTCTTCCTCTTGAATTAAAGTTCTAATTATATCCACCATTACTCTGAGTATTATGCCAACAATCATTAGCTAAATGATTTGTCTTACCACAAATCCAGCAAGCTTTGACTCCATCTTTATTACTTCTACGTCTTCCTCTACCTTTACCACCTCCTCTTCCTCTTAGGAAGTTAGCCTGGCTAGTTGTTCCTTCATCTTCATTGGATTGTTACTTCCCTTTTCTATTCTTCTTCTTATCCTTTGAATACATTGCTTGACCTGCACTTTTATCACCTTCAACTTTGACATCCTGCTCAAAGGTTAGCATGTGTCCTAGAAACTGATTTAAGTCAGGAGTAAAATGATCTAGTGATAATTCAGTAGACAAAATGAATGGCTTCCATTTGTCATCACCTGCTCCTAATGCATCTGCAATGTCCTTCATTCTTGTTACATAATCTGAGATGGATTGAGAGTCCTTCTTGAATGTGGTAAATTCTTCCCACAAGGATGCCTTCCTTGACTTTGTGGTGTTTTGGAAATGCTCCTCCAAAGCATTCCATATAACACTTGCACTTTCAAGACCTCTAATGTGAGGTAGCAAGTAGTCATCAACAGCCATATAGATAATGCTCCTAGCTTGAGCATCTCTCTTCATCCAAGTCTTCAAATATGATAATTCCTCCCTAGTTGGAACACTAGGATCTCTGAATTGAGGCTTTTCTTCTTCACCTGTAATATATCCTATCAAGCCTTTGCTCATAAGATGAGCTTCCATCCTCATTGACCATGCTAGATAGTTCTCTATATCCAGTTTCTCTATCTGAAGAGAATCTCCCATCCTTTCTTCACCTGTGTATTAAATCCTTCTAGCTTTATGAGGAATAAGGTTACCTTTGCTTCGAATGATACTCCTTTTGTCTTCCTTGATATCTTTTAACCTCCTTCTCAAGCTTTGCTCTCAAGCTTTCACCTTTTGAATCTTCAAATGTTGAATTCTTTATGACTGCAGCAGTCGGGGTCCTCCTTTCCTCAATTTTGATACTTCCTACTCTAATACCACTGATGGAGAGTGTTAATCTCCAAAAGAACAAGTTACTCTTGAAGTTAGAGCACCTTTATATCAAAAGTAACTCAAAACCTTTACCAATTTAGAGGATCAATTACCAATTATCAAAATTTTGGATAAACTGTGAAGAAGATGACTACACATAAAGTCTGTTACACATAACTCACTCATTGACTTATCAAATGTGTGATGTTTTTTATAAAACTTTGCACAAGGTGTCTCCTATAGTTTCCGCACCTCCTCCAAGTTAAATCATTCCAAAATATTCAGTAGATCTTGAGAAATGATGTTAAAAAGTCACCTATGTCTAAAACTATAGTTCTTTACAATCGATTTTGACACATATAACTTCTTAAGCTTGGTTCTCGCAAATTAGAACCTGCTTAATCAAATGCTTGTATTCATAGGTAGCTTACCTTCCAACTTAAAGAATGAGTGCTTGGTTGCTCAAAACTTTACACTGTAGAAGGAGAACTGACCAAAACATTAGCATCGAATTTAGCACCTCATACAACTTCTCTTCTTTTCATTTACACATGTAAATGTTCCTACCCCCAATTTTCTTAGCCTGATCACAATTAGAAGCTGAAAATTTGTATAGAGGTCAATCAACTATAGAATTAGACTTATACAAAAACATTTCACAAAAGATTCAACACAGAAGGAGAACTCTCAAAAATATTGAGCGCAACTTTTCTTCATTTCTAGAAAACTTTATATCTGAGTGATGAGAGAGATCTTACTCACTTCTAAAGTGTCTAATGACTCATACAACATCTAATTTCTCTATTCACATGCTCTCTCATATTTTCCTCGACATTTTTACTTGTATATATAGGCAAATATGTACAATCTCATAACCATACAAAAGTATAAGTGAGCTATCTCTGAATTAATATACATATGTATACACATCTTCATCATATGCTTCATATCTTGATCTTTTCTTTAGTCCTTGACTTCAAACCTTCATTAAAACTTCAATTTTTGATTGCCCTGCACCAACACCACATTATCAGGCAGAGAGAAATCAGAGAAAGACTGCTAACTTTTGAAGATAACTCTCTACACATCTATCTCATGGACACTTGGCTTCTAATGACTCTCTCACTTATTTCTTTACATCATTGACTTATATACATATGTTTCTAGACTCATCCCACATCTATTACATTACTCCTTACCATCCTAGTGATCATCTATACTCATAGTACAAGAAGTTTCATCTATAATGTACATATGTATACATGCTATATTTCTGAGATCTTTTTACTTCCTCAAATGACTTATTTTGCTTCATTTTGATTCTTGACTTGCTTCAAGTTCTTTATAATCACCAATTTGGGATGCAACACACCCATCATACTGTATATGCCAAAAGAACCATGCTACAGATGTGGAGGAGATCACTTTATAAGAGAATGCACTCGGCCATACAATCCACCACCCCACAGAACATGGGAAGGGTATTGCAATGAATGTGGGAAGGAACACCTATTTAGAGACTGTCCAAAGAATTCCAATAAGCCTCATGACACTGCACCTATTAACGTAATAGAAGTAATTGAATCGTCAAGAAGTGACAATGAATACACAGTACCATTGAAATCCATCACAGGAGCACAAGCAAAAGGACAAGAAAGAAAACGAGTAGACTCGGAGCAAGAAAAGAGTAAAACCCTCAAACCTAGAGTACAAGTAGTGGAAGACTCAGAAGACCCACTTGAGAATATCCAAACAACGAAAAGCCAAAAGTGGAAGGATAGAAGGGAAAAAATAGAGAAAAATGAATGAAAAATAAAAATAAGGAAGACAAGAAGGACACAAGAGGCAATAAGAAACCTAAAGAACCTAAAATTCAGGAAGAAATTCCCATTACACCGCAGACACTTGAACTGGACAAGCCAGAATTAATTCTAGCAGACCCAAGACTAGACGATTTAGACATGTGGTTGAAAGCTTACCAAGCTAGAATCACGAATGGACCAAATATAGAGCAGCACGAGAAACTTTACCCACAAGGAGAGTTAGAAAAGGAGAGACTAGCGATATGTAGAAAACTCGTAGAGGTAGCTTAGGCCACTCTAGAGAAGACTATCCCAGTCCTCCTTGAGATGAGGATATCCGAGAATCAATACAATTATTGTCTTAAAACCAAGGACTAGAAACCAAAAGAGAGGGATGATAAGGAAGAACTACTGAATACCCAGGACAAATCCATGTCCACAGTCCCTGATTTAGAGGGTGATTGGCGAAGAGAGTTGTGGACTAGAATTCGAGAAGATCAACGGAAAAAGAATGGAGTTGCAAAACGGCCTTTTGAGGAATTAGATGTGGAAGACCATCAACCAATGCCAAATTTGGAGGAATTATATGAAGTCTCTAGGCTAGAACGAAATAGGGAGGAATCATAGAGCATTTCCACCCTACCAAACTACATGGGAGAATATGAGAAGGAATCCATAATCTTCCATGCTCCTAGAGTACGAGGAAAAGAAAAGGATTCTTCAGACAAGACCTCACACAATCTAGCAGAACTCAAAAAAACCAAAGTACAATCTCAGTTGAATGTGGAAGAATTACTTCGTGTTAAACCACAATTATGGAAATAATTAGCGGGACAGTTGAAGTTAGAGCATGAGAAGAACAAAAAGGAAAGCAAGGAAACTGAAAACCCTTGTACTATACAAATTCCAGTGGATAAGGTTGGAGAGTTTAGTGAACGAGATGAGGGCAACACATGCTTACCTGTCATGTACAATGGATACATGACCAAGGCCATACTAGACACAAGAGCGGGAGTGGGCATCGCCACCAAAGAGATTTGGGAGAAATGGGGAAAGCCAGCCCTGCGACCAATGCATATGAAGCTTCAATTAGCGGATGTTCATGTAGAGAAACCCCTAGCAATATTGGAAAAAATTAGATTAACCACCTGTGGAGTCGAGTTTGAGCATACATTAGCTCTATGTCAATTTGGAAAGGCAAATAAGTATGAAATGATATTAGGATGACCTTTCATGAGACAACTCAGGGTAGTGCAAGACTAGGGAAGAGACTCATTATACCTTCAACATCAAGGAACCACTACCAAGATAAATTTGCATACCTTTGCATATAGGGATGTACCCCCACTACAATGGAAACCCGTACACAAGGAAGAAGATGATTTGTCTATCCATAGTGCCGGATCAAGTGACCAATCGTGGATGCACGAGGATGCCCAATTATGGATGTGTAAGGAAGCAATGAGAGAGGATAAAAGACTTTAGCTATGGCCCTTAGGACATCAAAATTATCCCATAGAGGACCCAATGTATATGCCTCAGGTTTTTCGTGATGAAGCATTTGAACGGCACGGTTGGATGGAGATTCTAGCCACTTTGGACGTATATGTAAATGAAGAAGTATTGACCATGAATGAATGTATTGAAGAAGAAGGTTATGATGTAAGCTTTTACATGGTAGTCAATAAAGTTCCTGTCTCATGTGTGAAAGGACCATTTTTTAGGGCACATGTATATAAGTCACTTTGTGACTCTTTGTAAATACTTTTTGCCATTGTGAAGAAGGAGAACTAAAATTTCGAATTTGCTTCTTTCCTGTTGATTTTCATCTTCTCTATGATCTTTTGTGTGTGTTTGATGCTTGAAATGTGTGTATAGGACTATTGTATATCCCTCCCCATCACTTTTGAACGACTGTAGTGTGTGTGTGAGTCAATACGAGTTGCAAAGCGAGTGTAGGTGTTTCTCACCATACACTGTTTTGGTCATAACTTGAAGAGTGGTTGTCAGATTTGAGTGAACCAGCAATAGATGCGTCTCATTGAGAGCTTCAAAATGAACCCATTATTGACCATATTCGGAGTTCGGAGCTGGGAGAAACATTCGAATTTGTGCTTACTGCTATACGTGGTATTGAGGCAGATATTTCCAGAGATCTAGTTATTTGAAGAGGTAGTTTAGTCTTTTCATATATTTTGTAGCTGAACCACTTCACTTTTTATGACGTGTGCACACGTCCTCATACACTTGGTTCATGTGGTTCTTTGTATTGATAATTAAATGTGTATCGATCCACCACTATATGCACTTGTGGAGCAAATGAGATTTAGTCTCTTTGACACAAATCCCTAAGACTTCATGACTTAGGTACACAGCTACTAAAAAACTATAAGAAGAGATACAGAGATCATTTTAGAGGTTAGCTTAAATGAGATTTGAGCATTGTGAGAGCTTCTTGTAACTTGAGCTTATGAATAGAGGATTCCATTGTTCCACTCTTTGTCTTGACTTGTGTGTGTGTGTGTATGTGTGTGCATTTCCTATTGCTTCTCACTCAATGTCCAAAAGCAAAGCAAGGTGCAATTGCAAAGCGAGGCTTGGTGAGCATCTTGAGAATGAGAGCAAGTTCAAAGCACGAAACTTGAGGTTGGAAAATTACTCAACTCCCTTAATCAATTCTAGCTACGGATAAGTGCACATAGGTGAAGTTGATTAATTGGGGCAACAATAGGAATGGATCAAGTACATGACACCCAGATTAACTCAAGTCAAGATTGATATAGAGTAAAGTGCGATAACCATAAGGAAACAACCATAATCAAGAGATCAGATGAGAAATAAACAGTAAACCAAAGCTACTCCTAATGATGCAACATTAAAGACAAGACCCACATCAAAGAAAAATGAACAAGTGATTGATACATAAATGAACATTGCACCATGTGTGTACTCTAAACTAATTGGAAGAGCAATCGGATCCAATCAATGAACCTAAGACCAGTCAAACACATAGGAAAGGCTCACCGACAAAGCCTCATATCATTTGAAGCTAGTTTTAATACTACGGATAGGACTTGGGCTCAAAAATTGAGTGATTACCCCTACATACTAAGCTCAAACATCAGTGACTCAAAGACATCATTTAGTTTGGAAAGACCTTCACATAGTTCAATACTGGTGTACTTAGATACCCCAAAAGGACCCTATAAAACACAACTTGAATACATTTGAACCAACTTCTTAGGTGTGCATATCTATGAGGATGGTTTAAGGAGATATGCTAATAGCCAAATGGGTTAAGTTTTCAAGAAAGTATGAGACAAGGAAGTGAGAGACAAGAGAGCCAAAGATAAGAGCAAGGAGGACCAAGCGGGTAGAGCAATCAACACTGATCAGGTAGGAAATAGGCCAAATCACTAATTCTCACAATTGATTACACATACAAACAATGATTTTCATCACTAACCTTGATTGTAAATATTCTTTTTTGGTAGTTCAAACTCCATTTCAAGCCAAGGATTCCTTAGGATTGATGAGTGTTAAGAGAACCTATGTGTCGAATTTCATAGTTTTTAGAGCTCGTTTGGGCCTCCAAAAGAGCTTAAGAACCTAATTTTCAACTAGGTTGGACACTAGGTATGAACCATGCCAAAACTAGTCTATAAATGATGGAAAGAGCTAGAGAGCTCATTCTAGAGGTTAGAAATTTCGGGAATTGAGCTTGTAAGAGCATAATTTTTACCTTGAAAGTAGAGCAATAAAAGATTCCATTGTTCTATCTCCCTTTGTCTTGCCTTGTATGCATGTGTGTGTATATATGTGGGCATGTTAGTGTGCTTCTCGCTCACACGTGCATTCCACTTGTTCATGGTCCTCATACCACACTCATGTCTCTATGATTGACAATTATGAGATAGATCTCCCTACCTTGGCTCTCAACATTGTGCTAGAGTGAAACTAAATTTGGTGCCATTGCGAGGGAGCGAGCTTCAAAGACAAGCATGTGATGGTAAGATGTAGAGTCTGATGTTGGAATCATATGTAATTTTCTATTTTCTATACTTTTATCTTCTTCATCATCATCCCTACCATTCCTACTCACTCCTACCTCCATCTCCATTAGTGGGAAATTTCCACCTCTTATCTCATATTCCTACCTCCACTTCACTTCCCTCATTTCACTTGTGATAGAGAACGAGAGAGCAATCTAGTGCATTTTGTTTTCTATGCGTTTGCGAGTTTTTGGCAGATATTGATATCACAACAACAACAATAGTGTCAGTAGGTATGATACAACTCTACACATATCCCGAGATGAAAACTTATGTCTGTTGTGATAGACAAAAAATTTGGGTATCTTGTAAATGTAATTAGAGCAATGTAGGCTACACCATGTGCACATCATGAATCACTAAATGTTTTGTAAAAATAGGCATTATTTTTGTCTAACATGATAGATTAAGTCTATCAATGATAGATGACAGACATCGACTTACGAAAGATGGTGTCCATCACAATGGACACCCTATCCATCATGACATATTGACTATCTATTGTGATAGACAATCCAATGAGTATCCTATCCATCATGATAGAGTGAGCCTCTCGATCGACACTATCCATCACAAGACACATGATAGAAAAAAGATCATGACAAATGTGTTCATCATGACATGCAAGCAGACATGATAGACTTTGTCCATCGCAAGACATGAGTCCATCACGACTGACACACCTATCCTGATAGACCTATCCATCATGACAGACAACCACCGATGATAGAGCCTATCGATCACAATAGATGAGAAAACTGGGGATTTGTAGTTTTTTGCAAATTTTGTCACTTTTGGCCTAGTTTTGGGAACTTTTGCAGAGACTTGGAGCGTTGTGGGAAGCAAAAGCAAGGTACCTGTGTAGGACAAAGCTTGGTCACATGTGCCATAGCCAAAATGTAGCATTCCTCCTTCCCAAAAGATGGTTCTATTCAAGCTACTAAAAAATTGTAGCTTGTTCACAGTGATGATTGTGGTCCTGTCCAAACACCTTCTTTTGGGAACTACATTTACTTTGTGACTTTCATTGATGATTTTTCTAGGCATGCATGGGTGTATCCACTAAAAGCAAAGTCCGAAGTGTTTATTTGCTTCAAACAGTTTCTAGCTTTGCCTAAAAATCTATCCCCATGTAAAATGAGCACCCTCCATTCTGATTGAGGGGGGGAATACATGTCTTTTGATTTTAATGCATTCGTCACTAAACATGGGATAAAACATCAGTTTACAATGCAATATACACCTCAACATAATGGAATTTCTAAAAGGAAGAACATGTCACTCATGGAGATGGGGAGGTGTATGGTCAAAAGTTAGGATTTACCACCTTCTAGCTTGAGGTTTTTATGTGTGTAGCATATGTACTTAATAGGTGTTCCACAAAAGCATTGCAGTCTATCACTCTATATGAGGCCTCACATGGTCGCAAGACAATTGTTGCTCATTTGCATGTATTTGGTTGTTTGGCATATGCATTAGTGTCTAAACAACAATGTAGAAAGCTGGATGATATAGCAGTGAAATGTATTTTTATTGAGTACAGTTCTGAAAGCAAAGGCTATTGGAGTTTGAGGTCTATATAAGCACGTGAACAACACAAGGAAGAAGAAGGATCTTGGAGCAAAACACACAATACTGAATGTATTACTAGATAATGTACAAAGATAAGTAACCCATTAGGGCTATAGTCGTATATACAAGCCGAGGGATAAAAACCTATTAAAGAGGGAAAAAAGTGCCCCGACAGTCCTAGTGTGTACACACACATCACTGCCTAAATATATCAATAGATTTCCCTTGGTAGTGATGTGGTGAACAAGGAGTTGGCACTCATGTATACGGAAGTGCCAAGCTATGTGGAACCAATCCACAAAAGGAAGTAACCCCAAAGCTTTGTGGAAAGCTTCAAAAGTCTCCCTATGTGAAAAGGTTTGCAATGTTCTCTTGTGTGGGCACATATGCCAAACTGAGCTCTCTAGCAGAGAACCTCTGCCTGACATAATCATAGTGCACCCCAATATGCTTAGTGCAAGCATGGGACACAGGGTTCCTCACAACTGCCAATGTGCTCTGACTATCAGTGAAGATGATGGTGGTAGAAGACTGACCAACACACAGATCATCCATAAGGCATCTAGGCCACACACACTCAACAGTCACTATGAAAGCTACCCTTTACTCAACCTCACAATTGGAAGTGGCCATAGTATGCTACTTCTTGCTCAACCAAGATATACATGAGCTACCAAGCATGAAGCAAAAACCACTAGTGGACACACGAGTGTCATAGCAAGGAGCCGAGTCAGAGTCAGAAAAATCATGTAAATCTAGTAGTATTGATCCCCTGTGGGATAAAACAATCCAAGTAGCTTGGTAGCAATCGAGTAGTGAAAGATGCACTTAAGTGCCTGCCAATGCTTGACACCTGGGCAATGCATAAACCTACTCATTTGTGACACAACAAACTAAATATCTGGGCAAGTAATGCAGAGAATATCATCAAATGCATCTCCAGCATCATGAAGACTCAATCATAAACATATCTCCATAGGAGTGGCAATAGGTTTAGAGTCGTCTAGGCCAAAACACTACAATAATGTGTCAATATATTTCATTTGACACAAAGCTATTCTACCATCAACTTGCATAAACTGAATGCCAAAAGAATGATGCAAATGCCCCAAATCAGACATCTCAAATGAGGCATACAAATTAGCTTTAAAATCAACAATATGCTTCTCATGAGTACAAGTGAGTAGCATGTCATCAACATATACAACAATGATCAGAAACACATCATTTGCACGCTTAACATATAAGGTGCTTTTAGTTGGACTATTCTCAAAACCATGTGCAATCAGATACTTTAATCCATATAATGCCTTCTTTAACATGCACACCTGGTTTTCATGCCCTTTTTGCAGAAAGCCACCGGGCTAAAAAACATACACTTCTTCATGCAAATCACCATTCAAGAATGCAGTTTTAATGTCCAACTGATGTACATTCCAACCATGGTGAGCTGCAAGCGTAGAGATGCTAGTAATAGTAGTCATTCAGCAAGTACGAGAAAAGGTCTCATCAAAATCAATGCCTCTTTCCTAAGCATAACCCTTTGCAACAAGCCTAGCCTTATACCTGTCAATTGTTCCATCAGGCTTACACTTCAGCTTGTATACCCACTTAGTGCCAATGGCCTTCTTGCTAGGAGGCAAGTCACACAAAGACCAGGTACCATTCTTCATTATAGCATCATATTCAGATTGCATAGCAGCCATCCAATTTTCTAAAATTTGTGTTTCATCAAGTGAAAGAGGCCCATTCTCATCACAGAGACTAGAGGGAGCCATAGCATAGAAATCTGATGCACAAGAGGCACTATGAGAGCCTAAATGAGTACAATACGATAAATGCACCTAATTTGTTGTCACGCAAAGTCTGCACCAACCATTTTAGCATAGTTTTTTCCTCCTCAATATTAGCTCTCTCATCAACAGTGCATCATGTAAATCTGCATTAGAAATGGAATGATCTACATCATTAGATGAACCTATAAAGGTTGAGAAGCCTCATTAGGACCAACACTAGACTGTCGACCTATAAAAAGAGGTAGTAAAGTATCATACATGTCTTTGGAGCTAACAAATGTCTTCTTAGTACATGAAAGTAATGGTTGAATATTATCTTCCACAAAAACAACATCATGGCTAACCAAAATGCATTTAGTCTGTGGATGATATAGATGATAGCCTTTACTTTTAGAACCTTTCCCAACAAAAATACATTTCACTGCTTTATCATCCAATTTCCTATGTTGTTGTTCAGGCACTAATGCAGATGCCAAACAACCAAGAACATGCAGGTGAGCCACAGATGGCTTTCAACCATGCCAAGCCTCATATGGAGCGATAGGCTACAATGCTTTAGTGGGACACCTATAATGTACATATGCTACACACATAAGAGCCTCAAGCCAAAAACTATGTGGTAAAGCCTGAGTCTTGACCATACACCTCGCCATCCCCATAAATGACTTGTTCTTCTATTTAGCAACTCCATTCTATTGAGGTGTATACAACACTATACACTGATGTTTTATCCCACATTCAACCAAAAATGCATTAAAGTCAGAAGACATATACCCCCCCCTCGATTAGAATGGAGGGTGCCCATTTTACATGCTCATAGATTTTCAGTCAAAATGAGAAACTGTTTGAAGCATATAAACACTTCAAACAATGCTTTCAATAGATATACCCATGCATGCCTAGAAAAATCATTTATGAAAGTCACAACGTAAAGATAGTTTCCAAAAGAGGGTGTCTGCATAGGACATTAGACATTACTATGAAGAACCTACAATTTTTAAGTAGCTTGAACTGAAACATCTTTTGGGAATGAGGAATGCTCCATTTTTCCTAAAATACAACCTTCATATACATGTTTACGGAGTGCCTTAAGTTTGAGCAAAGAGGACACCATTTCAAATTTCTGTAGGCATAGCAAACTAGTGAAATTAAGATGACCAAAGCGTGCATGCCAAAGCTTTCCAGCTAACATAGCCTAAGAATCATGTAAGCACATGCTGAATCCTTCACAATTTTTTCATAGTCTATGAGCTTATACAGCCCACAACATAAAATGCTAGAAGCAATAATGACATTGCCATTTGATAGATCATGAACTATACATATGTCATCAACAAATTTCACATTTAAGCCAATCTTGGCTAATGTAGAAATTGATAATAGAGTTTTCTTGATCCTTGGCACAAATAAAGCATCTGACAATATAAAAGAACTACCATGAGCAGTAGTCATAATGACCTTACCAGCTCCCATAACAGGATAAGAGGAGTTGTTGGTGCATGCGATAGTATTTCTTGTAGGGGCAGGCTCGCGTGAAGTGAAGAAACTATGCTACGAGGTAATATGTTTGGTTGCCCCACTATCAAAGTACCAAACATCTGAGTCTACTACAGACATACATTGTTCATGAGAAGATGGATCATAACTACAAACAGTAGTAAACAACCATTCTTCATTCTACACAAGATTAAAAGACTTTGTTTTTAGTATAGAGGCCTCTACAACAACCATTCCAACCTCTTCTGTCTTTGCCTCTTTTGCAGCCAATTTTGAACAATTGTTTATGACATGATCATTTCCTTTAGAGTACTTGCAAGACAATTTCTACTTTTCTATTTTCTTGTTATCTTTGTCATCCTTCTTTGATTGTGCAGATTTGGCAGATTTCTGTTTACTAGTAGAAGAGCTCCATTTACCTTTGCCCTTTTGACTATCCAGGAAAGCTTGATCTGTGACACACATAATGGACATGTTCTACTAGATTGATCTTCTTGCAATAGAACATAGACTAAATCCTCAAATGTTAAGGCATTTGGATTGCCTTTCATCATCAAACAAAGAGTAGAAGAAAAACTCTGATATGAATCGGGAAGACCGTTCAGAACACTCTACAGAAGTGAACTGTCAGGCAAGACTTCATCAACAGAAATCAACTATTCCTTCAAATCTTTGATCTTTGTCAGAAAAGTGTCCATGGAATCTCCTTCATTCACGTGCTCACTAACCAACTGTTATCTGAGGTAAGCAACACGAACCTCATTTCTTGCCTCGTATAAAGTGGTAAGTGTATCCCAAGCATCCTTAGCTGTTCCCCAAGAACAAATGTGAGGAATAATGGCACGTTTGACAGACAAGGTTATCAATGCATATGCATGAACATCTATGCCATCCCAACAAATTGGCTATGTAGTAGTTGCAACACGATATGTAGCACAAGAACATGAAGAATAGCGTCATCTTCAATGTTGTCTCCATCACCTTCAACAACTCTGTTTGTAGTTGTAATAGTATGTTTTTCAACACCCTACACAATATCCCATAGTACTTTTGCAACCAATACATGAGGCATCATATAAGCCCAATGTGTAATTAATACTATCCAAATTATCCTCAATAGCCAACATATGGAACACACCATGCTTTCAGCCATGTCCACTAACTAAAATACCTTGATGCAAAAAAATGAAAATATCTCAAAAAGCTAAACAGAACTATCGTGTCGAGTTCTGCTAGACCTGTAGCAGACTTCGAGACACTTATATTGAAGAACCAAAATCTATATATATGTTTGGCACAAGAAGACAAAATTTCCTACACAAGCAGTGCAATAGTGCAATAGGAGTATCACCCTGAGTATGCTCAGCAAATTTCATACGATTCTGAGACTGTGACCAAAGGAGTATCGATGATGCCCTAGATGAAGCGGTGACCTGCTCTGATACCAAGTGTTGGAGTTTGAGGTCTGCGAAAGCACGTGAATAGCACAAGGAAGAAGAAGAAGATTGGATCACAACATACATTTTGGTTAGCCATGATGTTGTTTTTGTGGAGGATGCAGTTGAGCCATGAATTTTATGTACTAAGGAGACACCACTTAGCTCCAAGGTGTGTATGAAACTTTGCTACCTCTTTTTATAGGTGGACAGTCAAGTGCTAGTCCAAATGAGGCAATTTCTCAGCCTTTACACGTTTTATGTGATTTGCCTCCTAGCAAAAAGGCCATTGGCATTAAATGGGTATACAAGCTGAAATGTATGTTGAGATATCAAGCTCAACATGTGATGATCCAGGATGACACATACCAGTTTTTCATTTCTCTGACATGTATAGTGGTCACGCTAGTATATGTCATGGATAATTCATTGAGCTTTATTAGATTTATCTACCAAGAGTGATGGCGCATTTGTTCCTTGCCAGCTCACTCATTCACAGACATTAGGTTTCTCCTTATGTACTGATCTTTATATATTGCACTGGTTGTATTCTTGTTTTTAGGTCATTCTTTTACATTCCCTTTTATGTAATAGAAGAAGAAGAAGAAGAAGAAGATTATTCTTCCTTGCCTCAATCTATGTGTGTGCTTCTCCTTGAGAGTGAGAGTGTGTGTGTGAGCTCTCTTCCTTATCTCCTTCCTTGTGACATGGTATCAGAGCCAGCATGGCTGTAGAGAGCTCGTGGAGAAGGCGACTGTGAAGAGTACGCAACAAGGCATGGAGAAAACGCGATTCACAAACGACCTCCGTTTGCTGTGAAAATCGGCGTGAAGGTAGAAGTTTTGGAGCCATCTTGACCTCCATTTCAAGCCTACAAGGTGGGACCCGTAGAAAAACCAGGTGAGTTTTAGAAATTGTAACTTGCATTGTGTTCGGCAACACTCGTATATTCCAGATCCAGATTTTCAAGCGATTCCGTGTACTGTTGATACACAAAAACTGTGTTTTTCTAAGATCGAATTTTCATGTCATAGTGCGATAGTGTTCAAGCAGAAGTGCTGATTGTAGTGTTTTGTAGTCGAAGGAGAGAATGAAAATGCTCCACAGTTGCCAGAAAGGAATCGGACTGTAGATCAGGTAAGAGCATATGAAGAATGGAATCAAGGAGCACAAAAGGTAATGTACTGGCTATCTGTTAGCATACAGGATAGCATGATTGGACACATACAGGATGCCAAGACTCCAAAAGAGGCTTGGAATAGTTTGTTCACATTGTATGAGACCAATACAAAGGCACAAAAATTGCAACTCAAGAACGAGTTGCATACATTGGAGAAGAAGAGGATGCCAATAAGTGACTACACCTTGAAAATCAAAAGCATATGTGAGTCACTTACATCTATTGGCATGAATGTAGATGATGATGATAAGGTGGAAGTGTGTCTTCATGGTTTAGGAGCTGCATATAAGTAGTTCAGAACTTCCATACAGACCAGGGAAAATATTTCGAATTTTGCTGATCTGGTATCTATGCTGATTATTGAAGAAAAGAATCTTGGTGAGGATTCAAACTCCCAAGGAAAGCCCAGCTCTCAGCAGGTATTCTACTCTGGCAATAGGTAGAGGCTTTAGAAGTGGAAGAGAAAACAATAACCAAGACCAAGGTCAACAACAGAATCATGCAGGAGGAAGAGGACAGTTTCGAGGCAGGGGGAGCCAAAGAGGTCGCAGAAATTTCCAAAGAAATGATTCAGGTAATGATAGTAAAGGATGCTGGAATTGTGGTAAACCTAGACACTTTGAACGTGATTGCGAGTTGAAGAATCAAAATAACAAAAGGTAGCAAAACAACTATGCATCCACAAGTGCAGATGATTCTGAGAAGCTGTTCATGGTTCAACATCACATGATGAATATGATGTCTACTGGTATTTCAAAATCGAATGATAATGTCTGGTATGTTGATTCAGGTGCTTCAAATCACATGACTAGTCATGCAGAATGGTTTAGTAGTTTGCAAAAAATGCCAGTTCTTGCATATGTTGAAACAAGTGATGATACATCGCATCCTATTAAGCATACAGGAAACATAGCATTGTATATGGAGGATGGGAAGGTAAAACATCTTGCTGATGTGCTGCATGTTTCGAATATAACAAAGAATCTGGTTTCTGTTGGACAAATGATTGACAGGGCTTACAAGTCAGGTTCAATGCTGATGGATTATATAGAGTACAAGTAGGATAGATGATTGGTTGCCAAAGGAAACAAAGTGGGTAGGATGTTCACCTTCAATGTGAAGATTCCTAAAATGAATGCAGCCATGTTTGCAAAAGTTGTAGGAGTTATTGCAGATATAGAAATGTGGCACAAACGTATTGGACATGCAAACTTGCAAAGGCTGAAATTGATGCAGTCAAAGGAGATTGTCCATGGACTACCAAATTTCAAATTTGCAGAAATGCAAAAGGTATGTGCAGCATGTCAATTTGGTAAACAGTCAAGAGCATCATTTCCACATGACAAACATGTTAGTGAGAAAGTACTAGAAGTAGTACATACAGATGTTTGGAGTCTAGCAAAGACCACATCTATGGGTGGTTGCAGGTTTTATGTTACTTTCATTGATGACCATACACGCAAAGTATGGTTATATTTCATAAAAGAGAAGAGCGAGGTGTTCACTCATTTCCATAATTTTAAAGCTATGGTGGAAAAGCAAATAGGGAAGTACATTCACACATTAAGATCTGATGGAGGTGAATACATGTCAAATGAGTTCAGTAGTTTTCTAAAAAATCATGGAATTCGACGTCAGTTTTCATGCAGGTACACACCACAATAGAATGCCGTTGCTGAACGCAAAAATAGACATATTGCAGAAATAGCAAGAGCCTTGATGGTTGAGAAGAATTTTTTATTGGGCAGAAGCTGTGCATACTGTTGTATACATTATGAACAGAACTCCGACAGCTGTTGTACATCAAGTTACACCTAAAGAGAAGTTTACAGGTAAAAAGCCAAATTTAAGTTTTTGGTTGTATTGCATATGTACATGTCCCAGATGAATTGAGGACAAAGCTTGATCCAAAAGCAGAAAAGTGTGTCTTCATTGGATACTCCCTTGAGCAAAAGGGATATAAATGTTATAACCCACTTAGATGACAAGTAAAGGTGAGCAAAGATGTGGTATTTGATGAAATGTCAAGCTTCTATGCAGATGCCAAAGAAGGACTGATTCTTGAACCAAATGACAAAGAAAATACTGAAAAATCAAGTGCAGAATCTCAGGTTTTGAGTGGACCGAATGCATCACCAAGCAATAGTTCCAAGTCAAATCCATGGAGTGGAAGATTACATGGAAATTTCAATCCAATAAATTCATCAAATACATCCAAGAAAGGTAAAGAAAAGCTTTCTGCTGGTCATAAAACATGTGCACGTTTTGAAGACGTTGATGGAGATTCAAGCAGTTCAGAAAAGAGTCTTGATGAGGAACTTGGATTGCCTTCTGTGAAGGTAAGAAGGGCACATGCAGATGATACAAGGAGAAGTGACCCAGGACCAAGAAGATCTGGGATGATGCAGAATTTAGTGCAACGATTGACGTATGACAGTTATATGGCTCGTCATTATGCCTACATGACAAAGGTAATACAAGATGTTGAACCTTCTTGCTTTGAAGATGCAATTGGAATTGCAGATTGGGAAAAAGCTATGGATGAGGAGATGGCTGCACTTTATGGAAATAATACATGGAAGTTGGTTCCATTGCTGCAAGGAAAGAAACCCATAGGCTGCAAATGGGTTTACAAGGTAAAGCATAATGTTGATGGTAGCATAAGCAGGTATAAAGCACGATTGGTAGCTAAAGGATATGCACAGACATATGGCATTGATTATGAGGAAACATTCAACCTTGTAGCTAAAATGTCTACTGTCAGAACACTTGTTGCATTAGCTATAGCAAAAGGATGGACTTTGCATCAGATGGATGTGAAGAATGCTTTCCTACATGGTGAATTACAGGAAGAAGTATATATGGACTAGCCACAAGGATATGAAGATTCAAAGCATCCAGAATATGTTTGCAAGTTGAAAACAACTTTGTATGGGTTGAAGCAAGCCCCTCGTGCATGGCATGCAAGGATTCTTGATTACTTAACCAGCATTGGGTTTTCTATGTGTGATGTAGATCACTCACTATATGCAAGGAAGGATGATGATGGCATCACTATTGTGGCTATTTATGTTGATGGCGTGATTGTAGGTGGTGATAATGAAAGAAGCATCAAAGAGGTAAAGCATCTTCTTATGCAGGAAATTGTCATGAAAGATCTTGGTGTGCTATGCTATTTCTTGGGCATTGAGTTTATACATACAGAAATAGGTGTATGGATGTCACAAAGGCAATATGCCTTGAATATGCTGCAAAAGTATGGTATGTCTGATTATAAGCCAATTTCTATGCCATTAGATCAGAATTTGAAGTTGGATACTACATTAGGTGAAGCATTGGAAAATGCTACTATGTACAAGAAAATTGTGGGAAGTCTTATATATCTCTGTATTCAAAGGATAAGAAGAAGAATAGCAAAGGTAAGCAACAAGCAAATGAAGATGAAGGTACAACTAGTCAACCCAACTTCCTAAGAGGAAGAGGAGGTGGCAAAGGTAGAGGAAGGGTCAGAACCAATAAAGATGGAGCCAAAGCTTGCTAGATTTGTGGTAAGACAAATCATTTAGCTCATGATTGTTGGCATAATAATCAGAATAATGGTGGATACAGTCAGAACTTTAATTCAAGAGGAAGAGGTGGTAGAAACCAAAGAGTTAATTTCAGAGGTAGAGGTAGTAGAGGTTACTTTGGAAGAAATGCACGTAGAGGACTCCAAAGTCAATCCTACAACAATACCAACTACAACTATGCTTCAGATTAGAAAGAAGATTCAACCTTAATCATGAATGCAACTTGTGAAAGACAAAGTGAAGACCAAAGAGTTTTCTACATTGACTCAGGGTGTCCCAATCACCTGAGTGGTAATATAGCCTTGATGACTGATTTGGAGAATAAGGTAACTAATCATGTAGTTCAAATAGGTGATAATACAAAGCACAATGTGAAGTCAATTGGATCAGTGAAGGCAAAGTATGGAAGTACTCTTCTGAGTAAGGTCTTGTATGTTCCTACAATTCCAAAGAATTTGATAAGTGTAGGGCAAATTGTTGAAAAAGGTTATGAAGTAAGGCTCACTAATGATGGAATGTTTGTGGAAGACCCTAGCAATGGGTATAAACAAACTGTTACAGGGAAGAAAGAAGGAAACTCTTCACATTGAAGATTCAAGGTAATGTTGGTCATGTCTTGTTCACTTATGGAGGACATAAGATCTCTGAGTTAGATCTTTGGCACAAAAGGGTTGGACATTTCAATGAAAGAGGTATTAAGGATATGATTAATAATAGTTCAGTGCTTGGATTGCCTAATGTTACAGGTCGACATATGACATGCAGATGTGAGGCATGTCAATTAGGTAAGGCTCATAAGCAATCATATTCCAAGCATGGTTTCATGTATTTAGAGAAGCTTGAGTTGGTACACACAAATGTGTAGGGACCATCAAAGGATTTCAGTATAAATAGTTCAAGATATTATGTGATTTATGTTGATGCTACCAGGTGGATCACTATCTATATGATCAAAGATAAATCAGAGGTATTCAATACAGTCAAACATTATCATGTGTATGCAGAAAGAATCACAGGTCAAAAGTTGAAGAGACTAAGGTCAGATGGAGGGGGAGAGTATTTCTCTAATGGGTTCACTGATTACTTATGGAATGCAGGTATAAGAATGGAAGTTACTTGCAGGTACTCTCCTCAACAAAATGGTGTAGCAGAAAGGAGAAATAGAACTCTTGTTGAGTTTGAAAGATCAATGATGAAGGAGAAAAATTGTCCAAATTATTTGTGGGGTGAGGCTATAAATACAGCTACATATTTGGTTGATAGGTAACCATGTAAAGCTTTGTAGGGTATGACACCATATCAAGCTTGGTGGGGTAGAGACATACCCTAGATCGTTGCAAACTATTTGGATGTTTGGCTTATGCATATGTGCCATCTCGGTTGAGGCATAAATTGGAACCTAACGCTGAAAAGTATGTGTTCATTGGATATGATGATAAGCAGATGGGATATAGGTTGTGGAGTCCATCCACAAAGCAATTCCTTGTGTCAAAGGATGTCACATTTGATGAGCAAGGTACTTGGTATGCAGGTACAATTAATAATCATGCAAGTGATGAAGAAGTTGTGCATCAGAAGAAAAGTAAATCAAAGGTTCAAATATTTGATGAAGAAGAGAAGAATGAAATACAACTTGAAGTTGAAGAAGTGCCAAGGTTTGATCCAGAATGTGATGAACCTGAAACTTCAAGAAGTGGAGAACTCAGAAGGTCATCAAGACACTAATGGCAACCTGCAAGGTATAGCTATGACACTTCTTTTTTGACCACTAAAGATTATGCTTACATGGTGAAAGAAAATGAAGACCCTTCTACATATGAAGAGGCAAAAGTTAAGGAAAATTGGGAGAAAGCTATGCAGGAAGAGTATGATGCATTGATGGAAAATGAGACATGGGATTCGGTTCCTAAACCAAATAGTCAGAAGATCGTTGGATGCAAATGGGTCTACAAGACAAAGAGGTATGCAGATGGAAGTGTGTCTAGGTATAAAGCTACACTTGTTGTGAAAGGGTTTGCTCAAACATATGGTATAGATTATGATGAGACCTATAGTCCGGTGGCAAAGATGACAACTATCAGGACACTCATAGCCATTGCTGCATATAAAGGTTGGAAACTATGTCAATTAGATGTGAAGAATGCTTTTCTTAATGGTTATATTTTAGATGATGTTTTCATGGAGCAACCACAAGGGTTCAGAGATATAAGGTATTCAGAATATGTATGTAAGCTCAAGAGAGCTTTGTATGGTTTGAAGCAGGCCCTTAGGGCATGGAATTATATACTTGTGAAGTTATTGAAAGAACTTGGTTTCCAAGTATCTAAAGCAGATAGTAGCTTGCTTGTCAAAGCAAGTGATGATGGATTCATTTATATGTGCATATATGTTGATGAAATAATTCTTACAGGTACAGATGAGAAGGGCATACAAAACCTCAAGAAACAAATGGAGAAAGAGTTCAAGATTAGTTACTTGGGAGACTTGTGATATTTCTTGGGCATGGAGATCTCATATACTCAACATGGAGTGTATGTGACTCAAGAAAGGTATTTGAAGAACTATTTGATCAAGTTTAAAATGGAAGATTGCAAGGTGGCACCTACTCCAATGGAGGTGAATCATAAATTGAGCAGATATGGAGGAGAAGAATTCAAGGACATGAAGCTATATCAAAGTCTAGTTGGTAGTCTAATCTATGCTACATTAACTAGGCCTGATTTGTCATATGCAGTTGGAGTGTTGTCTCAATTCATGCATTGTCCTAGGAAAGAACATTCGGTTGCAGGACAAAGAGGGTTGAGATACATTAAGGGTACACTCAAGGAAGGTTTGTATTATGGTTTTACATCAGATACAAACATCAAGATATATAGTGATATAGATTGGGTAGGTAATCCTGATGATAGGAGATCAACATATGGATACTTGTGTTATGTGAGAGATAAGCTAATCTCTTGGTGATCTAAGAAGCAACACACAGTTGCTTTATCATCTAGAGAGGTGGAGTATAAAGGTATGGTTGAAGCTACAGAGGAGGTCATATGGTTGAAGAATTTTATGAAGAGTTTTGACATCATTTAGAGCACACCCACTATTCATGGAGATAATATGAGTTCATTGTATCTAGCTTCTAACCCTATTTTTCATGCCAAGACTAAACATATTGAGGTTCAGTATCATTTCTTAAGAGAGAAGGTGTTTGATAAGGAGATTGACGTAATACATACTTCAACAAAAGATCAGATTGCAGATATGTTAACCAAAAGCTTAGATGGACCAAAGCTACAAAGATTTAAAGGACATGGCAGGTATAAAGAAGATAGAGAAAACCTCAATTGATGATTGAGGGGGAGCTGTTGGTGCAATTCAACCACCAATTGATGTTTTGGATAAAGACTTGAAGTCAAAGGATGAAGAAAAGATCAACAATTGAAGATTGAAGATAGAGTATGATCAGGAAATGAAGACTTGTATACATATGTACATTAATGCGTAGGTAGCTCATTTTACCTTTTGTATGGTCATGAGCTTGTACATATATGTCTATATATACAAGTAAAAAAGTCAGGGAAAGTATGAGAGAGCATGTGAAGAGAAGAATTAGAAGTTAGAAGAGTCATTAGACATTTTAGAAATGAGAAAGATCTCTCTCATCACTCAGTTGTAAAAATTTCTAGAGATGAAGAAATATTATGCCCGATCTTTTGTTGAGTACTCCTTTTGTGTTTAATCTTTTGTGGAATGCTTTTGTACAAGTCTAATTCTATAGTTGATTGACCTCTGTACAAGTTTTCAGCTCCTAATTGTGATCAGGCTGAGAGAATTGAGAGTAGGAACATTTACATGTGTAAATGTGAAGAAGTGAAGTTGCGATAGGCGCAAAATTTGATGCTAATGTTTTGGTCAGCGCTCCTTCCATAGTGTAAAGTTTTGAGCAAACAAGCACTCATTTTCATTTTTTAAGTTGAAGTTAAGCTACTATGGCTAAAATCAATTGATTAAATGGGTTGTACTTTGGGAGAACCATGCTTTAGAAGTTGCAGGTGTCAAAGTGGACTATACTGGAGAACAGTTTCAGACATAGGTGAACTGTTTGATTCATTTCTCAAGATTTACTGAATCATTTGAGATAATTTAAGTTGGCAAAGGTGTGAAATCTATAGGCAACACCTTGTGCAAAGATTTGTAAAAAACTTTACACATTTGATTAGTCAATGAGTAAGTAATGTGCAGCAAATGTTCTGAGTACTAATTTTCTTCACAGCTAGTTCAAGATTTTGATAATTGAGTATTGATCCTTCAAATTGGTAAATTTTGTGAGTTGTTCTTGATATAGAGGTGCCCTAACATCAAGGATAGCTTGTTCTTTTGGAGATTAACACTCTCCATCAGTTGCCACATTATCCATGGGTAGAAGATATTTCAACTATTGTGTACCTTCTCAATAGACTAACATCCGAATCACTTCAAGGTATGAGTCCTTATGAAGCATGGTATGGAAGAAAACCTAGTCTTGGACATTGAAAGGTGTTTGGTTGTTTATCGTATGTTCATGTACCATCACAAATAAGAGGTAAGCTAGATGAAAGGGCAACAAAGGTAGTTTTTAATTGGTATGATTCAACTCAGATGGTTTATAAGTTCTATAATCCCTCAACCAAGCAATTCACTACAAGTAGAGATGTTGTGTTTGAAGAACAAAGGTCTTGGTATGATGAAGACAAAAAAAATGTAACTCTACCATTTTATCTTGATTTTTATTCTCATCAATTAGGAAGCAAGCATGATACATAGGTCTAGGATCCAAGAAGTGAGATGAACAAGATGATAGGAAAAAGGATTAAAATCTATGGAAGTCAAGAGGCAAATAAAAGATGCAAGAGTGTGGAGAATGCTCCAAGCAAGCACCTAGAAGGTCAACAAGGGAGAAAAGACAACCACAAAGGTATGGATATGATTCCACATTTGTTACAAAGCATTCAATCTACTTGGAAAAGGACTCAATTTTGGAGGAACGCTCAACCTTTGAAAAGGCAAAGGGAAACCCTAATTGGGAAAAGGCTACGAATGAAGAAATAGATTCATTGAAGGAGATGGACACTTGGGATTCGGTTCCAATGTTACCCAATCAAAAGGTAATTGGTTGTAGATGGGTATATAAAGTTAAAAGAAACTCAAGATGGATCAATTTGTAGGTACAAGGCAAGATTAGTTGCCAAAGTATTCTCACAAATGCATGGTATAGAATATGAGGAAACATTCTCACCAGTTGCAAAGATGACTACAATTAGAACATTGATAAGTGTAACTCCTGCAAGAAATTGGAGACTCCTCCAACTTGATGTGAAAAATGCATTCGTAAATGGTTGGATAAGTGAAGAGGTATACATATCACAACCACCATGTTTTGAAAACCCTAATCATACATCTTAGGTTTGCATACTTAAGAAAACATTGTATGGATTGAGACAAGCTCCTAGCACTTGGAATTATAGGTTGGTTACATACATTCAAGAACAAGGTTCAAACCTGGCAGCTCAAATCCTTCTTTATTCATCAAAGGGAATCGCAATGAGGTTATCTATTTATGTGTATATGTTGATGATATTATTGTGTCAGGTGACAATCTGAATGGCATTCAAAGGATCAAGAAACACATGCAAAAGGAGTTCAAAATCAATGACTTAGGTGAGATCAAATATTTTTCAGGTATGCAAGTGATCTATATAGATGAAGGGATGTATCTAACTCTGAGAATATACATTCAAGACCTACTTCTCAAGTTCAAAATGGAGAACACAAAGCTTGCAGGTACACCTTTGGAATTGAACCATAGACTAAGTGTTTAGAAGGCGAGCAGATTGATGATCATAAAGAGTATCAAAGCTTAGTTGGTAGCTTGATATATGCTACTCACACAAAACCAGACATATCATATAGTGTGGGAGTGCTTAGTTAGTTTATGCACTCACCTAGAAGGCCACACATGGATGCTATAAAGAGAGTACTCAACTACCTCAAAGGGACACTTAATGAAGGTATCTATTATCCTTACTCTTGAAATTCGGATATCAAAATATATTCAGATGTAGATTGGGCATGAGCAAAGGATGAAAGAAGAAGTACCTTTGGATACTTAGCATTTGTAGGTTCAAAATTGGTGTCGTGGAGTTCGAAGAAGCAACCAAATGTTGCTTTATCTTCAACTAAAGCAGAATATAGAGGTCTAACTATTGCAAATCAAGAAGCAATATGGCTCAAGGAGTTGTACTCAGATTTGGAACTTGTAAGTTCCAAATCTCACTTACTTGGAGATAATGTAAGCTCCATGCATCTAGATAAAAATCCAATTTTGCATGCAAGGACAAAGCACATAGAAGTCCATTACCACTTTGTAAGAGAGAAGTTTATGGCAAAGATATTGACGTTTCATTTGTTCCTACTGAGAAACAAATAATAGACATGATGACAAAGGCACTTGATGGGATAAAGCTTTGTAAATTCAAAGCTATGGTAGGTATTCAACCTATCAGAGAATGAAGACTCAATCGTACTTTAGCTTGAGGGGGAGTTGTTGGAACATCAAGCTTGCATCATGCTTGAGGTGGATGTGCTCTACATCAAATCCATCATTTCGATGGTGCCATATATGTACCTTGAAGAATAGCACCTATATGGACATTATTTCTTTGTATTAATTGGTTGATCACTTATGATTATTTCTTGTAAGGTTCAAGGTATTTAACTTTTTAAGAGTAAAGAGTAGAAGAACTAAATACCACGAGTTAGAAGTGGTTGAGATTGATTCTCAGTCAATCAATCAAGAAGTAGATATGACTTCAACTTTCTCTTTTCCTAGATTGTAGGAAGCAATCAATCTAAACTACCAAACCCACATAATTTTGAAGTCAAATTCATGAAGAGAATGCATGGTCATATCCTGAAGAGTCTATATAAAGACCCCAAAAAAATTTTACATTAAGTAGAGTGTTGATTTTAAGCAATACATATACTCTTTGATCATTGCTTGGTGCCACTTCAATTCTCTGCTCCTTCTTCCTCAGACTCCGTTAACTTTCAGAGATTGATGCTCTCTCTAAAAAACTCTTAATCAATTGTTTAAGCATTCATTGGAAAATTATAACCGTATGTGTACGAATTCTCATGTCATTTGGTTTAGTAATTTCAGACAAAACTGAGTTTTACAATCTCAGGGTCATTGTCCACACATCCTTAAAACATTGGGATGACATCTGTTTAGTGTTAAGGTGTTTGCTCCTTCATTGGTTAATATAAATTACGGTTTTTATGCATTTTAGCAAGCCAACCCTATGTATGACACTCCCTTAAGAGGAATTGTTCCAATAGTAAATGTGCTAGCTACTCTCGGTGTTTGAAGTCATAACTGCCATCCATTTTTAGAAGGTGTTTATGACCTAGTCAAGGTGTAAGTTATCTATTTTGTTCTTGTTGATGTTCCAAAGTACCTATTGGGTTTTATTGCACTAACCACAAGTCTAAAAGATCTATGTTACATATCCAAAGAGCTTGGGTTGGTCCTATGTTGGTTTGTTGGACCAACTTCACCACTTGACAACTCAACTTTCCAAGATTCTCCAAGCTTCTCCAACTTTTTTCAATAATTTAATCACTGGATCAGGTCCAAAGTGTCCTCTTGCAACACCTTTGATGTGTAGTTTCTAAGATCTTTAAGTGTTCACTCTCATCTATGCATAGTTTGAGATATCTTTCTCATCCATGACTATAAAGATTATCATCGATGAGTGTATAATCTTGAGCTTCCTACTCTAGAGTTCTTCTTCATGCTAAAGTCATCACTTGAGGGAATGTTTTTTTTCTCAAAAATTCATCTAATGGACTGCTCCAATCTGGTATCAATTACACAGTATAAATTAGCATGCTCTACAAGGGGTTTATTAATACAAATTGGACAATCCTTACACATGCTATAGACATCTGCTTCCATTGTTGGCCAATATACACCTAATCTCTTCAGAGCCTATATGGTTTGGTGTTTTGAATGGTGTTGCTCTAATGCACCTACACATGTTAATTGCAACCATTTAGCATGCTCTTCTTCTTCCATGCAATAAGTGAGGATTCCTTAATCATTTTTCTTGTTTATGCTTCCTACTAGTATATGATATTTTTGAGAGTCGACAATCTCTTTGTCCTTTTCTCTTAGTATGGGGTTTTTGGGACCAAAAGTAAGAATAGGCACAAGTCTTTTAGCTCTTAGGAACTACTTCTAGGTTGAACAAGTAAGCATTAGGAAGTTCATCTAATTCTCCTTGTGATGATTCTCTTGAAGTAAGCCTAGAAATGTGATCTACCCTAAGGCAAGCCTCGCCTTCTCCTTTCGTAGTTGTGTAGTTTCTCTCTATTATGTTCACATGGCTACTTGCATAAGCAATGGGGGATCTATGTTTTCTTTCACCCGTGGGTTGTGCTAGCACACATCGAACTACATAATTGATGTTGAACACAATAGTCTTTTGATCTAATTGAAAGAAATCTTGCATTGTTCATTCCATGCAAAGTTAGTCAAAGGGTTTTATAGAGGCTTTGCAATTATAGCATACATTTGGACAAACATTGCTTGGGGTCTCACCTACCTTAATTTGGGCCTAGGTTTCAGATTTGTATACATCACATTCGAGTATCTAGGTTCCTAGTTTGGTTCTATAGATGTTTCATATTGATAAACTAGACCTCCTTATGCTCAAGTGAATCCATATAGTAAGCTCATGGGCTATGTACGTGGGTTGAGTCAAAGCTCCGAGCATTTGGCCATTGCGGATGTAGTTACTAGGCTCTATTCAAGTTATCCTCTACTGTGCCATATTTTATAGAAATGACATTGATAGCGGGTGGAGGTTGTTCACCTAACAGAGTTTGACATCTCTATTGGGTTGGATACTATGGCTAGTACGGTTGTTGTGGCCTATAGTAGGGCTACTGTTGGTATTGATTTTGATATATCCCTGGCAACTGATATGGCTATTGATAGTTTTGCCTAACCACTTCTTGATTATATGAACAATATTGATATGGCTACTATTGGTATATTTTGATATCTCGTGGGTTGTTGATATGGTTGTTGATAGTTTTGCTAACCGCTTGTTTGTTATATGGACATATTGAGTGTTTTGATATCTTGCATTTAGAGCCATTATCGAGGAAACATTGGCCATGTGATCACCTTCGCAATTATAGTGTCATATTACTCATATCATCCTCGAGGTTTGTCCAATTGAGACTCCTAACTTCTGAGCTACTTTTTTGCTAATTTATCAATTGACATCGAGGGCTTTGACATGAGCTTTTTAGAAAAATCTGAATCTTTGTAGATCTTTGAAAGTTCTAACTCATCTTCCAAGTTATCCTCAATGTTAGTGCACATTCGTACACATTGATCTATGGTTTTGGGTTCCGTTAGGTACACATATGATCCTAACTTTGCACTTATCAAGCCATCTAAGAACAATGCCAATTGCTTGGCGGGGGTAGGTAGCTCTAGAATAGGGCATCTCTCAATGTATTTCCTAAATCTGTGTCTTGCAAGCTTGACTATCTCTTGAGTTGTTTGCTTAAAGCTATGGATCAAGGATAAAGTATTATGCATGATATCACTATCAGATAACTGTGTAATGAATGATTTTAACAAGTGATGGATATCCCTAAATTGACCTTGATGTAATGGTTGAAACCATGTGTTGGCAGTAGCCAAAGGCACAGATGTAGAGGTAGCATGTAAAGGCAGACTATGAAGAGTCATGGGGAGCCATGTAGTCCATTTTTTCTCAAAGAAATATAATTGATATTACTTCTTCAAAACACCAAACAGTGATTTTCATCATTTTTGTACCATATGTATCATAAAAACACCCACTTTTGTAATTAGTAGCTCCATTTTGTACAATTTGAGGATTCCTCAAGCTTGAGGAGCTTAGGTAGATCAAGCATACCAATTTTGGCTATTTTTAGATCTTGTTTAGACCTCCAAATAGTGCCTAGAACCTATTTTTTAACTATGCTAGACTGAAATCGGTCAAAACTAGTCTAAAAACTATAAATAGAGCTAGAGAGCTCATTTTTGGGGTTAGCTAGTATTGGATTGTATGAGTTAGTGTGAGCTTGAGCTTGTAAGAGTGCGATTGAGCAATAGAGTCTACTTTAAACCTTCCATTGGGTCTTGCATGTCTCTTACATGTGTGTGTGCATCTCCATGCTTCTCACCTTCACTCTCACTAGATCTTGTGTTCACGATCTTCATATCACTCCTATCTCTTCCACGGATTGACATTAAGGAGGTGGAGCTTCTTCACGTGGTGCTTACCATTGTGCTAGAGCAACACCGTTGCCAAGGTTCAAGTTCTAGGACGAATGTGTGATGGTAAGAGTATAGCAAAAAATCGCATTGGAAGGTAAAAATTTCAGTTTTTGTTGTTGTTTTTGAGTAGTTTTTGTGATTTTCATCTCCTCTACGCTCTCCTTCATCATTGCATCATCTTCTTCCACTCCAAAAAAATAAAAAATTTCACCATATCCACCTATCCTCCTCATTTCCCTCATTTGCGCATGCGAGAGAGAGAGAGGGAGAGAAAGCTTTTGAGTGTGCATTGGTGTGTGTGTGTGTGTTTGAGTTTTCTTGCATACAGTGCTCCAGAATAGCAGGAGAGCTCCAAAAAGGTGAGAAATTCAAGTTTCTGTCAGATCTACCATAGGTGTGAGACCATCATGATGGTCTGATAAAGTCGACTTTTTTGGTAAGCGTCTACACCATGGCATAGAGCACGTTTGCGCTTGCACAAATCGAGAAATGGTTTCCCAAAATCCATAGTTTGGTGCACCATCATGACGGGCTCACATATCACGATTGTGTTGCACCATCACGATTAGCTCACACCATCGCGATGGCTCAGCTAGACCATCACGACGGTCTCACACCATCACGATGGTTCACTTGAACCATCGTGATGGTCGCTGACCATCGTGATGATCTTGTTGGGCCCACAGCATCATGATTGGCTCATGACATCACAACAACCCACCTTATCACGTGTCCTCTACACCATCATGATGATACAAGTACACCATCGCAATGCTTCAAATTTGAGACCATCGTGATTGGCTCACACCATCGCAATGCCTCATGACCATTGTGATGGGCTCACACCATTCTGGCGGTTCTGTTGATCGTTGACCATCGTGATAGGCTTGTGCCATCACGACTGTTCGTGAGTCATACCATTGTGACGACTCATTTTTGGACCATCATGAAGCCTCGCACCCTTGGACCATCGCGACGGTTCCAGACCATCGTGATGGTTCAACTCCACAATCGCGACGGTCCCCGACCATCGCGATTACCTCAAACCATCGTGATTGTCTGCCTGAAATACCAAATTTAGGGTTTTATTTTTTGCAAATATAAGGCCTATTTTGAGTGAATTTTTGAGTGATAAGGCATAGTGGAGACCCCTTTAACTCATATTTGGAGAATAGCAAGTCTATCTGTTTCCACCCTCGAGAGCCTGAACGTCCATAAATTTTTCATTCGAAGTCCATTTTTTGAGCTCTAGGCTCGTTAGAAATATCTTTTCGAGTTCTACATGACCTCAATTATTTTTTTGAGAATAATGCATTGATATTTAGATAGGACAAATTGAAGTTGACCCATCTGTGGGACAAAAAGGACAAGGGGGCACTTAGGAATTTCATAAGGAGAAAAAGGGACCCTTAAAAGTGTATACATCAAGGTGCCTGATCATTGATTTAAGAATTGATCTAAACATTGGATTTTGGTAGGTCTAGCAAGATTCATCCAAGGGCAACCAAATCAAGGTAAGGGTGAACTAAGCAAGGCTTGGGAAGCACAACTTCTTGGGCATCTAAGCTATCAAAGAAACTGACTCGAGGTTGGAAGAATACTCAACCCCTTAGTCAATTATTAGCTTAGGCTTAACGTCTAGCATTGTGGATTGAATTAGGATGATGATAGGAATGCAAAAAGTCTAAGAGACTTAATTTTTTCAAGTCCAAGAACAAGATAAATGTGCATGATACAAAAAACCTAAAGGAAAGAACTTAAGTCTGATGGAGCAAGAACTCAAAAGTACAACAAAAAGTCGATTCCTGATGCATACATTTAGACAAGACAAGAATCTTCGAGAATTAAAAACAAGACAAGTGACTAAGAACAAACAAACATTGACGATAAAAGTGTGTATTGAGAGGTCAAGGAAGACAAATTCATGAACCTTAGATCAGGAAAGCACATAGGTAAGTCAAACCGACAAAGCCTTAGATCATCGGAAGCAAGTGTAGGAACTACTACACGTTCGTGGGCAGAACAATTGAATAGTTACCCTTACGAGTTGGGCTCAGATACCAAAGAGTCAAAAATGGCTTTTAGTACAGAAAGACCAGAGGGAGGGTTAAGCATAGCATACTTAGAAAAACCTGAAGGACCCTACAGAACCCAATTAGAATATGTCCGAACCGACCACCTAGGTGCTTGCATCTATGAGGATGGTTTGAGAAGATCAGTGGTGCAATCGCACAACCTTGACCAACCCATTGGATTGGAACATCCAGTGGTGAAATTTGAGAGAGATTATTACATAGACAAAGAAGGAACAATGTACATCATAAGTAATCAACCTAATCATGCCAATGATTTTGGTGTAGGTAGTCCCCATACGGAAGCAAGAACCCAAGGAAAAGAATGAGTAGGAGATGAACCTAGGACACTTCGAGGAAAATCTATACTGACAAGAGTACTAAACCCAGAATGGATCCCTCAAGATAATAGAAGCATTGAATTGCTCCTGAATAAGGACACTGATGAAGCATTTTGGAGATATAGAATGGAACAACCTAGTGAGGTAGGCTCCATTATGATTTATGAATTCAAGGACCCAGATATGCCTGGAAAGGTTGTATACTTGGACAATACTTCAAAACGAGTATTTGTAGTGTCAAATCATGGGAGGCATGCCTATACATGGAGAGGCAAGCTAGTATTCCCGCCATCATGAACAAATGTAAATGCCAATCATCATGGTGCTGGGACATCCTCCGCCCATGGTATTCAAAGAGAGAATAATAAAGAAAGACCGGAAGTAAGTTTTACGTATCCCATAGGAAGAGATAGACCCACCATGGACATAGATAGATTGGAACGACAAAGGGAACAAAGAATACCAGGTGGTAGAGATGATTTCCTCTACCTAGACCACCTGAGCATCCAAGGATACTAAAACCCACTCAATTAGTAAAGTTGATGAAAACATTAGGGGAAAATATGAGCCCCGTTTGGGCCTCGTAAGGAATGGGATTAAGCTTCTTAATTTCCATGATTAGAGAGCCACACAAAACTACTAGTGGTTTTAGTTCTTAAAATATTATTTCTCAAAACTATAGCTAGTTTGATGGGACTCGTGGAAGTTCTTGTCCATTGGATCTTTGCCATGGACGATGAGGATTGTGATGGGAGTGTCTGGCACAAAGGGACAAAACTTTTCCTCTTTAATGCCTCATGTGTAGAGAAGTGTCTGATAGAAGACAACAAATGCATGGCACAGTCCGTGAGTTTTTCTGGTAGAAAACGACAAAATAGGAGGTCGGGAGTCGCGTCATTGATTTTGGAGGCATAACCAGAGCCATCCGGTTCCTGCTAGATCCAATGAATCACAACATACTCTCTTGACAACCATTAGATGAAGCCACAAATCAATGGTTGTCATTGACTGTGCACACACCTGGCAAATAAGGACAAAACGTTTTTGAAATTCTGGTGAGGAAGAACGGGAACCATTCGATGCATCGTCTAACCAATGATAGATCTTTGATGGAATAATTACCTTTTTAAAATTTAAAGAGAACCATTAGATTTTTGTTGCATCCAATGGTGTAGCTCAGTGATGAGTAGCACCTCCTTTAATGTCAATCCGGGAAGACGTGAGGATGGTATGAAGACCTCGAGCAAGTGGCGACACAAGTGCGTGAGTGAGAAGCACACAAGCATGCACACACATACACACACACGCGCACACACGGCAAGACAAAGAGAGAGAATCAATGGAGTTCTTTAGATTACTTTCAATAGCTCTTACAAGTTCGTTTCAATTACAATCTACCTCAAAAATGAGCTCTCTAGCTCTTTTTATAGTTTTTGACTAGCTTTTGGCCCTGTCCAGACCTAGTGTCCGGCCTAGTTAAAAATTAGGTTCTAGGGCTTATTTGGGGGCTCAAACGAGATCTAAAAAATACGAAAATTGGTACGCAACTACTTCTAAGGCTCTTCAAGCTCAAGGACTCCTTGGCTTGCACAAAATGGAGCTACAAAAATGTGAAATGATATTTACAATGATGGTTAGTGATAAAAATCACTGTTGTTGTAGGGATTTCTTCTAGTGATCTGTCAGACATATCTTCGAGCTCCCTACTTGCTCTTCCTCCCTGCATGTCCATCTCTTTGTCTTGAAAAAATATTGGCCTACTTGCCAGATCTTCTTTGACTGCCCTGTTTGCTTGTGCTGTCCCTTCGCTCTGACTCCCTTCTTTGACTTTCATGTCTTGTACGTCCTGGTGTACCAAGGCTACTGCCAACACCCCCCCCACTCTCGCGTCTGTCGCCCCTGACAGACCCTTGTCTAGCTGCTTTTTGTACGTAGTATTGTACAACATCGGCGGCGAGGTGGTGTTCTTCTAACCTGAGTCCCCTTGCTAGATCTGTCAGCAATGCATCCCAATTGACTGGCCCTGGGACCTCTGGATGTGGCACCCGTAACTGCTCTGAGTGAATGGTTCGCTCCACAGCAAATAAATGGAGGAGATGTGAGGGTCTGGGTACAAATATTTCTGAGTGGTATTCCCAGAACCCTGTTATGAACATCTCTTCGAATGTTTGTTTAAAGCAGGCCGGGAGGTATTTTATTCTGGCGTGCCAAGCGTATATCACCTCTATGGAAGGAGTGGTGCTCATGTCATACACTAAATCTTGGTTTCCTGTAAGGAATCCGACGCCTGAGAAGTGTGGGTCCTTGATATTCTTGAATGTCCTGAATGTAATAAGCATTAACTCAAAAATTTTCATGCACATCTGGGCCATTACATCAGGGGTATTCTTTAATCGGAGGCTCCAGTGCCGTATAGTGGAGATCATGTAATTGACGGTGGGAGGCCCTTGAGGGGGTGCTAGATAGACGTAGTTTAACCATTTGGCGCATCCCTTGATATTCTTGACTGCAATGGTAAACTCTGGCCATGTGCGTCTGCGGAGTACAGGAACATAACAAGGGTTATATTTAATAAAAAGAGGCATATTCGTCCAGGTGCGAACCATCTCCGGATAGGTTTCGAGGAGTCGGATCCTCCAAGTGGGTTGATGAATGGATCCTTTTTTAGCGCTCTCTGGGATGTCATCTGGCCCAAATTGTGTAGCAAACGTTGGAGGTTTGCCACATTTATGTTGGATTTCTGCATTGTAGTCCGCCAGGAGTATACAATAGGGCACGTATTGATCATCATTGGTTCCGATCCATCTATGGTGGGACATGCTGCGGAAGTATTCTGATTTAATAATAGTGTCCTCTATCTTTGCCATAGATTGTATCTGAACTGCCACTCGATCTTCATGAGTTGATGCCGTTTTCTCTAGTGTTTGGAGCCACTCAGGTACTTCGATTTCTAACGTATCCATTCCTTCTGCGGTTTGCTCACCACCTGGCATTGGCATAGGAACGTAAGGTTCCTCATACGTCTCATCTACCTCGATGGGTACCAAATCCTCGGGTTCAGGTTCGACCACTGGAGAGGGTTGCCTTTCATGTGTGAGTAATCTTGCCTGTAATTCGGCCACCTGCTCTTTCAATGCCATGACTTCTTCTGAAGTCGTGGTCGTTTCTGTGACTTTGGGTACTGTCTGTTGCTCTTGGAGTTGATTGCGCAGCGCATCACGTTCCCTTTCCAAGTCATCATGAGCTTCTAATAGATCTGCATAGCCGTCCAAGATGGTCTTCATTGTCTCTGAGGGCACAGCTTTAAATTGCTCTGGATCAATTTCGTGTGGAGAGCCTTCCATTGCAGCTTCTAGATTTGCTTCATTTTGCTGCTGCAGTCTCTTGTTTTCCTCAAGGGCGGCCGCCATGTGTTTTCTGAGAAGTGCCAGGTTACGCCGAACTTTGAGATTATCGGCTTGGTATACCTCGAGCAAAGCCTCTAGTTGTTTGGCACCTGATTCTGTCGATGGTTGGGGTGCTGCCGATAAGGTTTGGTGAGCCTGCTCAAGCGCCGCGTAGCGTTGATTCAGTTCTGCATTTTCTGTGTGTAGAATGTGAAATTGTGTTTGTAAGTTCTGGTGGTGCGTTTCCAGTTGCTGATACCTGTTGTCCAGAGCTTTGTACTCATGTTGGAGCTGATATACACATTGGTTTAATGCAAAAAATATGTTATTTACATTAAATAATGCTGGGAAAGGTGAAGATGCAGGGGGAATGGGGGCGGGAATGGGAGAGGTGAATGCTGTGGATGTAAGTGGAGATGTGGGTGGAGGAGGTATGGGTGATGGTGGCATGGGGGGAGGGAGCGGTGCTGTGGCTGGTGATGTTTCCATCGTATCAACTGTTTGAGTGACGGTGTAGATGGGAATCGTGGGTGGAGTGGATGTGACATCGGTGAACAGGGTGGTGAAGGTCGGCATGGTGACTCCCCCGACTTGGATTCCCGGGGAGAGTGGGATGCCCATGACAATGGTAGTGGTAGTGGATGTGGTAGTGCTAGTGCCCTGTGGTGGAGTGAATTGTGTAGTGTGAGGTGGGGATGGTGGTGACAACGGTGCTTCGTGATATTCTTCTGCTTGCGCTGACTCGCCTGGTGCTGATGTATTGATGTGAATTTGCTTCCCGGACCTCCTGGGACGAACGGGAACTCTTTTTTCAAACCTGTGGATGTAGGCCATAGCCTCATGGATGGCCTCGTCCAGTCCTACAGCGTCGGCATGAAGGTTCATGGACTCAATGAACAACTCGTCCACACCTTCCTCCGCTAGCAAGTCGTTCATGAGTCTTTTGCCCTGTTCTAGAGACATCTTATGCTGTTCCTGAACCAGTCGCATGGTTCGATATAGTCTCTTGACTTGTGCCGAATATGCTGGGGCACTTGCTAACTCGGAGAGTTCGTCATATTCTTGGTGTTGTTCTTCGTCGGCCTCTTCTTCATCTCCTCCTGCCTCTTGTTCATCTGCATCGACTTCTACGGTTTGTGGTTGGGTGGGGGCCGATGTTGTTTTGGGTCGTGGTTCCTGAGCTCGCGCTGCTTCCGCTTCGAGGTTAGAGTCATAGATTAATCTGGCAATTTCTTCATCCGTGAGGTCCTCAAGAGTAAATCCCTGCGGAAATTCCAAATCGGATGGAATGGGTGGAAACACCAGATTAGGCCCCTCCGTGCTTGGTCTTGGTAACCGGATTGTGAATGGCCTAACTCGTCGTGTCTGGGGAGGAGTGATTTCTGGTGTAGCGGTAGCTCCCCTTGGTTGAGCACAGGGTAGTTGGACTCCCCCCCTCATCTTCTTGGATGGGGGGCCTGCTGTTGATAGTCTTCTTTGGAATTCTTGGACTCGGGACCATACGAGTGCCCGCTGAACAGGCACGTCATAAGCCAAGCATCTATAGATTATTCTGGTCAAAGCGCAACACCCGTGGAGCACATTCTTCTGTTTTTTGTTCCACCTTTGATGCGCTAGGTGGATCTGGTCTATGATCCAGTGTGGCACATTGATGGGCAGGCTTTCGGTTTCTGCTAGATATAAACTGAACCATATTTTTTTCGGGGGCATTGTGAATCGTTCTTGGGCGGGAAACGCGAAGTGTTGCATGATGGTGCGCAGGTGAAGCGCAATGGTAGGTGTCATGGCTACCATATCCTTCAACTTATTCAGATCCTTGTGCTTCATTCGACCTGGGACCATGGTTTCCTTTTCTGTTGGGATGTGCATGCCGTACATACCCAACGCTTCTCTTACCAGATTGAGGCTCAACTTGAATCTTTTGAGCTCATTACCCGGCAGCAGTGATGGCAACACAAAGGTGCTGTCGCCGCCCTTGGCTCTGCTTGGCGTGATGGTACTGATCAGATAAGAGCATCGTAAAAAATCCGGCTTTGGTAAGTGAGTCCTGAAATAACTTTCCACACCTGCTTTGACCCAAACTGATCTCATGACTTCAGCATTTTGGTAGCTTTCAAATTCGCGTGTGAAAAAGTGGTATCGACCCCATTTGCCATTGAACTCCAATTCTGCTTCCCAGAAGTAGGTTCCATCGCCCAGTGGTCCAGCAACATCACTGAACCAATGCGCATGCTTACCTACTTGAGAAGTGTGTCCTTGAGGAGGATCCTGGATGGGGAGCACATGCACTTCTTGAAGCTCTTGCGGTCTTGCAGTGAGACGTGGCTCAAGGAGAAGTGTTTCTATGTCCACGATTTGGGGACCAGATCCGACTTGAGAGCTGGTACCTGCTTCTGCCATGGCCCTGTTTGCGGATTGGTTCTGTGAGAATATAGAACCAAGTGTTAACATTGCAATGGACAAAATAAATCCGTTGTTGTCCCCGTTACAACATTAACCTAAGGTAGAGGGTGAGTTAGTGGTTAGTAAGTGTATGAAGACAGTGTGTGTAGTTAGTGATTGTGTTGTCCTAGGAAACTATTGCAGTTAGTAAGTGGGTTATGAATTTACACATTGGGGTCGGGGGGTTTATTACAGGCCCTAGGCTGCCAAATGCAGTGAATGGGCTTTGCTTTCGGTTTCGGAGAGTCTCTACAGAGCCTTCTCGGTGTCGTGGTTTGCAGATGAGGCCTTTTTGGGACCCATTTACAATTGATTACATGTACGCTCTTGGGTTTTGGTGTGTACATGAGTGTCGAGAACGAGTGAAATCCGGCAGTATGCGTCGCTGCGTTATGCTGTTTAAGTTGTGGCCTCAGCGTAGCTACTTGTGCCATCAAGCAAGCCTTAGGCACCCAAATTTGTCTTGATTGTGGGCTTGCCTTCATCGACTTCTTGGGCACCCAAATAGATTTTACTTTAGCAGAAGATTTTCTGAAAAACTTCTTATTAGCGTTGTGTTGGTGGTCACTAATAAGAGGCTTGGCCCCTGTAGTTGACGGTGGTGCAACCGGTCGTTCGCCTTCCCGCACCCATACCTGGTCTATTTTCTGGGCTGTTCTGCTGCACAGGTACTTTTGATCTCTGACATAGGTAGTGCCCTGCTTCTTCTGCCTTTGATCCACCTTGGGTTGCTGCCTCCTTCTAGCCTTTGGAAAAGAAGGGAATTCCGCTGCATTCTTGACTCCTTTTTTGCAAACATCATTCCTCTGCAACACATAGTTTTGGACAAGAACAGCATGGTCATCTTCATGTGTACCCCTGGAAGGACCAGGAGTCTGTGCCTTTCCTAGTTCCTTGAGTGCTTGATTGTCTAATTCTACTGTAACTCGACTATGATTGACCCAAACCTGGAGAAGTCCACTTCTTAGGTTTAGATTGACTGCTTGGTCATAAATCCAATCTTGACCCAGGACAAGAGGTTCAGTGAGATCCTCATCTAGACACACTAGTACTTTAACGGTCATTGCCTCCTCGTGAATGTAGAGGGGGAGTTCCACCTCGCCCATGCAAGGGGTTTCCACGCCTCCCAATCCTATGAGGTATGCTTCCACAGGTTGGACAGTTAACTGTAACTCTTGACAGTAAGACATTCTCACAGCACTAGTGGCTGCACCTGAGTCAATCAAGGCTCTTACAGTCCTTGCACTTTTTCCTTGTCCTATATCTAGGGTTATGAAAGGACGTCTATCAACTATCCTATGCGAGCTTGTTTCTGCGACTTCACACATGGCCATGGGAAATCCTTGGTCAGTATAGTCATTCGCTTCAGGCTGAACTCTACCTTGCCTTCGTAGTTTCATCCTTCTGATGCGTTCTAACGCCTCTGCTTGAGCTTCTTCTCTAATTCTCTTTTCTTCCTCTTTGCGTTTCTTAGCAGTGTTGAGTCGGCTAAGCATTTCCTCCGTGAGGGGTTCCTGATACAACTTGACTCTGCAACCGCTAATATAATTTGGGAGAACATCACCCTCTAATGTGGCCAATTGTACTGCTCCGCTCGTGGAGATCCTATTGATGATCATAGGTCCGTAGCCTCTCTTTTCTAGCTTCCTCGCGTGTTGTTTTAGTGTATAGACTAAGACGAGATCTCCTGTTTTCAAGCCTTTATCCTTCACGTGGGCATCAAAGTATGCCTTCTGTCTCTTCTTGGCTGCGTATATCCCTGCAGCGGCTCTCAGTCTTGTTTCTCCTAATCGTTCAAGGTCAAAGATCCTAGAGGAGAGCTCATGACCTGTCCATTCGTGCTCTTGTGCTACTTTCAATGTAGGGATCAGGAAGTCCAAGGGTAGCACGGCGTTTTGGCCAAACACCATCTGAAAGGGAGTGGCTTGGAGTACCGTTTTGTAGGCAACTCGGTATGCCCAAACAGCATGGTGTAGCTGTTTGTCCCAGTCAGAGCGTTTAGTGTTCACTAATTTTGTCAGCACATTGCACAAAATCTTATTAGTGCTCTCAGCTTGACCATTAGCTTGAGGGTGATAAGGGGCAGACTTCTTGTGTATTACCAAGAATTCTCGGAGTAGATTTTCAATCACTTCGTTCAAGAAATGAGTGCCTCTATCACTTACAAGCTCTATGGGTAGTCCATATCTCGTGAATACATTCTCAAACAAGAATTTGGCAGTTGTTTGAGCATCGTTCTTGGTTGTAGCTTTTACCTCTACCCACTTGGTGAGATAATCTGTTGCCACAATGATGTATTCCGCATGAGAACCCTTAGCTGGGGGATTAATAGGACCTACGAAGTCTATTCCCCACTTAGAGAATGCACGTCCACCCATCATAGGTTTCAGTGGCATCTCATCTTTTCGTATAGGATACTGAGTCCTCTGACATACATCACACCGTTCCACATAGGTATGTGCATCCATGTGAAGGGTAGGCCACCAGAAGCCTGCAAATAGTATCGCTTTGATCACCCGATCTGGTCCAAAGTGTCCTCCTGCTACACCTTGGTGAGCAGTTTCTAAGATCTTAAGATACTCACTTTCATGGACACACAATCTCAGGTAACCATCTTTACCGCGCTTATATAGATTATCACCTATGAGTGAATAATCCAGGGCTTCTTGTTCTAAACTCCTTTTCCTAGCTAGAGTCATGTCTGGAGGGAATGTGTTTGTCCTCAGGAAGGATACCAGTGGTTCGCTCCAATCTGGCACAATGGATACTTGATAGAGAGTGGCATGTTCCACAGGTGGTTTAGTGCAACAGATTGGGCATTCTTTGCACAACTTTTGGACATCCGCTTCCATAGTTGGCCAGTGCACTCCGAATCTCTTTAGAGTTTGCAACGTTCGTTGCTTCGAATGGTGTTGCTCTAACGCACCTACATGTGCTAATTGCAACCATTTAGCGTATTCATCCTCTTCCACGCAACAAGCCAAGATCCCTTGATCTGTGTGCTTGTACATGCTGCCTGCCATGATATGGTACTTTTGGGCTTTTACGATCTCTCTATTCCGTGTGTTCACCACTGGATGATTAGGCCCGTATGTCAATACTGGTACTATTGGCTTGGCCCACTGCGGCACCACTTCCAAATTAAACAAGTAAGCGTCAGGAAGGTCATCTGGCACTCCTTGTGGGGCTTCTCCCGATGTGAGCCTAGAGAGATGATCTGCTCTCAAATGAGTCCTTCCTTTTCTTACCACAACCTCGAAGTCGTATTCCATTAGCAAGAGAAACCATCTCACCAATCTTCCTGTATTGCATGGCTTGTTTACTAAGTACAACAATGCCTGATGGTCCGTAAAAAATTTAAACTTATTTGCAAGCAAATAGTGCCTAAATTTCTTGACTGCATATACCATGCCTAATCCTTCGCGCTCTGTTGTGGTGTAATTCCGTTCAGCCGCATTCAATTGTCTGCTGGCGTAGGCAATTGGAAGATCCATATTGCCTTCACCAGTAGGTTGTGCAAGTACACATCCAATAGCGTAATTGGATGCATCAACATGAACATGGAATGGTTTATTCCAATCTGGTGTGGTCAAAATTGGTGCTGAACATAACCTTCGTTTAAGTTCTTGGAAGGAATTCTCACATTCATCCGTCCACTCAAAGTTTGTCAGAAGTCCGTACATGGGCTTTGCAATGACAGCATACATGTGTATAAATCGTCGATAATAACCGCAATGCCCCATGAAAGCTTGTACTTCCTTGACATTCTTTGGCCTAGGTAGCTCCGCTATGGCTCTCACTTTTTCTTCGTCAGTAGATATGCCATTCTTTGACACGATATGTCCTAGGATCTTGCCTTGCCTGACCATAAAAACACACTTTTCGGGGTTCAGGCAGACTTGGTACTCTCTACATTTGTCAAAGATTTGCCTGAGTTCCGGAATATGGGTTTGTCTAACATTGGAATGAGCACAAAGGTCATCAACATAGACTTCTAAACTCTTCCTCAGGAACTCCTTAAACACATGGCACATCAGCCTCTGGAATGTAGCTGGTGCATTGGTAAGCCCAAATGGCATTACTCTAAAAGCAAAAATGCCCCATTCTGTGGCAAAGGCTGTCTTATGCTGATCCTCTGGAGCTATGGCTACTTGATTGTAGCCCGAAAATCCATCAAGGAAGCTGTACACTTCCTTGCCTGCCACTCTTTCTAAGAGATGCTCTGTGATGGGAAGCGGATAGTTATCTCGAATCGTGGCGGCATTAACCTTTTTCAAGTTAATGCACACACGCAGCTTGCCATTCTTCTTGGGCACCACTACGATGGGGGATACCCATTCGGTGTGCTCAATTTCGTAGATAAATCCAGCTTCAACCAATCTATCTATCTCTTCCTTGATCTTAGCAGCGTAATTATCGTTATATGTATATGGCTTTTGCTTAGAGGGTTTAGCATCTGAGGTCATGGGAATGGTGTGTGAGCATATATCTGGGTCAACCCCTTTCAAATCCTTGTAACTCCAAGCGAATACATCTCTGTATTCTCTTAGCAAGGCAATCAATTCGTGCTCTTCTTCTTCTGTCAGGTCATGGCCTATATACGTGCATCTCTCCTCTCCTTCTTCTAGGGCCACTACTATTTTTTTGGTGGTTTCTTTGTTATCATAGGCCTCTCCTGATTGTGCCTCTCGTTTAGGCATTCTTATCATGACTCTCCTGTCATCTATCTCATACTTCTTAAAATTTTCTGGGACCTCAAACAAAGATTCTTCTTCTTCTGGTAAGGCTTCTCTCTTCTTTCGTTTCTTTCCTTCTTCGTTAGGGGTCACATGTGTTGCTAATCTTACGTCATTTGTCAGCTCTCCATGCCTCTGGGTTTGAAATTCTACCTCATGGAAGTATTCTTCATCTGATGCAAATGGTGGGTCCATAATGATTGACTCTAGATCGGAGTCACTTGCATCCTCAAATGCATCAGGGCTAGGTTCGCATTCTTCTAGGACTGCCTCACCCATGATTGGCTCTATGGAGAAGACTGAGATATCATAGCCATCCTCATCACAATGAGGTGTCCATTGTTCTTCATTGATGGCTACGTCCATTGTTGCTAAAATTTCTGCCCAGCCATAGGGTTCAAATTCTTCGTCTGGAAACACTACAGGTGCATAGGCTGGGTCTTGGATTGATCTATGGGTTTCTTTCGCACCTACCTCTCTGGCTTTCTCTCTCTTCTCTTCCTCTACTGCTACCTTGCACATCCATAAGTGAGTGTCTTCATGCATCCATGAGGATCCGGACCCTATGGAGTGCACCGACTCTGTATCATCTTTGGCTCTATGGATGGGGTTCCACTGGATAGGAGGTACATCCCTATGAGAGTAATCTTTGAGATTGACTTTGGTCGTAACACCCAAGTGTTGCAAATACAAGGAGTTGGTTCCCCAATCCTGTACCACTTGCAATTGTCGCATAAATGGCCTTCCCAAAATCATCTCATAGGCATGATTTTTATTGAAATCACAGATAGCAAAACTATGTTCAAACTCGACACCACAAGTGGTGAGAGTTATTCCTTCTAGCAATCCTAGGGGTCTCTCTATGTGGCCATCGGCCATCTGCAATTTCATTCTCGTCGGCCTGAGTGCAGGCTTGCCCCAACGCTTCCATAAGGAGGTGGTGGCAATTGCAACTCCTGCACCTGAGTCCAAAATTGCTTTTGTGGTGTTGTCTTGGTAGGTAATGGGAAGATAGGTGTTCCCTTCTTCACCTTCGCACATATCTCCTATCTTATCCAAGGGGATTTCTGGCACTGTCCTATGGGATCCTACCCGGGAACGAGGTTTGGCTATCTCTGGTACTTGTTTGGCTACGTGTTTCCATAATTCAGGTCTAACCTTGAGTAGCTCTTCTAACTTGAGATTACACTGCACGTTAGTGTTCTTCACTACCTCTGTGTTCCTAGGTATGACTGAGTCGTCGTTCCTTACCATGACTGTGGGTGCTCTCATACATGTGGACTTTGCTTCCCATGGGCCTGTGAAGTGGGGTAACTCCTGTATGGAATTAGACTCAAAGTCCAATCTCTCGTGAGACTGAACACTCTCATGCTCCCCGTAAATAGATGGGATGTCTTGTGGGAATTGGTCGTGTGCATCGTCCACAAGTTCAAAAGGAGGGGCGACCTCGCTTTCGTTATCCCATTTGTCTTCTTGAATCTCTCGTAGGAAGTCTGGTGCAAACCGATTCATAGAAGAAGAAGTGTCTGGCTCTGTAGAATTAGGTACATATGCTACCTGGGAAGGAGGGCTATTTCTATCGTTGGCTCTTTCCTCGTTCTCATAGATAGCTGGCGCACAAGCTTCTTGGGGAGGATTACTTATGCTATTACTTTTCCGCACAGGCTCATACGCTCTCTGGGAAGGAATGTGGGTTACCTGTGGGGGTTCATAAGCTTTCAAGTGAGACTCCTGTGACCTTTGGGGAGGAAGATAGGCTCCTTGACGAGGCACATGAGCTTCCTGAAGAGGCTGGCTTATCCGTTCTCTTGCCCTTTCCTTTTTTTGAGGGATAGGCACCTTTTCTGGCTGTGCAGTTAGCCTCTCTAATCTTTCCAAGGAGGGGAAGTTGTCTGATTTAGTGGAATTGGCTGCATAAACTTCCGATGGGGAATGGCTCAGGTTTTTGCTTGCTTTTTCTTTCTCCTGATTTTTTTCTTCCTTGTCAGATCTGGCAATTATCCTCTCTAACTTTTCTAGGAATCCATCCAAGTGTAACTGCGTCTTGGCTGAGCCCGAGTAATTGAAAAGGCGACTGGCTTCAAACATAGTCTGAGCCAATGCGACCATTTTCGCGCACAGTTTGGTTCTTTCTATCTCTAGGTCAGCTCTAGGATAGCACTTGTCATGATCCGTGACGTTCGGCCCTTCTTGGATTCTGGCCTGATATGCTTTGAGCATCATGTCTAAGTCTTCAGGAGTGGGATCAGCTAATACTGATCCTACCCTAGGGGGTGGTGGAATCGTATGACGTGGTGGGGAAGGTGGTGGGTCGGATGGAGATGGGAGGGGTGGCGGCGGGGTATTGTGAGAGGGGACTTGAGAGGTGATTTCAGTTATCCTAGCTTTGGTTTCTCTTATGCTTTCCTCAAGTTCACTCATCTTTTTAGCCCATTGTCTTTTCATTCTTTCCCGACTATCTTTCCATGCTCTAGTCCTTTTCTTTGTTATGCTCTCGGTTTCACTAGCTTCTGAGTTCTTACCCTGGTTTGTCTCTTGGTTTTGCTGCAAAGCCTGAGCTCTAGTGACTACCTGCACTGGTGCAGTGGAAGTGACGCTTCCTGAAGAATCTACAACCAAACCAATCACATTGATAGGAGTGATTTTTGGCATATTATTGGGGTTCTTAGGGCAATCTCGTAAAAGATGCTCTTTTCCACAATCTTGGCAAAAACCTTGGATAGTCACTGACTGGGGTTGTGTAGGTGGGGGCAAGGGACAATCACGGATGAGATGATCTCCCTGGCACCTGTAGCACGGTCCTCTTGGGAATGGAGGTCTTACTTGCCTAGGTTGAGGCCTGGGGTTGGGGTTTGCATACATGACGTTCGTGTAGTCTGACTCCCAACTAGGTTCACTTGGTTCTTCACTATAGTAAGACTCACCATGTTCTGGAGACTGCATGTAGTAAGCCTGGGGACTATCGACATGTGTAGAATCAAAGCTATGGTCACTTGGGTCATTTTCCGAAATCAATGGGGTTACTGGTACTATGGCCCTATTCAGGTTATCTTCTGCAACAGCATACTTTACTGGAATCACGTTAGTGGGGTTTGGGGGCTGTTGCGCTAGTACTGGTTGGGGTCTCTGTTGGGCCTGATATTGTGGTTGGTAGGTTTGTTGGGGTCTAGCATATTGTGGTAGTGGATTTTGGTTTTGGTATCTGCCTTGTTGGTAGGGCTGCGGGTAGGGTTGCCTAACAGTCTGCTTGTTGTATGGGCAATCTTGCGCGGTGTGGTTGGTGTATCTCCGTTCTATGGTGCAGTACTGGCTACTAGGGTTTACTTGGGGTTGAGCCATAATGGGACAGACGTTCGCCATATGGTCACCACCGCATGTATAGCACCTTTTTACAGGAGCAAACCTTGGAATTTGTTTGCTAGTCACACCTAATTTCTGAGCTACCTTCTCAGCAAGTTCCTCGATTGATGTAGATTGCATGGAAGAGTGGCTAGATGCGCTATCTGAATCTTTATAGATTTTGGAAAGCTCTAGCTCTTCCCCTAGGTTATCCTCAATGTCAATGCACATGCGTACACACTCTTCTATAGTCCTAGGGTCCTTCAGATACACATAGGATCTCAATTTCGTACTCAGCAATCCATCAAGGAATAGGGCTACTTGTTTAGCCGATGTGGGTAGCTCCGAAATCGGACATCTTTCAAGGTATTGCCTAAATCTTCTTCCTGCAAGTCTCACAGTCTCTTGAGGGGTTTGCTTGAAGCTGTGGATCAATGAGGAAGTATTGTGTCGTATGCCACTCTTAGAAAACTCTACAATGAAAGCCTCTAGGAGTTGGTCTATGCTCCTGAACTGACGCTCATCTAATGGCTGGAACCATGTAAGTGCCGTGTTCCTAAGGGTTAGACCGAAGGCATTGTACTGCGTGAACAGATCTTCCACTTGTTCAGCTCTCAAGACTTGCTTGAACTCTGCCACATGATCATAGGGATCTCCTGTGCCGTCAAAGTAATTCTTCATGGACTTAACTAGCTGGGTGGGTCTCAAAGTTCTGGCGTGCTCTCTAGGCCTCGGCAGAGGGAATCCATCTACATTTCTTTGGTTCCTGTGGGCTCTATATATCTCAGGAGGTTCTACCCTATTCGTCTCCGTTCTCGTTCTTTCTCTGCCTACAGGGTTGGCGAAACTTACTTCTGGTCTATCCCTACTTCTGTCTCTTTGCGTACCATGAGCTTGGGAAGTTCCAGCTCCAGGGTGACCATAGGATGCATTTGATCTTGGTTGGGGGAAAATAAATTCACCCTTCCAAGTGTAGGCATGCCTATCATTTTCTGTCACCACGAAGATCCGTTCTGAAGCATGATCTAAGTAGGTCACTCTGCCTGGGCTATCCGGATCCTTAAACTCATAGATCATGATATTTCCTATGTCTGTTGGCTGATTAGACTTATACCTCCAAAAGGCTTCATCAGTTTCTCGATTGAGAAGCAACTCTATGCTCTTGTTGTCTTGGGGGACCCATTCAGGCGTGATAATCCTAGTGAGAACTGATTTACCTCGAGGGGTTCTAGGTTCCGCACCCATGTTCCCTTGTTCTAGGTCACCTAAGTCCGCTTCTGAGATTACATTCCCGAAGTCATCTGTCCTATCAGGGTGACTAGTGACAACATATATAGTTCCTTCTTTGTCCAGGTATGCACCATGTTCAAACTTGACAGCTGGATGTTCTAGTCCTATGGATTGATCAGGGTTTTTAATCTGGACCACAGATCTTCCTAAGCCGTCCTCATAGATGCTAGCACCTAATCGGTTGGTCCTAAGGTATTCCAGCTGTGTTTTGTAAGGGCCTTCTACCCTGTACAAATAAGGCACTCCTGAACTTCCCGCAGGTCTGTCCATGCCTTGAGACATTTCTGACTCACTGGTCTCAGAGCTAGGGTAGTATGAGTGGTGGCTCAACTGCTGGGCCCAAGACCTTGCAGTGTGATTGACACTAGTCTCTGAAGACCTAAGGCTTTGTCTCTCCCTGGCTAAGTGTCGTCCTGATCTAAGGTTCATATGCCTAACTGATTAACCCGCTTTTTTCCCGAGTACAACCTCGTTGCCAATCAATTGGTACCAGTCACTTGATTCTTTTTAGTTAATTATTGTGTTTATGGTCTTGTCTGATATCACGTCGTCGGAGTACTTGAGTGTTCTTCGTAATTTCAGGTTGATCGTTCCACGTTAGGTTCTTTTCCTTTAGGTTATCGACAGTACAGTAACTAAGTTTTTAGCTTGAACTTGAGTTCCTTAATAGTCTTCAACTTGATAACTGCCTATCGTTGCCCTGACTTACTCCTATCTCTACTCGTTCTTAGCTTGAGCTAGGAAATGACAGAGGGAGTTGAGAATAATCCAACCTTACTTGTTGATCCCTTGCTTTATGGTACTCAAGAACCCGGTTCTCAAGCTCGCAAAGAAGCCTTGCTTTGTACGCTCTCAGTTGCTCTCAATGGACCTATAAAAGATCCACGGTTAGCTCAATGCTTATATTCAAAGGACAAAACCAACCACTTTCATTCATGTGACACAAACACACATTTGCATTGTGACTTTTAGGAAAATAATTCTAAAGACCCCTGACTTTGATCCCCCTGGGTATGGTCACCTTCAAATTACCCTCTCTGAAAATCAATGCATTATCTTTATAAAAAACAGTTGAGGGCGTGTAGTATATGCTACGAGCTTTCCAACAAGCCCAAGAGCTCAAAAATTGGATTTCGTATGAAAAAGTTAGGACTGTTCAGGGTTTAGGGAGTTAAATCAGGGTTCAATACAAGCTAACAGTCGAACAGGAATACCCGCATAGCTTGTGGCACGGCCTAACAATGCAATACTACACCTTAAAGCTTGCCCCACACTTAAACACAATTTAGACCAATCACTTTGCCTTAAAAATTTGACCTAATTTGCCCTTCTAACGTGTTCGCAAAGTCTGTCGGTCGCGATTGACAGGTCAGTCGCGATCGACGTGTCGATCGCGATTGACAGGTCCGTCGTGGCTGTCAGTCGCGATTGACTGGTCAGTCGCGATTGACACGTGGCCGAAAAGTCAATCAATCGTGGTCAAAGCGTCGTTGACTCTGTCGGTCGCGATTGATGAGTCGATCGCGATTGACAGGTCGGTCGCGAGGGTCTGTCGATCGTGGTCAAACAGTCGTTGACTGTGTCGGTCGCGATTGATGAGTCGATCGCGATTGATGACTCGATCGCGATTGACACGTGTCACGCGTATGGTCAGTCGGTCGTGGTCAATCGGTCGTTGACTCTGTCGGTCGCGATTGACAGAGCCGTCGTGGGCTGTCGGTCGCGATTGACGTGTCGATCGCGATTGACAGATCTGTCCGTCGTGGTTTGTCGATCGCGATTGACAGAGCGATCGCGATTGACAGAAATCTGTGGAATTTCAAAAAACTAAACACATTTTTGGGAAGCCCTTGGCCTGTAGGTCATGGATATGCACTTTGTTTAGCAATTAGAGCAATTTTTCTGTCGGTCGCGATTGACAGAGCTCGGCGACACACAGACAGTTACTCAGATTTCCGTACCTGCGCAGGGTGCTGGGGATGATGATGCGGCCTGTACCTGCAGAAAGCTCACAAAACATGCAAAAAACAGCACATGCAAATTCGCTCTCTCGCTCTCTCTCACAAGTGAAATGAGGGAAATGAGGTGGAGATGGGGATATAGTCAAAAAACTGAAATTTTCGCGATGATGGAGATGGACGTGGGAGATGGTGATGATGATGATGGTGATGGAGATGGTGAAGAAAGTAAAAGAAAATCTATGAGAGTGAAGAAAATACCTACAACTCCAACGCGTCAACTCTACGTCTTACCATCACACGCTCGTCCTCAAAGCTCGATCCCCGGCAACGGCGCCAAAATTTGGTGTAGCTCAGTGATGAGTAGCACCTCCTTTAATGTCAATCCGGGAAGACGTGAGGATGGTATGAAGACCTCGAGCAAGTGGCGACACAAGTGCGTGAGTGAGAAGCACACAAGCATGCACACACATACACACACACGCGCACACACGGCAAGACAAAGAGAGAGAATCAATGGAGTTCTTTAGATTACTTTCAATAGCTCTTACAAGTTCGTTTCAATTACAATCTACCTCAAAAATGAGCTCTCTAGCTCTTTTTATAGTTTTTGACTAGCTTTTGGCCCTGTCCAGACCTAGTGTCCGGCCTAGTTAAAAATTAGGTTCTAGGGCTTATTTGGGGGCTCAAACGAGATCTAAAAAATACGAAAATTGGTACGCAACTACTTCTAAGGCTCTTCAAGCTCAAGGACTCCTTGGCTTGCACAAAATGGAGCTACAAAAATGTGAAATGATATTTACAATGATGGTTAGTGATAAAAATCACTGTTGTTGTAGGGATTTCTTCTAGTGATCTGTCAGACATATCTTCGAGCTCCCTACTTGCTCTTCCTCCCTGCATGTCCATCTCTTTGTCTTGAAAAAATATTGGCCTACTTGCCAGATCTTCTTTGACTGCCCTGTTTGCTTGTGCTGTCCCTTCGCTCTGACTCCCTTCTTTGACTTTCATGTCTTGTACGTCCTGGTGTACCAAGGCTACTGCCAACAAATGGTCTAGATTGTATGTGACTATTTAATTGTGATTTAACAATAGCCTTTAGATGTTCATGTCAATCCAATGGTTATGGTTAAAAGTTGAAGCCTCAAAACCCACCTTTCAAGACGAACTAGTGGTTTCTATCCTTCAATACCATCCTTGACCATATAAAAACAAGGGAACCCTATGTCTAGCCTAGGGGATTAGTGAACTAGACTGTGGCAACTGCTCACATCCTATTGGTGGATCACTAATCACTCTCAAGCTAAAAGGCCCAAGGAGGGTTCATTTTTCCCCTGATGACTTACTTCAATGGGATAGGAGATCCCTATGACCATGTTGCCGAATTTAAGCAAGTATTGCGAGCAGAGCAAGTAGAAGACATGTTTACGCAATACAATGCATTCGGACTCACGCTAAAGAACACAGATTTAACTTGGTTCCAACCATTGCAATAAAGGAAATTTAGGGATATTCATCACTTGTTAGAGTCGTTCATCATGGAATTCTCTAAAAGTGGAATCAGACATGATACTTCTTCATTGATTCATAGCTTCAAACAGACCCCTCAGGAAACGGTCATACTTGCATGACATAAGTTTAGACAATATGTCGAGAGATGCCCAATGTAAGAACTACCATCACAGGTCAAGCAAGTGTCGTTGTTTTTAGATGGCCTCTTGAGCTCTAAACTACGCTCCTATGTATACCTATAGGAACCTAGAACACTAGAGCAATGTTTACGAATTTGCATAGACATTGAGGACAATTTAGGAGATGAATTGGAACTTTCAAAGGTCTATAAAGACTCAGATAGATCATCTCAGTCATCTTCAAAACTCTCTAGCTCGATTGAAGACCTAGCAAAAAAAGTGGCCCAAAAACTAGGAGTCTCTAGCAAACAGATGCCTAGGTTAACAACAAACAAACGTTGTTACACCTGTGGTGGTGATCATATGGCAATGTGTGTCCCAATGTAACACAACCTCAAGCCAAACCTAGTGGCTAGTACTATACAATTGAGAGACGATACATGAAACACACAACACAAGATTGCCCATATAACAAACAAGTAGTACGACAGAACTACCAGCAAGCATACCCGCAATTAGGTAGGTATCAAGCTCAATACAATGCTCAGCCTAATTACTGTAGGCCTCCACACAACTACCCTTATCAGGATCAACAGAGACCATAACCCATTTTAGCTCAGTAGCCACCACCCCCAGCTAATGTAATCTCATTCAAGTAGGCTGCTGCAAAAGAGAACCTCAATAGGGCTTTAGTGCCTTCTTCACCCCTGATCACTTGTAGTGATCCTAATTCTAACAGTTTTGACTCTAGCCATGTAGATAGTCCACTCGCATACTACACGGAGTCGCCAGAACATATTGAAACATATCAATATGATAGTCCACCATTGGAACCCAATTAGGAGCCTGACTATGCCAATGCATTGTATATGAACCCTAACCCACGGCCCCATATAAGACAACCGAGACCACAGGGCCCTAGAGGACCATGCTTTAGGTGCCAAGGAGATCATTTCATAAAAGATTTCCCATATCCTCCAATAACAGGACAGTCACAACACTATAACATTCAAGGCTTTTGTGTCGAATATGGTAAAGAGCATGTCATCAAAGATTGCCCAAAGAACCCTGCTAACACCTCAAAAGTGACACCCATTAATGTGATAGGTATTGTGCACAACTCAAACGGATCCAACCCGACATGTGTGCCTATTCAAGCTATAACAAGAGCCCAAGCACTATTATATAATCAAAAGCCTAATGTTGAAAGTAGTCAAGGACTTACTAGACAAGGAAGCCAGTGGAGAGAGTCAGAGTGAGGTGAAGGATTAAGTAGACAGAGCAGTCGACGCAAATCTGGCAGATAGGCCCTTCAAATTTTTCCAAATTAACATCTTTATAACAGTGATTCTCATCACTAACAATCATTGTAAATACCATTTCATATTTTTGTAGCTCCATTTTGTGCAAGCCAAGGAGTCCTTTAGCTTGAGGAGCATTAGAAGTAGCTACCTACCAGTTTTCATATTTTTTAGACTCCGTTTGAGCCTTCAAATAGACCCTAGAACCTAATTTTTAACTAGGCCAGACACTAGGTCTGGACAGGGCCAAAACCTAGTCAAAAACTATAAATAGAGCTAGAGAGCTCATTTTTTGAGCTAGCTTGTAATTGATCTAAACTTGTATGAGCATTTTGGAAGTAATCTAAATAACTCCATTGCTTCTCACTCTTTGTCTTACCTTGTGTGCGCGTGTCTTTGTATGTGTGTGCATGCTAGTGTGCTTCTCACTCACGCACTTGTGCCTTCACTTGCTCGAGGTCTTCATACCATCCTCACGTCTTCCAGGATTGACATTAAAGGAGGTGCTACTCATCACTAAGCTACACCAAATTTTGGCGCCGTTGCCGGGGATCGAGCTTTGAGGACGAGCATGTGATGGTAAGACGTAGATTTGAGACGTTGGCGTTGTAGGTAATCTCTTTACTTTTCTCATTTTTCTCTTTCTTACCTCACCATCATCATCACCATCTCCCACCTCCATCTCCATCATCGCGAAAATTTTCAGTTTTGATCTTATCACCTTCTCCATTCCAATTCCTCATTCCACTTGTGAGAGAGAGCAAGAGAGCGAACTGTTGTGTGCTGTTTTTGCCTGTTTCTTGAGTTTCCTACAGGATTTGACTGTTTCATCACCACCAGCACGCTACGCAGGTACGGACGAACTCAGAACTGTCTCTGTGTCGTAGACCTTTGTCGATCGCGATCGACAGAAAATTTCATCTTTTGGTAAAACTAAGTGCACCACAGTAGACTAGAGACCTTGCACAGCAGAGATCCACAAAAATTTTTGAAAAAGTTGCATTTTTTCAGTCCATCACGATTGATAGCATGAATCGCGATCGACACTGTCCATCGCGATGGAGAGCCATTCAATCGCGGCTGACAGACCCCGACGGACACGTGTCCATCGCGATGGACACCCCTGTCCATGGCAATCGACAGAAAAATCACGATTGACACCCCATTTCGATGAGAATCTTGACCATCGCGACGTATAGAGCCCCGATCAACACATAAACACGAAAAAACCCAAAATCTCAGTCCGTCGTGACCGACACTATCCATCACGACTGACAGCTGTCCATCGCGACTAACAGGTGTCCATCGCGACCGACACCCCCTGTCCATCGCGACTGATAAGAGTCCATCGCGACCGATACCCTCTGTCCATCGCGACCGACACCCCTGTCCATCACGATTGACACCCATCAATCGCGATTGACACGTGTCCATCGCGACTGACAGGCCACGACGGACAGCCCTGTCCATCTCGATTGACAGCCATTTTTGGCCAATTTTTTAGGGTTTTTAATTTGAGGATTTTGGCTAATTTTGGGCATAAATATTGGGCTATAGGGCATATAGGGAGGCTATAAGCAAATAATTTGAGGAAACTCTATTGGCCTGTTAGCCTGTTTGAACCCTGTTTTAGCCCTAGAACCCTGAACTGGCACAACTTTCTCATACGAAATCAGTTTGCTGTGATTCTTGTTTTGTTGGTAAAATTAATATCAGGATTATTAGATAGGGTATTTTGAAGTTGACCATACCCCAAAGTAGGAAAATTGAGGGTCCCATGGGATAGTTTTCCATAAAGGCAAAAGGCAATTTGGTTTGTGAATTACATGCATGAAAGTGATCTATCTGTCATTTGAATTGAAGTCTTGAGCTAATCTTGGGACTCGCACAGGTCCATTGAGAGCACTTAAGGGCATCCAAAGCACGGGCTTTGTGCACGCTTGAGAATCAGGTTCTTGGGCATCAGGGAGCACGGGATCAGCAAGTAAGGTTGGAATATTCTCAACTCTTTGTCAATTCCTAGCTTAGGCTAAGTTCAAGTAGTGTTAGGAGTAAGTCAAGACAACGATAGGCACGTGACAATTCAAGTCAAAGACTATCTAAGAAATCAAGTTCAAGAGATAACCTGTGTGTGACCGAGAACTTTAAAGGAAAAGAACTTAACGTGGGACAATCAACTTAAGTGCCGAAAATTAACTCAAAAATTCCTGACGACACGATATCAGACAAGATCATAAACACGATAACACACTAAAAAAGAATCAAGTGACTGACACCAATTGATCGGCAACGAGGTTGTACTTTGGGCAAAAATTGGGCTACTTAAATAGGCATATGAACCTTAGATCAGGACGACATCTAGTAAGAGATAGACAAAGTCTTAGGTCTTCAGAGGCTAGCGTTAATCATACTGCTAGGTCTTGGGCCCAGCAGTTGAGCCACCACTCGCATTACCCTAGCTCTGAGACTAGTGAATCAGAGATGTCTCAAGGTATGGAGAGACCTACGGGGAGTTCAGGTGTGCCACATTTGTATAGGGTGGAAGGCCCCTACAAGACGCAGCTGGAATACCTTAGGACCAACCGATTAGGTGCTAGCATCTATGAGGACGACCTAGGAAGATATGTGGTCCAGGTTAAAAACCCTGACCAATCCATTGGAATAGAACACCCAGCTGTAAAGTTTGAAAATGGAGCATACTTGGACAAAGAAGGAACCATATACGTAGTCACCAGTCACCCAGATAGGACAGACTAATTCGGAAATGTGATCCCAGAAGCGGACATAGGTGACCTGGAGCAAGGAAACATGGGTATAGAGCCCAGGACCCCTAGGGGGAAGTTTGTTCGTACTAGAATCCTCAATCTCGAGTGGATTCCCCAGGATAATAAGAGCATAGATCTGCTCCTAAACCAAGAGATAGATGAAGCCTTTTGGAGGTATAAATCAAATAGGCCAAATGATGTTGGATCAATCATGATCTATGAGTTCAAAGATCCTGATAGCCCAGGCAGAGTAACCTACTTAGATCACACTTCAGAGAGGATCTTTGTGGTTACAGAACATGATAGGCATGCTTATACTTGGAAGGGTGAATTCGTTTTTCCCCAACCAAGATCGAACGTGTCCTATGGTCACCCGAGAGCTGGAGCATCCCAAGCTCATGGAGCTCAAAGAGACAGAAGTAGAGATAGGTCAGAAGTAAGCTTTGCCAACCTAGGGGGCAGAGAAAGAATGAGAACGGAAACAAATAGAGTGGAACCTGAGGTACTTAGAGCTCCAAGGAATCAAAGAAATGCGGATGAGTTCCCTCTACCAAGACCTAGAGAGCACACAAGGACTTTGAGACCGACTCAGCTAGTTAAGTCCATGAAGAACTACTTCGATGGCACTGGAGATCCATACGACCATGTGGCTGAGTTTAGGCAAGTCTTGAGAGCTGAACAAGTTGAAGATCTGTTCACGCAGTACAATGCCTTTGGTCTAACCCTTAGGAACACTGCCCTGACATGGTTTCAGCCACTAAACGAGAGGCAGTTCAAGAGCATGATCAACTTCTAGAGGCATTCATTATCGAATTCTCTAAAAGTGGCATAAGACATAACACTTCCTCGCTGATTCACAGCTTCAAGCAAACCCCTCAAGAAACTATGAGACTTGCTGGAAGAAGATTTAGGCAATACCTGGAGAGATGTCCTGTCCCTGAGTTACCCACACGAGCTAAGCAAGTGGCTTTATTCTTGGATGGATTGCTAAGTACCAAATTAAGATCATATGTGTACCTGAAGGACCCTAGGACCATAGAAGAGTGTGTACGCATGTGCATTGACATCGAGGATAACCTAGGGGAGGAATTAGAGCTTTCCAAAATCTACAAAGATACTGATAGTTCTTCTAGCCTCTCTTCCACGCAATCCACATCTATTGAGGAATTAGCAGAGAAAGTAGCTCAGAAATTAGGTGTCACTAGCAAACAACTCCCAAGTTTTGCCCCTGTGAAAAGATGCTATACTTGTGGAGGCAACCATATGGCGAATGTATGTCCCATTATGGCTCAACCCCAAGTAAATCCTAGTAGCCAGTACTGCACCATAGAACGAAGATACACAAATCACACCGCGCAAGATTGCCCCTACAATAAGCAAGCAGTTAGGCAAACCTACCCTCAGCGAGACCCTCAACAAGGCAAATACCAGAGTCCATACCCACCACAACAGTATACTAGGCCTCAGCAAAATTACCAACCGCAATATCAGGCCCAACTGAGACCCCAGCCAGTGCTAGCACAACAACCACCTGCTCCTACTAATGTGATCCTAGTAAAATATGCAGCGGCAGAAGAGAACCTGAATAGAGCTATATTCCCTGTAACACCATTGCTTTTTGAAAGTGACCCGAGTGACCATAGCTTTGATTCAACGCATATTGACAGCCCCCAAGCCTACTACATGCAATCTCCTGAACATGGTGAATCCTATTACAGTGAGGAACCGAGTGAACCTAATTGGGAGCCAGAGTATGCTAATATCATGTACGCAAACCCCAACGCTAGACCTCAACCTAGGTAGGTAAGACCCCCATTCCCTAGAGGACCATGCTACAGATGTCAGGGTGATCACCTCATTCGTGATTGCCCCTTACCTCCACCTACACAACCCCAGTCAGTGACAATTCAAGGCTTTTGCCAAGATTGTGGAAAGGAGCACCTTTTACGAGACTGCCCAAAGAATCCTAATAATATGCCGAAAATCACTCCTATCAATGTCGTAGGGTTAGTTGTAGACTCCACAGGAAGTGTGACGTCCACTACGCCAATGCAAGTGATCACTAGAGCCCAAGCCTTGCAACAGAACCAAAGCGTAGGCCAGGAAAAGAGCCCAGATGTTAGTGAAACGGAGAGCATGACAAAGAAGAGGACTAGAGCTTGGAGAGATAGTCGTGAAAGAATGAAAAGACAATGGGCAAAGAAAATGAGCGAACTTGAGGAAAGCCTAAGAGAAACGAGAGCCAGGATAACCGAACTCACATCTCAAACTCCCTCTCACACTACCCCACCTCCACCATTCCCAACTCCATCCGACCTGCCACCTTCCAACCCGCCTCACCTAATCCCACCACCCCCTAGAGTAGGATCAGTCCTAGCAGATCCCACTCCCGAGGACCTAAACATGATGCTCAAAGCATATCAGGCCAGAATCCAAGCAGGGCCAAACGTAACTGATCAAGAAAAGTGCTACCCTAGAGCAGAATTAGAGCTTGAACGAACTAAAATTTGTGCTAAGATGGTGGAGCTGGCTCAAACCACGTTTGAAGCCAATCGCTTCTTTAACATCTCTAGCTCAGCTAAGACGCAAATATTGCACTTTGGAGGACTATTAGAAAGAATAGAGAGGCTGATTGCACAATCAGAAAAGGAACCTGCCTCTCAACACAAGGACAAGGCAAGTGAAAGAGTAAGCCTTCCTGCCCAGGAAGCCTATGTGCCTAACTCTACGGAGCCAGACACATCATCTTCTATGAATCGGTTCACACCCAAATTCATACGAGAGATTCAAGAAGACAAATGGGCTAAAGAAAGTGAATTCCCTCCTCCTATTGAACTTGTGGATGATGCACACGACCAATTCCCACAAGACATCCCATCCATTTATGAGGAGCAGGAGAGCACCCAGTCTCAAGAGAGATTAGACTTTGAGTCTAATTCTTTGCATGAATTACCCCACTTTACAGGCCCATGGGAAGCTAAGTCCACTTGTATGAGAGCACCCACGGTCATGGTACGAAATGAGGACTCAGTCATACCTAGGAACACGGAGGTAGTGAAAAACACTAAAGTACAGTGCAACCTCACCTTAGAAGAGCTACTCAAAGTAAGGCCAGAGCTATGGAAACATGTAGCCAAACAAGTACCAGAGATAGCAAAACCGCGTTCTCAGGTAGGATCCCAGAGAACAGTGCCAGAAATACCATTGGACAAGATAGGAGACATGAGTGAGGGCGAAGAGGGAAACACGTATCTTCCTATCACACATCAAGGATACACCACCAAAGCCATTTTAGACTCAGGCGCAGGAGTTGCGATTGCTACCACTTCCCTATGGAAGCGTTGGGGCAACCCGCACTCAGGCCCACTAGGATGAAATTGCAAATGGTCGATGAGACCCTTAGGGCTGTTAGAAGGAATAACTCTCACCACATGTGGTGTTGAGTTCGAGCATACATTTGCTATATGTGATTTTAGCATAAAGCTACTATCTTCAACTACATTTGATCAAAAGATCTTTAAGAAACGGGACGCATACTCAGAGAAATCAGCTTAACAGTGAAGGTATGTCAAATCGATGAAGTCAGTTTTCAGTTTTCAGACATAGTGAAAAGTTTGGAGCAAATTCAGAAGATTTTGAAGTTAGTACTTTAAAGTTTTGCTTGTTATGTGTTACTTAACATTAGCAAGAACTTCTCTTAGTAAATGATCAAAGGAATTTGCAAAGATCAAGCTAATACAGGTCAGATTGAAGGTTTGAAGAAAAGGCGCAGATTTCTGTGAAGTGAAATTTTGATTTTCACTAAGTTCAGAGATGAAGACTCACATTAAGAGTATTGCTAAGCTAATGATGGTTATGGAGGTCTTCTAATACCACATTAGTTTAGTTCTTGTGGTGTTTTATACACCAACAAGTGGTATCAGAGTAGATAAGGTCCTCGAGAGTAAAGGGAGAGCAGATACAAGAAGAATTGAAGAGTTCTTTATCAAAGAAGGTGGAAGCTGAGGTGTTCAACAAACAAAGGTCATCAGAAGATTATTTTGAAGTTACTTCCAAAGGTAAAGGTCTACAAAAGGTATCATTCTTTAACTTTATACTTACAGGTTGAAGCAGAAGCAAGAATACTATGGCAGATCATGTGTCCATTGATAAATTGGACAGAGATAATTATCCTGCTTGGGTAATGAGGATGGAAGCCTTACTTATGAGTAAGGACCTAATGGTATATGTGACAGGTGAAGAAGAAAAGCCTAAATTTGAAGATGAGAGTCATCCAAGAAAGGAAGAGCTAGAAGCTTTGAAGCTATGGCAGAAGAGAGATGCAAGTGCAAGAGCTTATATATATAACACTATTACAGATCATTTGTTACCACATATCAGAGGTTTAGAAACAGCTGAAGACATTTGGAATGCTTTGGAGGATCACTTCCAAAACACTACTAAAGCTAGGAAGGCTAGCTTATGGTCAGAGTTCACCACATTCAAGAAAAAGCAAAATCAGAGCATTAGTGATTATGTCACTAAGATGAAGGACTTGGCAGATAGCCTTGGATCTATTGATGAGGATATTGAAGATCATAGGTTGATAGCACAATTACTTGCAGGGTTAAGAGGTGATGAAAGATGGAAGCCTTTTGTACTTTCAACAGAACTCTCATTAAATCATTATGTGCCAGAATTGAATCAATTACTTGGATTGATGCTCACATTTGAGCAAGACTTGAAGTCAGATGGAGACAAAGGACAAAGTTCTGCAATGTACATGAAGAACAAGAAGAAAGGAGATAAAGGTAAAGCAAAGGATGAAGAAGAGTCAACAACTCAAGCAAATTATGCAAGAGGAAGAGGTATTGACAGAGGTAAAGGTCGAGGAAATGGAAGAGGTAGAGGTAATCAGAACAATAACAAGAAGACATGTTGGATTTGTGGATTGAGCAATCATCTAGCATATGATTGTTGGCATAATCAACAAGGATCAAGCCAAAATCAAAACAACAATGGCAGAGGAAGAGGTGGAAGATTTCAGAATCAATTTCAAAGAGGAAGACAGAATTCAAGAGGAAGTTTTGGTAGAGGTGGTGGAAGAAATTGGAATCAGAATCAATCTTACAATACCACATATTACAATTATGCAAATGATAGACATTCATACAACATTAATGATGAATTCAATAAGTCCATCAGAGAAGGAGGATCTCAAGGTATTTTATATTGACTCTGGTTGTTCAAATCATTTGTCAGGTAATATAGAATTATTGTCAGAATTGGAAGAAGGCAATTCAAGTCATACAGTACAAACAGGTGGTAATACAAAACATAATGTGCATTCAATTGGAAAAGTGAAGTGCAGGAGTGGAGCTGATTTGTTAACAAATGTTTTGTATGTTCCAACAATACCAAAAAATATGATTAGTGTTGGACAAATAGTGGAAAAAGGTTTTCAAGTCAGATTTACAAATGAAGGGGTATTTGTTGAAGATCCAAAGGATGCATACAAACCCATTGTTTGTGGTAAGAAGGAAGGTAGACTTTTTACTCTCAAAGTGCAAGGAAATGTTGGTCAAGCCTTAATCACACATGGTGATGAAGTAATTACAGAGTTAGATCTTTGGCATAAGAGATTGGGACACTTCAATGAAAGAGGAATCAAAACTATGGTGGAGAACCAATCTGTAATGGGGCTACCAAATGTGAAAAGTCAACATATGATATACAAGTGTGAAGCTTGTCAGATGGGAAAAGCACACAGACTACCATTTCAGAAGAAAGGTTTCAAGCATGATAGTTTGCTTGAACTCATACATACAGATGTATGGGGACCAACAAAAGAAGGATCAATAAATGGATCTAGGTATTATGTTTTGTTTATTGATGATGCTACAAGGTGGATAACCCTTTATGTTCTAAAAGAAAGATCAGAAGTATTTGGAGCCTTCAAACATTTTCATGCTTATACAGAAAGAGTTACAGGTCAAAAACTCAAGAGGTTAAGGTCTGATGGAGGGGGAGAATACTTCTCCCAAGAGTTTAATGACTATCTTTGGAATGCAGGTATCAAGAGAGAGATAACTTGCAGGTATACACCTCAACATAATGGGGTAGCAGAAAGGAGAAATAGAACATTGGTTGAATTTGCAAGAGCAATGTTAAAAGAAAAGAATTGCCCTAATTATCTTTGGGCTGAGGCTGTAAATACAGCTACATACCTTGTGAATAGACTACCATGTGGAGCTTTGAATGGTATGAACCCTTATGAAGCTTGGTGGGGTAAGAAACCAACACTTGACCATTGTAAAGTGTTTGGGTCAATTGCCTATGCTTATGTGCCATCACAACTTAGACATAAGCTTGAACCAAAGGCAGAAAAATATGTGTTTATTGGGTATGATGAAAAGCAAATGGGTTATAGGCTATGGAGTCCTTTAACTAAACATTTTATTGTTTCGAGAGATGTGACCTTTGATGAACAGAAGAGTTGGTATGCAGATAAAGATTGTGACCTTGAAACATTTGAAGAAGAGGTAAGAAGAAGTGCAAGAGGTAAGTCACATATGCAGATAGATGGAGATGAAGAACATATGCAAGCAAGCACATCAAGAGTTGGATCATATAGAAGAAATGAAGATGGACCAATTTTTGATGAAGAAGTACATCCAGATATACATGAGGAGTGTGAACCAAGAAGATCAACCAGAATGAGGAAGCAACCTACAAGGTATTCATATGATACTTCTTACTTGACTCAGAAAAATTATGCTTACATGGTTAAGGAAGATGAAGAACCTCAAAGCTATGATGAAGCAAAGGGTAAGAGACAATGGGAAGAAGCAATGAAGGAAGAGTTTGATGCACTTGAAGAAAACAAAACTTGGGAACTTGTTCCAAAGCCTAATGGTAAGAAAGTGATTGGGAATAAATGGGTTTACAAAATTAAGAAGCATGCAGATGGAAGAATAGCCAGATACAAAGCTAGATTGGTGGTTAAAGGCTATGCTCAAACTTTTGGCATAGATTATGATGAGAAATTCAGTCCTGTGGCAAAGATGTCAACCATAAGGACAATCATTGCCATTGCAGCATCAAAAGGATGGACATTGAGTCAATTGGATATTAAGAATGCATTTTTGAATGGATATATATCAGATGAGGTTTACATGGAGCAACCTCAAGGGTTTGCAGATCACAAGTTTCCAAATTATGTTTGCAGGCTGAGAAGAGCACTTTATGGTTTGAAGCAAGCTCCAAGAGCTTGGAATTATAGACTTGTAAAGTATCTTAATGATCTTGGATATCGAAGTTCAAAGGCAGATGCAAGTTTACTTATCAAAAGAACAGAGAAGGTATGATCTACATTTGTATTTATGTAGACGATATTATAATTACAGGTACCTCAAATGAAGGAATCAAGGAGGTGAAGAAGTTACTTGAGAGAGAATTTAAGATAAGTGATCTAGGAAAATTGTCATATTTTCTTGGAATGGAAATCACTTATGCAGAACATGGCATATATGTATCACAAGAAAGGTATCTCTTGAATCTTCTAAAGAAGTTTAACATGGAGAATTGCAGAGAGGCATCAACACCACTAGAGGTCAATCATAAACTCAGTAGATATGATGGTGCAGAGTTCAAAGACATGAGGAAGTATCAATCTTTAGTGGGAAGTTTAATTTATGCTACACTAACAAGGCCTGATCTTAGTTATGCAGTGGGTGTTCTTTCTCAGTTCATGCATTGTCCAAAGGATCCACATTGGATTGTAGGTCAAAGAGTTCTTAGATATATCAAAGGGACTTTGAAAGAAGGATTGTATTATCCTTTTACATCAAATATAAGATTGAGAGCCTATAGTGATTCAGATTGGGCAGGAAGTCAGGATGATAGAAGATCTACTCATGGCTACATGATATACATTGGAGATAAACTTGTGAGTTGGTGTTCAAAGAAACAACATACAGTGGCTTTATCATCAACAGAAGCTGAGTACAAAGGACTTGTGGAAGCAGCAAAAGAAGTAATATGGATGCAGACATTATTCAAAAGCTTGGGAATTGATCAAGGTATACCTATCATTCATGGAGATAATATGAGCTCATTATATCTTGCAGCAAATCCTGTATTTCATGCAAGGACAAAGCACATAGAAATACAGTACCATTTTCTCACAGAAAAGGTAATGGAGAAGGAGATTGAAGTGGTGTACACTTCTACAAAAGATCAGATTGCAGATATTATGACAAAGAGCTTGGATGGAGTGAAGACAAGTAGGTTCAAGGAGATGGCAGGAATAAAAGAGAAGAAGACTATATGAAGAAGTCAAAGCATGCTAATTAGTGATTGAGGGGGAGCTGTTGGGGCTTCACTCACTAATTAGGCATGGATATATGAAGACATATCAAGAAAGGAAGAAGGAAAGGAGAAGTGAAGAAAAAGTATACAGAAAATTAAGCCTAAGTGAAGGGACAATTTCACTATTGTAAATTAGTGAAAATTAGAGTCTAGTTTTTCATTGATCTTCAGAACTTACGAGTTCGAGTCTAGGAGAATGTAAACCATAGGTATATAAGTTAATTTGAGATAAAAAACATGTAGAGAGAACTCAATTTTGTAATCTGAGTGAGTAGAAAAAAGTCGTGTCTTTTCTGAGAGAGATGTTCAGGAAAAACTTCTGAGTGTGAGAGAGTTTTCCATGGCTGTGAGCAAAATTAGGCTAAGCCAATTTGTACACATCCTCTCTGATATACAACATATGTTTGTGTAGAAGGATTAAGTCTAATTCCTCTTGTACATTGAGTTCTAAGTGATTTCACATGACTGTGTAAGTTAGTTGACAGTTACGACTTTTCTGGCGCATATTTACCTGAACTTCTTAAGGTCAGATCTCGAAGTATACTGTAAAGTTTTCAGTAAGTGATAGCTCATTTTAAAGCTACTATCTTCAACTACATTTGGTCAAAATATCTTTAAGAAACGGGATGCATACTCAGAGAAATCAGCTTAACAGTGAAGGTATGTCAAATCGATGAAGTCAGTTTTCAGTTTTCAGACATAGTGAAAAGTTTGGAGCAAATTCAGAAGATTTTGAAGTTAGTACTTTAAAGTTTTGCTTGTTATGTGTTACTTAACATTAGCAAGAACTTCTCTTAGTAAATGATCAAAGGAATTTGCAAAGATCAAGCTAATACAGGTCAGATTGAAGGTTTGAAGAAAAGGCGCAGATTTCTGTGAAGTGAAATTTTGATTTTCACTAAGTTTAGAGATGAAGACTCACATTAAGAGTATTGCTAAGCTAATGATGGTTATGGAGGTCTTCTAATACCACATTAGTTTAGTTCTTGTGGTGTTTTATACACCAACAGCACACAGATCAAGGGATCTTGGCTTGTTGTGTGGAAGAGGATGAGTACGCTAAATGGTTGCAATTAGCACATGTAGGTGCATTAGAGCAACACTACTCAAAGCAACGAACCCTAGACACTAAGGAGACTCAGAGTGCATTGGCCGACTATGGAAGCTGATGTCCAAAAGTTGTGCAAGGAATGCCCAATCTGTTGCACTAAACCACCTATGGAACATGCCACTCTTTATCAAGTGTCCATAGTGCCAGATTGGAGTGAACCACTAGTATCCTTCCTGAGGACGAAAACATTCCCTCAAGACATGACCCTGGCTAGGAAAAGGATTTTAGAGCAAGAAGCCTTAGAGTACTCACTTGTTGGTGATAATTTATACAAGCGTGGTAAAGATGGTTACCTCAGATTGTGTGTCCATGAGAGTGAATATCTCAAGATCTTGGAAACTGCTCACCAAGGTGTAGCAGGAGGACACTTTGGACCAGATCGGGTGATCAAGGCAATACTATTTGCGGGATTTTGGTGGCCAACCCTTCACATGGATGCACATACCTATGTGAAACGGTGTGATGTCTGTCAGAGAACTCAGTACCCTATACGCAAGGATGAGATGCCACTGAAACCCATGATGGGTGGACGTGCATTCTCTAAATGGGGAATAGACTTTGTAGGTCCTATTAATCCCCCAGCTAAGGGTTCACATGCTGAATACATCATTGTTGCCACAGACTATCTAACAAAGTGGGTAGAGGTAAAAGCTACGACAAAGAATGATGCTCAGACAACTGCTAAGTTCCTATTTGAGAATGTGTTCACAAGGTACGGGCTACCTATAGAGATAGTTAGTGATAGAGGCACTCACTTCTTGAATGAAGTTATTGAAAATCTACTCCAAGAATTCTTGGTAGTACATAAGAAGTCTGCCCCCTATCACCCTCAAGCTAATGGCCAGGTTGAGAGCACAAATAAGATCTTATGCAATGTACTGACGAAATTAGTGAACAATAAACGCTCTGATTGGGACAAACAGCTACACCATGCTATTTGGGCATACCGAGTCGCCTACAAAATGGTACTCCAAGCCACCCCCTTTCAGATGGTATTTGGCCAAAATGCAGTGCTACCGTTGGACTTCTTAATACCTACATTGAAAGTAGCACAGGAGCATGAGTGGACGGGTCATGAACTCTCTTCGAGAATTTTTGACCTTGAACGATTAGGTGAAACCCGACTAAGAGCTGTAGTAGGAATACATGCAGCTAAGAAACGACAGAAGGCATACTTTGATGCCCACGTTAAGGATAAAGGTTTGAAGGCAGGCGACCTAGTACTATTCTACACTTTGAAACAACATGCGAGGAAACTAGAGAAGAGAGGCTATGGACCCATGATCATTAATAGAATCTCAACAAGTGGAGCAGTGCAACTAGCCACATTGGAAGGTGATATTCTCCCGAGCTACATAAGCGGGTGCAGAGTCAAGTTATATCAGGAACCTCTGACGGAAGAGATGCTTAGTCGACTCAACACTGGTAAGAAACGCAAAGAAGAAGAAAGACGAATTCGAGAAGAAGCTCAAGCAAAAGCATTGGAACGTATCCGGAGAATGAAGTTGAGAAGATAGGGTAGAGAGCAACCTAGGGCAGATGCATATGCAGATCAAGGATATCATGTGGCTATGTGTGAAGTTTCAGGTATTACCTCTCATAGGATAATTGATTGACGTCCTTTTATAACCTTAGAGATAGGACAAGGAAAGGGTGCAAGGACTGTAAGAGCCTTGATTGACTCTGGTGCAGCCACTAGTGCTGTTAAATTTTCGTACTGTCAAGAGTTGAAATTAACTGTCAATCCTATAGAAGCATATCTCATAGGATTGGGAGGTGTGGAAACCCCTTGCATGGGCGAGGTGGAACTTCCCCTCTATATTCAAGACGAAGTAATGACATTCAAAGTACTAGTGTGTCAAGATGAGGACCTACTGAGCCTCTTGTCTTGGGTCAAGATTGGATCTATGATCATGCAGTCAACATAAACCTAAGAAGTGGACTTCTTCAGGTTTGGGTCAATGAGGAACACATTACGATCGAGTTAGGAAATGAAGCACTCAAGGAATTAGGCAAGGCACCCACTCCTGGTCCTTCCAGGAGTACACATGAAGATGACCATGCTATTCTTGTCCAAAACTGTGTGATGCAGAGGGATGATTGTCTCAACAAGGAAGTTAAGGATACGACGGAACTCCCTTCTTTTTCAAAAGCCACAGGGATGCAACAACCTAAAGCGGATCAAATGCAGAAGCAGCGGACTACTTATGCTCGAGGCACAAAGAAAATACGACGCACGGTGTCTCAACCACCAAAACAAGTGTGGGTACGAAAAAGCGAGCATCCTATTGCGGTCAAGCCACAACAACTGGCTCAACTTCCTATTAGTGATCAATGACACGACACTAATAAGAAGTCCTCCAAAAATCCTTCTGTGAAAGTGAAGTCTATCTGGGTACCCAAGAAGTCAATGAAGGCTCGCCCACAATCAAGACAAATTTGGGTGCCTAAGGCTTGTTTGCGGGCTCAAATAGCTACACCGAGACCACACCCTGTTCAACATAGTTCACTCACTCGAACAGTTGTTACCCACTTGTATGCAATACTCACAAATACACATTGGCCCATGAGCACGAGTAGAATCACTTGTGAATGGGTCCCTAAAAAGCCTCGTTTCCAAGCAGACACTCTTATGAAGCTCTCCAGAGTCTCCAAACAATCAAAACAGAGTGCCATCCATCATGTTTGGCAACCCAAACCTTCTAACAAACCATCTGACCTATTTGTAAAACCATGTCCACTTACTAACTGCATCCACAATGCACCCGACCCCCAATTAGCTCATAGGCATTCAATATCAGCTAACCACACTTCACACTCACATCCATGCGAGCACTAACTAACCAACTAACTACATCAAAATTCATCAAGTTAATGTTGTAACGGGGACACAGTGTCATTTTGTGTCCATTGCAATGTTAACAATCATTCATATATTCTCACAGAACCGGCAGTGATTTCCGCAACATGGCTGACGCTGCGGGAACAAGCTCTCAAACAAGAACGAGCAAGCAAGTGGTGGACTTAGACAGTTTACCCGTTTTGCATGAGACAAATGAAAGACCAGAAGAATTGCAGGCCATCAAAATCATACCTATTGCGGACCCTCCCAGTGGCCATACCATGCCCGTAGGAAAAGCTTCCCACTAGTTTAGTGAAGTGGCAGGACCCTTGGGAGAGGGAACATACCCATGGGAATCAGAGTTGGACTTCAATGGGAAGCCAGGTAAATACCATTTCTTTACAAGAGAATTTGAGAAGTTACAAAATGCAGAAGGTCTACGTCCGGTATGGGAGAAGGCAGGATTGGGTGCATACTTCAGTGCGCGGCTCCCAAAGCCTGACTTCATGCGATGCTACTATCTCATCAACACCTTGACTCCAAACAAGAACCCAAAAGGCGCAAGCTCATTTGTGCGTCCATCTCTGACAAAGGGAAATGAGCTCAAGAGGTTTAGGCTATCAAAAAACTTGGTGAGAGAGGCCCTAGATATGCGCAGAATGCATATTCCAATAGAGAAGGAGACCCTAGTGCCTGATAACATGAAGAATCGAAGCCTCACCAAGCTCAAGGACATGGTGGCCATGACGCCTAATATTGCAATCCACCTTCGCATGTGCATGCAACACTTTGCTTTTCCTGCCCAAGATAGATTCACTATGCCACCCAAAAAGATATGGTTTAGTTTGTATCTGGCAGAGACACAGAGCCTTACCATCAACTTACCCCACTGGATAATTGACCAGATACACCTAGCCCACAAACGATGGCCGCGGAAGCATGTCTTATATGGATGTTGTGCTCTGACTAGAATCATTTATAGGTGTTTGGCTTATGACATCCCTATTCAACGGGCCCTGATGTGGAATCGAGTAGAGCAGTTTAGAGACAGGACATCCACTGGACCCCCTTCTAAGAAGATGAGAGGTACTATCCAAGTCCCTTGTGCTCAACCACCTGGAGCCACCCTAACACCAGACGTTACCCCTCCACCCCGGAGAGTTCGGCCATTCACACTACGACTTCCAAGACGCAGCACCGATGGCCCTAACTTGATATTTCCTCCAGTCCCAACCGATCTTGAATTTCCTGGTGGCGCACCCTTGGAAGAACTCACGAATGAAGACTTCGAACAATTGTTACAAGACGTAGAGCTGGAGGCAGAAGAGGAACAACAAGTGGAGAATGTTCAACCGCAGGCGAAAACCTCCCAAGTACCTGTCACCACAGTTGAAGTGGATGAAGAGGATGATGAAGATGAAGAACAGGAGGAAGATGAGGAGGATTATGATCAAGAGCATCAAGATGAGCAACAAGAAGTGCCAGAACTTGTAGGTGCACCTGCATACACAGCTCAGCTACAAAGGTTATACGATACAATCAAAGCAGTACAAGAAAGGCATCAACTCTCTCTTGTGTCAGGCCAAGCTTTGATCCAAGAAATGCTATCAGATGATGGGGTGGATCAACATTTTATTGACACCCTCAAATTAGTGTCAGAATCTTTAGGAGTTCCGGAGGCTGTCCACACAGCAGTTCGCCAGTCCGTGAGGTATGACAAACGCAGAGTTGACACATTACCACGAGCAGGTAAGACTATCAGGATACCCATCACAGAACAAGAAGTAACCATTGAAACCACAGCTACCCCCACCACCACCATTGACCTCTCTGCTGAAACCTTCGTTCAGACATCACCCATCTCACCCCAGCACCCCCCATCACCACCTTCACCACCACCTCCCACCATGGAAGAAACAGTAGCCATCACCTCTACCTTCACTTATAACCCAACCTCATTCACATCATTCTCATTTCGAGAACTCACCTCACAAGACACCCTCTTCTCTTCCATCACCAATCCCTTGTACACTTCAACCCTTCTGTCCTCCGAACCCATAATTGGCCATCCCATAATTCCAAGTGTGGTTGGAAACCCTGCACCCACATAAGGCACCCTGTGTTTCCCAGCCTATCCCCCAATACGGATACCTCCATTCCATGACCCTCACTTCCCATCTGTCCCCTACACCTCATTCACCCTAACCGCACCACCCCAACAACCATCCTTCATGGCGCAGTCCACCAGCACTCCAATGTTTCAAAGGCACATTTCCCCAATGTTCGCAACGACATCAATCTACACGAACACCACACTCACTTCACCTACCATACCAACCTACATGGTAGCCCCTGTACACACCTTTCTGTCTGACCCAATGGACATTTCACGCACCATAGCACCTCTCCCCACAATTCCACCCTCTCCCCCTCCACTACCCCCCACCTCACCACTCAACACATCATTGGCAGACACACCATTCACTACCTCCCTTCCCATTCCCACTTCCCCTGCATTCAAAACTTTCCCCCTTGCATCTCATAATGTAAATATCACATTTAATACATTACTTCAGTGTGCACATCAACTACAACAAGAATACCATCAATTGGAAGAATGCAATGCTGCCCTCCAGGCAGAATCTCGGTGCCTATAGGCTAGAGTTAACACTTTAGAAGCTGATTACCAAACGCTCCTAAACAAACATACCACTTTACAGCAAGCTCACTCAGAATTGGAATAAAAAATATCGACGGTGGATGATACAACAGTCAAGGAACTGGAAACTGTGCTCTAGGCGCAAATGATATCTAATGCTACACTCAGACGCAACCTGGGGCTATTAAGGAAGCATATGGCAGCAGCATTGGAAGAAAACAAGCGGCTTCAACAACAAAACCAAGATAATTTTGAAGCAGCTATGGAAGGAACTGCAGGAGCAACCATTAGCCCTACCAAGTATCGAGTAGTCCCCTCATAAGACATTCGCATCTTACTCGAGGAACATGCAAATTTCTTGGAGTCATATGAAAAGCTAGAGGCTGAATGTGTAGACCTTAAGAAGCAGATAGCCAGTGCCCCCTCAGCTCAACAGCAGCCGATAATCTTGCAACGCTCTATAGAAGAATTAGAGACCCTCCGGAAGCAGGTGGCAGAACTCCAAGCACGCCTCTTACCATATGAAAGGCCACCCTCGCCAACTGAAGAACCCGAACCTGAAACAGTAGTGGAAATCCTAGTCGATGACAACTATGAAGAGCCATACGAGCCAATGCCAACACCTGGCGGTCAGGTTACAGAGGAAGGACAAGACACTTTAGAAATTGGAGTTCCAGATTGGGTTAAAAGGGCCGAGAAAGTGGGAAAAACACATGATGATCGCGTTGCCGTACAAATTCAATCTCTCACAAATCTGGAAGAAACTATCCTTTGATCTTCTTACTTTCAGAACCTATCCCACCAACGGTTGATCACAACATCAGAGCCGCAATACATGCCTTACTTTGTCTTGCTACATGATTATAATGCAGAAGTTAAAAGGCATACAGGGAAGGAGCCCTCATTCGCCACTCAATTTGAGCCAGAGGACTTACCAGCAGATGCACGTGCTGGCTCGATCTTCCAACCTAATTGGCGTGCACGTCTACTAACCGATTACCCTGAGATGATGAGCACCTGGGCAACCATGCCACTGTATATCAAGTATAATCCATGCTATTGCCCAATGGTACGTCGCAGATCCTGGCAAGCACTTGCAATCAAGGTACGCAACAATAAAGAATGCTCGGCTTGGGTTAACTATCCGTATTTTGCTCCACCTCGAGGGACCCCAACCGTCGCTTACATGATATCAACAATTCGACACCGGTCTACCCGTCTAAACAATGTACCCGACATAGTAGCAAAAATGTGTATGAAAATATTCGAACTCATGACAATTGTCTTCAAAACCTTTCGGAAGGTACAGGCTCCATACATCTCTACCCCCTGATTCTCTCAAGGTAATAAGGATTTAGTCTACGACATGAGCCAGACTCCCTCGGTCAGCATAATCTTTGCCTGGCATGCACGTATAAAGTATTTACCCGCATGCTTCAAGCAGACATTTGAGGAAATGTTCTCTACAGGGTTCTGGGAATATCATTCGGAAATTTTCATTCCCAGACCGACACATTTGCTACATCTATTCGCCGTCGAACAAGCCATCCATGCAGATCAGTTACGTCTGCCACATCCGGACATTCCACGGCCCATTGATTGGGATCGCATGATGACAGATTTGGCCAGAGGACTACGCATCCAAGAACATCAGCTTGCCACTCATGTTGTGGAATATTACCTACAGCACTCCTAGCAACAAGGGTCTGTCAGGGACGACATACGTGAGAGAGGGGGGGTGTTGAAAGTAGTCAAGGACTGACTAGACAAGGAAGCCAGTAGAGAGAGTCAGAGCGAGGTGAAGGATTAAGTAGACAGAGCAGTCGACGCAAATCTGGCAGATAGGCCCTTGAAATTTTTCCAAATCAACATCTTTATAACAGTGATTCTCATCACTAACAATCATTGTAAATACCATCTCATATTTTTGTAGCTCCATTTTGTGCAAACCAAGGAGTCCTTGAGCTTGAGGAGCATTAGAAGTAGCTACCTACCAGTTTTCATATTTTTTAGACTCCGTTTGAGCCTTCAAATAGACCCTGTTGGTGCAGACCAATCACCAATTGAAGATTTGAAGCAAAGAAGATGGATACATTCACAAGAGTGAAGGACATGTACACATATGTACATTAGTTAAGACATAGGTTACATATACTTATGCTTTGATAAAAGTTTGTACATAATTGCCTATAAATACTTTTGGAAAATGTCGGGGTATGGAGAGAAGACAAGGAGAGACTATGTATGAGCATAGGAATAGAGAAATAAGTGGTTGTAAATGTCATTAGACACAAGAGAAGTGAGTTGAACTCTCTCTCATTTTTCAGTTGTAGTCTTCTCCAGAAATGAAAGAAATATTGCGCCCGATGTTTCTGTGTTTGCTCCGTCTGTGGTAGATCATTTGTGAAATCCTTTTGAGGATATCTAAGTTCATAGTTAATGAGTCTATGGTCAGAGTTTCACAGTCTAATTGAAAACAGGCTAGGAGAATTGTGTGTAGGAACATTCATATGTGATGAGTGTTCACGGTTCTCTAAAACAGGCGCAGATTTCAAGTCCAAAGAAATGAGTAGTGCTCAGTGCACAGTGTAAAGTTTTACACATATGATAGCTCAAAATCTAAGTTGAGAGATAAGCTATCTACAACCAAAAGGATTTGGTAAAACGGGTTCGACATTGTGAGAACCAAAGTTAAGAAGTTAGGGGTGTCAAATCGACTTCTCAGAAGTATAGATTTGGACATAGGTAACTTGTGAAGTTGATTTCTCAAGTTATACTAAATCTTTTGAAGAGATTTAACTTGGAGGAGGTGCGCAACTTCTAGGCGACACTTCATACAAAATTTCATAGAAAACTTTACATGTTTGATAGGTCAATGAGAAGAAATTGTGCAGCAGACTTTCTGTGTTTTATCTTCTTCACAAAATTTTTCAACTTTTGATAATTTGGAGGTTGGACCTCTATTTTGGTAAAGGTTTTGACTTACTCTTGATATAGAGGTGTTCTAAATTCAAGAGTAGGTTGTTCTTTTGGAGATTAACACTCTCCATCAGTGGTATCAGAGCAGGAGACATCAAAATCAAGGAAAGGAGGATCCCGACTGCTGCAGATTCAAGAAATTCAATAATTGAAGAACTAAAAGGTGAAAGCTTAAAGGCAAAGCTTGAGGAGGAGATCATACGACATCAAGAAGGACAAAAGGAGTCTAATTCGAAGTAAAGGTACATATATTGTTCATAAAGCTTGAAGATTTCAATATACAGGTGAACACAAGATGGGAGATTCTCTACAGATAGAGAAATTGGATAGGGAAAACTATCCTGCATGGTCAATGAGGATGGAAGCTCATCTTATGAGCAAAGATTTAATAGCCTACATCACAGGAGAAGAAGAGAAGCCAGAGTTCAAAGATCCTAGTGTTCCAACTAGGGAAGAGTTAGCAGATTTGAAAAATTGGATGAAGAAAGATGCTCAAGCTAGGAGCATTATATATATGGCAGTCAATGATTACTTGTTACCTCACATTCGAGGTCTTGAAAGTGCAACTGATATTTGGAATGCTTTGGAGGAGCATTTCTAGAATACTACAAAGTCAAGGAAGGCATCTTTATGGGCAAAATTTACAACCTTTAAGAAGAAGGCTTCTCAATCTATTTCAGACTATGTAACAAGGATGAAAGACATTGCAGATGCTTTAGGAGCTGTTGATGAAGACATTGAGGAGGATAAATTGGTAAGACAAATTCTTACAGGTTTAAGAGGTGATGACAAATGGAAGCCATTCATTTTGTCTACAGAATTATCACTTGATCATTTCACTCCTGATTTAAATCAGTTGCTAGGTCATATGCTAACATTTGAGCAAGATGTTAAAGGAGATGGTGACAAGAGTGCAGGTCATGCAATGTACTCAAAGGACAAGAAGAAGAATAGCAAAGGAAAGCAACAAGCAAATGAAGATGAAGGTACAACTAGTCAAGCTAACTTCCTAAGAGGAAGAGGAGGTGGCAAAGGTAGAGGAAGAGGCAAGAACAACAAAGATGGAGGCAAAGCTTGCTGGATTTGTGGTAAGACAAATCACTTAGCTAATGATTGTTGGCATAATAATCAGAGTAATGGTGGATATAATCAGAACTATAATTCAAGAGGAAGAGGAGGCAGAAATCAAAGAGGTAATTTCAGAGGCAGAGGTGGTAGGAGTTACTTTGGAAGAAATGCAGGTAGAGGATTCCAAAGTCAACAATACAACAACACCTACTACAATTATGCTTCAGATCAAAAGGAGGATTCAACATTGATAATGAATGCAACTTGTGAAAGGCAGAGTGAAGATCAGAGAGTCTTCTACATTGACTCAGGGTGTAGCAATCACCTAAGTGGTAATATAGCTTTGATGACTGATTTGGAGAATAAGGTTTTTAATCATGTTGTTCAAACAGGTGACAACACAAAGCACAATGTGAAGTCAATTGGATCAGTAAAGGCCAAGGATGGTAGCACCTTATTGAGTAAGATCTTGTATGTTCCTACAATTCCTAAGAATTTGATAAGTGTAGGACAAATTGTTGAAAAGGGATATGAAGTAAGGTTCACTAATGATGGAGTATATGTGGAAGACCCTAGCCAAGGGTATAAACAGATTGTTTCAGGGAAGAAAGAAGGAAGATTATTTACATTGAAGATTCAAGGCAATATTGGTCATGCTATGTTCACATATGGAGGACATAAGATCTCTGAGTTAGATCTTTGGCACAAGAGGCTTGGACATTTCAATGAAAGAGGTATCAAAGACATGGTTAACAATGGTTCAGTGCTTGGATTGCCTAATGTTGCAGGTCAACATATGACATATAAATGTGAGGCATGTCAATTAGGTAAGGCTCATAAGCATTCCTATTCCAAGCATGGTTTTATGTACTCAGAGAAGGTTGAATTGGTACACACAGATGTGTGGGGACCATCAAAGGATTTCAGTATAAATGGGTCAAGATATTATGTGATTTATGTTGATGATGCTACTAGATGGATCACTATTTATGTGATCAAAGATAAGTCAGAAGTGTTTAATACATTCAAACACTATCATGCATATGCAGAAAGAATTACAGGACATAAGTTGAAAAGACTAAGGTCAGATGGAGGGGGAGAGTATTTTTCTAATGAGTTCAGTGATTACTTGTGGAATGCAGGTATAAAAAGGGAAGTTACTTGCAGGTACTCTCCTCAACAAAATGGTGTAGCAGAAAGGAGAAATAGAACACTTGTTGAGTTTGCAAGATCCATGATGAAGGAGAAAAATTGCCCTAATTATTTGTGGGCTGAGGCTGTAAATACAGCTACTTATTTGGTCAATAGGTTACCATGTAAAGCCTTGCAGGTATGACACCATATGAGGCTTGGTGGGGTAAGAGACCTACCTTGGATCATTGCAGAGTTTTTGGATGTGTGGCATATGCATATGTGCCATCACAATTAAGGCACAAGTTGGAGCCTAAAGCTGAAAAATATGTTTTCATTGGTTATGATGATAAGCAGATGGGTTATAGATTGTGGAGTCCATCTACAAAACAACTCATGGTTTCTAAAGATGTTACATTTGATGAGCAAAGCACTTGGTATGCAGGTACAATCAATATCAATACAGGTGATGAAGAAGAAGTGAGCCAAAGGAAAGGTAAATCAAAGGTTCAGATATTTGATGAACAAGAGAATAATGAAGTGCAGGTTGAAGTGGAAGAAACACCAAGATTTGATCCTGAATATGAAGAACCAGAAACCTCAAGAAGTGGAGAGCTTAGGAGGTCTACAAGGAATAAATGGCAACCTATAAGGTATAGTTATGATACTTCATTTTTGGCCACAAAAGATTATGCTTATATGATGAAAACAGATGAAGACCCTTCTACATATGAAGAGGCAAAAGGTAAGGAAAAATGGGAGAAAGCTATGCAGGAAGAATATGATGCACTATTGGAGAATCAAACATGGGATTTGGTTCCAAAGCCAAATAGTCAGAAAATCATTGGATGCAAGTGGGTTTACAAGACCAAGAGGTTTGCAGATGGAAGTGTGTCTAGATACAAAGCTAGACTTGTTGTCAAAGGGTTTGCTCAGACTTATGGTGTTGACTATGATGAGACTTATAGTCCTGTGGCAAAGATGACAACCATCAGGACACTTATAGCTATTACTGCATGTAAAGGTTGGAACTTATGTCAACTTGATGTGAAAAATGCTTTTTTGAATGGTTATATTTCAGATGATGTGTTCATGGAGCAACCTCAAGGGCTCAGAGATACAAGGTATCCAGATCATGTGTGCAGGCTCAAGAGAGCTTTGTATGGCTTGAAGCAGGCCCCAAGGGCATGGAACTATAGACTTGTAAAGTTCTTGAAAGAACTTGGATTTCAGGTGTCTAAAGCAGATAGTAGCTTGCTTGTCAAAGCAAGTGATAATGGTTTCATATACATGTGCATATATGTTGATGATATAATTCTTACAGGTACAGATGAAGAAGGAATACAAAGACTCAAGAAGCAAATGGAAAAGGAGTTCAAAATAAGTGACTTGGGAAACTTGTCATACTTCTTGGGCATGGAGATTACATATACTCAACATGGAGTATTTGTGACCCAAGAAAGGTATTTGAAGAACTTGTTAATCAAGTTTAAAATGGATGATTGCAGGGTAGCACCTACACCAATGGAGGTGAATCACAGATTGAGTAAGTTTGGAGGTGAAGAATTCAAGGACATGAGACAATATCAGAGTTTGGTTGGTAGTCTTATCTATGCTACTTTAACTAGACCTGATTTATCATATGCAGTAGGGGTTTTGTCTCAGTTTATGCATTGTCCTAGGAAAGAGCATTGGATTGCAGGTCAAAGGGTGTTGAGGTACATTAAGGGTACACTCAATGAAGGTTTGTATTATGGTTTCACATCAGATACAAATATCAAGATCTATAGTGATGCAGATTGGGCAGGTAATCCAGATGATAGAAGATCAACTTTTGGATACATGTGTTATGTGGGAGATAAGTTAATCTCATGGTGTTCCAAGAAGCAACATACAGTTGCTTTGTCTTCTACAGAAGCTGAATATAAAGGCATGGTTGAAGCTGCAAAGGAAGTGATTTGGCTCAAGACCTTGATGAAGAGTTTTAACATTGTGCATGGGATACCAATTATATATGGAGATAACATGAGTTCATTGTATTTAGCTGCTAATCCTGTTTTTCATGCCAGGACCAAACACATTGAGATACAGTATCACTTTCTAAGAGAGAAGGTGATGGATAAAGAGATTGAAGTCATACATACTTCAACTAAAGATCAAATAGCTGATATGCTTACAAAGAGCTTGGATGGACCAAAGCTACAGAAGTTTAAAGACATGGCAGGTATAAAGAAGAAAAGAGAAACCTCAATTGATGATTGAGGGGGAGCTGTTGGTGCAGACCAATCACCAATTGAAGATTTGAAGCAAAGAAGATGGATACATTCACAAGAGTGAAGGACATGTACACATATGTACATTAGTTAAGACATAGGTTACATATACTTATGCTTTGATAAAAGTTTGTACATAATTGCCTATAAATACTTTTGGAAAATGTCGGGGTATGGAGAGAAGACAAGGAGAGACTATGTATGAGCATAGGAATAGAGAAATAAGTGGTTGTAAATGTCATTAGACACAAGAGAAGTGAGTTGAACTCTCTCTCATTTTTCAGTTGTAGTCTTCTCCAGAAATGAAAGAAATATTGTGCCCGATGTTTCTATGTTTGCTCCGTCTGTGGTAGATCATTTGTGAAATCCTTTTGAGGATATCTAAGTTCATAGTTAATGAGTCTATGGTCAGAGTTTCACAGTCTAATTGAAAACAGGCTAGGAGAATTGTGTGTAGGAACATTCATATGTGATGAGTGTTCACAGTTCTCTGAAACAGGCGCAGATTTTGAGTCCAAAGAAATGAGTAGTGCTCAGTGCACAGTGTAAAGTTTTACACATATGATAGCTCAAAATATAAGTTGAGAGATAAGCTATCTACAGCCAAAAGGATTTGGTAAAACGGGTTCGACATTGTGAGAACCAAAGTTAAGAAGTTAGGGGTGTCAAATCGACTTCTCAGAAGTACAGATTTGGACATAGGTAACTTGTGAAGTTGATTTCTCAAGTTATACTAAATCTTTTGAAGAGATTTAACTTGGAGGAGGTGCGCAACTTCTAGGCGACACTTCATACAAAATTTCATAGAAAACTTTACATGTTTGATAGGTCAATGAGAAGAAATTGTGCAGCAGACTTTCTGTGTTTTATCTTCTTCACAGAATTTTTCAACTTTTGATAATTTGGAGGTTGGACCTCTATTTTGGTAAAGGTTTTGACTTACTCTTGATATAGAGGTGTTCTAAATTCAAGAGTAGGTTGTTCTTTTGGAGATTAACACTCTCCATCAGACCCTAGAACCTAATTTTTAACTAGGCTGGACACTAGGTCTGGACAGGGCCAAAACCTAGTCAAAAACTATAAATAGAGCTAGAGAGCTCATTTTTGGAGCTAGCTTGTAATTGATCTAAACTTGTATGAGCATTTTGGAAGTAATCTAAAGAACTCCATTGCTTCTCACTCTTCGTCTTACCTTGTGTGCGCGTGTGTGTGTATGTGTGTGCATGCTAGTGTGCTTCTCACTCATGCACTTGTGCCTTCACTTGCTCGAGGTCTTCATACCATCCTCACATCTTCCCAGATTGACATTAAAGGAGGTGCTACTCATCACTGAGCTACACCTAATAATGAAAAAATAGCCGAGATTAGCAAAGTTGGAGAGTCTAGGAGTAGAAATACTAAAACTTGGAAGGATTCACGAGAGAGAATCAAAAGGAAGTGGAGTAAAAAGATAACTGAGTTAGACGAAAGTCTAAAGGAATCTAGAGCTAAAATCCTCAAATTGAATTCATAGGAATCTAATCGGGAGAACCTAGCTCAAAGATCAAGATCAGTTTTTGCTAACCCCATGCCTGAAAACTCAGACATGATGTTTTGAGCATATCATGCGAGATTAAGAGAAGGACCCCAAGTAGCTCAAATGAATAAGAACTATCCGAGAGCAGACTTAGAAATTGAAAGAACTAAACTTTGCATGAAGATGGTAGAATTAGCACAAGCTATGTTCAAAGCCTCTCGTTATATTCATTGGAACAACATGGCAAAACTAGAATTACACTTTCAAGGACTACTAGAGAGGCTAGAATACTTGATTACTAGCAGCGAGAAGAAGAATCTGCAAAAGGACACTATTGTGCCAAAGACACAGGAAAGAAATGCACCATCCCTGTCTCAAGTGCCAAATACTGAGGCAGAAGAAAATCTATCTTCCATAGACAAGTATTCACAAGGCTTTTTCAAAGAAATCCAAGAACAGACATGGAGAACAGAGCAAGAAACCCATCCTCCTATTCAAGAGATAGATGACTTGCAAGAACAATTTCCCCAAGACATACCCTCTATCTATGACGATGTAGAGGAAGAGAAACCGAGTGAACAAATAGATTTTGAATCCAATTCTTTGCAAGAGTTACCTCAATTCATAGGACCTTGGGAGGTCAAGTCTACTGGCATGCGAGCACCCACTATAATAGTGAGGAATGAAGAATCAGTAATCCCTAGAAACACAGAAGTGATCACGAACACCAAAGTACAGTTTCATCTCACTCTAGAAGAATTGTTGAAGGTTAAACCAGAGTTGTGGAAGCATGTAGCAAACCAATTCCGCGAGATCGCTACTTCTCCCTCCCAGATAGGATCACACAAGAAGGTACCAAAGATACTAGTGGAAAGAATTGGAGATGTGAGCGAGGGAGAGGAAGGTAATATTTATCTTCCAATAACCCACAAGGGCTACACCACTAAAGCCATCCTAGATTCAGGAGCCAGAGTGCCATCGCTACCACTGCTTTATGGAAACGTGGGGGAAAAGTAGCACTAAGACCCAAAGTTTCACCATCGAGTTTGAGACTCTATGCCTAGGACACTAGAATATTAGTCTTTTAAAGTGCAAAGGATGTGTATGTATACATGAGAAAAGGAATATTAGCTTGTTGTGTGGAAGAGCATGAGTAGCACATGTGGGTGCATTAGAGCAACACTACTTGAGGCAGAGAACTTTACAAACACTAAGGAGACTCGGAGTGCACTGGCTAACTATGGAAGCAGATGTCCATAAGTTGTGTAAGGAATGCCCAGTCTGTCGTATTAGACCACCTGTGGAGCACATACACTATACCAAATGTCTCTAATACCAGATTGGAGCGAACCGTTAGTAGACTTCTTGAGGATGAAAACATTCACTCAAGATATGACCTTGGCTAGGCAAAGGAGCTTAGAACAAGAAGCTTTAGACTATACTCTCATTGGTGATAATCTATACAAGCATGGAAAAGATGGATATCTGAGACTATGTGTCCATGAGAGTGAATATCTTAAGATCTTGGAAACTGCTCACCAAGGTGTAGCAGGAGGACACTTTGGACCAGATAGAGTGACAGGCTTATGGTGGCCAACCCTTCACATGGATGCACATACATATGTGAAGCGGTGTGACGTTTGTCAGCGAACTCAATATCTGATACGCAAGGATGAGATGTCATTGAAACCAATGATGGGTGGATGGGCATTCTCTAAGTGGGGAATAGAATTTGTAGGTCCTATTAATCCCCCAACCAAGGGTTCACATGCTGAATATATCATTGTGGCCACAAACTATCTAACCAAATGGGTAGAAGTGAAAGCCACAATGAAAAACAATGCTCAAACGACAGCCAAGTTCTTATTTGAGAATGTGTTCACTAGATATGGCCTATCGATAGAGCTGGTATTTGATAGAGGCACTCACTTCTTGAATGAAGTCATTGAAAATCTTCTTCAAGAGTTCTTAGTGATACACAAAAAGTCTGCCCCTATCATCCACAAGCTAATGGGCAAGCCAAAAGCACAAATAAGATTCTATGCAATGTGCTGACCAAATTAGTGAATAATAAAAGCTCTCATTGGGATAAACAGTTACACCATGTTGTTTGGGCATAGCAAGTTGCCTATAAAATGGTACTCCACGCCACACCCTTTCAGATGGTATTTGGCCAAAATGCAGTGCTACCATTGAGCTTCTTGATACCTACATTGAAAGTAGCACATGAGCATGAGTGGACAGGTCATGAGCTCTCTTCAAGAATTTTTTATCTTGAATGGCTAGGTGAAACGAGACTCAGGGCTACTGCAGGGATTTATGCAGCTAAGAAGAGACAAAAGGCATACTTTGATGCCCATGTCAAGGATAAAGTTTTGAAAGCAGGAGACTTAGTTTTGGTGTACACCCTGAAACAACATGCAAGGAAGCTGGAAAAGCGTGGTTATGGACCTATGATCATCAACAGGATCTCAACTAGTGGAGCAGTTCAATTAGCTACACTAGAAGGTGATGTTCTCCCAAGTTACATTAGCGGATGCAAATTCAAACTATATCAAGAACCCCTCACTGAGGAAATGCTCAATTGACTCAACACTGCCAAGAATTGTAAGGAGGAAGAAAAAAGAATTCGAGAAGAAGCACAACCAAAAGCCTTGGAACGCATCTGAAGAATAAAATTGAGGAGACACGGTATAGATCAGCCTAGGACAGGTGCCTGTGCAGCTCTAGGATATCATATGGCTATGTGTGAAGTCTCAAGTGTAAGCCCCCATAGAATAATTGACCGACGTCCTTTTCTAACCTTAGAGATAGGACAAGGAAATAGTGCAAGGACTGTATGGGCCCTGATTGACTCAGGTGCAGCCATTAGTGCTGTTAAACTTTCTTATTATCAAGAATCAAACTTAAGTGTCAATCCTCTAGACGCATATCTCATAGGATTGGGAGGTGTGGAAACCCCTTGCATGGGTGAGGTGGAACTTCCCCTCTACATCCAAGATGTTCTTATGACAGTTAAGGTGCTAATGTGTCAAGACGAGGACCTCACTAAGCCTCTTGACTTGGGTCAAGACTGGATCTATGATCATGTAGTCAACCTGAACCTAAGAAGTGGACTTCTTCAAGTCTGGGTAGGTCAAAATCGCATTACTCTCAAATTAAAGAATTAAGCACTCGAGGAAATAGGAAAGGCACCAACTCCTAGTCCTTCCAGGAGTACACATGAAGATAAAGGTGTTGTTCTTGTCCAAAACTCTATGATGTAGAGGGATGATGTTTTCAACCATGAAGTTAAAGATACGATGGAACTCCCTTCTTTTCCAAAAGTGATCAAGACAATGCAACCAAAGGAGTACGCAATGCAGAGGAAGCAGGCGGCCTATGCTCAAAGCCAAAGGAGAGTACAAAGCGAGGTATCTCAGCCAACAAAGCAAATATGGGCACCTAAGTAGTCGATGAAGGCTGACCCATAATCAAGACACATTTGGGTGCCTAAGGCTTGCTTGCGGGCTCAAGTGGTCACCCATAAGCTTCACGAGACAAAGCTCCATTCACACACAATCACACATACTCAAATCGACACTCACAGGATCACTTGTAAATGGGTCCCTAAAAAGCCTCATTTTCAAGAAGTCACTTTTGTAAAGTCTCCCACAGCCCACCAACAATCACATTGTAAAACCACACATTACATTTGGTGACAAAAAGCTTGTAACAAACCCCCCATCCCAATTTGTAAATTCACCTCCACCTACTAACTGCATCATCCTCACACTATATTGTTCCACTTAGCGTATAGGACTATTTGTTCACTAACTACACACACAATCATCGAGCACCAACTGACTCACTAACTTGTCACAGTGCCTCATGTTAATGTTGTAACCGAAACAAACTGTTATATATTGTCCATTACAATGTTAACATGTGCTTCTATATTCTCATAGAATCGACAAGCAAGCAATAACATGGCAAAAGAAATAGGAACCAGTTCCCAAGCGAGATCCAGCTCCCAAATAGTGGACATTGAAACTCTCCTCCTCGAACCACAACTAACCGAGAGGCCTCAGGAACTCAGGGCAGTGCATGTCCTTCCAATTTAGGACCCTCCGTAGGGGCACACATCACAAGTTGGCAAACATGCACATTGGTTCAGTGATGTCATTGGTCCACTAGGAGAGGGCACATACTTTTGGGAAGTTGAACTAGAATTCAATGGCAAGTGGGGAAGTTACCATTTCTTTACTCGCGAGTTTGAAAAGTATCAGGACACAGAAGTAATGAGATGAGTATGGACCAAAGCTTGCCGGGACAGCTACTTTAGAGCATTGCTACCCAAACCTGATTTTTTGCGCTGCTCCTACCTGATCAACACTATCACCCCTAGCAGAGCCAAAGGAGGAGATAGTACCTTTGTACTCCCCTCATTAACACCAGGCCATGAACTGAAAAGAGTTAAACTTACCCTCAACTTAGTACGGGAGGCCCTGTACATGAAAGGTATGCACATTCCCATAGAGAAAGAAACATTGATTCCCGGAAGAATGAAGCACAAAGATCTCAACAAGCGGAAAGATATGGTAGCTATGACACCAAACATCACCCTCCACTTACACACAATCATGCAACACTTCACCTTCCCAGCTCAAGAATGCTTCACTATGCCACCAAAAAGAATTTGTTTTAGCTTGTACTTGGCTGAGACAAAAAATCTCACACTCAATCTACCCCACTGGATCATTGATCAAATTCACTTAGCACATCAGCGCTGGAATAAGAAACATAAGAATATGCTTCATGGATGCTGCGTGCTTACAAGAATCATTTATAGGTGCCTAGCTTATTATGTGCCCATTCAAAGGGCATTAGTGTGGTCTTGAGCCCAAGAGTTCCAGAGACGGCCATCAACAACAGGGCCACCATCTAAGAAAATAAGGGGAGCAGTCCAAATAGCTTGTGCCCAAGCAAGGGGTGCCACCCTCACACCAGAGGTGACACCACCTGAAACAAGACGCGTTCACCCATTTACTATTCGTTTACCCCGGCTAAGTGCAGAAGGGCCCAGTCTTGTTTTCCCTCCAATCCCCTCTGACTTGGAGTTCCCACAGGGCTACACTCTAGATGATTTAATAGATGAAGAAATTGCTAGGATGATTAATGAGGCTAATCTTGAGACGAAGGAAGAGCAGACCAGGGGACCACAACCAACCATAGGAACTTCTGCTGCTACCCAACCTGAAATAATAGATGTAGGCAAAGATGAAGAAGAAACCGATGAAGTGGAATCATATGTGGAACACAACCAATAGTACGAGGAAACTTCAGAACTAGCAGGTGCCCCCGCCTATACTGCACAGATCAAAAGGTTATATGAGACCATGAAAAGAGTCCATGAGCATCACAAGTTATCACTGGAAACAGGGAAGATGCTAATAAGTCAAATGTTAGGGGAAGAAGGGGTAGACAAACACTTTATTGAATCATTGAACCTATACGCGGATGTGCTTGGCCTGGATGAAGCCATTCATTCAGCTCTTGCCTACATTCATCGCTTTGAGCAATGAGTACTTACCCACCCCCTCCGCTCTCGGAAGCAAATTCACATAGATGTCTCGGCACCAGGAGACACTACACAGATGGAAGAACACCACAAGGCACTCCTATCACCACACTCCTCACCTCTCACTGCACAATTCGCTTCTCCCCACGACACTACCACCCTAACCTCCACCACCACTACATATGCTATAGGAATTCCTCTTTCTTCAGGCACCCAACTTGTTGGGACTGCAACACCTTCATTCACAACACTGTTCACTGACATCACATCCACTCCACCCTCTGTTCCCATTTACACGGTCACACACACTTTTGAAACCATGGAAACATCACCAGCCATAGCATCACTCCCTCCCCCAACACTACCACAATCTCCCATACCCCCTCCCCCCACATCACATTTTGATTCCACTTCATTCATGATCCCTTTCCCCCTCCCCATTCCCCCTGCATCTTCCACTTTCCCAACATCTCTACATGTAAAGAATATGTTTTCTACATTACATCAATGTGTATATCAGTTGTAGAGAGAGTATCAGACCCTAGAAGATCGTCATCACCATATCACTGCGGACCACCAGCAATTGTAGAAACGGCTTGCAGCCCTAGAAGAAGAGAATGCCAACCTCAATCAATGTTATACTATGCTAGAACACGCCCATCAGACCCTATTTGAAGCTCCCTAGCAATCCGAATCTTAGGAAGTTAAAAAACTAACAACTTTACTGGAACTTTATCAGTCAGAGAATGTCAAAGTCCATCGTAACCTTACGTTACTAAGGAAGCACATGGCCACGACTCTAGAAGAAAACAAACGACTTCAAAAGCAGAACGAAGAAAACCTAGAGGCAACAATGGAAGGATCCCCTCATGAGATTGACCCAAAAAAGTTTAAGGCAGTCCCTTCAGAGACTATGAAAACAATCCTTGAAAGCTATGTTGATCTGCTGGAAGCGCATGATGATTTGGGCAAAGAACGGGATACTCTTCGCCAAGAGTTAAGGATGCAAGAAGAACAAACAAAGATCACAGATTCTACCACAACTACAGAAGAGGTAAATGCACTAAGAGAGCAGGTCGTTGAGTTGCAAGAAAAATTACTTCAATATGAAAGACAGCCCTCCCCAGTCATAGAGCCAGAACCAGAAGAATTGATACCCATAGAAGTAGACGAGTCATATGAAGAACCATATGTTCCTATGCCGATGTCAATGGCCAACAAACCTCGGAAGGATTGGACACGCTTGAGGTAGAAGCACCAGAATGGTTGCAAACACTAGAAAAAATGGCCAATATGCATGATGATAGAGTTGTGGTACAAATTTAGTCAATGTCTAAAGTTGAGGAGACCATCATAAAATCAGAATACTTTCGACGCATGTCTCATCATCGATGGATAGGCACAAGTGATGATCAATATGTGCCATATTGTGTGCTCTTAGCCGATTATAACACAGAAATTCAACGACGAGGTGGCAAGGCTCCAACCTTTGCCACTCAATTCAGTCTCGACGATATACTTGAAAATGCTACACAAGGATCCATTTTCCAACCTACCTGGTGGTTGCGTCTCCTAGAAACTTATCCAGAAATGGTTCACACATGGAATAGTATGCCACTATTCATCAAGTATAATCCATGTTATGCTCCAATACTCAGAAGACGCACATGGCTTGACTTTTCCATCACTTGAAGAATGTTAAAGGCTGTGCAAAATGGCTCAATTACGTGTACCTAGCACCACCACAAGGACCGGCTACAGTGGCATACATAATCTCCACCATCCTCCACTGGGGAGTCAGACTGCAAAATGTACCTGACTTGATTGCACAGATGTGTATTAAAATATTCAACTTAATGTTGGCCACCTTCCAAACTTTCAAAAACATTAAAGATCCACACTTCTCAGTAGATGGATTCACAGCAAGCAATCTCAACTAGGTATATGACATGAGCACATCCCCCTCCATTAAGGTGATATATGCATGGCACGCAAGAATCAAATACCTCCCAACTTGCTACAAGAAAACATTTGAGGAGATGTTCATTACAGGGTTCTAGGAGTACCATTCTGCAATATTCGTCCCCAGACCCGCACATCTCCTCCAACTCTTTGCTACGCAGAGAACCTTACACTTTGAACAATTGTGTCTGCTGCATCTGGACATTCCAGGTCCAGTTGATTGGGATGCCCTACTAACCGATTTAGCAAAAGGATTGAGGCTAGAAGAGCACCACTTAGATACCAACGTCGTCGAATATTATGTGAAACGTTCAGACCAACAAGGGTCTGTCAGAGATGACAGACGTGAGAGAGGGGGGGTGTTGGTAGCACTCAGGGCACTCAGAGACCTACACAATAGGGGAGCCAATGAAGGGAGTTAGAACAAAGAGAAGGAACAAGTAGGCAAGGCAGTCAACGAAGATATGACAAGTAGGCCATTCAGTTTTTTCCCAACTTAACCTCTTTGTAACAGTGATTTTCATCACTTCATGAACATTGTATATGCCGTTTTTGGAAGACTCGACTCCATTTTGTTCAAGTTGAGAAGTCCTTGAGCTTGAGGAGTATAAGTAGTATTTATGTACCAGTTTTCATAATTTTTGGAGCTCGTTTGAGCCTCCAAAATAGCCTAGGAACCTAATTTTTAACTAGGCCGGACACTAGGTCTAGACAGGACCAAAGCTAGTCAAAAACTATAAAAAGAGCTAGAGAGCTCATTTTGGGGTTAGCTTGTTGTAGATTTGAACTTGTATGAGAACTTTTTTGCAATAGAAGTTACTCCATTGTCTCTCTCTTTGTTCTTGCCTTGTGTGCGCGTGTGTGTGTATGTGTGTGCATGTTTGTGTTGTTGAAGAATCACTCACAAATTTGACATACAAATAGACACAAAGATGAAGAAAGACAAAGAAAAGAAGAAACAAAAAACAGTCAGAAAATCAAGCCTTAGTGAAGGGATAAATTCACGACTGTAATATAGTTCATAGAAACTTCCAGAAATACGAGTTTTGAATCTCGGATCAAACTGTATATAAGAGAGTTGAGAGAGTGCTTAAATAGAAGAACCGGAATAGAATAGCGCACATAGAAACTGAGGATAGTGATATAGAAGACGCCAGAGATTGCGTATGTAGAGGTGAATAATAGAACCTGTGAAATGGGACATGTACACAGTACAAAGTCTGACCGTAAAGGCATCCAGAACTAGCGAAGGTTTTTTTTTCTCAAACTTCAAAAAGAGTTCATTCAGTGAAGGAAGCTCAGGTATTACTTCCTTACTTCAATTATAACCATTTGAAGTAATCACAAATAGAATTGCAGTTGGTTCTGGTAAGATTACGGTGACAGTCCGGTAACATTCCGGTGAAGTTCCGGTGAAATTGTGGTGAGTTCAAAACACAGTTTTGGCATAAGTGATGGAAAGATTATCTAACTGTAAGCAAACACAGTAGTGTAAAGTTTGAAGTAAATCAATTCAGAATTAAAGCTTGAAGGAAATGCGAAGCTTTCTGTAAAGTGATTTTTCGAAGTTCACTAAAACAGTAGTAAAGTTTCAGGTTGCTAAGCTACTGATGATTATAGAGGTGTTCTAATATCACTCTAGCTTAGTTCTAGTTGAGGCGTGGCAATTTTCCGCAGTCTTGTTAGTGAACAAGCTTATGCTGTGACATCACATAACCTCAACAAGTGGGATCAGAGCATAAAAGGTTCTGAAGAACAGAAAGGTCCTCAAAGAGTAAACGGAAGTAAAGATACAAGAGAATTTGAAGAATTCTCATAAAGAAAGGTGAAAGCTGAGATAATCAATAGCAAACGGAATCAAAAAAGAGTTTCGAAGTAATTGTCAAGGGTAAAGGTTTGTAAAAGGTAAAACCTTTTAACATTATACTCACCGGAAGTAACAGAAACAAGAAGATTATGGAAGATCACATTTCTATTGACAAATTGGATAGAGATAATTATCCTGCATGGGTAATGCCCATGGAAGCCTTACTTATGAGTAAGGACTTAATGATATATGTGACAGGAGAAGAAAAGAAGCCGACTTTTGAAGACGACAGTCAACCAAAGAAAGAAGAGTTAGAAGCCTTGAAGTTGTGGCAGAAGAAAGATGCAACGGCAAGAGCTTATATCTACAATACCATTACATATCATCTACTACTGCACATTAGAGGTCTGGAGAAAGCGGAAGACATATGGAGTGCATTGGAAGATCATTTCCAAAATACGACGAAAGCTAGGAAGGCTAGTTTATGGTCAGAGTTTACAATGTTCAAGAAAAAGCAAAGTCAAAGCATTAGTGATTATGTCACTAAGATGAAGGACTTGGCAGACAGTCTTGGATCTATTGATGAAGATATCGAAGATCACAGGTTGATAGCACAAGTGCTTGCAGGACTAAGAGGAGATGAAAGGTGGAAACCTTCCGTACTCTCAACTGAACTTTCATTAAATCATTTTGTACCAGATTTAAATCATTTGCTTGGACTAATGTTAACGTTTGGTAAAGATTTGAAGATAGACGATGATAAAGGACATAGTTCGGTTATGTATGCAAAGAATAAGAAGAAAGGTGACAAAGGAAAAGAAAAAGATGAAGAAGAGATGTCTACTCAAGCAAATTTTGCAAGAGGAAGAGGTAACGTAAGAAGTAAAAGTAGAGGTAAAGGAAGAGGTAATCAGACTAACAACAAGAAGACTTGTTGGATTTGTGGACTAAGCAATCATTTGGCTCATGATTGCTGGCATAATTCTCAAGGATCAAGTCAAAATAAGAATAACAACAGTAGAGGCAGAAGCGGAAGATATCAAAGAGGAAGACAAAGCCAAAGAGGCGGATATGGTAGAGGTGGAGCAAGAAGTTGGGGACAGAATCAGTCTCACAACACTGTAAGACAATAGTTACGCAATATAACACAGGAGCAATAACAGAGAAGATAACAGATATAGGAGAATCTCAACAATTTTTCTACTAGCAGCAAGTACAAAGATGATGGCGTTGTCCACCTGTGCGCTCTCAAGGTAGAGCTTAAATGGTGATCTAGACAACTCTAGATAGGGAGATACAAGGTAGAGGTATGCTGGCTCAACTCTATGTCTTAGGTAGTGCAGAAGTCATGTATATATAGGATCATGGGTGGCCTGCCATGGACGGCTATACATGGGCGATAGAGCGTGGGCGGCCACCGCCCGCGTAATTGCCATACACGGCTTAGACTGGTTGAACCGACCTAACAAATATAAATGATTTCTGACTCCGACAGGGAATATTCCATGGAATATTCCCTTTACCGTCGCGCCGGGGGCGCTACCCCCGGACCCCCACCAGGGGGCCCGCTGGCCCCCTAGGACCCCCCAGCCAGGGGGCCCGCTGGCCCCCTTGGACCCCCCAGCCGGGGCTGCTCACCGCTGCCCCGGACCCCACAATTGGGGACCCTGATAACTCCCTTTCCTTATAATATCTTACATGGTCCAATATGACCTTCATCCAACATTCAAGTTGGGATTCCCATCAATTGGGTAATGCATGCTTGGCTTCTCCTCATAAAGGGGGCCTTACAAAATGTGCATACAATCATGAGGGGTAGACATTGATCATATACTAACATCCCCCCTCAATGTTTACCGATGATAAATCAAGTAGGTCTCGGTCCTATGCCCATCTGTTGAAGATGCTTGTTGAGCTGCTCTCTTCCAAGTGCTTTAGTGAATATGTCAGCACAATTTGCCTCTGTTGGGCAATATTCTAGCTCCACAATTTCATCTTCAATTAGCTCACGAATGTAATGGTACTGTACTTCTATGTGCTTGGTGCGAGCATGAAATACTGGGTTCTTTGCAATAGCCATACAACTTTGATTATCACACTTGAGTACAGTTGGCATATTTGATGGAAAGCCAAGATCTGCAAGAATTCTCCTTAACCAGACTGCCTCACAAGAAGCAAAACAAGCTGCTTTGTACTCTGCTTCAGTGGAGGAGAGTGCGAGAGTTGGTTGCTTCCTACTTACCCAAGAAAATATTCCTGAACCAAGTGAGAACAATATCCAGAAACTGATTTTCTAGAATCACAATCTCCAGCCCAATCTGAATCACAATATCCTTGGAGTGTATCACCTGTGGTATACAAAATACCAAAATCCAAGGTTCCTGCAATGTACCTTAGAATTCGCATTCCAGCATTCCAGTGACTCTCCTTAGGTTTGTTGGAAAACCTCCATAGGTGTGCTAGTTGGTTTGCAGTCCATCATTCCAAATGCCTTGAGAATTTCTTTGGAATATTTTTGTTGTGAGATGAAAATGCCATCCTTCCTTTGCCATACTTCAATTCCCAGACAAAAATGGAGTAGACCTAAGTCTGTCATTTCAAACTCAGTTCCCAAGCTGATCCGAGTTTGATTGATGAGTTCCTGATGATCTCCTGTAATGATCAAATCATCTACATATACAATGACAACAACTAGCTTGCTATCCCTTTTCGTTACATACAAGTTAGCATCAGAAGTACTTCTTTCAAAACCCATATTTTTGAAAAAATGATCTATTCGTTGGTACCAAGCCCGTGGAGCTTGCTTAAGTCCATACAAAGCTTTCTTCAACCTGCAAACTTTATTTTCTGAATTGGGCACCTCAAAACCTGGTGGTTGAGATACATATACCTCCTCCTTGAGGTGACCATTCAAAAATGCAGATTTGACATCCATCTGGAAAATAGGCCAAGACTTTTGTGCAGCTACTGCAAGTACCGTCCGAATAGTTGTCATGCGTGCTGTTGGTGCAAAAGTTTCTTGAACATCAAATCCTTCAATCTGTGAAAAACCCTGTGCAACTAATCGTGCCTTATACTTTTCTAATGTTCCATCAGCTTTATACTTAGCTTTCCAAATCCATTTAGTACCTATTACCTTCTTCTTTGGCGGCAAGTCGACTAGATCCCATGTATCATTTTTGAGTATACTATCATACTCAGACTGCATTGGCGCTCTCCAATCTGGATCATCAATGGCTTCTTCAATGGTGGTAGGTTCCTTTATCGAACCCATGATATCTGCCATTAGAGCCATGTTAACAATGTGTTCTGAGGCTCTTCTTTGCTCCTCTATTCTCTTTGATCTTCGTAATCCATCCGATGATGATTCTGGTACATCTACATGTGGATTAAGATCATCAAAGAGCTGTTGTGCCCACTTCGGTAGTGGCTTACGCTGTGCAGCTACAACTGGTTGGCTTTTTATTGAGGAAATTTCTCCATCAGATGTTTCCTCCTCCTCAACTTTAACCTGTCTTTTGATAGGCACAAGGTGAGATATTTCTCCGCTTGATGAGATAGTAGATTTACCTTTATCTTCTACTAAGTGTGGTCGTTCATCAAACACCACATCTCGGCTGACAAAAATCTTCCTTGCCTCAGGATCCCATAACCTGTATGCTTTAGACTCTTCACTATATCCTAGGAAGACACACTTTTTGCTTTTTGAATCCAACTTTGATCTTGTTGAATCAGGAATATGTGCATAACAGAAACAACCAAAAATTCTGAAATGCAAAACTGAAGGCTTTTTACCAGAATATGCTTCTTGAGGAGTCATCCCCTTCAGTGCTTTTGTGTAGCTTCGATTGAGGATGTAGACTGCTGTATTGACTGCTTCTGCCCAGAATGAATCAGGCATGTCTTGAGCCTTCAACATACAACGAGCCATTTCAACTACTGTCCTGTTCCTGCGCTCAACAACGCCATTTTGTTGGGGTGTATGAGCTGTGGTAAGTTGCCTTTTCACACCATGCTCCTTACAGTAATTGTTGAATTCTGTTGACAAGAATTCACCTCCTCTATCTGTTCTAAATTTCTTCAATTTCCTTCCTGATTCATTTTCTACATACTTATGCCACGTTTTAAATTTTTCAAAAGCATCAGCCTTCTCTCGAATGAAATAAACCCACATCTTTCTACTATAATCGTCGACTAACAGCAAGAAGTAGAAAGATCCTCCTAAAGCAGGTGTAGACATTTTACCGCAGAGATCAGCATGTACCAACTCTAGAGGAGCTTGAGATCGATTGCTGGTCTCTCTTGGAAATGCCTTTCGTTGTTGCTTGCCCATCATACAAGCTTCACAAGGTTCCTGCAACTCTGAAAATGCAGGCATATGAGCAACCATCCCTGTTCGTTGCATCTCCTTCAAAACTGCAAATCCGAGATGCCCAAATCGTCGGTGCCATAACCTGCTTACATCTTTATCTTCTGTAGCAGTTAAAGCACTTAACTCATACAAGTTATCCCGTCGTATGCCTTTACCTACAACATTACCTGATGAATCCATGATTTCCGCACCACTCTTATTGAAGTGAACTTCGAGTCCACGATCTGTTATTGCAGAAACTGACAACAAATTTCTTTTGAGTGTAGGTACATAGAGAACATCGGATAACTTTTTCTCAACACCTGGAGAAGTGATAAAAGAGATGGTTCCAGTTCCTTCAGCTGGACACTTGGAGTCATTTCCCACCACTACATTGATGGATTCCCGCAGAGGCACTAGGGAACTATACCAATCCTTTTTACTAGTCATATGGCGAGAAGCTCCACTATCTAAAATCCATGGCTCATCAACACGAGCTTGAGCAGATGAACATACCTCTTCAATAGCTACCCAAAGTTCCAGCTCTGTGTTGTTTGCAGACTCTTTGTTCTTCCATGATGATTTTACAGTCCCATTCCGTTCATCAGCTTGCTTCTTTCTGCAATCCTTGATGGCATGGCCTTTCTTTTCACAATAGAAGCAACTTCCTGTGAACTTTTTCTTCTTTGGCTTCTTCTTTGATCCCTCTGAAGAGCCTTTACCTTTTGCATTTGCTGAGAATGCAGCATCAGTTGTACTTTGCCGATTCTTCAGCCGCATCTCTTCTTCTAAAAGCATGGCACAAAAGTCTTCAAATGTAAGAGGAGTTGGCCTTACCTGAGTGTTAAGGGCTGTTACTAATCCATCATACTTTGCTGGAAGAACACGTACAGATCTTCGAGCCAGCTCTTCTGGTGTTATAACAACACCAACTGCAGCCAATTGATCTTGAAGATGCTTTATCCGTTTGATAAAATCTTCAGCCTTTTCAGAATCAGAATGTTTTTCATTTGCCAACTGATTTTCTAAATTCTGTATCCTAGTGTGGTTCTTGGTCTCATATTGTCGAGCCAATATGCCCCAAGCCTCATGTGCTTTAGTAGTATGTTGAACTAAAGTAAGCACAGAATCACTTACACTAGTGACAATCGCACATAATGCATCAGCATTCCGCCTCTTCCAAGCTCGTAGAAGATCTGGATCTGGCTGAATCATCAATCTTGAATTTGCTGGATCTTCAACTGGTATAGGCTCTGGATCCAATCCCATCGGTCCCATGACAGTGTCAAGTAATTCATAGGAGTCCAAAATTGCAGAAATTTTGAACTTCCAGAGTGTATAGTTGGTTCCATCCAGCTTCCCTTCAGTGAATGCAGGTGGACGAATTCGAATAGGTGCAGCATTAACATTAGCTGAAGCACCAAGACTACTGTTCGATGATGAAGCCATCATGTAATCACTCGAATAATCTACTGATATTCTAGTCTGCTAGTAGGCTAAAATAATGATACTTCTCAAGCTATTCGAACCTTACAGCTCTGATACCATGTAAGACAATAGTTACGCAATATAACACAGGAGCAATAACAGAGAAGATAACAGATATAGGAGAATCTCAACAATTTTTCTACTAGCAGCAAGTACAAAGATGATGGCGTTGTCCACCTGTGCGCTCTCAAGGTAGAGCTTAAATGGTGATCTAGACAACTCTAGATAGGGAGATACAAGGTAGAGGTATGCTGGCTCAACTCTGTGTCTTAGGTAGTGCAGAAGTCATGTATATATAGGATCATGGGTGGCCTGCCATGGACGGCTATACATGGGCGGTAGAGCGTGGGCGGCCACCGCCCGCGTAATTGCCATACACGGCTTAGACTAGTTGAACCGACCTAACAAATATAAATGATTTCTGACTCCGACAGGGAATATTCCATGGAATATTCCCTTTACCGTCGCGCCGGGGGCGCTACCCCCGGACCCCCACCAGGGGGCCCGCTGGCCCCCTGGGACCCCCCAGCCAGGGGGCCCGCTGGCCCCCTTGGACCCCCCAGCCGGGGCTGCTCACCGCTGCCCCGGACCCCACAATTGGGGACCCTGATAACTCCCTTTCCTTATAATATCTTACATGGTCCAATATGACCTTCATCCAACATTCAAGTTGGGATTCCCATCAATTGGGTAATGCATGCTTGGCTTCTCCTCATAAAGGGGGCCTTACAAAATGTGCATACAATCATGAGGGGTAGACATTGATCATATACTAACAAACACTACCTACTACAACTATGCAAATGATACGCAGAATGACAGTCATACGACGTTGATGATGAATTCGATAAGTGTGTCAGAGAATGAAGATCTCAAGGTATTCTATATTGACTCTGGTTGTTCAAATCATTTGTCAAGAAATATAGAATTGTTATCAGAATTGGAAGGAGGTATGTCAAATCATACAGTACAAACAGGTGATAACACAAAACATAATGTAAGGTCAATTGGAAAGGCAAAGTGTAAGAATGGAGCTGACCTACTAACAAATGTTTTGTATGTTCCAACAATCCCAAAGAATCTGATCAGCGTGGATCAGATAGTAGAAAAAGGTTTTCAAGTCAGGTTTACAAATGAAGGAGTATTTGTTGAAGATCCAGAGAATGGATATAATCAAATTTTCCATGGTAAAAAGGAAGGTAGACTTTTTACTCTTAAAGTACAAGGGAATGTTGGTCAAGCCTTGATCACACATGGTGATGAGGTATTTACAGAATTAGACCTCTGGCATAAGAGGTTAGGACATTTCAATGAAATAGGAATCAAAACTATGGTGGAGAAACAATCCGTGAGAGGATTACCAAATATGAAGAATCAACATATGATTCACAAATGTGAAGCTTGTCAGATGGGAAAAACTCACAGGTTACCATTTTAGAAAAATGGTTACAAACACGATGGTGTGCTAGAACTCATACATACAGATGTATGGGGACTGACAAAAGAAGGATCTATCAGCAGCTCAAGGTATTATGTTCTTTTTATTGATGATGCAACAAGATGGATAACTCTTTATGTTTTGAAAGAGAAGTCAGAAGTATTTGGAGCTTTCAGGCATTTTCATGCATATGCTAAAAGACTTACAAGACAAAAACTCAAAAGACTAAGGTCTGATGGAGGAGGAGAATATTTTTCTCGAGAGTCCAATGATTATTTGTGGAATGCAGGTATCAAAAGAGAAATAACTTGCAGGTATACACCACAACAAAATGGAGTAGTAGAAAGAAGAAACCGAACTCTAATTGAGTTTGCAAGAGCAATGCTAAAGGAGAAGAATTTTCCAAATTATCTTTGGGCTAAGGCTGTAAACACAGCAACATATCTGGTAAATAGATTACCATGTAGAGCTTTAAATGGGATGACTCCTTATGAAGCATGGTGGGGTAAGAAACCAACACTTGATCATTGCAAAGTGTTTGGATCAGTTTCTTATGCTTATGTACCATCACAACTGAGACATAAGCTTGAACCAAAAGCTGAAAAATACGTGTTCATCGGATATGATGAAAAGCAGATGGGTTATAGACTATGGAGTCCTCTAACCAAACAGTTTATTGTTTTCAGAGATGTGACATTTGATTAAGGAAAGAGCTAGTATATAGATAAAGAGCATAGTGTTGAAACACTTGAAGAAGAGATAAGAAGAATTGAAAAAGGTAAATCACATATGCAGGTAAATGGAGATGAAGATCATATGCAAGCAAGTACGTCTAGGATCGCATCAGGTATGAGAAATGAAGATGGACCAAGATTTGATGAAGATGTGTATTCAGATACACATGAAGAATATGAGCTAAAAAGGTCAAACAGAGTAAGGAAACAACCAACAAGGTATTCCTTACTCTGTTTGACCAGATACAAAGCTAGACTGGTGGTAAAAGGCTATTCTCAGACACATGGCATAGATTATGATGAGACATTTAGTCCGGTGGCAAAGATGTCAACCATAAGGACAGTGATTGCTATAGCAGCATCAAAAGGATGGAAGCTAAGTCAGCTGGATATCAAGAATGCATTTCTGAATGGATATATATCAGATGAAGTTTACATGGAAGAACCTGAAGGGTTTGTAAGTTCTAGTTACCCAGATCATGTTTGCAGATTAAGAAGAGCTCTCTATGGATTGAAGCAAGCTCCAAGAGCTTGGAATTACAGACTTGTGAAGTATCTCAATGACCTTGGATACCAAAGTTCAAAGGAAGATGCAAGTCTACTCGTTAAGAGAATAGATGAAGGTATGATCTATATTTGTATTTATGTAGATGACATTATAATCAGAGGTACCTCAGATGAAGGAATCAAGGAGGTAAAGAGATTGCTTGAAAAAGAATTCAAGATCAGTGATCTAGGAAAGTTATCATACTTTCTTGGAATGGAAGTTACATATACAGATCATGGTGTATATGTTTCGCAAGAAAGGTATCTCCTAAACTTACTGAAGAAGTTTAACATGAAGAATTGCAGAGAAGCTTCAACACCGCTTGAGGTCAATCATAAACTCGGCAAATATGGTGGTGCAGAGTTTAAAGATATGAGAAAGTACCAATCTTTAGTGGGAAGCTTGATTTATGCTACACTAACAAGACCAGATCTTAGTTATGCAGTAGGAGTTCTTTCACAGTTCATGCATTGTCCGAAGGATCAACATTGGGTTGCAGGACAAAGAGTTCTTAGATATATCAAAAGAACTATAAAGGAAGGATTATATTATCCTTTTACGTCAGATATAAAGCTGAGAGCATACAGTGACTCAGACTGGGTAGGAAGTCAAGATGACAGAAGGTCAACACATGGGTATATGATATACCTAGGAGATAAGCTTTTAAACTGGGTTTCAAAGAAGCAACACACAATGGCTTTATTGTCAACAGAAGCAAAATATAAAGGACTTGTGGAAGCAGCTAAAGAAGTGATATGGATGCAGAACTTGTTCAAAAGCATGGGTATTGATCAAGGTATACCTATCATACATGGAGATAATATGAGTTCATTGTATCTTGCAGCAAATCCAGTATTTCATGCAAGAACAAAGCACATAGAGATTCAATATCATTTTCGGAGGGAAAAGGTAATGGAGAAGGAGATTGAAATAGTATTCACTCTGACAAAAGATCAAATTGCAGATATTCTAACAAAGAGCTTGGATGGAGTAAATACAAGCAGATTCAAAGAAATGGCAGATATAAAAGAAAAGAAGAATATATGAAAGATCAGAGAATGCAAATTAGTGATTGAGGGGGAGCTGTTGAAGAATCACTCACAAATTTGACATACATACAGACATAAAGATGAAGAAAGACAAAGAACAGCAGAAACAAAAAACAGTCAGAAAATCAAGCCTTAGTGAAGGGATAAATTCACGACTGTAATATAGTTCATAGAAACTTCCAGAAATACGAGTTTTGAATCTCGGATCAAAATGTATATAAGAGAGTCGAGAGAGTGCTTAAGTAGAAGAACCGGAATAGAATAGTGCATATAGAAACTGAGGATAGTGATATAGAAGATGCCAGAGATTGTGTATGTAGAGATGAATAATAGAACCTGAACTGTCGGGTATTCATCTGAGAGAGATGGTAAGGAATAACTACTCAGAGTAGGAGAGTTTTCCATAGCTTTGAGCAAAGTGAGGCCAAGCTATTTTTGTACACATCTTCTCTAATAGAAAACACATGTTCATGTGGAAGTTTGAGCGCATTCTTAGTATGTGAAGAAATCTGAGTGATTTCATGTTACTGTGAAAGTTAGTTAATAGTTACAGTTTTCTCAGTAGACATTTTTCCGGTACTTGTGAAAGTTAGATCTCGCAGCACAGTGTAAAGATTTTCATGAGTGATAGCTCATCTTGAAGCTAGGAGTCTGAACTACAAACTCATCAAAAGAGTTTTGTGAAACGAGACATGTACATAGTACAAAGTCTGACCGTATAGGCATCCAGAACTGGCGAAGGTTTTTTTTTTCAAACTTCAGAAAGAGTTCATTCAGTGAAGGAAGCTTAGGTATTACTTCCTTACTTCAATTATAACCATTTGAAGTAATCACAAACAGAATTGCAGTTGATTCCGATGAGATTCTAGTAAGATTACGGTGACAGTCTGGTAACATTCGGATGAAGTTCCGGTGAAATTCTGGTGAGTTCAAAACACAGTTTTGGCACAGTTAAGTGATGGAAAGATTATCTAACTCTAAGCAAACACAATAGTGTAAAGTTTGAAGTAAATCAGTTCAGAATAAAAGCTTGAAGGAAATGTGAAGCTTTCTGTAAAGTGATTTTTCAAAGTTCACTAAAACAATAGTAAAGTTTTCAGGTTGCTAAGCTATTGATGATTATAGAGGTGTCCTAATATCACTCTAGCTTAGTTCTAGTTGAGGCATGGCAATTTTTCGCAGTCTTGTTAGTGAACAAGCTTTTGCTGCAACATCACATAACCTCAACATGTGTGCTTGTCACTCACAACCTTGTGCCATCACTTGTTCGAGGTCTTCATACCATCCTCATGTCTTCCTGGATTGACATTAAAGGAGGTGTTACTCATCACTGAGCTACAATGTGTGTATGTATATGTGTGTGTATGTACATGTGTGTATATATATGTGTGTATGTATGCATGCATATGCATGAATATGCATGTGTGTATGTAGTATGTATGTGAGTGTGTGTGTGTATATGTGTGTCTATGTGTGTATGTATATATGTGTATATGTGTGAAAAAATGTGTGTATGAATATGTTTGTATGTGTGTATGTATGTGTGTTTCTCTTATGTGTGTATGCATGTGAGAGTGTATGTGTATACATATGTATGTGTATGCATATGTGTATGTATGCATATGTGTATGTATGCATATGTGTATGTATGTGTATGTATGTGTATGTATGTGTATGTATGCATGTGTGTGTATGTGTATGCATGTCAAAGTGTATGTATATGCATATGTATGTGTATGCATATGTTTATGTATGTGTGTGTACACATGTTTGTGTATGTATATGCATGTGTGTATGTATATATGCATATGCATGTGTGTATGTGTTGCAGAGGAAAGAAGAGCAAAGATGCAGAGAAAAAGAAGGGCCCCAAAATGTTTCCAAATTGGACACTTTATTTTTGTACTATAGTCACTTTGTAACATATTTTTCGATGTAAATGCGCTAGAGGAGTCCTCTAGATGTGTTGCTCTAGCACAATGGTGAGAAGCACGTTAAGAAGCTCCACCTCTGTTGGAAGCAGCCAGAGGCACAGACGACGCGGAAGCATGTAACAACGGAGCAGGGAGCCAGTCAAATCTTTTTTCAAAGAATCATGTTCTAAAAATACTTTTCAAAAACCTTCAACAGTGATTTTTATCACTATTGTAACATATGTAACATAGAAAACCCCATTTTGTAATCCATAGCTCCATTTTGTGCAAGCCAAGGAGTCCTCGAGCTTGAGGAGCTTAGGTAGAACAAGCGTATCAATTTTCGTTATTTTTAGACATCGTTTACCCTTCCAAATAGCATCTAGGACCTAATTTTTAACTATGCCGGTCACTAGATGTGAAACCGGTCAAAAATAGTCTAGAAACTATAAAAAGAGCCAGAGAGCTCATTTTTGAGGTTAGCTAGTGTGAGCTTATAGCTATTTTTGAGTTTGTAAGAGTGTTCTTGAGTAATAGAGTTGATTTCTCACCTTCCATTGTGTCTTGCTTGTCTCTTCGTAGTGTGTGTGTATGTGTGTGTGCATTTCTATGCTTCTCACCTTCACTCTCACTTCATCTCACATTCACGATCTTCATATCACTCCTATCTCTTCCGCGGATTGACATTAAGGAGGTGGAGTTTCTTAACGTGGTTCTCACCATTGTGCTAGAGCAACACCAAATTTGGCGCCGTTGCCGGGGATCGAGTCTAGGACGAATGTGTGATGGTAAGAGTATAGCAAGAAGTGGCGTTGGAAGGTAAAAATTTCAGTTTTTGTTGTTGTTTTTACTTAGTTTTTGTTGTTTTTCACCTCCCCCACACTCCATCTTCATCACCGCATCATCATCTTCATCTCCAAAAAAATCAGAAAATTCACCATATCCACCCATTCTCCTCATTTCCCCTCATTTGTGCATGCGAGAGAGTGAGAGAGAGCTTTTGTGCTTGTGTGTGCTTTTGCTTTCTTGAGTTTTCTTGCAGGTACAGTACTCCAGTGCATCAGGAAGGCTGCAAAAAGGTAAGAAAATCACCTTCTATCAGAAATTTCCGAGTGTGTCAGACCATCGCGATGGTCTGCAAACTTTGGAATTTGAGGTAAGCGACCACACAGGCGTGTAGGCGACCCTTGCGCATCTACGAATCCACAGACGCATTTCAAAAATTCCCAGTTTGGTGGACCATCGGGACGGTCTCAGATCATCGCGATTGTGTCACACCATCGCGATTGGCTCACGCCATCACGACGGCTCGGCCGGACCATCGCGACGGTCTCACGCCATCGCGACGGTTCATTTGGACCATCGCGACGGTTTGCGGACCATCGCGACTGTTCGGTTGACCCCACGCCATCGCGATTGGCTCACGCCATCGCGCCGACGGTGCCATGTGGCAAGTTGGATCATCGCGACGGCTCGCACCCTTGCACCATCGCGACAAACCAAAATTTTGGACCATCGCGATTGGCTCATGCCATCGTGCCCAGACCATCGCGATTGGCTCAAGCCATCGCATCTGTGACCATCGCGACGGTTCACTTTGGACCATCGCGATTGTTCACGTTGACCGTTGACTGACACCATCACGATTGTCCGCCTGATCGAGCCATCGCGATTGTCCACTTTCACGCCATCGCGATTGTCCACTTTCACGCCATGGCGATTGTCCACTTTCACGCCATCGCGATTGTCCACTTTCACGCCATCGCGACGGTGCACTTCAGACCATCGCGACAGTTCACCCTCATGCCATCGCGACGGTCCCAGACCATCGCGATTGTCTCAGACCATCGCGATTGTGCACCCCCATCGCAAATTTTAGGGTTTCATTTTTTGGCCAATTTTGGGGCTATTTTTGGGAAATTTTTGGGTGATTAGACTCATAGGAGACCCCTTAGCTCATATTTGGAGAAAAACCTGTTTGTCAGTTTTTACCCCCCAGGGCCTGAACGGTCATAACTTTTTCATCCGAAGTCCGTTTTTTGAGCTTAATAGCTCGTTAGAAAGCTCTTTACGAGTACTACGTGACCTCAACTGTTTTTTCTTAAAGAATACATCTATTTTTAGATAAGCTATTTTGAGGTTGACCTAGTTTGGGACTAGAAAGCCAGGGGGCAAGCATTAAAAAGTTGGGCAAAAGGGAAGGGGCTTAAAAGGTGTATATACTCAAGTGCTTGATCATCCAACTATGAATTGGTCTAATATTGGATTTTTCCAGGTCTAGCAAGGGCAATCGAAGGCAACCAAGGCAAGGCAGTGAAGGGCATAAAGCTTGGGAAGCGCGGCTTCTTGGGCATTAGAGCAACCAGAAAAGCTGACTCAAGGTTGGAAGATTACTCAACCCCCTCCGTCAATTCTTAGCTTAGGATAAACGTTAGCATTGTGGATTAAAGACGATAGGAACGCCTCAAGTCCAAGAGAATTAAATTTATCAAGTTCAAGACTAAAGTAAAGGTGTGTGACATGAAAACCTAAAGGAAAGAACATAAGTCTGACGGAACGAGAACTCAAAGTACCACGGAAAGTCGAATTCCTGATGCATACATTAAGACAAGAATCTAAAGAAATCTAAAAAGAATCAAGATAGTAATAACAAAGAATCATTGACGATCTGAGCGTGTACTGAGTGTGCAAGGAACAAAATTAATGAACCTTAGATCGGGCAAACATATAGGCAAGTCAGACCGGTGAAGCCTTAGATCATCAGAGGCAAGTGTAAGAACTACAGCACGATCGTGGGCTCAACAATTGAACACTAGTTACCCCTACGAGAGCTCAGATACTAGTGATTCAGAAATGGCATTTAGCACAGAAAAACCAGAAGGAGGGTTGAATGTAGCCTATTTAGAAAAACCAGAAGGACCCTATAGGACTCAACTAGAGTTTCTCCGAACCAACCGATTAGGTGCTCGCATCTATGAGGATGGTTTGCGAAGGCAAGTGGTGCAAATGCACAACCCCGATCAACCCATTGGATTGGAACATCCAGTGGTGAAATTCGAGAGAGACGCGTACATAGACAAGGAAGGAACGATGTACATCTTAAGTACGCAGCCAAACAATACCAACGAGTTTGGCGTGATTCAACCAGAGACGGAAGCAAAATCTCAAGGAAAAGAACCATTAGAAGAGCTTAGAACACCTAGAGGGAAATCTGTACTGACACGAGTACTAATCCCGGATTGGATCCCTCAGGACAACAGAAGCATAGAGTTGTTTGTAAATAAAGAAACTGATGAAGCCCTTTGGAGATACAAGACCGAAATACTTAGTGAGGTAGGTATCATCACTATATACGAGTTCAAGGACCCGGATACACCTGGAAAGGTTGTATACCTGGATGAGACTTCAGAAAGAGTCTTTGTGGTACCTGACCGCGCTAAAAACACATACACATGGAGAGGTGAATTGGTATTCCCTCTATCTAGAACAAACATGAATACAAGTCAACAAGGGGCAGGAACATCCTCAGCCCATGGAAATCAAAGAGAGGGAAATAAAGAGAGACCGGAAGTAAGCTTTAATCACCCCATAGGGAGAGATAGAACAACCACAGACACTAATAGAGCGGATAGACAAAGAGATCATGGAATACTAGGTGGTAGAGATGATTTTCCTCTACCTAGACCACGCGAACACGCAAGAATATTGAGACCCACAAAGTTAGTAAAATCAATGAAGAATTACTTTGATGGGACAGGAGATCCCTATGACCACGTCGCAGAATTCAAGCAAGTACTAAGAGCCGAACAAGTTGAAGACATGTTCACGCAATACAACACATTTGGACTAACGTTAAAGAATACCGCTTTAACTTGGTTCCAACCTCTGCAACAAAGGCAATTTAGAGACATCCATCACTTTTTAGAGTCATTCATCACCGAATTCTCTAAAAGTGGGATTAGACATGACACGTCTTCGTTGATTCATAGCTTTAAACAAACCCCTCAAGAAACAGTAAGACTGGCAGGACGTAGGTTTAGACAATATGTTGAACGATGTCCAATGCAAGAGCTACCCTCACAAGCCAAGCAAGTGTCATTGTTTTTAGATGGCTTGTTGAGCTCTAAACTACGCTCCTACGTGTACCTAAAAGAACCCAGAACACTAGAGCAATGTGTAAGAATTTGTATAGACATTGAGGACAACTTAGGAGACGAGTTGGAACTCTCAAAGGTCTATAAGGACTCAGACTGTTCATCTCTAGCATCCACAAAATTGTCTAGCTCAATAGAAGACCTTGCAGAAAAAGTGGCCCAGAAACTAGGAGTTTCTAGTAAACCTAGGGTGCTAATGAACAAGCGTTGTTACACCTGTGGTGGTGATCATATGGCAAATGTGTGTCCCAATGCACCACAACCTCAAGGCAACCCTAGTGGCCAATACTGTACAATTGAGAGAAGATACACGAATCATACGGCTCAGGACTGCCCGTACAACAAACAAACCGTGAGACAGAACTACCCGCAAGCATACCCGCAGCCAGGTAGGTATCAAGGCCAATACAATGCTCAGCCGTATTACTATAGGCCTCCTCAGAACTACCCATACCAGACTCAACAGAGACCTCAACCTGTCAGCTCAGCAGCCACCCCCACCATCGAATGTCATCTCAGTCAAATACGCTGTTGCAGAAGAGAATCTAAGTAGGGCCTTAGTGCCTTCTTCACCTTTGATCACAGAGGGTGACCCGAATTCGAACAGTTTTGACTCCACTCATGTAGATAGTCCACCCGCATATTACACAGAGTCACCAGAACACGTAGAAACATATCATTATGATAGTCCACCAGTGGAACCTAGTTGGGAGCGAGACTATGCTAATGTGATGTACACAAACCCAAATCCATGGCCCCAATTAAGAAAACAAAGACCACAGGGCCCTAGAGGACCATGCTTTAGGTGCCAAGGAGACCATTTCATAAAGGATTGTCCACATCCCCCGATAGCAGGACAATCACAGTACTATAACATACAAGGCTTTTGTGCCGATTGTGGCAAAGAGCACATAATCAAAGATTGTCCTAAGAACCCTGTTAATGCTACAAATGTGACACCAATCAACGTGATTGGTATTGTAAATAACACAGATGGATCCAACCCTACATACGTGCCTATCCAAGCTATCACAAGAGCCCAGGCGCTCTTACAGAACCAACAACTTAATCAAGGGAAAGTAGCTGGAAGTAGTGAAGTTGCAGAATCTAGCAATAAAAAGACAAAATCTTGGAGAGATTCTAGAGAAAGGATAAAGAGAAAATGGAGTAAAAAGATAAGTGAGTTGGAAGGAAGTTTGAAGGAATCTAGAGCCAAAATCCAAGAATTGACTTCACAGGAATTGAATCAAGAGAATCCAGCTCAAAAATCAGGATCAGTTTTAGCGGAACCCATACCAGAAAATCTAGACATGATGTTTCGGGCATATCAGGCTAGATTAAAAGAGGGACCTCAGGTAGCTGAAATGAGCAAAAACTACCCTCGAGCTGATCTAGAAATTGAGAGAACTAAACTTTGCATGAAGATGGTAGAACTAGCACAAGCTTTGTTAGAAGCCTCTAGATATCTTAATTGGAATAACATGGCAAAACCGGAACTACACTTTCAAGGACTAATGGAGAGGCTAGAATATTTGATTGAAAGCAAAGAGAAAAAGGATCAGCCTAGGAACCCTATTGTCCCAGAGACACAGGAAAGGAATGCACCATCCCTGTCTCAAGTACCCAACTCAGAAAGTCAAGACGATGTGTCTTCCATACATAGGTACTCACATGAATTTTTGAGAGAGATCCAAGAAGAGAAATGGAGAAAAGAACAAGGAACTCATCCTCCTATTCAAGAAATAGATGACTTGCAGGAACAATTTCCCCAAGACATCCCCTCTATTTACGATGATGTAGAGGAAGAACAACTGAGTGAACACACAGGCTTTGAATCTAATTCGTTACAAGAATTACCTCAGTTCACAGGACCTTGGGAAGCAAAGTCTATTACTATGAGAGCACCCACGATAATAGTGAGGAATGAAGAGTCAATAATCCCTAGAAACACGGAAGTGATCAAGAACACTAAAGTACAATGTAACCTTACTCTGGAGGAGTTATTGAAGATAAAACCAGAATTGTGGAAACATGTAGCAAATCAATTCCCCGAGCTTGCTACTACTCCCTCACAAATAGGATCACAAAATAAGGTACCAGAGATACCCGTAGAAAATCCGTGCACTCATTAGAATCAGATCCTTCTTGGTTGCATGAGGATACCCATTTATGGATGTGTAAAGTAGCAAAACAAGAGGAAGAAAGATTAGAAGCCAGGACCTTAGGTGCAGAACAACATCCACGAACCCTTCAGGATCCAGCCTACGCACCTGTAGTATTCCCAGATGAAGAGTTTGAACCCCATGGTTGGGCAGAAATCCTAGCAACCATGGATGTAGCCATCAATGAAGAACAATGGACACCCCACTGTGATGAGGATGGCTATGACATATCAGTTTTCACAATAGAGCCAATTATGTGCGATGCAATTTTAGAAGAGTGTGAACCGAACACTGATGCATTCGAGGATGCAAGCGATTTTGATTTAGAATCAATTATCATGGACCCACCCTTTGCATCAGAGGAAGAATATTTTTTCGAGGTAGAGACTCACACTCAGAGACACGAGGAAATTACGAATGAGGTGAGGTTAGCCACGGAAGTGACTAACAAGAGTGAAGGCAAGAAAAGAAAGAAGAAAGAAACCATGTCAGAAAAAGAAGAATCTTTATTTGAAGTACCCGAGAACTTCAAGAAATATGAAATCGAAGATAGAAGAATCATGGTACGAATGCCTAATAGAAAGGCGAATGACGGACAAGTATATGATAACCGAGAGAAAACCAAGAAAATAATCGTAGCCATAGAAGGAGAAGAAGAAAAATGTACATACATAGGGCACGATTTGACAACTGAAGAAGAAGAAGTGCTAGTTGCCCTATTGCGCGAATATAGAGATGTTTTTGCTTGGAGTTACAAAGATTTGAAAGGAGTAGATCCAGATATATGTTCTCATAGAATCCCTATGACTCCAGATGCAAAACCGACAAAACAGAAACCTTACACGTACAATGATAACTACGCTGCGAAGATTAAAGAGGAGATAGATCGCTTGATAGAAGCAGGATTCATTTACGAAATTGAGCATACCGAATGGGTATCTCCCATTGTGGTAGTGCCCAAGAAGAATGGAAAGTTGCGTGTGTGTATTGACCTTAAAAAAGTTAATGCCGCAACGATTAGAGATAGTTATCCTCTTCCTATCACGGAACATCTATTGGAAAGAGTTGCGGGCAAGGAAGTTTACAGCTTTCTTGATGGATTTTCAGGCTATAATCAAGTAGCCATTGCTCCAGAAGATCAACACAAGACGGCATTTGCCACTGAATGGGGCATATTTGCATTTCGTGTAATGCCATTTGGCTTAACAAATGCACCCGCCACTTTCCAGCGACTCATGTGTCATGTTTTTAAGGAATTCTTACGCAAGAGTTTGGAAGTTTATGTCGATGACTTATGTGCACATTCAAATGTAAGACAGACGCATATCCCAGAGTTAAGGCAAATATTTGACAAATGTCGAGAATATCAGGTTTGTTTGAACCCAGAAAAGTGCGTTTTCATGGTCAGACAAGGCAAAATTCTAGGACACATTGTGTCAAAAAATGGAATCTCTACGGATGAAGAAAAGGTGAAGGTAATTGCAGATTTACCTAGACCAACTAATGTGAAAGAGGTACAGGCATTTATGGGCCATTGCGGTTATTATAGGAGATTCATACACATGTATGCAATCATAGCCAAGCCTTTGTACTCTCTTTTAACCAATTTTGAATGGACAAATGAATGTGAAAATTCATTCAATGAACTCAAACGACGTTTGTGCTCAGCACCTATATTGACAACCCCATATTGGAGTAAGCCATTCCATGTACATGTGGATGCATCCAATTACGCCATAGGATGTGTGTTAGCACAACCCATGAATGAAGGTAATATAGATCTCCCCATAGCTTACGCGAGCAGACAATTGAACGCAGCAGAAAGAAATTACACCACGACGGAACGAGAAGGATTAGGGATGATCTACGCAGTAAAGAAGTTTAGGCACTACTTGTTGGCCAACAAATTCAAGTTCTTTACGGATCATCAAGCCCTATTGTAATTAGTCAACAAACCATGTAACACAGGACGACTGATACGTTGGTTTCTATTACTCATGGAGTATGATTTTGAAGTCGTAGTCAGGAAAGGAAAGACACATCTTAGAGCTGACCACCTTTCAAGATTAACCTCAGGAGAAGCTCCTCAAGGAGTAGCGGATGATCTACTAGATGCATACTTGTTTAACCTTGAGATAGCACCAGAATGGGCTAAACCTATAGTCCCTATTCTGACATACGGACCCAAGACTTCTAGGATAAAGATCAAAGAGGGAGAGATTACCAAGTCTCAGAGGTACCAAATAATGGTAGGAAGCATATATAAACAGGATAATCAAAAGATTCTTGCTTGTTGTGTAGATGAATCAGAACATGCGAATTGGTTGCAATTAGCACACATAGGTGCATTAAAGCAACATCATTCAAAACATCGAACATTACAGACTCTGCATAGGCTAGGAGTATATTGGCCTACGATGGAAGCAGATGTCTACAAGTTGTGTAAAGAATGCCATGTTTGTTGTGAAAGACCACCAGTAGAGCATGCTACACTATATCACGTGTCTCTCACACCAGACAGGAGTGAACAATTAGTGACATACTTGAGGACGAAGACATTCCCTCAAGGAATAACTTTAGCACGACAACGCAGTCTAGAGCAGGAAGCTCAAGATTATTCACTTATTGGCGATAACCTATACAAAAGAGGACGAGATGGATATCTAAGACAATGTGTTCATGAGAGCGATTATCTGAGCATACTAGAGATTGCACAGCAAGGTGTTGCAGGAGGTCATTTTGGACCCGATAGGATAATCAAAGCCATCCTCTTTGCAGGATTATGGTGGCCCACTCTTCACATGGATGCTCATACCTATGTAAAGAGATGTGATGTGTGCCAAAGAACTCAGTTTCCTACTCGCAGAGATGAAATGCCATTGAAACCCATGATGGGCGGACGTGCATTTTCAAAGTGGGGTATAGACTTTGTAGGACCCATTAACCCCCCTACAAAAGGTACACATGCTGAATACATTATTGTTGCCACAGATTATCTTACGAAATGGGTAGAGGCAAAAGCCACAAAAAAGAATGATGCACACACAACTGCAAAATTCTTATTTGAGAATGTCTTTACAAGATATGGATTGCCTATAGAGTTAGTGAGCGATCGAGGCACTCACTTTCTAAACCAAGTCATTGAATATTTGTTACAGGATTTTATGGTGATTCACAAGAAATCCGCACCATATCATCCTCAGGCCAATGGTCAGGCTGAAAGCACTAATAAGATCCTTTGTAACGTACTGACGAAACTCGTGAACAACAAACGTTCAAATTAGGACAAACAGTTACACCAATCTGTTTGGGCATATCGAGTGGCCTACAAGACCGTACTCAATGCAACTCCCTTTCAGATGGTTTTTGGTCAGAATGTTGTGCTTCCTTTGGACTTTTTGATACCGACCCTTAAGGTTGCACAAGAACATCAGTGGACCGGCCATGAATTATCAGCGAGAATAATGGACTTGGAACGATTAGGAGAAACCAGGCTAAAGGCAGCAGCAGGAATATATGCAGCGAAGAAGCGACAGAAAGCATATTTTGATGCACATGTGAAAGATAAAGGCCTAAAAGAAGGAGATTTAGTTCTAGTATATACGCTAAAGCAACACGCACGTAAGTTAGAAAAGCGAGGTTATGGACCTATGATCATTAACAGACTCTCAACAAGTGGAGCAGTATAGTTAGCCACTTTAGAAGGAGATATAATGCCTAATTACATTAGTGGCTGTAGAGTCAAGCTATATCAGGAACCTCTTATTGAGGATATGCTTAGATGACTCACGTTGGCAAAGAAGCGTAAGGAGGAAGAAAATAGAATACGAGCGGAAGCTCAGGCAGAAGCAATAGAACGCATTAAACTCATGAAGTTAAGAAGACAAAGACTAGGGAGAGAACATTATGACCATCTGGAAACTACACCCAGATATCCCATGGCCATGTGTCAAGTAAAGTCAACCATTCAGCCTAGTATAGTGGACAGGAGACCATTCATTACAGTCAGGTTAGAGCACGGCAACCCTTGCCAAGAGCTCAGGGCTCTAATTGACTCAGGTGCTGCGACTAGTGCGATTAGATGGTCCCACTATAAGGATTCAGGAATAGAAATGCGGCCAATTGAGGCATACCTCATAGGGCTAGGAGGCATGGAAACCCCTTGCATGGGTGAGGTGGACCTTCCTATCCTCATTAAGGATGTGACCATGACAGCGAAGCTACTAGTGTGCCATGATGACGACCTGATAGAACCCCTAATCCTTGGCCAAGATTGGCTATACGATCACTCAGTGGATCTAAATCTTAGAAAAGGCTATATACAGATTGGAACCTTAGAACAGAAGCGAGTGATACCGCTTGACTTCCCTAATTGCATTCCGATTGAGGTTTGTAACCCTAGACCCTATGAAACGCATGCGACGGAAGACCGGAAGATCTTAGGTCAGACCAGTCACGTTACGTCTACACCAACCCACTCGGGCTTGGCTATGGACAGTTGTCAATCAGAAGGACAACAGGAGATCTTCCCTGGGGCTTCCTGCAAACTAGAAGGGGCAGCTACCCAACCGCTAGGGCAGATGAACACAATCAGCGGTCAGGTGGGTTGCATCAGCGGCCAAATGAGCACAATACCCTACGGTGCTCATCCTTCCAAACTTGCTGCAGACTGGCCTAGATTAAAGATAAAGAATGAATCACTTCCTAATGGGCAGGTCACGCAAGTGTTGGATCTCCCTTCTTTTCCAAAGCAGAGCGTCCAATGGACCTCTCAAACCCAACCACGAACGAGTCAACCACAACAAAGGAACCCAGACCGACGACACCACCAGACAAGGCAAGGAAAGCAGCAGTATCAGCATCACAGAACAAGTGGCACGAGACAAATATGGGTGCCAAAAGGACAACAACCACAGGCTATTGGCAACACTGGAGACGAGAACAAGACAAAGTTTCAACAAAAGCAGAGTCAGCATCCAAAGTCCCCTCGATCTTCTTCTACAAGTACTCGACATATTTGGATCGCCAAGAAATACCTTATCCATAGACCCACACCCATGCAGATTTGGGTACCCAAACAATGTATTATAGCCCAACCCTCTAGCCATGTAATATATACCCCTCAGAAATCTTTTCATCCTTCAAGACCACCAAACCCGATACCACTTTTTGTCCCTCAGCAGAAACATACCACCCACTCCAAGACTCTTAGGAAATGGATACCGAAACATATCCAAACGTCTTCTTGTACCCCATTATCTAACAATTCTCCCACCGCATTTAAACTCCACCCTTGTAATAATTCACCCTCAACCAAACCTTGTATAAATTCATACACCCAAACCCATCATGCATAATAAAAGCTCATCAAGAAATGTAGGCATAATCTGAACCATGTAGGTGTCTAGAGACCTGCATTAGTTTTGCAAATAATCATTGCATCAATCACTTCATGACACTTGGCTACACGGGTTACACATCGGTTATGGAAAAGGATTGCGGTCTCACCTTAATGGGATCATAATTAATTTCCATACTAATGTGTTAATCTTTTGTAGCAGATCTTTTCCATTAGCTCATCAGTCATCATGCAAACCAAAGCAGGACCATCAGAAGCTGGCCCAAGCACACCAATGGCCAATATTGGAGAATTACTCACAGAATCTTATCCTACGATGCAACCACCAGAGTTTCAAGGTTTTCCAGGACCCATGCCAATCGATGATCCTCCTAGAGGATATACTGAGAAGATTCATCATAATTGTCATTGGTTCCAAGGCCTAGCAGGACCATTAGCAGATGCAGATTTCATATTTGAGGCCAATTTGGCATTTGATCTTCGCACATGGACCAAGTACCAGTTCTTGTCAAGAGAATTTGAAGGACTACAGAATACACAAGATCTAACGCACGTTTGGGCACGAGCGGGATTTACAAAGTATTTTAGCGACCCTCTGCCTAAACCCGATTTTTACAGATGTTTTTACTTGGTAACCACCTTAACAGCTTCAGAAAACAAGGATCTACCTGGCACATTCATGTTACCATCCTTGGTAAATGATCCTCCATTTAGAAGGTTTTATTTGTCTAAAGATTTAATTCGCGCAGCTCTGAAAATACATGGAACACACACTCCGGTGGAGAGAGAACGGCTAGTCCCAGAGCAGATGAAACGTGGTGACGTAACTAAGTGGGAGGACATTTCAGCTATAACCCCAGAGCTCTCTAAGCCATTACGGATATGCATGCAGCACTTTGCTTTCCCAGCTCAGGATCGTTTTACCATGCCTCACAAGAGAATCTGGTTTGGATTGTACTTAGCATGTACTGGCCCTCAAACGGTTGATCTAGCCAGCTCGATAATTGATCAACTCTATTTGGCACAACATAGGTGGGAGCGAAAGAAGGTAATCAATGGATGCTGCGCCCTCACTAGGATCATATATATGTGCTTGGCGTATGACTTACCAATTGAGCATGCCATGACCAGTGAGGAACTAAAAGCATTTAAAGGCACCACTAGGAAGGCTAGGAAGTCTAGCAAAGGCAGAGCCGGAAAGCGGATGAGAGGTACTATCCCGTGCCTACAAGTCCCAGAATCACCCTCGCCACAACTATCTCCAGAGCAGTCACCAACAGCAGCCACTCCCACGGTACCCCCAATTCGTATACGGTTATCAAGACCAGTTACGCCGGAGGGCACCACCAGTACTGTTGCACCCCAAGCAGCCACAACCACAGAACCTATCGCCACAGCAGCTAAACTTCCCACCACTATTGGTGCGGAAGCTTTCTCTTTTCCCATACCCCATTTAGAACCAGGACAAGCAGAGCCACTGGACCAAACTTTTGATTTTGAGATGCCCGATGCATTCTCCAATGAGTTCTAGTTTTCAGAAGGACAATTGTTTTCTCAAGAATTTGAAAGGCCTAGCTACCCTACCACACCCAAGGATCAGCCACAAGGACAGATCGTGTCCAGCTCTGATGACGAAAGAACAGCAACCGATGACGACGAAGGAGACGATGAAGCTAGCCAGGGAACACAGGAATCCCAAGAGCATGAACAGACAGATGGCCAAGGCCAACAAACAGACACACATGGTGATACAAGTACCCATGAAGATGAAACTTACGAAGCAGCCGCTTACACACTGGCTATTAAGAAGCTGTGTAGAACTATGGAAAAAGTTTGGGCACGCAAAAAGCTGACAGAGGAAGAGAGTCAAACAATAATAGAACAAGAACTTGTCACAGGCGGATTCGAAGACGCATACATCAAAGGATTCAGAGAGTTAGTCAAATCAGTAGGCTCCAACGAAGCCCTCAGGTACTTGCAACGAAAGCCACTACCATAGTTTGACCCCCGCAGAGTACGACTACTTTCAAAGCCCGGCGAATACATTCGTGTACCAATAGGAACACAGTCTTCTGAACAAGCCAGGGAGGCACGCCTCGTCCCCGAAAGTTCGTTGGCTGTAGAAACCATCTTTGTAGATTCCCCACCCCGCGCTACAGCTGTACAAACCTCAGTAGTCACTGAAGTACCGACAACCCCAACCGCTCCTCTCTCACCGCCCGTCCATCCAGCCTCCCCTCTTCACCCTCCTTTCCCTAGACCAACATCTTCATTCGTCGGTGGTGTTGCAGAAATTGTCTTTACGACCACTCATCCCACAATTCCCGCGCCCATTAGCCCTAGTCTACCCCCTCCCACACCCACCTTTCTATCCAACCCATTCCTTCATCAATCTTTTCCATCTTTCCCCATAACTCCAAGACCCCTTTTCCCATTCCCACCGCCATTAACCTTCTCCCCCGTCTCACCTCCCCGACCCACTGTAACCCCTCTTTCCCCTTCCTACCAAGCTGCTCCAGCTAGCCCCCCTGTAAATTACCCCTCCACCTTTGTAAATCCCGTATTTACACCAGCACGAGTACCCACGATCACACCCATATTCACGATCACCGCACTAGATACGTCCACTGACATGGACATCTCACCACCCACTACACCATCACTCACTTCACTCACGACACAAACATTTTTAGGCACATCACAATTTTCAACAATCACTACATCATCCACCTTCCCACCCCCATTCCCCATTCCCGTTGCATCTACACCAACTGCATCTTCATTTAGCACCCCATTAATACTATCACCCACTGTAGATAATGCATTCCGACAGATGTTCATGTGTATGACGCAAGTAAGAGATGAGTTCACATCTCTTGGTGATAATTATCAGCAGCTGCAGAGGACAACCAATGACTTACAGTCGCAGCTTAATTTATTGTCTATTGAGAATGCCTCTCTGAACACCCGCTACCAGGAATTACGCGAGGCTTATCACAAATTGGAACTAGAAAGCGAAGAAAAGACCAAGGAAGCCACTGCTGACCTGGATAACTTATTAAGAGCCCAGACAGTTCGCAATGCAACGCTAACACGAAATATGGGCTTACTACGAAGACACCTAGCAGCCGCCAAGGAAGAAAACCAGCGCTTACAGGATCAGAACCGAGAAAACTTAGAAGCAGCGCTCGACCACCCAGACCAACCACTCAGTCCTAGTAGGTTCAAAGCCATTCCTTCAGACTCGATGAGGATGCTGCTAGAAGATCATGTAAGATTGCTAGATGAATATGACCGCATGACTGAGGAGTTACAGAAACTCAAAGAAGATCATAAATTACTCCAGTTACGAGCACCGGCACACCCAGACATACCAGCACCTGTGGACCCCTCTCCTGACATCTTAGAGGAACTCAACGCATTACGGGCCCAGGTATCGAACCTTGAATCAAGGATTGCAGTATATGAAGCACCACCAAGGCCAGATTCCCCACCTGAGCTACCAGCTGAGGAAGAAACTGTCACCATTCCGGTGGAGGAAACGTTTGAAGAGGCGTACGAGCCACAACCCATCCCAGGCGGACGCATCACGGCCGAAGGCCAGATGACTTACGAACTCCTGACCCCCGCGTGGATGAAGACAATTGAGGAACTTGGAACAACGCACTCAGCTAGAGTAGAGGCACAATTACATGCCATGGCGATGATAGAAGAAAGAATTTTACAGTCTCCATTCTTTGCTCATTTGGCCCCGTGACGATACATATCTGGGCATGAGCTACAGTATAAACCGTATTTTATGTTAATAGCCGAATACCAGTTAGCCATTGAGAAAGAGACAGGTAAGAAACCATCGCATGCAACTCAATTCGAGGAGGCCGATCTACCACTAGATGCGCAGCAAGGAGTGATCTATCAACCAGAGTGGCGCAAAGAGTTATTACAGCAGTATCCAGAAATGATGAGTACATGGGTAAAGGCACCTTTGCATTTGAAGTACAACCCGTGTTGGGGACCAGTACCACGACGCTGCTCCTGGACTGCCTTTGCTATTAAGATACAAAACAATAAGTAGTGCCAGGATTGGTTGAATTACCCCTATTTTAAGCCACCCATTGAGTTACCAACTGTTGGCTACATGATGGCTACAATTCGCCACTGGCTCCCTAGATTAAAGCATATGGACGATATAGCGGCGCATATGACTGTCAAAATCTTTGACATGATGCAAATGATTTTTAAAGTCTTCCGACGCGTCAAGGCACCCCATGTCAACACCCCGGGCTTTGAGCATGGCAATTTTGACCTGGTATATAATATGAGTACAACGCCATCGCTACGGGTGTGTTATGCCTGGCACTGCAGAATAAAGTACCTATCGGCGTGCTACAAGCAGACGTTCGAAGAGATGTTCACAACCGGCTTCTGGGAATACCATTCAGAGGTATTCATAAGCAGGCCTACACATTTATTACAATTATTTGCCTGTGAACGAATGGTCTATTCCACACACTATCAGCTCCCACCACCGGAAGAACCGCAACCAATCGACTGGGAGAAACTCGAGGCAGATCTGGCCCGAGGCATTCGTATCTCCGAGCACACCCTCGCTCAAGACCTCCTACAGAACTATATCCGGCAGACCTCACAACAAGGTTCTATCAGGGACGACAGAAGCGAGAGGGAGGGGGGTGTTGGAAGCAGCTAGAGGCACAGACGACGCGGAAGCATGTAACAACGGAGCAGGGAGCCAGTCAAATCTTTTTTCAAAGAATCATGTTCTAAAAATACTTTTCAAAAACCTTCAACAGTGATTTTTATCACTATTGTAACATATGTAACATAGAAAACCCCATTTTGTAATCCATAGCTCCATTTTGTGCAAGCCGAGGAGTCCTCGAGCTTGAGGAGCTTAGGTAGAACAAGCGTATCAATTTTCGTTATTTTTAGACATCGTTTACCCTTCTAAATAGCATCTAGGACCTAATTTTTAACTATGCCGGTCACTAGATGTGAAACCGGTCAAAACTAGTCTAGAAACTATAAAAAGAGCGAGAGAGCTCATTTTTGAGGTTAGCTAGTGTGAGCTTAGAGCTATTTTTGAGTTTGTAAGAGTGTTCTTGAGTAATAGAGTTGATTTCTCACCTTCCATTGTGTCTTGCTTGTCTCTTCGTAGTGTGTGTGTATGTGTGTGTGCATTTCTATGCTTCTCACCTTCACTCTCACTTCATCTCACATTCACGATCTTCATATCACTCCTATCTCTTCCGCGGATTGACATTAAGGAGGTGGAGCTTCTTAACGTGGTTCTCACCATTGTGCTAGAGCAACAACCTCCTTAATGTCAATCCGCGGAAGAGGTAGGAGTGATATGAAGATCGTGAATGTGAGATGAAGTGAGAGTGAAGGTGAGAAGCATAGAGATGCACACACACATGCACACACACTACGAAGATACAAGCAAGACACAATGGAAGGTGAAAAATCAACTCTATTACTCAAGAACACTCTTACAAGCTCAAAATAGCTCTAAGCTCTTCTCTACTCCAACAAACTAACCTCAAAAATGAGCTCTCTAGCTCTTTTTATAGATTCTAGACTAGTTTTGACCGGGTTAAAAAATAGGTCCTAGATGCTATTTGAAAGGGTAAACGGTGTTTAAAAATAACCCAAATTGGTACGCTCATTCTACCTAAGCTCCTCAAGCTCGAGGACTCCTCGGCTTGCACAAAATGGAGCTATAAATTACAAAAAGGGGTTTTTTTATGTTACATATAGTACAAAAGTGATGAAAATCATTGTTGAGTGTTTGAAAAGTATTTATAAAACATATTTGTTTGAAAAATTGATTCGACTGACTCCCTACTCTGTCTTTACATGCTTCTGTGTCTTCTATGCCTTTGGCTGCTGCCAACACCCCCCTCCCTCTCGCTTCTGTCGTCCTCGACAGAACCTTGTTGTGAGGTCTGTCGGATGTAGTTCTATAGGAGGTCTTGAGCGAGGGTGTGCTCTAATATGCGAATGCCTCGGGCCAGATCTACCTCGAGTTTCTCCCAATCGATTGGCTGCGGTTCATCTAATGGGGAGAGTCGATAGTGCGTGGAATATACCATCTGTTCATAGGCAAATAGTTACAAGAGGTGTGTATGCCTAGTGATGAACACTTCTGAATGGTATTCCCAGAATCCGTTTGTGAACATTTCTTCGAAGGTTTGCTTGTAGCACGCCGGTAAGTACTTGATTCTGCAATGCCAGGCGTAACACACCCGGAGCGAGGGCATTGTACTCATATCATATGCAAGGTCTAGATTACCATGCTCAAATCTCGGGGTGTTTACATGTGGTGCCTTGACGTGTCGGAAGACTTTGAAAACCATTTGCATCATGTCAAAGATCTTGACAGTCATGTGCACTGCTATATCATCCATATGTTTCAAGCGAGGGAGCCAGTGACGAATCGTGGCCATCATGTAGCTGATTGTAGGTGGTCCGGTAGGTGGCCTGAAGTATGGGTAGTTTAACCAGTCCTGGCATTATTTGTTGTTCTGTATTTTAATAGCGAATGCCTTCCAGGAGCGGCAACGTGGCACTGCTCCCCAACATGGGTTATACTTTAAGTGTAGTGGCGCCTTAACCCATGTACTCATCATTTCAGGATACTCTTGTAATAGATTCTTGCGCCATTTTGGTTGATAGATCTCTCCTTGCTGCGCATCTAATGGCAAATCTTCCGGTTCAAATTGAGTTGCGTGGGAGGGCTTTTTGCCTGTTTCTTTCTCTATGGCTAACTGATATTCTGCCATTAACATGAAATAAGGTTTATACTGTAGCTCGTGCCCTGATATGTATCTACGCGGGGCCAAGTGAGCAAAGTAGGGGGACTGTAAAATGCGTTCTTCAATCATTTCCATGCCATGTAACTGCACCTCTACCGATGCTGAGTGGGTTGTTCCAAGTTCTTCTATCGTCTTCATCCATGTGGGAGTTGGAAGTTCGAAAGTCGTCTGGCCTTCGACCGTGACTCGTTCGCCTGGGATGGGTTGGGGCTCATACGCTTCCTCAAAAGTTTCCTCCACCGGAATAGTGACTGTTTCTTCCTCTGCTGGTAGGTCCGGTGGGGAGTCTGGCCTTGGGGGTGCTTCATATACTTCTATCCGTGATTGAAGAGTAGATACCTGGGCCCGTAATGCGTTGAGTTCCTCTAGGATGTCAGGAGATGGGTCAGCAGGAGCTGGTAGTCCTTGTGGTATTGGTGCTCTTAACTGCAATATCTTGTTTTCATCTCTGAGTTTTTGAAACTCCTCGTTCATGCTATCGTACTCATCTAACAATCTGATATGATCATCTAACAACATTTTCATTGATTCTGAGGGCACGTCCTTAAAGCGACTAGGGCTTAATGGTTGGTGAGGTTGATCAAGGGAAGCTTCTAAATTTTCTTTGTTCTGTTCTTGTAAACGCTGGTTCTCTTCTTTCGCTGCTGCCAAGTGTCGTCTGAGTAAGCCCATGTTCCTAGTAAGCGTCGCATTGCGAATTGTCTGGGCCCTTAACAAATTATCAAGATCAGCAGTGGCTTCTTTGGTTTTCTCTTCACTTTCTAGTTCTAGTTTATGATATGCCTCTCGTAGTTCTTGGTAGCGAGTATTCAATGAGGCATTCTCGATCGACAATGAATTAAGCTGCGACTGTAAGTCGTTGGTTGTCCTCTGCAGTGTCTGATAATTATTTCCAAGGGATGTGAACTCATTTCTTACTTGAGTCATGCATGCGAAGAGCTGTCGGAATGCAGTATCTACAGTGGGTGATAATATTAACGATGTGCTAAGCGAAGATGCAGTAGGTGTAGATGCAAAGGGAATGGGGAATGGGGGTGGGAAAGTGGATGTTGTGGTGATTGTGGAAAATTGTGGTGTGCTTAAATATTGTGGTGCCACAAATGAAGTGAGAGGAGGTGCAGTGGGTGGTGATATATCCATATTGCTGGATGTGGTGTCGAGTGCGGTGACTGTGAATAGTGGTGTGATCGTGGGTAAGTGTGTGGGTGTAAATATGGGATTTACAAAGGTTGAAGAGTAATTTACAGAGGGTTTGTCTTGGACGGCTTGATGGAAAGGGGAAAGAGGAGTTACGGTGGGTCGGGGAGGTGAGACTGGGGAGAAGGTTAATGGAGGTGGGAATGGGAAAAGGGGTCTTGGAGGTGTGGGGAAGGATGGAAATGATGGGGGGGAAAATTGGATTGGATAGAAAGGTAGGTGTGCTTGGGGGTAGACTAGGTTGAGTGGGTGCAGGAATTGTGGGATGAATGGGAGTAAGGACAACTTCTACTACTCCGCCGGAGAAGGAGGATGTTGTTCTGGGAGAAGGAGGGTGTATGGGGGAGACTGGATGGATGGGAGGTGAAGGAGGAGTTGTTGGGGTGGTAGGTACTTCAACAACTATGGTGGTATGTACAACAGTAGTACGGGGTGGGGAGTCGATGATAATGGTGTCTTCTGCCAAGGAGCCTTCAAGGATGAGGCGCGCTTCTCATGCCTGTTCTAAAGATTGACCGTCGGTGGGTACCCGAATGTATTCACCAGGTTTGGTTAGTAGGCGGATTCTACGAGGGTCATACTACGGTAATGGTTTCCTCTGCAAATATCGTAAGGCTTCTGTGGATCCCACTCATTTGACAAGTTCTCGGAAGCCTCTGATGTATACTTCTTTGAATCCACCTGAGACAAGTTCCTGTTCTATAAGTGCTTGACTCTCCTCCTCAGTCAATTTCTTACGTGCCCAAACCTTTTCCATAGTACGATACAACTTTTTGATGGCCAGCGTATAAGCTGTTGCTTCAAAGGTTTCATCTTGATGTGTACTGGTATCACCTTGGGTGTCAGTGTGTTGTCCTTGTTCGTCTGTCTTTACATGTTCTTGAGAGTCATGAGTGCCTTGGCTGGCTTCGTTATCGCCTTCGTCTTCATCGGTTTCCGTTCTTTCTTCCTCGGAACTAGACACTATTTGTCCTTGTGGTTGGTCTCAGGGCGTGGTCAGGTAGCTTGGTCATTCATATTCCTGAGAGAAAATCTAGCCTTCTGAAAATTGAAATTCATTGGAGAAATTGTCTTGCATTTCGAAATCAAACGTTGTATCTATGGGTTCCGCTTCCAAGTTAGGTATCGGAAAAGAAAAAGCTTCCGCACCAATAGTGGTGGGAACTTCTGCTGTAGTGGTGGTCTGTTCCTGAACTGATGTTGCATGTGAGGTAACTGCATTGGTAGTGCCTTCCGTTACAACTGGTCTTGATAATCGTATGCGAATAGGTTGTACCGATGGAGTGGCTTCTGTCCGGGACTGCTCTAGAGAGGGTTGTGGTGAGGGTGATTCTGGCACCTGAAGGCAGGGGATACTTCCTCTCATTTGCTTTCCTGCTCTTCCTTTGCTGGCCTTCCTAGCTTTCTTTGTTGTTCCCTTGAAGGCTTTCAGCTCCTCACTTGTCATTGCTCGCTTGATAGGTAAATCGTAGGCCAAACACATATATACGATGCGCGTGAGAGCGCAACATCCATTGATGACCTTCTTTCTTTCCCATCTATGTTGTGCTAAGTAGAGCTGATCAATGATCCAGCTTGCGAGATCAACTGTCTGGGGTCTAGTACATGCTAAACATAATCCAAACCATATGCGCTTGGGAGGCATTGTGAATCTGTCCTGAGCGGGGAAAGCAAAATGCTGCATACATATCCATAGTGGTTTTGAAAGCTCAGGTGTGATCGCCAAAATCTCTTCCCATTTAGTAACGTCTCCACATTTCATTGGCTCTAGAACTAGCCTTTCTCGTTCTGTTGGAGTGTGCGTACCATGGATCTTGATTGCAGCGCGAATCAGATCTTTAGAAAGATAAAACCTCTTGTATGGCAGATCATTTACCAACGTCGGCAAGATGAATGTTCCTGGCAGATCTTTGTTTTTCGAAGCCGTCAAAGTGGTGATTAAGTAAAAGCATCTATAGAAGTCTGGTTTAGGCAAAGGGTCACTGAAATACTCTGTGAAGCCGACTCTTGCCCAAACATGCATTAAGTCTTGTGTGTTCTGTAGTCGTTCGAACTCTCTTGAGAAAAAGTGATATTTGCCCCAGGTACGGTCATCAAAAGTCAGATTAGCCTCAAATATAAAATCAGCATCCGCCAATGGTCTTGCTAGCCCTTGAAACCAGTGAGAATTGCGATGAATCTTCTCAGTGTAACCCCTGGGGGGATCTTCAATTGGCATGGGCCCTGGGAAACCTTGAAATTTGGGTGGTTGAGCCGTAGGATGGGGCTCCGCTAGTAGTTCTCCAATATTGGCCATTGGTGCACTGGGGCCAGCTTCCGATGGCCCTTTTGCCGTCATGATGTATGATGGGAGTGTGTAGAAGATCTGCTACAAAAGATTAGCACATTAGTATGGAAATTAATCATGATCCCATGAAAGTGAGACCGTAATCCCTTTCCATAGCCGATGTGTAACCCGTGTAGCCAAGTGTTGTGATGTGATTGATGCAATGCTTCTTGCAGAACTAGTGCAGGTCTCTGGACACCTATATGGTTTCAGATATTGCATGCAGTGCTTTGATGAGATGTTATTACAAGCGTTGTTGGGTTATAGTGTGTGGATTCGTACAAGGTTCAGCTTTGAATGAGTTATTACAAGGTTGTAGATTAATCGGGGTGGGAGTTATGTTAGATAAGGGATTCGTAGAGGGCGTCTGGATACGTTTCGGTACCCACTTCCTAAGAGTTTGTGAGCGGGTGATAGGTTTCTTCTAAGGGACAAAATTTGAGATCGGATGTGGTGGGGTTAAAGGGTGAAGAGATTTCTGAGGGTTATATATTACATGGCTTGAGGGTTGAGCTATAATACATTGTTTGGGTACCCAAATATGCATGGGTGTGGGTCGGTTTGTAAGGTACTTCTTGGCGATCCAAATTTGTCGAGTGTTCGTACTCGTAGAAGAAGGTCGAGTAGAGTGTGAATACTGACTCTGCTTCTACCTTGACTTCTTCGTATCAATGTCTGCGTTGTTGAAATCTATCGGTGCTTTCTGTCCTTTTGGCACCCATATTTGTTTCGTGCCTCTTGCTTTATGATATTGATACTCCTGCTTTCTTTCTTGTGTCATCGAATATTGTCGTCGGTCTGGGTTCCTTCGTCGTGGTTGACTCCTTTGTGGTTGAGGTTGAGAGGTCAGAGGGACACTCTGTTTTGGAAAAGAAGGGAGGTCCAACACTTGCGAAACCTATCCATTAGGAAGTGCTCCGTTTTTTACTATTAATCTAGGCCAGTCCGTAGTAAGTGTGGAAGGATGGGCACTGCAGGGTGTTTTGCCCATGTGTCCACTAATGTAACCCTCCTGACCGTTGATGGTGTCCATTTGACCAAGTGGTTGGGTGGTTGCCCCTTCTAATTTGCAGGAAGCCCAAGGGAAAATCTCCTGACGTCCTTCTGATTGACAATTGTCCATCGCCAAGCCCGAGTGGGTTGGTGTGAACGTAGCGTGACTGATCTGACCAAAGATCTTCTGGTCTTCCGTCGCATGCATTTCATAGGGTCTAGGGTCGCGTACTTCAGGCAAACAACCGTTAGGCAATTCAAGCGGTATCACTCGCTTCTGAACTAAGGTTCCAATCTGCAAGGAGCCTTGTCTAAGATTTAGGTCCACTGAGTGATCGTACAGCCAATCTTGGCCAAGGATTAGGGGTTCTATCAGGTCATCATCATGGCACACTAGTAGCTTTGTGGTCATAGTCACATCGTGTATGAGGATAGGAAGGTCCATCTCACCCATGCAAGGGGTTTCCTTTCATCCTAGCCCTATGAGGTATGCCTCAATTGGCCGCATTCCTATTCCTGAGTCCTTATAGTGGGACCATCTAATCGCACTAGTCGCAGCACCTGAATCAATTAAAGCCCTGAGCTCTTGGCAAGGGTTACCGTGCTCTAGCCTGACTGTAATGAATGGTCTCCTGTCCACTATGCTAGGGTGTGTACTTGACTTTTCTTGACATATGGCCATGGGGTATCTGGGTGATGTTTCTAGATGGTTATAATGTTCTCTCCCTAGTCCTTGTCTTCTTAACTTCATGCGCTTAATGTGTTCTATAGCTTCTGCCTGAGCTTCAGCTCGTATTCTATTTTCTTCCTCCTTACGCTTCTTTGCCAACGTGAGTCGTCTAAGCATATCCTCCGTAAGAGGTTCCTGATATAACTTGACTCTACAGCCACTAATGTAATTAGGCATTATGTCTCCTTCTAAGATGGCTAATTGTACTGCTCCACTTGTTGAGAGTCTATTAATGATCATAGGTCCATAACCTCGCTTTTCTAACTTCCGTGCGTGCTGTTTCAGCGTATATACTAGAACTAAATCTCCTTCTTTCAAGCCTTTATCTTTCACATGTGCATCAAAATATGCTTTCTGTCGCTTCTTAGCTGCGTATATTCCTGCTGCTGCTTTCAGCCTGGTTTCTCCTAATCGTTCCAAGTCCATTATTCTTGCTGACAATTCATGGCCGGTCTTGTGAATCACCATAAAATCCTGTAACAAATATTCAATGACTTGGTTTAGAAAGTGAGTTCCCCGATCGCTCACTAACTCTATAGGCAATCCATATCTTGTAAAGACATTTTCAAATAAGAATTTTGCAGTCGTGTGTGCATCATTCTTTTTTGTGGCTTTTGCCTCTACCCATTTGGTGAGATAATCTGTGGCAACAATAATGTATTCAGCATGAGTACCTTTTGCAGGGGGGTTAATGGGTCCTACAAAGTCTATACCCCACTTAGAAAATGCACGTCCACCCATCATGGGTTTCAATGGCATTTCATCTCTGCGAGTAGGAAATTGAGTTCTTTGGCATACATCACATCTCTTAACATAGGTATGTGCATCCATGTGAAGACTGGGCCACCATAATCTTGCAAAGAGGATGGCTTTGATTATCCTATCGGGTCCAAAATGACCTCCTGCAACACCTTGGTGTGCAGTCTCTAGTACGCTCAAGTAATCACTTTCATGAACACATTGTCTTAGGTATCCATCTCGTCCTCGTTTATATAGATTATCACCAATAAGTGCATAGTCTTGAGCTTCCTTCTCTAGACTTCGTTGTCGTGCTAAGGTCATTCCTTGAGGGAATGTGTTCGTCCTCAAGTACATCACTAAGGGTTCACTCCAGTCTGGTGTGAGAGACACGTGATATAGTGTAGCATGTTCTACAAGTGGTCTTTCACAACAAACAGAGCATTCTTTACACAACTTGTAGACATCTGCTTCCATCGAAGGCTAATAGACTCCTAATCTATGCAGAGTCTGCAATGTACGATGTTTCGAATGATGTTGCCTTAATGCACCTACATGTGCTAATTGCAACCAATTCGCATGCTCCGATTCATCTACACAACAAGCAAGAATCTTTTGATTATCCTATTTATATATGCTTCCTGCTATGATTTGATATCTCTGAGACTTGGTGATCTCTCCTTCCTTGATCCTTATCCTAGGATTCTTGGGTCCATACGTGAGAATAGGGACAATCGACTTAGCCCATTTTGGTGCTATCTCAAGGTTAAACAAGTATGCATCGGGTAATTCATCCGCTATTCCTTGAGGAGCTTCTCCTGTGGTTACTCTTGAGAGGTGGTCAGCTCTGAGATGCGTCTTTCCTTTCCTAATTACCACCTCAAAATCATACTCCATGAGTAATAGAAACCAACGTATTAATCATCCTGTGTTACATGGCTTGTTGACTAAGTACAATAGGGCTTGATGATCTGTAAAGAACTTGAACTTGTTTGCCAACAAATAATGCCTGAATTTCTTTACTGCATAGATCATCCCTAATCCTTCTCATTCCGTAGTGGTGTAATTTGTTTCTGCTACGTTCAATTGTCTGCTCCCGTAAGCTATGGGAAGATCTATGTTACCTTCATTCGTGGGTTGTGCTAACACACATCCTATGGCATAATTGGATGCATCCACATGCACATGGAATGGCTTGCTCCAATCCAGGGTTGTCAATATAGGTGCTGAGCACAAACGTCATTTGAGTTCATTGAATGAATTCTCACACTCGTCTGTCCATTCAAAATGGGTCAAAAGAGAGCACAATGGCTTAGCTATGATTGCATACATGTGTATGAATCGTCTATAATAACCGCAATGACCCATAAATGCCTATACTTCCTTTACATTATTTGGCCTAGGTAGATCTGCAATTACCTTTACCTTTTCTTCATCTATCGAAATTCCATTCTTTGACACAATGTGTCCTAGAATTTTGCCTTGTCTGACCATGAAAATGCATTTTTCTGGGTTCAAACAAACCTGATATTCTCGACATTTGTCAAACACTTGTCTTAACTCTGGGATATGTGTCTGTCTTATATTCGAGTGTGCACATAAGTCATCGACATAAACTTCCAAATTCTTGCGTAAGAATTCCTTGAAAACATGACACATGAGTCGCTGGAAAGTAGCAGGTGCATTTGTTAAGCCAAATGGCATCACATGAAATGCAAATATGCCCCATTCAGTGGCAAAAGCCGTCTTGTGTTGATCTTCTGGAGCAATGGCTACTTGATTATAGCCTGAGAAACCATCAAGGAAGCTGTAAACTTCCTTGCCCGCAACTCTTTCCAATAAGTGTTCTGTGATAGGAAGAGGATAACTGTCTCTAATTGTGGCGGCATTAATGTTTTTAAGGTTAATACACACACGCAATTTTCCATTCTTCTTGGGCACAACCACAATGGGGGATACCCATTCGGTATGCTCAATTTCGTAAATAAATATTGCTTCTATCAAACGATCTATTTCTTCTTTAATCTTTGCAGCATAGTTATCATTGTACGTGTACCGTTTTTGTTTCGTAGGTTTTGCATCTGGAGTCATAGGGATTCTATGAGAACATATATCTGGGTCTACTCCTTTCAAATTTTTGTAACTCCAAGCAAACACATCTCTATATTCGTGCAATAGGGCAACTAATTCTTCTTCTTCTTCTGTCGTCAAATCATGCCTGATGTATGTACATTTTTCTTCTTCTCCTTCTATGGCTACTATGATTTTTTTGGTTTTCTCTCAATTATCATATACTTCTCCAATGTCAGCTTTTCTGTTAGGCATTCGTACCATGATTCGTCTATCTTCTATTTCATACTTTTTGAAGTTCTCAGGAACCTCAAAGAAAGATTCTTCTTCTTCTGACATGGTTTGTTTCTTCTTTCTTTTCTTCCCTTCACTTTTAGTGGTCACTTGAGTGGCTAACCTCACCTCATCCATAATTTCTTCGTGTCTCGGCGGGTAAGCTTCTACTTCATAGAAATATTCTTCCTCTGATGCAAAGGGTGGGTCCATAATAATTGACTCTAAATCAAAATCGCTTGCATCCTCAAATGCATCAGTGCTCGGCTCACATTCTTCTATAATTGAATCACACATGATTGGCTCTATTGTAAAGACTGATATGTCATAGCCATCTTCATCACAGTGGGGTGTCCATTGTTCTTCATTGATGGCTACATCCATGGTTGCTAAAATTTCTGCCCAACCATGGGGTTCAAACTCTTCATCTGGAAACACTATAGGTGTGTAAGCTGGGTCTTGAAGAGTTTGTGGATGTTGTTCTACACCTAAGGTCCTTGCTTCTAACCGTTCTTCCTCTTGTTTGGCCACTTTACACATCCATAAATGAGTGTCCTCATGCAACCATGAGGGGTCCGACTCTAATGAGTGTACTGATTCCGTTTCTACTTGTGTTTTATGGATGGTATTCCATTGTATTGGGGGTACATCTCGATGTGAATAGTCTTTAAGATTGACTTTGGTAGTCACACCTAAATGTTGCAAGTACAAAGAATTAGTTCCCCAATCTTGTACAATTTGCAACTGACGCATGAATGGTCGTCCTAATATCATCTCGTAAGCATGATTTTTTGCAAAATCACAAATGGCAAAGGTATGCTCAAATTCCACACCACAAGTGGTGAGAGATATGCCTTCTAGTAAGCCTAATGGTTTTTCTATGTGTCCGTCAGCCATTTGTAGTTTCATCCTAGTGGGTCTGAGTGCTGGTGTAGCTCAAGCGTAAGCACCACCTCCTTTACTTGTCAATCCGCGGAGACGAGAGGACCGGTATGAAGACCACGAGCAAGTGAAGGCACAAGTGCGTGAGTGAAAGCACACAAATATGCACACACATACACACACACGCGCACAAAGTAAGATCAAAGAGAGGAACAATGGAAAGCTTAGATTGCAAAAGAGTTCTCTTACAAAAGTTCTATTCTCTAACAAGCTAACCCCAAAAATGAGCTCTCTAGCTCTTTTTATAGTTTTTTGACTAGTTTTGGCCCTGTCCAGACCTAGTGTCCGGCCTAGTTAAAAATTAGGTTCCAGGGCTTATTTGAGGGCTCAAACGAAGTCTAAAAATTATGAAAATTGGTACGATGGTACTTCTAATACTCCTCAAGCTCGAGGACTCCTCGGCTTGAACAAAATGGAGTTACTAAAAATAGATAATGGTATTTACAATGGTTTCTAGTGATGAAAATCACTATTTTTGTAGGGGATTCTTCTGAAAATTTGACATACACTTCTTGGAGCTCCCTACTTGCTCCCTTTCCTCATGTGTCCACCTTTTGATGTGCTTCCATGCTTTGTCCTTGACTTTGAGCTTCAACACTCCCCCCCCTCTCGAGTCTGTCGTCCCTGACAGACCCTTGTTGGAAGGGCTTTTCTGTGTAGTGCTTTGAGAGGTGGTGTCCATCCGTTGTATGAGCTGGTTCCTTGGATTCCAGCAAGAATGTGTCGTTGTGAGCTTTCAAAACTGCAAGTTGCTCAGAAGAGGTTGTCAAGAGTGATTTGGAGCAACTACTGGCTTCAATTTGCTTCCGAGATATGGATGTTGTTCCCATGATGTCTGCTAGCTCTTTTAAAGATGATGTTGAGAGCATTCATGCCAACTACTCATAACCCATAATGAATGATGGGTAAGTGTGTTCGTGCCTGGGTTGAAAAAAGTATGTGCCTTGTGCACGGCCTTGTAATGTAGCCCTACGCATGCTTACTTGGAAAATGCATTGGAAGAAGTATGGTGCAAAAATTGCGGGTCTTGAGCTAAGTGCTCAAGGGTTTGCTGACGAAGAGGTTTCCTAAACTATCGTGGTTATGGTGTTTCCAGAGTAAAGATACTTACCATGGCGAAGGTTGATGGATGTTTGGCTCTTCGTGTTGTACACTCGGCCTTTGGGATGGAACCTTGTTGATGAATGTCCATGTTGATTGTCCACTGATGAGATCTTTTGAGTGGTGGATCCCCTCTCCTCTTTTCAAAGCAACATTTGTCACTAACAATGTGCATTTCTGAGCTTGGGCTCATGCACGTTCACTTCCCTATATTGACACTCAGAGGAATATTGGATACGTGCCGGTTTCTAAGAGATTACCATGCTGATTGACATAGACCATTCACCAGTGCTACTGTTCCATACTGGTTCAGGAAATACTGAGAATGGAATTGCTTTATATTCCTTGGCAAGCAACATCGGGTAACTACACCAAGCTGAGTTTCACATATGCTCTTTAGCTCACCATATGCAGGAGTCTTCTCCTCCAAAACTACCTTTTGCAGATATCTCCTTGGATGCTCTTGTACATACAGTAGTTAAGCATCACTCAAGTTGTGGACCTTCAAGCTCGTCACTCCTACCATAGTAAGAGGAAACCATAGTTGTGGATGCCCTGCTCATGCTAAGTTCTTGATCTATGAGACAAGGCAGCAATTAAATCATCTGCTAGCCAAGACACACTTCTATCCAAATTGATAAATGCCCAGTAATCGATGGTTCAATCTTCAACTAAGCATGACTCATTCATGTTCCATGAGCGAAACCTGGGAACAAGTTCTTCCTCGTTTTTTTTTTTTTTTTTTGTAACAATATCACAAAACAAGAAGACAGATTTTAGTATCAATCAATAAAAATCTTTGACATATGTCAATGTGCTCTTGTGCCTGGGATTCTCAAGTGTGTCTATGCACGGCCGTGTAATGTGGCCCTATATTAATGCATACTTGGGAAATGCATGACCTAAATGGTGCAAAAGACAGGGTTGTGCAAGGAGCACATGGTTGTTGCGCGTTCGAGGCTTTCGATGTTATTTGTGGAGGTTGATGCCGACCTTGGTGGAGGTATCCATTGAGTCTCGAACTGATGTAATCCTCCTTATTGGAGTCCATTTTAGAACATCATTTGGCACTGTAGAGATCACTTCAGGCGTCTTCCTCTTTGGATGCGTTCTGAATGGTGGTATCCAGTGTGGTTGGCGCTTTGGTTCGATGGAGGCTGCTTGTACTTTTGGCTTCCAAACCCATATCCTTTTTGCACGTCTTCCTACTTTTCTTGAAGAGCTGATTTGATCTTCTTTCGGTCTCTGTACGTGGTTCTTACCCTCTTCTCTTTTTGGCTTCTTGGGTGAGACCTTTCGCATGTGGGAGAACATAGGTTGTTGTGGATGTAAGAGCTTCTTAGGTACCCACATCTGTAATTGCCCTTGTTGAGCTGCAGCTAACTTCTTAGGCACCCAAACTTGTTGGATACCTTGTGATTGAGCTTGTCTGAGCTGCTTCCTTCGTCTTCTGGCTTTGTTGGTGTGCATGGATGGGATTTGTGGGGGCAAGGCTGGTGGTTGCTCTCCTTTGCGTACCCATATCTGCTTTATGCTCGGAACTGCTTTTTTATCGAATGGTGTCTTTCTATTTGATGTAGCAGTTGTCGTGAACGGTTGTGTTTGCTTGTGTGGTGGACTCACTACTGTGGCTACTTGATTCTTTGGAGAAGAAGAAAGATCCACCCGCCTTCGAACCTGGTCTTCCACGATTGACTCCTTCTGCATCATAGAGCTTTTGACACATACAACATCTTCTTTCATATGATTAGTCTTGGAAGAACTAAGAGAGTGTGTGGTGCCGTGATCTAGGAGCATGCAGTTCTCTAATTCTAATGTAATGCATTGTTCATGTACCCAAACTTGAAGAATTTGACTTCTTAGGTTTAAGTTAACTGCATGGTCATAGATCCAATCTTGACCCAAGACAAGTGGTTCTGTAAGGTTCTCATCTTGACATACTAGCGCTTTGACTTTCATTGGAACATCTTGAAGGTAGATGGGAAGTTCCACCTCGCCCAAACAAGGGGTTTCCACACCTCCCAATCCTATGAGATAAGCTTCTATGGGATTGATGTTCAACCCCAAGTCTTGGCAGTAGGAAAGTCTAACTGCACTACTTGCTGCACCTGAGTCAATCAATGCTTTCACCGTCCTTGCACCCTTCCCTTGTCCTATCTCTATGGTCACAAAGGGTCTTCGGTCAATGACCTGAGAAGTCGCTATGTCTGACTTTTGACACATATCCATGTGATATTTTGGGGCTTTTGAGTTGACTTCTAGGCCTAATCGCCTTAACTTATTTCGCCTAATACGCTCTCTGGCCTCTACCTGTGCTTCTTCTCTCACTCTTAACTCTTCTTCTTTTCGCTTCTTCGCAGTGTTGAGTCTCATTAGCATATCCTCAGTAAGAGGTTCTTGATATAGCTTGACTCTACAGCCACTAATATAGTTTGGCAAGATATCTCCTTCTAGAGTGGCCAACTGAACTGCACCACTAGTGGAAATTCTATTAATGATCATGGGTCCATATCCTCTTTTTTCCAACTTACGGGCATGTTGTTTTAGTGTGTATACCAACACTAGATCTCCCTCTTTCAATCCCTTATCCTTGATGTGTGCATCAAAGTATGCCTTTTGCCTCTTCTTTGCAGCGTAGATGCCTGCTGCCGCTCGTAGCCTCGTTTCACCCAAGCGTTCGAGATCAAAGATCCTAGAGGACAATTCATGCCCATTCCACTCATACTCTTGTGCTACTTTTAAGGCAGGGATTAAGAAATCTAATGGTAGCACAGCGTTCTGTCCGAAGACCATCTGAAATGGGGTGGCGTTGAGTACCGTTTTGTAGGCAACTCGATAAGCCCAAACAGCATGATGAAGTTGTTTGTCCCAATCAGAGCGTTTATTATTTACCAATTTTGTCAATACGTTACAGAGGATCTTATTGGTACTCTCGGCTTGTCCGTTGGCTTGTGGATGATAGGGGGCGGATTTCTTATGTATCACCAAGAATTCTTGGAGAAGATTTTCAATGACTTCATTCAAGAAGTGTGTGCCTCTATCGCTCACCAACTCTATTGGTAGTCCATATCTCGTGAACACATTCTCGAATAAGAACTTAGCCGTAGTCTGAGCATCATTCTTTGTTGTGGCTTTGACTTCTACCCACTTGGTAAGGTAATCTGTGGCTACAATAATATACTCTGCATGGGAGTTTCTAGCAGGGGGATTAATAGGACCTATGAAGTCTATGCCCCACTTGGAAAATGCACGCCCTCCCATCATTGGCCTCAAAGGCATCTCGTCTTTTCGAACTGGATATTGTGCACGTTGGCATGTGTCACATTTCTTCACATAGGTATGTGCATCCATATGAAGAGTGGGCCACCAAAGTCCTGAGAATAGAATGGTCTTAATCACTCGATCAGGACCAAAATGTCCACCTGCAACACCACTGTGTGCAGTCTCTAAGACCCTTAAATAGTCTGATTCATGAACGCACAGTCTTAAGTAACCATCTTTACCTCTCCGGTATAGGTTCTCTCCTACTAAGGCATAGCCTTGAGCCTCTTGCTCCATATTTCGTCTTCTTGCTAGACTGGCCTCTTTGGGTAATCTTCCCGATCTCATAAACTCTACCAATGGAGCACTCCAATCTGGAATTAATGATACTTGATAAAGGGTCGCATGCTCCACTGGTGGTCTCTCTCTGCACATTAGACAATTCTTGATCCACTCATTGATTTCTTTGTCCATGCTAGGCCAATACACTCCTAAACGTTTCAAATTCTGCAATGTTCGTTGTTTAGAATAGTGATTTCCTAGCAATCCCTCATGAGCTTGCTGCAACCAACTACTATGTTCATCATCCTCGACACAACAAGCTAATACACCCTCAGTATCTTGTTTGTACATGCTTCCTGCCAATATGTGATATTTTTGTGATTTTACAATTTCTTCTTGTGATGTTTTCACATTTTTATTTGCAGGGCCGAAGGTTAGGACTGGTACCAACTTATTTGCCCATTTAGGAACAACTTCCAAATTGAACAGATAAGCATCAGGTAGTTCATCAGACACTCCTTGTGGTGACTCTCCTGAAGTAATGCGAGAAAGGTGATCTGCACGAAGGTGGGTTCTACCTTTCCTGACAACAACTTCAAAGTCATACTCCATTAGTAAGAGGAACCATCTTACTAAGCGTCCAGTATTGCAAGGTTTATTGACCAAATATAACAAAGCTTGATGATCAGTGAAAAACTTGAACTTGTTGGCCAATAAATAGTGTCTAAACTTCTTTACAGCATATACCATGCCTAACCCTTCTCGCTCGGTTGTGGTATAATTTCTTTCGGCTGGGTTTAGTTGTCTACTAGCATATGCTATGGGCAAATCTAAATTCCCTTCACCTGTGGGTTGTGCTAGCACACATCCTATGGCATGATTGGATGCATCCACATGGACATGGAATGGCTTATTCCAATCAGGAGTGGTCAATATTGGTGCTATGCACAAACGTTTCTTCAGTTCATTGAAAGAATTCTCGCATTCGTCGTTCCACTCAAAATTAGACAACAAGGCATAAAGGGGTCTAGCTATGATCGCGTACATGTGGATAAACCTACGGTAATATCCACAATGGCCCATAAAGGCTTGTACCTCTTTAACATTCCTTGGCCTTGGCAACTCCGCTATGGCTCGTACCTTATCTTCATCCGTTGAGATTCCATTCTTAGAAACAATATGACCGAGGATTTTACCTTGATGCACCATAAACACACACTTTTCTGGGTTTAGACACACTCGATATTCTCTACACTTGTTGAAGATTTGTCTGAGCTCAGGGATGTGAACCCTTCTTTCTTTGGAATGAGCACATAAATCATCCACATACACTTCCAAGCTCTTTCGCAAGAACTCTTTGAAGACATGACACATGAGCCTTTGGAATGTTGCAGGTGCATTGGTGAGCCCAAATGGCATCACCCGAAATGCAAAGATTCCCCACTCTGTAGCAAAAGTTGTTTTGTGTTGATCTTCTGGGGCAATGGCTACTTGATTGTAACCTGAAAATCCATCAAGGAAGCTATAAACTTCCTTGCCTGCAACACGCTCCAATAGGTGTTCTGTGATTGGAAGTGGATAACTATCTCTAATCGTAGCGGCATTAACTTTTTTAAGGTTAATACACACTCGCAACTTCCCGTTCTTCTTGGGTACCACAACAATGGGGGACACCCATTCGGTATGCTCAATCTCATAGATGAATCCAGCCTCAATCAATCTATCAATTTCTTCTTTGATTTTGGCTGCATAGGTATCATTATATGTGTAGGGCTTCTGTTTGGTGGGCTTAGCATCAGCAGTCATGGGGATAGTATGAGAGCAAATTCTTGGATCTACCCCTTTCAAGTCTCTATAGTGCCATGCAAACACATCCCTATATTCCCTTAATAGAGCCATGAGCTCCATTTCTTCTCTTGCACTTAGGTCATCTCCTATATATGTGCATCTCTCTTCGTTCTCGTCAATGGTCACTACAATCTTCTTGGTCTTTTCTTTATTATCATATAATTCTCCTATGATGGCCTCTCTCTTAGGCATTCGTACCAAAATTTTGCGGTCGTCAACTTCATATTTCTTGAAGTTTTCTGGTACTTCAAACAATGATTCCTCCTTTTCTTGTTTCAATGCTTTTCTTTTCTTTTTCTTTTGACTACTCTCACTTCCATCCTTTGAGTTTACTGTTTTAATACTTGTGAGAGGTTCTTCTTCTTTCTGGGTGAACACTCCTATATCTTCTAGATAGTGCTGCTCTGAGTTAAAGCAACTATCCATCACAATAGACTCTAGGTCATCGTCATTCTCTTCTTCTTCTATGACATCACTAGGGTCACATTCTTCTAGCAAGGGTTGACACATGAACACTGAGATATCATAACCCTCCTCATCACAATGAGGTGTCCACTGTTCCTCATTGACAGCAATGTCCATGGTGGCTAAGATTTCTGGCCAGCCATGAGGCTCAAACTCCTCATCTGGAAAGATCATCGGTGTGTAGGCTGGGTCTCTAACTGGTCTATCTCCTAGTGAAGTTCCTTCTTCCCTTGCCTTTGAACGTTTTTCCTCTTCCTTTGCGACTTTGCACATCCACAAATGAGTATCTTCATGCAGCCATGATGGATCAGGTGAACTTTCAGAATGCACAGAGATGGAATCTTCTTTCACTTTGTGGATAGAATTCCACTGTAGGGGTGGTACATCTCTGAAGGTGTAATCCTTCAAATTGACCTTGGTGGTAACCCCTAAGTGCTGTAAGTACAAGGAGTTAGTTCCCCAATCCTGTACTATTTGCAATTGTCGTAGGAAGGGTCTTCCTAGGATCATCTCATAGACATTATTTTTCTCAAAGTCACATATAGCAAATGTGTGCTCAAACTCTACACCACAAGTGGTTAGAGTGATCCCTTCTAGCAATCCTAGAGGTCTTTCAAAATGACCATCAGCCATTTGAAGCTTCATTCTAGTTGGTCTTAATGTGGGCTTGTCCCATTGCTTCCACAAGGAGGTGGTCGCAATAGCAACACCAGCACCTGAATCTATGATTGCTTTGGTTGTGTAACCTTGGTAGGTGATTGGAAGATAAGTATTACCTTCTTCACCTTCACACATGTCCCCTATTTTGTCTAGAGGTATCTCGGGTACCCTTTGCTTGGAGCCTGCTTTTGGCATGTTGGAATCAAGTTCTGGGACCTGATCCTTCACATGATTCCATAACTCAGGTTTTGCTTTGAGCAGCTCTTCTACAGTGAGATGACACTGAACCTTAGTGTTCTTCACGACATCAGTGTTCCTTGGAACCACTGAGTCTTCATTTCTTACTAGTATTGTGGGAGCTCTAATCTGGAGTGATTCCGATTCCCATGGGCCTGGAAATTGAGGCAGTTCTTCTAAGGTATTAGATTCAAAATCTAATTTTTCGTCTCCTTGTTCTGCTTCATCTTCGTAAATAGATGGAATGTCTTGGGGAAATTGATCATGAAGATCATCAATCTCAGGAATAGGAGGGGGATTACCCTTCTCCTTGGCCCATTTCTCTTCTTGTATTTCCCGCAAGAATTCTTGAGAGTACTGTTGAATTGAAGGAGGTATTCCTGGATCCGTGGAATTAGGAACATAAGCTCCCATTGGTGGTGAGCTTCCTCTTTCAATAACTGGTTGAGCCTGTGGAGGTAAAGAAACTTGTGGTTTGTTTACCAATTGCTCTAATCTTTCTAGTAAGCCCTGGAAATGCAAATCTGATTTGATAGAGTTTGTCTGATTGAACTTTTGACTAGTCTCAAGTATGGCTTGAGCTTGTTCTACCATTTTCATGCACATTTTCATCCGTTCAATCTCTAAATCTGCTCTGGGGTAACTCTTGTCTAGGTTTGCCGTTGTAGGCCCTTCTTGAAGTCGAGCCTGGTAGGCCTTGAACATCATGTCCAAGCCTTCTGGGGTTGGATCTGCCAGAACAGACCCTGGTTGCGGTCTATTTACAATGGGTGGTGGGGTGGGATGAGGTGGAGTGGATGGAGTTTCGGCATGCGAGGGGCTTTGAGATGCAATGTCTTCTATTTGTGTTTTCGCTTCTTTTAAGCTTTCTTCTAGTTCCGATAACTTTTTATTCCACTTACGATTGGCCTTCTCTCTGGTATCCTTCCATGTTCTTGTTTTCCTCTTACTAGGCTCTCTCAATTCACTCGACTCTGATTGTTCTACTGGTTTATCCTGTTTTAAGGCTTGTGCTCTAGTGACAGCTTGTATAGGAGCCACATTGCTACTACTTGAACTTGGATCTGCCACTAAGCCTACCACATTAATGGGTGTAATCTTGGGTGCACTAGAGGGGTTTCTTGGACAATCTCTGGGAAGATGGTCTTTGCCACAATCAGGACAAAAAGCCTGTATTGTGATAGCCTGTCCTTGGCTCGGAGATGGTGGGTGGGGACAGTCACGAATGAAATGATCACCTTGACATCTAAAACAAGATCCTCTAGGGGCTTGTGGTCTCATTTGTCTCAACTGGGGCCTAGGGTTAGGATTTGTGTACATGACATTGGAGTATTCTGGCTCCCAATTTTGCTCCATAGGTGGTGCCTCATATTGATACGAGTAAATCTCACTATGTTCAGGTGACTCTGTGTAATAAGCATGTGGACTACCTTCATGGGAGTAGTCTGAACTATGGGCATGAGAGTCATTATCTGGTATCAATGGGGTTAGTGGCACCAAAGCTCTATTTGGATTTTCCTCTCCCACAGCATACTTGACTGGAATCACGTTGGCTGGAGCTGGTGGTTGGTTTCCCAAGACAGGTTGTGGCCTATATGGTGCCTGATATTGCTGCTGGTATTGAGGTTGATATTGTTGTGGCCTATAATATGGCTGTTGGTACTGATTCTAATACCTACCCTGCTGGTAAGGTTGCTGATAATTTTGTCTAACAGCCTGCCTGTTATAGGGACAATCTTGGGCCGTATGATTTGTGTATTTTCTCTCAATGGTGCAATATAGAGCATTAGGGTTTCCTTGGGGTTGAGTCGTCAACGGGCAACCATTAGCCATGTGATCTCCTCCACATGCATAACATCGCTTCACTGGGGTGACCCTTGGCATTTGTCTATTTTGAACTCCTAGCTTTTTGGCCACCTGCTCAGCTATCTCATCTATCTCAGTGGAGGCTCTAGAGGTATGACTTGTAGAACTATCAGAGTCCTTATAGAGTTTGGATAGTCCTAACTCCTCACCCAAGTTGTCTTCTATGTCAATGCACATCCGTATACACTCTTCTATGGATCTAGGCTCTTTCAAGTATACATATGACCTTAATTTTGTGCTCAATAGGCCATCTAAAAACAGTGCCACTTGTTTGGCTGATGTGGGTAATTCTGGTACAGGGCATCTTTCCAAGTACTGTCTAAACCTTCTTCCTGCAAGTCGCACTGTTTCTTGGGGTGTCTGCTTGAAGCTGTGGATCAAGGATGATGTGTTATGTCTGATACCACTCTTGGAAAATTCTACAATGAATTCTTCTAGAAGCTGACCTATCTCTCTATAGTTGCGACTGTTTAGAGGTTGAAACCAAGCTAAGGCAGTCCCCTTAAGAGTCAAACCAAATGCCTCGAACTGGGTGAACAAGTCTTCAACCTGTTCAGCTCTTAGCACTTGTTTGAACTCCGCCACATGATCATAAGGATCTCCAAATCCATCAAAGTAGTTCTTCATTGTCTTAACCACTTGAGAGGGTCTAAGGGTTCTTGAGTGCTCTCTTGGTCTAAGCAATGGGAAATCATGATCGTCTCTTTGTTGCCTATGTGCTTGATATCTCTCTCTTTCAGGTCTTTCATTTTCAAATCCTGACCTATTCCTGCCCACTGTGTGTGCAAAACTTACCTCCGGTCTCTCTCTAGTTCTTTCTCTCTGGGCTTCCTGAGCTTGGGATGACCCTACTCCTTGGAGGCCGTGGGAAACATTGGATCTTGGTGGGGGGAAAATCAATTCATTCTTCCAAGTATATGCATGTCTATCATGTTCTGTTACCAAGAGAATTTTCTCTGATGTGTTATCCAGGTAGACAACCTTTCCTGGTATCTCTGGATCCTTGAACTCGTAGATGATGACTATGCCCAATTGGCTAGGTTGTTCTGGCTTGAATCTCCAAAAGGCTTCCTCTGTTTCTCTATTCAAAAATAGTTCTATGCTTTTGTTGTCTTGAGGGATCCAGTCTGGAGTGATCACTCGGGTCAAAACTGACTTGCCTCTAGGAGTCTGGGGTCCTTGTCCTATATTTCCTTGTTCTAGGTCTCCTATCTCATTCTCATGAATGATATTTCCAAACTCATCGGTCCTATCGGGTTGGTTGGTAACCACATACATGGTTCCTTCCTTATCAATGTATGAACCCTCTTCGAACTTGACCACCGGGTGTTCAAGTCCAAAGGATTGATCTGGATTTTTGAGTTGGACCACTGATCGCCTCAGACCATCCTCATAGATGCGAGCACCTAATTGGTTGGTCCGAATATATTCCAACTGTGTCTTATAGGGACCTTCCGGTGTTTGTAGATGGGCAGTCCCTGAGCCACCTGCAGGTTTTCCCATACTAAAAGACATTTCTGAATCACTTGTGTCTGATCTGAGTAAAAGATGACCACTTAGTTGTTGTGCCCAAGACTTGGATGTATGGTTGACACTAGCCTCAGAAGATCTAATGCTTTGTTTATCCTTGCCTAAGTGTCTACCAGATCTCAGGTTCATAAGCTTTAGTCAAGAATCCAAATTTTCTCTTTGGTATGGTTCAAAATTCTTTAGAGCCCCCTTGGTTCCCTAGTCCCAGCTGAGGGTCAACTTCAAATTATCCTATCTCAAAATCAACGCATTATTCTTGAAAAAAACAGTTGAGATCGTGTAGGATTTGAAACGAGCTTTCCAACAAGCTATAGAGCTCAAAAAATGGACTTTGGATGAGAAAGTTATGTCAAATCAGGCTCCTGGGGGTCAAAACAGGCAAACAGGACCTTTGGAGAAAATCGCGATTTTGTGAACTTTCTGAAAATCGCGATGCTGTGAAGTCAAAAAAATCGCGATGTTGAGCACAAAATCGTGTTTTTGAAAATCGCGATGTTGATCACAAAATCGTGTTTCTGAAAATCGCGATGTTGAGCAGAAAAATGTGATTTGAAAATCGCGATGTTGATCACAAAATCGTGATTTGAAAATCGCGATGTTGATCACAAAATCGTGTTTCTGAAAATCGCGATGTTGATCACAAAATCGTGTTTCTGAAAATCGCGATGTTGATCACAAAATCGTGTTTCTGAAAATCGCGATGTTGATCACAAAATCGTGTTTCAGAGAATCGCGATGTTGATCACAGAATCGTGTTTCTGAAAATCGCGATGTTGATCACAAAATCGTGTTTCTGAAAATCGCGATGTTGATCACAAAATCGTGTTTCTGAAAATCGCGATTTTGACTCAGAGAATCGTGATTCACAAAATCGTGTTTTTGATTGAAAATCGTGTTTTCTCAAAATCGTGTTTTTGACTTGAAAATCGCGATTTTGTCCCACAGAATCGAGTTTTTCTCAAAATCGTATTTTTGGCTGAAAATCGTGATTTGTGAGAATCGCGATTTTGAGCAGAAAGTCGTGTTTTTCACAAAATCGTGTTTTTTGCTGAAAATCGTGATTGGTGAAAATCGCGATTTTGAGCAGAGAATCGTGTTTTTTGAAAATCGTATTTTTCACATGAAAATCGCGATGTTGAGCACAAAATCATGTTTTTGAAAATCGCGATTTTGAGCAAAAAATCGTGTTTTCACAGAATCGCCTTTTTAACAAAATCGTGTTTTTGCTAAAAATCGTGATTGGTGAGAATCGCGATTTTGAGCAGAGAATCGTGTTTTTTTTGAGAATCGCGATTTTGAGCAGAGAATCGTGTTTTTTTGAGAATCGCGATTTTGAGCAGAGAATCGTGTTTTTTTTTTTTTTTTTTTTTTTGAGAAAAACACAGAATCGCGATTTTTTTCAACCAACTTTTAGGCGGGAAAACTGAAAATCGTGAATTTTCAAAAAATTTTGAATTTTCACAGAATCGCGATTTTCATCACAGAATCGCGTTTTTTGGCGGGAAATTCAAATTTCTGAGCGCCGGCTATGGCGAGCTCCGTATGAGCAGAAAATCATGAAAAAAATACAGCGCTTGCTCTCCCTTGCACCTCCTAACTCCTTCCCACACAATAATGCATGAAAAATGGTATGAAGATGGTGAAATTGCACTAAAAAACAAGAATTTTCTATGAAGAAGAAGATGGAAGAAGGTGGAGATGATGATGATGATGAAGATGAAGAGGAAAAAACAGAAAATGAACTGAAATGACAGTTTTTTTACCTTCCAACGTCGCAAATCTACGATCTTACCATCACAACGTTCGTCCTCGAAGCTCTCTCCCCGGCAACGGCGCCAAAATTTGGTGTAGCTCAAGCGTAAGCACCACCTCCTTTACTTGTCAATCCGCGGAGACGAGAGGACCGGTATGAAGACCACGAGCAAGTGAAGGCACAAGTGCGTGAGTGAAAGCACACAAATATGCACACACATACACACACACGCGCACAAAGTAAGATCAAAGAGAGGAACAATGGAAAGCTTAGATTGCAAAAGAGTTCTCTTACAAAAGTTCTATTCTCTAACAAGCTAACCCCAAAAATGAGCTCTCTAGCTCTTTTTATAGTTTTTTGACTAGTTTTGGCCCTGTCCAGACCTAGTGTCCGGCCTAGTTAAAAATTAGGTTCCAGGGCTTATTTGAGGGCTCAAACGAAGTCTAAAAATTATGAAAATTGGTACGATGGTACTTCTAATACTCCTCAAGCTCGAGGACTCCTCGGCTTGAACAAAATGGAGTTACTAAAAATAGATAATGGTATTTACAATGGTTTCTAGTGATGAAAATCACTATTTTTGTAGGGGATTCTTCTGAAAATTTGACATACACTTCTTGGAGCTCCCTACTTGCTCCCTTTCCTCATGTGTCCACCTTTTGATGTGCTTCCATGCTTTGTCCTTGACTTTGAGCTTCAACAGCTGGCTTACCCCAACGTTTCCATAAAGCGGTGGTAGCGATGGCTACTCCGGCTCCTGAGTCTAAGATGGCTTTTGTGGTGTAGCCCTGATGGGTTATTGGAAGATATGTGTTACCTTCCTCTCCTTCGCTTACATCTCCGATCTTTTCTACAGGTACTTCTGGTACCTTCTCGTGTGACCTGTTTGTGAGAGAGTAGTAGCAAGCTCAGGGAATTGATTTGCTACGTGCTTCCACAGTTCTGGCTTAACCTTCAACAATTCCTCAAGCGTGAGGTGACACTGAACTTTAGCGTTCTTGACCACTTCCATGTTTCTAGGGATTACTGATTCTTCATTCCTCACTATTATCGTGGGTGCTCTCATGCTAATAGACTTGTCTTCCCAAGGTCCTCTGAACTGAGGTAACTCTTGTAAAGAATTGGATTCAAATCCTGTGTGTTCACTCAGTTGTTCTTCCTCTACATCATCGTAAATAGAGGGGATATCTTGGGGAAATTGCTCCTGCAAGTCCAGGATGGGTTCCTTGTTCTTTTCTCCACTTCTCTTCTTGGATTTCTCTCAGAAATTCATGTGAGTACCTATGTATGGAAGACAGGTTGTCTTGACTTTCTTTTGGGTACTTGAGACAGGGATGGTGCATTCCTTTCTTGTGTCTCTAGAATAGTAGGGTTCCTATGCTGATCCTTTTTTTCTTTGCTATCGATCAAGTATTCTAGCCTCTCCATCAGTCCTTGAAAGTGTAATTCCGGTTTTGCCATGTTATTCCAATTAAGATATCTAGAGGCTTCGAACATTGCTTGTGCTAATTCTACCATTTTCATGCAAAGTTTACTTCTCTCAATTTCTAAGTCTGCTCGAGGGTAGTTCTTACTCATTTCAGCTATTTGGAGTCCTTCTTTTATTCTAGCCTGGTACACACGAAACATCGTGTCTAAGTTTTCTGGTATGGGTTCCGCTAAAACTGATCCTGATTTCTGAGCTAGGTTCTCTTGATTCAATTCATGTGAAGTCAATTCTAGAATTTTGGCTCTAGATTCCTTGAGACTTCCTTCCAACTCAGTTATCCTTTTACTCCATTTTCTCTTAATCCTTTCTCTGGAATCTTTCCAAGATTTTGTCTTTTTACTGCTAGACTCTCCAACTTCGCTAGTTCCGGCTATTTTCTTCTGACTAAGCTGTTGATTATGTAGGAGCGCCTGGGCTCTTGTTATAGCTTGGATAGGCACATATGTAGGGTTGGACCCATCTGCGTTGTTTACAATACCTATCACGTTGATGGGTGTCACATTTGAAGTATTAGCAGGGTTCTTAGGACAATCTTTTATGATGTGCTCTTTATCACAATCGGCACAAAAGCCTTGTATGTTATAGTATTGTGACTGTCCTACTATTGGAGGATGTGGACAATCCTTTATGAAATGATCTCCTTGGCACCTAAAGCATGGTCCTCTAGGGCCCTGTGGTCTTTGTTGTCTTAATTGGGGCCGTGGATTCGAGTTTGTGTACATCACATGAGCGTAGTCGGGCTCCCAACTAGGTTCCAATGGTGGACTATCGTATTGATATGTCTCTACGTGTTTTGGTGACTTTGTGTAATATGCGGGTGGACTATCTACATGAGTAGAGTCAAAATTGTTAAAGTTTGGATCACTGTCAATAATTAGGGGTGAAACGGGAACTAAAGCTCTATTTAGGTTCTCTTCTCCAGCAGCGTATTTCACTGAGATGACATTCGGGGGTGGGGGTGGCTGCTGAGCTAAGACGGGTTGAGGTCTTTGTTGAGCCTGATATGGATAATTTTGAGGAGGCCTATAGTAATGAGGCTGAGTATTGTACTGGCCTTGATACCTACCTGGTTGTGCATATGCTTGCGGGTAGTTCTATCTCACTGTTTGTTTGTTGTATGGGCAGTCCTGAGCGTGTGATTTGTGTATCTTCTCTCAATTGTACAGTATTGGCCACTAGGGTTGGCTTGTGGTTGTGTTGTATTGGGACACACATTTGCCAAATGGTCTCCACCACAGGTGTAACAACATACATTAGTTGTTAACTTGGGCATCTGTTTACTAGAAACTCCTAGTTTCTGGGCCCCTTTTTCTGCTAGATCCTCTATCGAGTTAGACAATTTTGTGGATGCTAGAGATGAACAATCCGAGTCCTTGTAGACCTTTGAGAGTTCCAACTCGTCTCCTAAGTTGTCTTCAATGTCTATGCATATTCTTACACACTGCTCTAGCGTTCTGGGTTCCTTCAAGTATACATAGGAGCGTAGTTTAGAGCTCAACAAGCCGTCTAGAAACAATGACACTTGTTTGGCTTGTGAGGGTAGCTCTTGCATAGGACATCTTTCAACATATTGTCTAAACCTACGTCCTGCCAGTCTAACTGTTTCCTGAGGGGTCTGTTTGAAGCTATGAATCAACGAAGACGTGTCGTGTCTGATCCCACTTTTAGAGAATTCAGTGATGAATGACTCTAAAAAGTGATGAATATCCCTAAATTGCCTTTGTTGCAATGGTTGGAACCAAGTTAAAGCGGTATTCTTTAACATTAGTCCAAATGCGTTATATTGTGTGAACATGTCTTCTACTTGCTTTGCTCTGAGCACTTGCTTAAATTCCGCAACATGGTCATAGGGATCTCTTGTCCCATCAAAATAATTTTTCAAGGACTTCACTAACTGAGTGGGTCTCAGTATTCTTGCGTGTTCTCATGGTCTCGGTAGAGGAAAATCATCTCTACCACCTAGTATTCCATGTTCCCTTTGTATATCCGCTCTATTAGTGTCCGTGGTTATTCTATCTCTCCCTGTGGGATGATTGAAACTTACTTCATGTCTCTCTTTGTTTTTCTCTCTTTGTTTTTCTCTCTTTGTTTTTCTCTCTTTGATTACCATGGGCTGAGGATGTTCCTGCCCCTTGTTGGCTCGCTTTTACGTTTGTTCGTGATGGAGGGAATACCATCTCGCCTCTCCATGTGTATGTGTTTCTAGCGTGGTCTGGTACCACAAAATACTCTTTCTGAAGTTTCATCCAGGTATACAACCTTTCCAGGTGTATCCGGGTCCTTGAACTCATAGATTACAATGGAGCCTACCTCACTAGGTTGTTCCGTTCTGTACCTCCAAAATGCTTCATCAGTTTCTTTATTTACAAACAACTCTATGCTTCTGTTGTCCTGAGGGGTCCAATTTGGAAATAGTACTCGTGTCAGTACAGATTTCCCTCTAGGTGTCCTAGGTTCTTCTAATGGTTCTTTTCCTTGGGATTTAGCTTCTGTCTCTAACTGAATTATGCCAAACTCATTCGTATTGTTTGGCTGAGTGCTTATGATGTACATGGTTCCTTCCTTGTCTATGTATGCATCTCTCTCGAATTTCACCACTAGACGTTCCAATCCAATGGGTTGATCAGGATTGTGCATTTGCACCACTTGTCTTCGCAAACCAGCCTCATAGATGTGAGCACCTAATCGGTTGGTTCGGAGAAATTCTAATTGAGTCCTATAGGGTCCTTTGGGTCTTTCTAAATATGCTACATTTGACCCTCCTTCTCGTCTTTCTGTGTTAAATGCCATTTCCGATTCACTCGTATCTGAGATCTCGTAGGGGTAGTTACTATTCAATTGTTGAGCCCACGATCATGCAGTAGTTCCTACACTTGCTTCTGATTATCTAAGGCTTCGTCGGTCAGACTTACCTATATGTTTGCCCGATCTAAGGTTCATGAATTTACTTAGCGGCACTTCTTTGATCGTCACTGGTTCTTGTTCTTATAATTGATTGGTTCCTTTAAGTGTCTTAAAGTTCTTGTCTAGATGTATGCGTCAGGAATTCGACTTTCTGTGGTACTTTGAGTTCTCGTTCCGTCAGACTTAAGTTCTTTTCCTTTAAGTTTTCGTATCACACACGTTCACTTCAATCTTGGGCTTGATAATGTTAAATATCTTGAACTTGAGGCATTACTATCGTCGTTAATCCACAATGCTATCGTTTAGCCTAAGCTAAGAATTGACTGAGGGGGTTGAGTAATCTTCCAACCCCGAGTCAGCTTTGTTGGTTGCTCTGATGCCCAAGAAGCCACGCTTCCCAAGCCCTGCGTTCTTCACTACCTTGCCTTGATTGCCCTTGCTTGACCTTGCTAGACCTGCCAAAATTCAATGTTTAGACCAATTCACAATGGATGATCAAGCACCTGAATATATACACCTTTTAAGTCCCTTAAACTTTTGCCCAAAATTTCAATGATTGCCCTCTCTAAAAATCAATGTATCCTTTATGAAAAAATCATTTGAGGTCACGTAGTACTCGTAAAGAGCTTTCTAAATCGCTATAAAACTCAAAAAACGGACTTTGGATGAAAAAGATATGACCGTTCAGGCCCTGGGGGGGTAAAAATTGACAAACATGTTTTTCTCCAAATATGAGCTAAGGGGTCTCCTATGAGTCTAATCACCCAAAAAGTTCCCAAAATTAGCCTCAAAATTGACCAAAAAATCAATTCCAAAAAATCTGTTTGGGGTGGACAATCGCGATGGTTTGAGATAATCGCGATGGTCTGGGACCGTCGCGATGGTCCAGGTGAACCGTCGCGATGGCATGGCACAATCGCGATGGTCTGAAGGAGCGAACAATCGCGATGGTCAGAAAGTGGATGATCGCGATGGCGTGAATGTGAACGATCGCGATGGTCTGAAATGAACGATTGCGATGGCCCGAAAATGAACCCTCGTGATGGCGTCAGTCAACGGTCAATGCGAACCGTCGCGATGGTCCAAGTGAACTGTCGCGATGGTCATGGGCGCGATGGCATGAGCCAATCGCGATGGTCCGATTTTGGGTCGTCGCAATGGTGTACCTGGGACAGTCGCGATGGCGTGACTAGTGAGCAATCGTGATGGTTCAAGTGTCGAGGTGTCGCGATGGTCTGAGGGTGTCGTCGTGATGGTCCGAGGGAGGGAATTGTCACGATGGTCTAGCTTGCCACATGGCAGCGTCGACGCAATGGCATGGGGTCAACGGGATTGTCACAGGTGAACCGTTGCGATGGCTCAAGTGAGCCGCCGCGATGGTGCGAGACCGTCGTGATGGTCCGGCCGAGCCGTCGCGATGGTGTGAGCCAATCGAGATGGTGTGACACAATCGCGATGGTCCACCAAAGTATGAATTTTTCAAATGTGTTTGTGGATGCGTGTATGCGCGTGTGTCGCCTACCTCGTGGTGAACTCGCTTACCAAAAATGTCGAAGTTGGCAGACCAACACGATGGTCTGACACCTACACATGCAAGCACAAAAGCTCTCTCTCTCTCGCACATGCACAAATGAGGGGAAATGAGGAGAATGGGTGGATATGGTGAATTTTCTGATTTATTGGAGTTGAAGATGAGGATGCGGTGATGAAGATGGAGTGTGGGAGAGGTGAAAAACACCAAAAACTAAGTTAAAAAAACAACAAAAACTGAAATTTTTACCTTCCAACGCCAATTCTTGCTATACTCTTACCATCACACATTCGTCCTAGACTCGATCTCCGGCAACGGCGCCAAATTTGGTGTTGCTCTAGCACAATGGTGAGAACCACGTTAAGAAGCTCCACCTCCTTAATGTCAATCCGCGGAAGAGGTAGGAGTGATATGAAGATCGTGAATGTGAGATGAAGTGAGAGTGAAAGTGAGAAGCATAGAGATGCACACACACATGCACACACACTACGAAGAGACAAGCAAAACACAATGGAAGGTGAGAAATCAACTCTATTACTCAAGAACACTCTTACAAGCTCAAAATAGCTCTAAGCTCTTCTCTACTCCAACAAGCTAACCTCAAAAATGAGCTCTCTAGCTCTTTTTATAGATTCTAGACTAGTTTTGACCGGTTTCACACCTAGTGACCGGCATAGTTAAAAAATAGGTCCTAGATGCTATTTGAAAGGGTAAACGGTGTCTAAAAATAACCAAAATTGGTACGCTCATTCTACCTAAGCTCCTCAAGCTGGAGGACTCCTCAGCTTGCACAAAATGGAGCTATAAATTACAAAAAGGGGTTTTTCTATGTTACATATAGTACAAACGTGATGAAAAGCACTGTTGAGTGTTTGAAAAGTATTTATACAACATATTTGTTTGAGAAATTGATTTGACTGACTCCCTGCTCTGTCTTTACATGCTTGCACGTCTTCTATGCCTCTGGCTGCTGCCAACAAGATGCATACCCATAGAGATTTGTATCTTTACCTTTGTAAATTAGTAGGAAATTGGTCTTTTAGTTAATAAAGTGCTGGTCTCTTGTGTGAAAGGACCATTTTTAGGGCACATGTATATAAGTCATTTTGTGACTCTTTGAAAGGACTTTTGGCCATTGTGAGAATCAAGAGCACAGAATTTCGAATTTGTGTCTTCTCCTCTCTGTATCTTCTTCCTTGTGAGCTTGCATGCATGTGTGATGCTTGGAAAGAGTGCTTAGAAGTGTTGTCTATCCATGAAAGTGCTTGTTGGCTGTGGGTAAGGTGTGTGTGATGTGTAGGAAGTGTTGCAGTGTAGGAAGATCATTGTCACGGCTTAGTATTTTGCTCATAACTTGAAGCAGAAGTGTCAGAATTGAGTGAAAAGACCATCTGGATGCGTCTTCTTGAGAGCTTCAAAATGAACCCCCCATTCACTATATTCGGAGTTTGGAGCTGAGAGAAAAGCTTGATTTACTATAGACTACTGCTCCAAGTGTCGCGACACCATAGCTGACCTTGAAAGCTTGAATGTGATGGATTCATACTCACTTGTACTTTATTAACTTTCATATGCATGACCATTATTTGAATGCATGTCTCCATACACTCGGCTAGGTTTTGATACTCCTAGGATTGACAAATAAAATGTGAATCCCCACTATATGTACTTGAGGGGGATTGAGGTATAGTCTCTTTCTCCACAAGTCCCTAAGTCGGTATTTAGGTACACACGTTTTTGGTGCCATTGCCGGGGAGAGTCGAAGCAAACCAAGGCATTCGTGTGATGGTGAAAAGCTCTTAGCATTGAAGTGAGTAGAGGAGTTGTGAATTTCTCTTCTTTGGTAAGTCACTTTCATCCACACTTACTACTTCTCACTTTTGGAGTGTGTGTAGTGAGTTGATAGTTTAGGGAAGGGAGTAGAGAGAGACATCAGAGTAGGTAAGAGAAGATAAGTGAGTAGGTTAGGGAGCTAGGTTGAATTTTGACGCATTTTTATTTTCAACTTTTCTTTTCAAGTACCTTTCAAAAGTATAAAAACCCAAAAAAATCAATCACTTCACTTCAGTTGTGCAATTGCAAGTATCGTGAGAGCAAGACGTCAGAGGTCGCGGGTGGAGACCGAAGAGTTTGGGGCAATGCAGAGCAAGTGATGGTGTAGAAGAGCTTGAGGATAGCTTGCAAGGTGAGCATATAAAAGCCTTGCTCTCAACATCCACTTAGGTCAAAGGAAAATAGCAAAACGACTTGTGACAGGTGTCGTGAGGGGTATCCAGGGGCTGAGGAAACTTTTTTCTTTGATTCAGGCACTTGTGAGGAGGACGACAAACACTAGGATCACCCACATTGAATTGAATGTTAAAATTACCTGTTTAAAATTGAAAAAAATTGCAAGTGTCTTGATCTCCCACGGTTGAGTGTCGCGACATTTAGGTGTCGTGACCTCCTGAGGTTGAGTATCACGATATTTACCCTTGTCGAATATCGTGACTGTCTCGCGACATTTGACGGGTGTCGAATATTGTGACTATCTCGCAACATTTGACGGGTGTCGAATATCGTGACTATCTCGCAACATTTGATGGGTGTCGAATATCGTGACTATCTCCTGACATTTGACAGGTATCAAATATCGTGATTGTCTCGTGACATTTTTTAGGTGTCGAGTGTCGTGGAGACCGGAGTTACGACATCTAGCTAGTGTCGAGTGTCATGTGTTGAGCCAGTGTCTGGTGTCGAGTATCGTGTCTATATTGCAACATCTAGGAAGTATCGTGTGTCGTGAATCCGCAAGTGTTGAGTATCCTACACTCTGTTATCGCGATATTTGTTAGGTGTCGAGTGTCGTGGAGACCAGAGTTGCGGCATTTCTCCAGTGTCAAGTGTCGTGTGTTGAGCCAGTGGCAGGTGTCATGTAGGGAGATTTTTAGATACTTTAGTGAGAAATTGCAACTTAATAAAAAATTTCATGCACCTTTGTGATTTTAAAAAGAGCATTGGGAGCTAGGGGTGGCCTCAACTCAATTAGAGCTCTTAAGTGAATGAACCTAAGATCGGGAAGAATCCTAAGAAGCTGAAGAAGTGTAGTCTGGTCTGTGGGAAGTGTAGCTAAACCGAGTATTCATTTGCATTACTTTGAAACCTCGAGTGATTCTAAGGAGGAAATCCTTATGGCCTCAGAAGACATGCAAAATTTTGTACCAATAGTTGGTGTACTGTCAATTATTGAGGGAGAGTATCAAGCGTCTTTAGAATATGTGAGCACCAATCAACATGGATTACCCATCTACCTAGATGGACTCAACAGATTGGTGGCTAGGCTGAAGAAAGCTATAGATGCTTACATAGTGCCTAGGCTAGTCATCTACGAATGTACATTCATGAAGACGAGTACGTTTCTATCTTAGAGATGGCTCATACGGGAGCCGCGGGGGGACATTTTTTTGTAGATAAAACGGGAATATGGTGGCCAACTCTACATCAAGATGCAGCCACTTACGTCCAAAGATGCGATACATGTCAACGAACAAAGTATCCAATTAGAAGAGATGAAATGCCACTGAAGCCTATGATGAGTGCCAAAGCGTTTATGAAATGGGGAATACATTTTGTAGGACCTATTAGCCCATCGGCTAAAGGGTCCCATGCCGAGTACATAATTGTAGCAACGGATTATTTGACTAAATGGGTAGAAGCCAAGGCAACCAAGAAGAATGATGCAAGGACTACGGCTAAGTTTCTCTTTGAGAACATATTCACTAGGTTTGGGTTGCCAATCGAAATTGTAAGTGATAGAGGCACACACTTTGTCAATGAAGTAATAGAAGCTTTAATGAATGAATTCTTAGTGATTAATGAGAAATCGGCTCCTTATCACCCACAAGCCAATGGACAGGTTGAAAGTTCGAACAAAATCGTATGCACAGTTCTCACGAAGATTGTTAACAATGGCAGATCCGATTGGGACAAGCCATTACATCACGCTTTATGGGCATTCTGAGTAGCATACAAAACAGCCATGGGAACCACTCCGTTTAACCTAGTTTATGGCCAGAACGCCATCTTACTAATTGATTTCCTAGTACCTACTCTCAGAGTAGCCTTAAATTATGAATGGACTGGACACGAGTTATCGACTCAATTGGACCAAATCGAAAAGTTACATGAAACAAGATTACAAGCAGTGGCAGGTATTTACGCTGCAAAAAGGCAACAAAAGGCATATTTTGATGCTCATATTAAGGATAAAAATCTGAAGGAGGGAGATTTGGTCCTAGTTTATACTTTGAAGCAACATGCAAAGAAACTACAAAAAAGAGGATATGGCCGCTTGGTAATCAATCGTATATCTACCAGCGGAGCCATCAGCTTAGCAACCCTAGATGGAGAAGTATTGCCAAACTATATAAGTGGTTGTCGAGTAGAAAAGTATTTAGAACCACTGACAGAGGAAATAATGTCACGACTTCTAATAGCAAAAAATAGGCAAGAAGAGGACGAAAAAATACGAGAAGAAGCAAGACAGGAAGCTCTAGAATGAATAAGGAAACGAAAGGAATGGATAAGAGAGAGAGATGAGAGATATCGATGAGGAGAGGAACTCATCCCAATGGATAATTTTAGATCCTCTGGAAACCTAGGACATCAAATAAAGCAACCATATTTGAACTTGGGCGCTGGAACAGAAGAGTACCACTTGGTGGATGCTCTCATTGACATAGGAGCAGTTGTTAGCTGCATTAAATCTTCTTTGATTCATAAGCTCAAAGAACAATCACGTCCACCCAAATCACATCTAATCGGAATAGGGGGAAAGGTTACTAAATGCATAGGCGAGATTGCATTGTCACTACATCTAGGAAATAACACGATGCAACAAAACCTCTTTGTGTGTCATGATCAAGATTTATTGGAAGAGCTTGTGTTAGTCCAAGATTGGATATATGAATATGAAGTGACTATCCAATTAGCCTTGGGCTACATATCAGCCAAGATAGGGCACCGTGAGGTATTCAGTGTGTTAGAAGAACAACCTATCAAAGCCAAGTGTATAGGCCCAAGAGATCAACTACTCATGCATGACGATGATTGTACATTCACCCCCACTATGGAACCCCCACCACCAAGTACTTCATATGAGAGTTCACCAATTCTTAATCTTACGCACCCTCTTAGTCCAATGGCCACCACTACTAACATCGTTTCCAAGCAAAACCCCCGTGAGGAATTGAGCACAAGAGCGACTAGTCAGCATTATTATCACGAACTTTCCCGCATTAGAATCTATCCCATTCCACACACCACACAAGCTTGGATCAAAAAAGATCAGGTGATAGCATATCATCAACAACGGAGTTGTTATCTACACAGGAAACAACAACAGTACAGGGACACAAGTCAAGCCGAACTCCGAGGTCCACAAAGGATTACTAAATTATGGATACCAAAGAAGGTGATGGCAGCTCAACCTTCGAGAACGCAATTATGGGTCCCCAAATCATATGCATCAATGACGATCGTCAAAGGGAAAACCTCAATACATAAGAAGGATCAGTACGACATGAAGACGAGGAATCAAGAAAGAAGCAACTACGTGAATTTGCAGAAACAGAAATACACAACAAGAACTACTCAAGGATTCGAAGGGCTAGCAAAGCGGAAGTACAACTTGAGAGTTACACTAGGCACCAGAAACGATGGAGATATAGTCAACCACAAAAAAATAAAACAAATCTAGATGCCCAAATGCCGATCAATCTGCATACATCGACCAGCTACTTCAACTTGCACACATTTTGAGTTCCAGAAAGCTCGAGCATGCATAATAGGGCCACATTACAAGGCCATGCATTCGACACCTAGTTCTTCTTCTACTTGATAGTGAAGCACATTTCCCTCAAGGAATAGGAGAGCACTTGTACTATAATCCCAAGGGAAATAATTAAAGATACAATAAAAGCTTCGGCTAGGTATTAACACTTTTGTTTTCTTTTAGAAAGAAATAGAAAAAATATATGTGTAAAGAAAAAATCCCAAGTACTACCTTTCTCACACCCACGCGAAAGGGACGACACAAATCGCTCGAAGAGTTGCCAATTTCATGAAAGCTACGTGAAGGATAACTCATGCTACCAGCTTTACACTGATTATGGTATGTATTGAGTGTAGATGACATCTTCAAATTCTGAGGCTACGCAAGAGGAAGAGGTCTCACTTCTTCCTTTGGAATCGATCACTAAGGTGAGAGGTCATTGGTTCAGATCAACCTGTGTCCGATCTCCTCTTTATGGCCAGCATCAAGATCCCATTAATGTCACAAGACTTCCAAACCATAATCCAGGGATTACCACGCATCACAGATGTTTGGACAAGGGCAGGAATTGATGCATTTCTGCGACTTCCAATATATTTACTGGATTTTCAAAGATGCACTCAAGTTATGAACACACTCTAGTCCGTAGCAGATAAGCCCTCGATCCCTGAAGCTAGAGTGCTAAACAAAACAGGTGCATGGAAAACCATTCGATTCACACATGAAGTCATCAACAAAGTTTTTGGATGGAGTCAAGACGGTCTCACTAATCTCAAGGATGAATGTCATGATGCGAAAAAGAAAACCTTTCTGGAAATCAACAGAACAAATATTGAAGAATCAGTTTGATTGGTGCATCAGCACTTTTGCTTCCCCAACATGAACAGATATATAGTGCCTCACAAGATTGTGGCTCAATTGCTCTCCCATGCTATGAGGCAAATTGAGAATCAACTCAAATTTACTCCATATATACAAGAACGCCTATTTGAAGCTAAGAAGAAATGGAGTCAGAAGAAGATTCTAAATGGAAGCTCTGCATTGACTTTGCTAATTTATGAGGCACTTGAAATGAAAGAATGTCTACGATTGATGCGAACCTCCACTGAAATGGCAAAATATGTGAAGATGGCTACCATTCCAAAGAAAAAGAAAAGAGTCATGTCCATAGAAGAAGTGGGAACAAGTTCCAAGAAACCAATGAGAGGGGCTAAGCGCGCTAGAGACGAAGAGGCACAAGAAACACCACAATCCAAGCGGGCACATGCACTACCAAGGATTCCTTTGACGCAGCCGCCTATCACAAAAAGAGATCTCTCAGTGGCAATAGAAGAAATGCATACGTACATGCGAGATCAATTTAACCTCAACATCCAAGGACATCAATATAGGCAGGCAAGACGACGACAACAACATGAGGACAAGGAACGTACTCCAAAATAAGCTACCAGATACAAAGAATTGGGACTGGATGATTCGAGTTCTAATGAGGAATCTAGTCATGAGAAGGACACCTTGGACACAGACATAAGAACAGAAACGGACAATGAGGAATGGAGGGAGATTCACCAAGTCAAAACCACCCCCGATAACCAACAATCACAGGTACAGAACCAGGAAGCATCATCTGAACAAATAGACCTTATTCAATTGAACGAACAATCCCAGATTAGCATAAAGGAAGCTTCAATCACACATAAAGATACGGTGCCACCAATAAAGGAAGAAATACAAACAAGCACGGAAAAAGAAGAGCTTTTACAACAAAATATGGAAAAAATCGTGATCGATATCCTAGATGATACACCACAAGGCAAGACAGTAATCAAAGAGGCTGAGCCAAAGATACAACTTCATATTAGGCATCCCCATGACACAACACTGCACGTGGCACAAGGGAAAGATGTTACCACAAGAGAAGAACCTAGCATACCAACAACATGGTTAAATGTAGATGTTACTCAATTGAAACCAATAGTAAAACAAATGATAGAGACAGCAATGGACACACAGCAACAAATGATGGAAACAGACGCAAATTATGACAAGGCCATGAGGGAAAAGAATGAGTTTCAAGTAATGAGTGAATAATTATATGTGCAACTAATCCAAGCTCAACATGTCATTTCAAACAAAGACATGGAAGTCAGAAATCCGAGGACTATGCACTACACTAACAGAGCAGAATCAAAAACTCCGAGAGCAACTTATGGAGCTACAAAGACAATATGAAGTCAGTGAAATGGACAAAGAAAGAATGAAGGCTAGAAGCAATCTGTTAGAAATGCAGCTCAAAGTATATATGGAGGAAAACGATAATTTATGCAACACGAATAAAGAATTGATGAAGGCCTTGCTTTACGACCAACCGATAGAAAAACAAGAGACAACCGCAATCGACCGGAAGGATTTGAAAGATCAAATTGCAAAATTATGAAAATCTGCTAAAACAAGAGCAAGGACTGAGAGAAAAATGGGAACAAAAGTATTTACAGGATACTAATGAGCTCAAGAAACAATGGAAAGCTGTTGAAGCCAAACTCTTGGTGGTTTATAATGAAGATGCTGATCAAATAGCAGTCACCGGTAATGAGCTTCTAGCAGCTAAAGATGCGTTCACCAGAGCCCTTCATGAAGTTAAAGAAAATATTGAATGTATTGTACAATTGGAAGCTCAAATAGAACAAAAATCAAACATCGGGACACCGATAGAGCCACAACCAAAAAATCCTACTGATGAGGTAGAGAAATAGGTCAGAAGGAACGTGCACTATTGGTGTCCCAGTTGACAGAAAATTTTGAAAATGAAGTTGTCAAAGTCATGAAAGAAGCCAAAATTAAAGAAAAAGACTTGGATAAAATCATCAAGCCCTTCAATATTCCTTATGGGCTATTGAAAGAGCAAAGAGGGCAATATATAAAGCAAATCACACAGAAAGATCCCGATGAGCAGTTGCACTTAAAAGAAAACACATTCAATTACACACAAGAAGAATTTGAAGCTACACAACCTTTGTGGAGAAGAACATTTTTGGAAAAGAATCCTACTTTGCGGGTGCACTGGCAAGCAGCAACATATTGACTACAGGTAAGTCCTTCTTTTTGCCCCATGCCACGTCGCCATGAAACACATGCCACGTCGCCATGAAACACGCCATGGATATGCAAAAGAATGGTGTGCTCAATAAACAATGATTAAATTATCCCCTACTTCCAATTCCACCTCACAATTATCTACTGATCGAGGATTAAATGGCAAAATCCATTGAATTTTGGCTACATCGATATGCAACAGTACCCGACCTAACTATCAAAATGACTAATAAAATCCTCAGCATGCTACTTATAGTATTGAAAGTTTTCAAACACGCAGAATGCACATTTTTGAATTTCATTGGCGTTAAACAAGGAACAGATATCGTTATTTTTATCCATCTGTTATGCCTAGTCATCCTACAATCATGGCATATTATTCCAGACTGATGTTCTTATTGAGTCAATACATGCAAACCTTCGAGGAAGCCTTTTTTACTGGATTTTTTGAAATTGACTCCGAGATCTTCTTAAAAATGTCAACAAACTTGAACGGCAAACTTGTGGCATATGAATTAAGTTTCTTTGCAGACCACAGACAGCCACCACATGATGGTGTAAAAGCTGAACAATGGAAGCAACTACTGATATGTGAAGCCAATCTGCTTAATGAAACATAGCAAAAGGTCTACCGCACGTACTCCCACCGCATTCCAAAGCCTGTCAGGGACGATAGAGTTCAGGAGGGGGTAGTGTTGAAGGAGAGTCCAGCAAAAAGAAAAGAAGAAGAAAACCAACAAAGAAGCTTCACTAAAAATAATATATCTGAAGACATATCTCTACAGGAAGCCCCGCAGGGGCACACAACACCCATCTCTGCACAGAGCCCTGCAGGGGCATAACAACAAGGGGAGGTATGCAAGAGGCAAGGATGGATCAAGGCCAACAACTATCCATGAAGAAGTGCAAGAAGATATCCGGCAAATCCAGAGCCCTAGGAAGGTTGTTGAAGTTGAAGGTCAAGGACAAAGCATAGGAACACATCTAAGAGGTGGACACACAAGAAGAAGGAGCAAGTAGGGAGCTCCAAGAATTACATGTCAACTTTTCAAAAGAATTCCCTACAAAAATAGTGATTTCCATCACTAAAACCATTGTAAATACCATTTTCTATTTTTGTGGCTCCATTTTGTGCAAGCCGAAGAGTCCTCGAGCTTGAGGAGTATTAAAACTATCATCCTACCATTTTTCATAATTTTTAGACTCCGTTTGAGCCCTCAAATAAGCCTTGGAACCTAATTTTTAACTAGGCCGGACACTAGGTCTGGACAGGGCCAAAACTAGTCAAAAAACTATAAAATGAGCTTTTTTGACTAGTTTTGGCCCTGTCCAGACCTAGTGTCCGGCCTAGTTAAAAATTAGGTTCCAAGGCTTATTTGAGGGCTCAAACGGAGTCTAAAATTATGAAAATTGGTAGGATGATAGTTCTAATACTCCTCAAGCTCGAGGACCCTCGGCTTGCACAAAATGGAGCTACAAAAATAGAAAATGGTATTTACAATGGTTTTAGTGATGGAAATCACTATTTTTGAAGGGAATTCTTCTGAAAACTTGACATGTACTTCTTGGAGCTCCCTACTTGCTCCTTCTTCTTGTGTGTCCACCTCTTAGATGTGTTCCTATGCTTTGTCCTTGACCTTCAGCTTCAACAAAGGTGCTTCAACCTCTTGATCTTCGGAAGGTCGAGATCGAAGGTTGAAGATCCACACCTTCATACCTTCCACTAGTGGCATGCGTGTCAGCCCGACTTAACATAGCAACCCAGATTTAAAGGGGCGATCGGAAAATTAGACTACAAATTATTTGTAGTTCATCTCCACGGGTTGCGAGTGATGAAAAGAAAAGAACAGGAAAAAAAGAATGCATCAAGTCCCAGAGGATGTGAAAGAAGATTCAAGAACAGGGCCTTTAAAATGCAATGCAAGACGGACAAGGAGGCAAGGCCGACCAAGTGATGCATGCAGTGGAAAAAAGTAAACGAGCTGCAGACAAGAAGTGAAGCATGTCAAGGGATGATAGAGACAAAGAGGGGGAGAGTGTTGCAGAGGAAAGAAGAGCAAAGATGCAGAGAAAAAGAAGGGCCCCAAAATTTTTCTAAATTGGACACTTTATTTCTGTCCTATAGTCATTTTGTAACATATTTTTTGATGTAAATGCACTAGAGGAGTCCTCTAGATGCATACCCATAGAGATTTGTATCTTTACCTTTGTAAATTAGCAAGAAATTGGTCTTTTAGTTAATAAAGTTCCGGTCTCTTGTGTGAAAGGACCATTTTTAGGGCACATGTATATAAGTCATTTTGTGACTCTTTGAAAGGACTTTTGGCCATTGTGAGAATCAAGAGCACATAATTTTGAATTTGTGTCTTCTCCTCTCTGTATCTTCTTCCTTGTGAGCTTTCATGGATGTGTGATGCTTGGAAAGAGTGCTTAGAAGTGTTGTCTATCCATGAAAGTGCTTGTTGGATGTGGGTAAGGTGTGTGTGATGTGTAGGAAGTGCTGCAGTGTAGGAAGATCATTCTCGCGGCTCAGTATTTTGCTCATAACTTGAAGCAGAAGTGTCAGAATTGAGTGAAAAGACCACCATTGGATGCGTCTTCTTGAGAGCTTCGAAATGAACTCTACTATTCACTATATTCGGAGTTTGGAGCTGAGAGAAAAGCTTGATTTACTGTAGACTACTGCTCCAAGTGTCACGACACCATATCTGACCTTGAAAGCTTGAATGTGATGGATTCATACTTACTTGTGCTTTATTAACTTTCATATGCATGACCATTATTTGAATGCATGTCTCCATACACTCGGCTAGGTTTTGATACTCATAGGATTGACAAATAAAGCGTGAATCCCCACTATATGTACTTAAGGGGGATTGAGGTATAGTCTCTTTTCTCCACAAGTCCCTAAGTCGGTATTTAGGTACACACATTATGTAATATGTATGCATGCATATACATGAGTATGAGTGTGTGTGTGTGTCTGTATGTATCTCTATCTCTCTCTCTCTTTCTCTCTCTTTCATCTCTCTCTCTCTCTCTCTCTCTCTCTCTCTCTCTCTCTCTCTCTCTCTACCTCTATTTCTAATAAAGAACAAAACAATCACCTACATTGATGTAATTCTTCGGATTGCCCTCGTCAAAGCCCAATCAGCGTCATCTCTTGTCAAATTCCAAAGAACCAATGCCAAAAAGCTCCTACAAAACAAAAGAAAATAGAAATTAGGAAAGAGAAAACGTAGAGAAAGAGAGAGGGTGAAAGAGTGCATGCATCATATAGCAAGATGAGAGAGAGAGAGATGTATGTGTGTGTGTGTGCACAAGATGATTAGGTTACAAGGACTTGATTTTAAGAACCAAGGTTCTATTCCCATTGAATATGGATGAGGATTTAAGGTCCCCCCCCCAACACTCGCTATGGATAAATCACCTTTACAAACACCTTCTTTACAATATATGTAAGGAAATTTGAACTGGTGATTCATGAAGAGCACCCTTGGATAGGTTGTGATCTCCCTACTGGGAGGTTTCTTGTTCAAGACCTTGGAAGCATTTGTTGAGGATAATAATTTTGGTTCATCATCAAAAGCGTGAGGCATCAACCAGCTATCTTTATTTTTGAATTTTCGCTGCTATGTTATGCAGTGTAGAGGTTGAGTATCGGGATCTAAATTTGTGGGGGGTACACAATAAAAATGGGTCATGATTAACCTGGATGCTCTGCTCCTTGAGCTTATGAGATCAAGGCTTTTCTATAATACTAGATTTTAGATAAATTCATTTTGCTTCTTCATAATTAGACACACTTGTGTGTGTGAGAAGAGATGGTACATACACTCTAAGGATGTGCCTAGTGCTACAAAAATCTACTCTACACCTACCACGATAGCTTCAAGGATGATACGTAGACACCTTCATCTTTCCAAGGATGCATATAAACCACCCAAAAGCTTTGGAGCATCAATCCCAAATTGATTCATCAAAACAGACTACTTGACACAAAACAGCTGAAGCAAAACTTGCTCTTTTTGGATGAGATGCACTCTAGAAATTTACTCAAAGCTCACAACCTATTGAAAATTGACAAAAAATATTCTACACACATCTAACTAGATATATAATGAATCTAAAGCAGCAAATTTGATGACTTTTGATGAACCATACTGAGAGAAAGAAGTTTATCAATATAGGGGTGTCATGGCAACATTTCAAGAATTATTTGCCAGAATACATAGGTGACTTCAAAAGAATGTAACTCATAGAATAATGAACCAATGATGGTGAAAATTGATATCATGCAAATAGGTTTATCAAGTTATCTATACTAATTTAAATCTCATCCAAAGACTAAGTATACATAGAGAAATCAATCATTGAAGTTGACTGAAAATGTGAACATAGACTTGTAGCAGTAGATGAGGAGAACTCCAAGATGTAGCTTGAAAATCAATCTGTATTGCACATATGGTACACGATATAAATGGGCATGACGATGGGGAAGGATGAGAAAAATGTGTGCTTCACAAATAACTAGGTGCTTGGTTAGAATCTTATCAGAATGTAGCTCAAATGATCTACTCTAGTCCATGACTACACATATGTGTATAGATAGGAGTTTTTTGAATTCAAAACTTGGAGGGATTGTACCTAAAAGTTCCCTCAAGTTTTGGGAATATCTCTCTAATCAATCTCTCCTAACTTTGGCTCATGATTCGTGCCTAACAAGGCTGCGACTTCCTCCTTTGACATTTACTTTTGATGTAGTTATTGTTCAAGTAATAATTATTACAAGAGTTTATTTCTATGGCTTTTCTCATTGAGAGCATACATAACCAATGCTTTAAAATAATAAGTGATCAAACACTAGTCTTGGATGAAATACACCAACAAATCCCCCTCAAGCCTAACATGCTTGAGTCTCCACCCTTCCTTGATTTCTAGCAATCCAATCATGCCTTTGAATCTACTTAACTTGATACCATCCAATGGCCTTGTCAGCATATCTATACATTGAAGATTAGTAGATACATAGGACAATTGAATGTCCTTGCTCATCAACTTCTCTCTTACATAATGATAATGGAATTCAATATTATTGGTTCTAGAATGGTAAATTGGATTAGTTGCTAAGTGAAGTGAGCTTGTATTATCTCCAAAGATGTGAGGTGTTAAAGTTTGTAACCCCAAATCTGAGTATAGACACTTTAACCACATTGCTTCTTGTGTTGCATTAGCCAAACCTATGTATTCAGCCTCAGTAGATGATAGAGCAAGTATTGGTTGCGTCTTTGCAAGTATTAGTTTTGAACTTGCAAAAGACAAATAGTCTGATGTACTCTTCTTATCATCTTTTGATCTAGCCCAATCTGAATCTGGACAAAGTTTAAGATCAACTTTTGAAGTGAACACGTAGAAAAACACTTCATTGATGGTACCCTTCAAATATTTGAGCACTCTCTTGGTTGCTTCCATGTGTGGCTTCCTTGGTTTGTGCATAAATTGATTGAGTATGCTAACACTATAGCATGTGTCCACCTTTATGAGAGTTGCATAGTTCAAGCTTCCTACCAAGCTTTGATATCTTGTAATATCTTCAATATGTTCCGTATCTGAGCCAATTCCAAAAGATTTGAAAAGCGAAAAGAAATATCTGAAACTTAGTACAACCAATTCAAACTTCAAAGATACGTAAGGTCGCTATGAGTCAAAGCCTAGATGACTGAGGACTTTAACTTCCCAAAGATCTATCTCAACAAGATATTGAAGCATTTATCTATCTTTAATAGAAATAAGATGGATTCTCAAAAAGATTCAAAGAAAATCAAAAACATCATCCAACCACAAGATACTAGTGTGGCAATTACCAAATGGTGTCCGATTTTAGATTTGTCTAAACCGGCTAGACCCTTGGATCATACAAGACTTACTTTATTACATGTACCTACACACTTAGTATTCTCCATGTCTCTAGAAGAGAACTTCTCTCTAACATAATGATAGTGCACCACAATGTGCTTAGTGAGAGCATGGAACATAGGGTTCCTCAAAACTGCCAATGTGCTCTGACTGTTAGTGAGGATGGTGGTGGCAGAAGACTAACCAACACGCAAATCAGCCAAAAGGCATCTGAGCCAAACATGCACAACAGTCACCCTGAAAGCTTCCCTATACTCAGCCTCACAACTAGAAGTGGCCACAATAGGCTGCTTCTTGCTCAACCAAGATATGCATGATCTACTAAGCATGAAGCAAAAACTACTAGTGGACACATGAGTGTCATAGCAACTAGCCAAATTAGAGTCAAAAAAAGCATCTAAATCTGGCGATAGTGATCCCCCCTTGGGATAAAACAATTCAACAAGCTAGGTACCACTCAAGTAGCGAAAAATGCACTTAACGACTCACCAATGCTTGACACCTTGGAAATGCATAAACCTGCTTATCTGTGAGATAGAAAAACTAAATATGAAGTCGATTTATGCATAAGTAAATCAAGCATCCAATAGCCTACTGATAGAGAACAACATCAAATGCATCTCAAACATCATGAAGAATCAATCATGAACTTGTTTCTAGAGGAGTGGCAATAGGTTTGCAATCTTCAAGGCCAAAGCACTACAAAAATGTTTCAACATAATTTGTTTGACAGGGAGCTATTCCACCATCAACTTGCATAAAATGAATGTTCAAATAATGATGAAAATGTCCCAAATGTGATATCTCAAATGAGTCATGCAAATCAGCCTTAAAATCAGCAATATGCTTTTCATTAGGACCAATGAGCAACATGCCATCAGTATAGATAATAATGATCTAAAGCACATCATTTGTACCCTTAACATATAAGGTGCTCTGAGTTGGACTGTTCTCAAAACCATATGCAATCGAGTATTCATGTATCTTTTCATACCAAGCACATGACACTTGCTTCAAACCATATAATGCCTTTTTCAACTTTCACTTTGTTTTCAATTCCCTTTTTCCACAAAACCACTCCGATGAAAAACATACACTTGTTCATGTAAGTCACCATTCAAAAATGCAATTTTGGATGTCCAATTCATTTACATTCCAACCAGAACATGGTAACATGCCTTTTCTGCAAACATTAGTAAGGTGTTATCATGCTTGTAAGCATGTACTTGATGGACTTAGGACCATCATAGTAGTATAGATAAGGCAACTTCATTAGTAATAGGATCTTGACACATAATCCTTATGGATTTAGACCATAACATTGCTAAGGGGAAGGAGATATACCTTCACCATTAGCAATGTGCACAAGCAATCCTATATGTTATGAGAATTTGCATACAAGCACAGGAGATACATTTATGATAATCTCCAAGGTAGTGAAGATTTACTTATCTTCACAAGAGGCTCATAGTATGATTAGGAGACTATGAGGTATTATGATGAATACCCAAAGAGTGATTAATTTCACTGATACACATCACTTGAGAAAGTAGTGAAGCATTTTTGCTACACTACTAAGGAAACCAATTAGATGGGATGAAAGAGTTTGGTTTCATAAGAGAGCATCGATGGGCGCTAATGTGATTCAAGTGATGATTAGGAAGGCTGCATGTATGGCACTAGCTCTATGATTTAGAGCATAGATGCCTTAGTCAGAAATAGTTAGGGCACCCAATACATATATGTATGTTGGGATCTATAGAGAGGTACTTTGACCTAGTCTTGGTACCTAGGAACAAGTTGGTTTGGAATAAAAAGGGATATCCATTTTCACGTATTGACTAGAACCAAACTAACTAGTTTGAGGACATGGGACTCATTTGAGTCCACTGACATGATTTTAGGATATGGTATTCATTAGATTCCACCTACATATTCCATTACATATATATGGAATATATCTTTGGTTTAGTGTAGGTATGACACCATGTATTGGAAGAAGGTTCCACTTGTATGGGACAATGGAAACCACTTCCCTTTGAGCACTCTTCTTCTATGGCTAGGGAGAAAAATACTCATCATTCATGGTGGCATGTCTCACTAGATTAGAGGAGAGCTCTTAGTAGACATCTCCTTAGGATTGAGAGTTATCCTTCATAGTTTAGGGAAGATTTATTCTTCTAGTAGAGAATGTGATAGGTGATTTTATCACCATTGATATCACATACTCATTTTGAGGTTTTTAGGAAGGATAACTCCATGAGTTTGATTGGATCATATAGATCCATGCATAGAGGATGGTTGGCAGAGATAGCTTTTTAGTATGGATACATGTGTTTATGGTATCATGTCATATCATTGCTGTCCATTTTGGTAGAGGGCTTTGACCCTTATAAGGAATCTATTTTCTCCACTCTTCACTACATACACCTTCATTAGTTATGGGGGATTTGTTCTCCATCTTCATAGCAATGTATGTAATGAGGGATTATGTATTAGTTATGGAAGAGAGGAGCAAATGAATTCATAAATTTCTCTTTTAAGGAAAGGAGAAAAAGGGAATTAGCCTAGATATTGATGAGAGATCTCACTTTAGCTCAATGGTCTCACTTTATCTCATGTACTTTGAAAGAGAAAAAGGAAAGGAAAACATGATTTCTTCATAGTCTTTAATTCAAAAGGAATTCATTTACTCTACTTTTCAATGTAATTTTCCTTCACAAGGGAGTTTGATTCTCCATTATTTTGGAAGGAAAAAATGTGGAGAACTTATGTGCATCCTCAATTATGGATGACTAGAGCAATTGGATTCAAAAGAATCTCTTTCAAAGGGAAAATGAAATTGGAATAGATTCCACTACTGGAGCTCTTTTTCTTAGAGGAGATTACAAAGAGAGACAGAGAGAGTTTCACGTTCTCATTTTGGCTCTTTAGATAGAAGTGGAACTCTTCTATCAAAGAAAAAGGGAGATCAGTTAATCATGATGGTTAGATTGAGTCTCACCTATAGACTCTAGAGAGAAGCAGTTATGCTATTTTCAGTGATGGTCCTTGACTAGATGAGATAATCTAGTTATTGACATTAGTTAGACTGGGAGTAAATTGATGGTACCTCTCTTTAGAGTTTCTAAGAGATACGGATATATTTAACCTATTGGGATACCAAATTCTTAGTTGATGTTACATCATGAGGATGATGTGTAAGCATCAATTAGCAGAATGGGTACTTATGGATTATGTGAATCTCCAAGTGAATGCTTTTTCGTTCATATGGCAAACTAAAGGGAAGAAAAAATTTTAGAGTTTGCACTAGTGCCAATAGATGCTCTTCCAATGGAACTTAGTCCAATGGTAAAGGATGGCAAACCACAAACCTCTTGCTTGGTGAAATGTAGAGATTGCATTTTACTACCAAGAAATTCTTATATATGAGCTAGATGATGGATTTGCATAGTTCACAAGGTAGTTTAGAATACAGTAGTACTTGTGATTACACTTAAGGTTAGCAAGACCTAGAGTGGTATGAGGGCCATCTATCATTTAGTCTTAGATGGGCTTGGAGTCACCTGTTATGGGACTTTGTTCTATATTTCATAGGATTCTATGGTTTACTATCTCCATTATGGTACAGTCAAGCTTACAAGCTTGGCATGTTACACTTGCTTTCCATACTATTACTCCATAGAGTATACATCCTATGGACTTAGGTCATTTGGGTGATGTTGTATGTCATGGGAGTGAGTTTTGAAATGGACTGTACATGGGAGATAGTAGGCACCACTTAGACGGTTTCCCACCTTTGAGATGATCTCATATGAGACTTCTTAAAGGGAAGGATACGGGGAAACAACACATAGAGATGACCATGTACATAGATTACATGGGGTTTAGGGGAGTTTGAGCATTTTCTTCTACCATTACGGTCATTTCATTTACATTTTTGAGGATGAAAATGTTTTTAAGGGGAAGGAAATGTCAAATGATATTCTTATTGAGTGTGAACCTCCTTTTGAGAAGGATGCCACATGGCATCATATGGGAGTACCCACATATATGGAAGAGGAGAAAAATGAGTCTCTTATGAGAGACTCACACAAGAGGAAGCATTGGATGAGGCTGGGTGGAAGAACGAATTCATATCTATTTGTATGTGGGTAGTTGAGCTACAAGACAATAGTCAAAAGGTTCAGTGCATAATAAAAAGGCAAGAAAAAATCATCAAAAAGAAATTAAAAAGAATAATGGTTGTTAGAAAAATCATTGCAATGCAATTGTACTTTGGTATTGGGTAAACCATCAAAGCATATGAACCTTATGGTAGTTACCTAGGACGGGATTTTTGGTCATATCACCTTCCCCATCCCATTCCCCTCATTTCACTTGTGAGAGAGAGCAAGAGAGTGATTGTGTGCTTGTTGTTTTTTGTGTGTTTTCTGAGATTTTTGCCAGAATCAGCATCTCTAGTTGTTGTACCAGCTCCAACAAGTAAAAAATTTTGACTCTGTAGGTCTTGAGGTGTTGACTTTTGTCAATCGCGATCGACAAAAAAATTGACCATTTTGCTAAACGAAGTACATAAACATGATGCTTAGGCCTAGGGGATCATAAAAGTGTGATTACTTTTTTCAAATTCCTCTATTTTCTATCAATCGTGATTGACATGTCAATCATGATTGACAAACGACGATGGACAGATCCCGACGGATCAGTCAATCATGACCGACATGTCGATCCCAATTGACAGGGTCCATGATCGATTGACCACGATTGAGAGAGCCATCACGTGACACATGTAAATCGTGATCAACCCATCGATCAGGACTGACCTATCAATCGTAATCGATAGCCCCGAGGGACATGTCCATCGCGACGGACCCATCAATCGTGACTGACCGAGTCAATGACTTTTTGACCACGATCGACTGAATTTCAGAGCCACGTGTCAATCGCGATTGACTTATCAATCACGATGGACAGCCACGATGGACCTATCAATCGCGACCGACTAGTCGATCGTGACAAACACATCAATCATGATTGATAAACCAATCGATCGCAATTGACGAGCAAATTTGGCATTTTTTCAAGGTTTAAAAATTAGCTTATTTGTTGACAAAAATTAGGAAAATTAAGGATCAATAGAGCATAAAGAAACCTTAGAAAACACCATGAGCTATTATTGAGTGCCTGCTTCACCTATTTTGACTCCCAAGTGCCTGATTGGCTATAAATTCTTTATACAAACTCCATTTGCTACAATTTTGATCCTGTTGGAAAGCTCGTTGAGAATCCTACATGGACATCCACCAATTTTTGTAATAATCATACATGGGGTTCTAGTATAGTTGTTTTGAAGTTGACCCTCAGTCGGCACTAGGGAGTAAGAATGCTTTTTAGGGCACAAAGGAAAGCAAGGGTTTATACTTTTCAGTGTATGTGGAAGGGGGTTTTTGTCTGCCAATACATTGTGGTCAAATCCATTTTTTAACTGGTAAAATTTCACAGGTATGTGGTGTGCAAGCAAGGATTTCAAGCAACTATAGCAAGGTGATCACGGAGCTTGGGTGAGTGCGTCCTCGGCTCGACTAGCAATCAGAAGGTAAAGGACTTGAGGTTGGAAATTCTCTTGAAACCCCTCAATAAATTCCTTCCTTAGGATAAGTGCGAGTAGTGCTAGAAGTAAGTCAAGGTGACAATAGGCATCTATCCAATCAAAGACTACTTAATCACTCAAGTTCAAGCAGAAAAATAATCTCTTTGTGATCGATAACTTAAAAGGAAAAGAACTTAACGTGGTACGATCAACTTAAAGTGCGGAAATTCACTTAAGTATTCCTAACGATGTGATATCAAACAAGAGCATAAACATGATAATCAAGTAAAAAAGAATCAAGTGACTAATACGAATTGATATGCAACGAGGTTGTACTTGGGGTAAATTGAGGCTATTCAATCAGGAATATGAACCTTAGATCAGGATGACATCTAGGGAGAGATAGACAAAGCCTTAGGTCTTCAGAGACTAGTGTCAATCACACTGCTAGGTCTTGGGCCCAGTAGTTGAGTGCTTATCCGCACTACCCTAGCTCTGAAACTAGCGAATCACAGATGTATTATGGGATGGAGATATCCATAGGAAGTTCCAGTGTGGCTTACTTAGAGAAAACTGAAGGCACATACAAAACCCAACTTGAATACATTAGGGCCAGCCGATTAGGTGCTTGCATCTATGAGGACGTCCTAAGAAGATCCGTTGTATAGATTAAAAACTCTACTCAACCCCTTGGACTAGAACATTCAGTGGTCAGTTTGAAAATGATGCATACCTAGATAAGGAAGGAACAATGTACATAGTCACCACCCAATTGGATAGAACAGATGAATTTGGTAATGTGATTCCAAAGACAGACATAGGTGACATAGAGCAAGGGAACTTAGCAAGAGAGCCCAGAACTCCTCGAGGCAAATCAGTTCTGACTAGAATCATCACTCTAGAATGGGTTCCCCAAGACAATAAGAGCTGCTCTTAAATCGAGAGACTGACGAGGCCTTTTGGAGGTATAAGACTGACCAGTCTAATGAAGCAGGAATGCTTACAATCTATGAATTTAAAGATCTGGATAGCCCAAGCAAAGTGACCTATTTAGATAATACTTCAGAGAGGATCTTTGTAGTCTCTGAGCATGGTAGGCATGCTTACACTTGGAAGGGTGAATTTGTTTTCCCCCAACTAAGATCTAATGTCTCTTATGGTCACCAAGGAGTTGGAACATCGCAGGCTCATGGAGCTCACAAAGACAAGAGTAGAGATAGACCAGAAGTAAGCTTTGCTAACCCACTGGGAAGAGAAAGAATGACAACAAAGACGGATAGAATGGACACCGAGAGACCTAGAGACCCAAGAAACCAAAGAAATACAAGCAAATTTCCCCTGCCAAGGCCTAGGGAACACATGAGGACCTTGAGGCCTACACAACTAGTTAAGTCCATGAAGAATTGCTTCGATGGCACAGGAGACCCATACGATCATGTGGCAGAATTTAGGCAAGTTTTGAGAGATGAACACGTTGAAGACTTGTTCACTCAATATAATGCCTTCGGCCTAATTCTCAAGAACATAGCCCTTACATGGTTTCAATCGCTTCACCAAGGCTAGTTCAGGAACATAGACCAACTTCTAGAGGCTTTCATCACATAATTTTCTAAGAGTGGCATTAGACACAATACCTCTTCCTTAATACATAGCTTCAAAAAGACACCTCAAGAGACGGTTAGACTTGCAGGGAGAAGGTTTAGGCAATACCTAGAGAGATGTCATGTTCCAAAGTTACCCACTATAGCCAAACAAGTGGCTTTACTCTTGGACAGATTGCTAAGTACCAGATTGAGATCATATGTGTACTTGAAGGACCCTAGGACCATAGAAGAGTGTGTACCCATGTGCATAGACATTGAGGATAACCTAAGGGAGGAATTAGAGCTTTCAAAAATCTACAGAGATTCAGATAGCTCTACTAGCCTCAATTTAAATCCATCCACATCTATTGAGGAACTTGCAGAGAAAGTAGCTCAGAAGCTAGGAGTCTCAAGAAAACAAATACCAAGGTTTGCCCAATGAAAAGATGCTATACTTGTGGAGGTGGCCATTTGGAAAATGTATGACCCATTATGGCTCGCCCCCAAGTGAACCCTAGCAGCCAATACTGCACCATAGAGCGACGATACACTAACCACACTGCATAAGATTGTCCCTATAACAAACAAACTATCAAACAAAATTATCATCAGCCATATCCATAATAGGGAAGATACCAAAACTAATACCCACCACAACAATGTGGCAGACCACAGCAACCCTATCATCAACCCTACCAAACCCAATAGAGGCCTCTGCCTGTGTTAGCTAAACAACCTCCAACTCCAGAAAATGTGATTCCAGTGAAGTATGCTACTCCAAAAGAGAATCTGAATAGAGCTATAGTGCCAGTAATACCATTGCTTTCAGAAAGTGACCCTAGTGGTCATAGTTTTGGCTCTACTCACATTGATATCCCACAGGCTTATTACATGCAGTCACCTGAGCATAATGAGTCCTACTATTACGAAGACCCAAGCGAACCTAATTGGGAGCTAGAGTATGCAAATTTCATGTATGCAAACCCCAACTCTAGACCTCAAGCTAGGCAGGTAACACCCCCATTTCCTAGAGAACCGTGTTAACGATGTTAGGGAGATCACCTCATTCGTTGCCCTATGCCTACACCTACACAAACCCAATATGTGATGATTGAGGGTTTTTTTCCCGATTGTGGGAAAGAGCATCTCTTGCGAGATTTTCCTAAGAACCCCAACAATATGCCGAAAATCACTCCTATCAACGTTATTGGATTGGTACAGGAAGTGTAACTTCCATTGCACCAATGCAAGTGGTCACTAGAGCTCAAGCTTTGCAGCAACACCAAGGTTTAGGCTAGGAAAAGAGATCCGAGGTTAGTGAGATTGAGAGCATAACCAAGAAGAGGACTAGAGCTTGGAAGGATAGTCGAGAAAGAATTAAAAGGCAATGGGCAAAGAAGATGAGTGAACTTGAGGAAAGTCTAAGAGAAACTACGGCCAAGATAATTGAACTCACATCTCAAACTCACTCTCACACTACTCCACACCCACCATTCCCATCTCCATCCAATCCACCACCTTCCAACCCACCTCACACAATCCCACCACCCCCTAGAGTAGGATCAGTCTTAGCAGATCCCACTCCCAAGGACCTAGACATGATGCTTAAGGCATATCATGTTAGAATCCAAGAAGGGCCAAACATAATGGATCATGAAAATTTTTACCCTAGAGCGGAACTAGAGCTCGAGTGAACTAAAATTTGTGCTAATATGGTGGAATTTCCTCAAACCATGTTTGAAGCCAGTCGCCTCTCTAACTTCTCTAGTTCATCTAAGACACAGTTGCACTTTGATGGACTGCTAGAAAGATTGGAGAGGCTAATTGCAAAATCTGAAAAGGACCCCACCTCTCAAAGCAAGGACAAGGCAAGTGAAAGAGTAAGCCTTCCTGCCCAGGAAGTTTATGTGCCTAACTCCACAGAGTTGGATGCTTCCTCTTTTATGAATCAATATTCACCAGAATTCTTGCAAGAGATTCAAGAAGATAAATGGGCTAAAGAGAGTGAAGTTCCTCCTCCCATTGAACTTGTGGATGACGCGCATGATCAATTCCCACAAGACTTCCTTCCATTTATGAGGAGCAGGAGAGTGCCCAATCTCATGAGATATTAGACTTCGAGTCTAATTCCTTACAGGAACTACCCCATTTCATAGGACCATGGGAAGCTAAGTCTACTTATATGAGGGCGCCCATAGTCATGGTAAGAAATGAAGACTCAGTCATACCTAGGAACACAGAGGTAGTGAAAAACACTAAAGTGTAGTGCAATCTCACTTTAGAAGAGCTACTCAAGGTTAGGCCAGAACTATGGAAACATGTAGCCAACCAAGTGCCTGAAATAGCCAAACCTTGATCCCAGGTAGGATCTCATGGAACAGTGCTAGAAATACCTTTGGATAAGATAGGTGACATGAGCGAAGGAGAAGGAAACACATATCTTCTAATTACCCATCAAGGTTACACCACCAAGGAAATTTAGGATTCAGGAGTAGGAGTTGCAATTGCTACCACTTCCCTATGGAAGCGTTGGGGCAAGCCAGCACTCAGGCCAACGAGAATGAAATTGCAGATGGCCGATGGTCACATAGAAAGATCCTTTGGACTGCTAGAGGGAATAACTCTCACTACATGTGGTGTAGACTTCTGAGCATACATTTGCCATATGTGACTTTAGCAAGAATCAGGCCTATGAGATGATTTTGGGAAGACCATTTATGCGACAGCTGCAAGTGGTACAAGATTGGGGAACCAATTCTTTGTATTTGCAACACTTAGGTGTTACAACCAAAGTCGATCTCAAGGATTGCTCCCATAGAGACCTACCCCCTATTCAATGGAATCCCATCCATAGAGCTAAGGATGATACAAAATCAGTGCATTCCATAGGATCAGGATCCTCATGGATGCATGAAGACACTCACTTGTGGATGTGTAAAGTAGTAGTAGAAGAAAAGAAGAGAGAAATATCTAGAGAGGTAGGTGCGAAGGAAACCCATAGATCCATTCAAGACCCAGCCTATGCACCTCTAGTATTTCCTGACGAAGAATTTGAACCTCATGGTTGGGCAAAAATTTTAGCAATCATGGATGTAGCCATCAATGAAGAACAATGGACACCCCACTGTGACGAGGATGGCTATGACATTTCAGTCTTCACAATAGAGCCAATCATGGGTGATTCGGTTATTGAAGAATCTGAACCTAGCATTGATGCATTCGAGGATGCAAGCGACTCCGATCTAGAGTCAATCATTATGGACCCACCTTTTGCATCAGATGAGGAATATTTCTACGAAGTAGAAGCTCACCCTTAGAGACACGAAGAACTTACAAATGATGTGAGGTTAACCACACAGGTGACCACCAAGAGTGAAGGCAAGAAAAAGAAGAAGAAAGAAGCCACATCAGATGGGGAAGAACCTTTGTTTGAGGTCCCTGAAAATTTCAAGAAGTATGAGATAGAAGATAAAGAGTCATGATAAGAATTCCTAAACGTAATGCACAAGCAGGGGAGGCCTATGATAATAAGGAAACCACTAAGAAGATTTTGGTAACCATAGAAGAGGGAGAAGAGAGATGCACCTACAGAGGACATGACCTGACTGAGGATGAAGAGCAAGAACTGGTAGCCGTGCTAAGAGTATATAGAGATGTTTTTGCATGGAGCTACAAAGACTTAAAATGTGTATACCCCGACATATGCTCACATACAATTCCTATGACCACAGATGCCAAGCCCTCTAAGCAAAAGCCATACACTTATAATGATCACTATGCGGCCAAGATAAGGAAGAGATAGATCGCTTGGTAGAAGCAGGATTTATCTATGAAATCGAGCACAATGAATGGGTATCCTGCATCGTAGTGGTGCCCAAAAAGAATGGAAAGTTACATGTATGCATTAACTTGAAGAAAGTTAATGCAGCCACTATTAGAGATAGTTATCCGCTTCCTATCACTGAGCATCTACTAGAAAGAGTAGCAGGCAAGGAAGTGTACAGCTTCCTTTATGGGTTTTTTGGCTACAATCAGGTAGCCATCGCTCTAGAGAATCAGCATAAGATAGCTTTTGCCACACAGTGGGGCATATTTGCTTTTTGAATAATGCCATTTGGGCTTACCAATGCTCTTGCAACCTTCGAGAGACTGATTTGTCATGTATTTAAAGAATTCTTGAGGAAGAATTTGGAAGTCTATGTTGATGATGTCTGTGCTCATTCCAACATTTGACAATCCCATATCCTTGAGCTGAGATCTATCTTTGACAAGATTTTAGGACACATAGTGTCAAAGAATGGCATATCCACGGATGAGGAGAAATTGAGAGCTATTGTGGAGCTACCCAGGCCAAGGAATGTCAAGGAGGTACAAGCTTTCATGGGGCATTGTGGCTACTATCATCGCTTCATTCATATGTATGTGATCATTGCAAAGCCTTTGTATTCCCTTTTGACAAACTTTGAGTGGACTGAAGAGTGTGAGGATTCCTTTAATGAGCGCAAGAGAAGATTGTGTTTGGCACCAATCTTGACTGCACCCGATTGGAACAATCCATTCCATGTGCATGTGGATGCATCCAACTATGCTATTGGATGTGTGCTATCCCAACCTACGGGTGAAGGTAACATGGATCTACCAATTGCATATGCAAGTAGGTAATTGAATGTTGCAGAAAGGAATTACACCACTACTGAATGAGAAGGATTAGGCATGGTATATGCGGTTAAAAAGTTTAGAAACTATTTGCTTCCAAATAAGTTTAATTTCTTTTATTGATCATCAAGCTCTATTGTACTTGGTAAACAAGCCATGCAATACAGGTAGATTAGTAAGATGGTTCCTCTTACTAATGGAATATGAATCTGAGGTAGTGGTGAGCAAAGGTAAGACTCACTTGAGAGCAGACCATCTCTCAAGGCTCACATCCGAAGAGACCCCACAAGGAGTATCAGATGATCTTCCTGATGCGTACTTGTTTGGAAGTTGTAACGCAGTGAGCCAAGACATTAGTGCCAGTATTGACATATGGACCTAAACATCCAGTAATGCACACTCAAGATAGGGAGGTAGTAAAAGCCCAAAAGTACCGTATCATGGCAGGAAGTATGTACAAGCACACAGATCAAGGGATATTAGCTTGTTGTGTGGAAGAGGAGGAGTACACAAAATGGTTGCAATTAGCGCATGTAGGTGCATTAGAGCAACAATACTCAAGGCAAAGAACTTTACAAACACTAAGGAGACTCAGAGTGCACTGGTGGATGATGGAAGCTAATGTCCATAAGTTGTGTAAGGAATTCCTAGTCTATCGTATTAGACCACCTGTGGAGCACACTACATTGTACAAGTGTCTCTAATACCAGATTGGAGTGAACCATTGGTAGCCTTCCTGAGGACGAAAAAATTCCCTCAAGATATGACCGTGGCTAGGCAAAGAAGTTTAGAACAAGAAGCCCTAGATTACACACTCATTGGTGATAATCTATACAAGCGTGGAAAAGATGGATATCTAAGACTGTGCGTCCATGAGAGTGAATATCTTAAGATCTTGGAAACAGCTCACCAAAGTGTAGCAGGAGGGCACTTTGGACCAGACCGTGTGATTAAGGCAATCCTATTTGCAGGCTTGTGGTGGCCAACCCTTCACATGGATGCACATACCTATGTGAAGCAGAGTGATGTTTGTCAGTGAACTCAATATCCCATACGTAAAGATGAGATGCCATTGAAACCTATGATGGGTGGACGTGCATTCTCTAAGCGGGAAATAGACTTTGTAGGTCCTATTAATCCCCTAGCTAAGAGTTCACATGCTGAGTACATCATTGTGGCTACCGACTATCTCACTAAATGGGTAGAGGTAAAGGCTACAAGAAAGAATGATGCGCAAACTACAGCGAAGTTCCTATTTGAGAATGTATTTACAAGATATGGTTTGCCCTTAGAATTAGTGAGTGATTGTGTTACCCATTTCTTGAATGAGGTCATTGAAAAATTGTTACAAGAATTCATGGTGGTTCACAAGAAGTCAGCTCCATATCACCCACAAACCAATGGCCAAGCTGAAAGCACTAACAAGATACTTTGTAATGTGTTGAAAAAATTAGTGAATAATAAACGCTTTGATTGGGACAAACAGCTACACCATGTTGTTTGGGCATATAGAGTGGCTTATAAAACGGTACTCCAAGCCACACCCTTTCAGATGGTGTCTGGCCAAAATGCAGTGCTACCATTGGAGTTCTTGATACCTACACTAAAAGTAACGCAGGAGCATGAGTGGACAGGTCATGAACTCTCTTCGAGGAACTTTGATCTTGAGCACTTAGGTGAAACGAGATTGAGAGTAGCCACAGGGATTTATGAAGCCAAGAAAAGACAAAAGGCATACTTCGATGCCCATGTGAAGGATAAAGGCTTGAAATTCGGGGACTTAGTTTTGGTGTACACCCTGAAACAACATGCACGAAAGCTATAGAAGTGTGGCTATGGACCCATGATTATTAACAGAATATCAACAAGTGGGGCAGTCCAATTAGCCACCTTAGAAGGTGATGTTCTCCCTAGTTACATTAGTGGATGTCTAGTCAAATTATATCAAGAACCCCTCACAGAGGAAATGCTTAATCGACTTAATACTGCCAAGAAACGCAAAGAAAAATTGACCGATGCCCTTTTGTGACTTTAGAAATAGGACAAGGAAATAGTGCAAGGATTGTACGGGCCTTGATTGACTCAGGTGCAGCCACTAGTGTTGTTAGACTTTCTTACTGTCAAGGGTTGAAATTAAGTGTCAATTCTATAGAAGCATACTTCATAGGATTGGTAGGTGTGGAAACCCTTGCATGGGCGAGGTGGAGCTTCCCCTCCACATTCAAAAGGTTCTAATGATAGTTAAGGTGCTAGTGTGTCAAGACGAGGATCTCACTAAGCCTCTTGTCTTGGGCCAAGACTGGATATATGATCATGCAGTCCACTTGAACCTAAGAAGTAGGAAAGACACCAACTCCTGGTCCTTCTTGTCCAACCCTCTGTGATGCAGAAAACCTCCAGTCTAGACAAGGCGGTGCAAGTGAAACTCCCTACTTGCCCAACGGGAGTCTCGATCCAAAAATGTGAAGTCTCGAAGACCGGCATGAAGCAAAGAAGCAGCTGACCTAAACCAAAGATCACCTCGGCCAAGGCATCTCAACCATCAAAGCAAATCATGTAGCCAATCTTGGACAAGGATTAGGGGTTCTATCAGGTCGTCATCATGGCACACTAGGAGCTTCACTATCATGGTCACTTCGTGTATGAGGATAGGAAGGTCCACCTCACCCATGCAAGGGATTCCATGCCTCCTAGCCCTATGAGGTAAGCCTCAATTGGACGCATTTCTATTCATGAATCCTGATAATTAGACCATCTAATGGCACTAGTCACAGCACCTGAATCAATTAAGGCTCTAAGTTCCTGCTGGGTGTATGACTGTAATGAATGGTCTCCTATCTACTATGCTAGGATGAACAGTTCACTTTGCTTGACACATGGCCATGGGGTATCTGGGTGTTTCTTCTAGATGGTTATAATGTTCTCTCTCTAGTCCTTGTCTTCTTAGCTTCATGCACTTAATGCGTTCTAGAGCTTCTACATGAGCTTTCGTGCATATTCTCTTTTCTTCCTCATTACACTTCTTTGCCAACGTGAGTCGTCTAAGCATATCCTCAATAAGAGGTTCTTGATATAGCTTGACTCTACAGCCACTAATGTAATTAGGCATTATCTCTCCTTCTAGGGTGGTTAATTGTATCCCTCCACTTGTCAAAAGTCTATTAATGATCATAGGGCCATAACCTCGCTTTTCTAGTTTCCATACATGTTGTTTTAGCATATACACTAGGACTAAGTCACCTTCTTTTAAGCTTTTGTTTTTCACATGTGCATCGAAATAGGCTTTCTGTTGCTTCTTTGCTTTGTATATGCCTATTGGTGCTTTCAATCTAGTTTCTCCTAATCGTTCTAGGTCCATTATCCTTGATGATAATTCATGGCCGGTCCACTGATGTTCTTGTGCAACCTTAAGGGTGGCTATCAAAAGTCCAAAGGAACCACAACATTTTGACCAACAACCATCTGAAAGGGAGCTGCATTGAGTATGGTCTTGTAGGCACTCGATATGCCCAAACAGTGTGGTGTGACTGTTGGTCCCAATCTGAATGTTTTTTGTTCACCAGTTTTGTCAGTACGTTACAAAGGATCTTGTTAGTACTTTTTGCTTCACCATTGGCTTGAGGATGATATGGTGTAGATTTCTTGTGAATCACCATAAAATTCTGTAACAAATATTCAATGACCTAGTTTAGAAAGTGAGTTCCTCGATCGCTCACTAACTCCATAGGCAATCCATATCTTGTAAAGACATTTTCAAATAAGAATTTTGCAGTCGTGTGTGCATCATTATCTTTTGTCGCCTTAGCCTCTACCCATCTGGTAAGATAATCTATTGCTACTATGATGTATTCTGCATGAGTACCTTTTGCACGGGGGTTAATGGGTCCTACAAAGTCTATACCTCACTTGGAAAATGCATGTCCTCCCATCATGGGTTTTAGTGGCATTTCATCTCTGTGAGTAGGAAACTGAATCCTTTGGCACACATCACATCTCTTAACATAGGTATGTGCATCCATGTGAAGAGTGGGCCACCATAATCCTACAAATAGTATGGCTTTGATTATTCGATCAGGGCCAAAATGACCTCCTACAACACCTTGGTGTGCAGTCTCTAATATGCTCAAATAATCGCTCTCATGAACACATTGTCTTAGGTATCCATCTCATCCTCATTTGTACAAATTATTGCCAATAGTGAGTAGTCTTGAGCTTCCTACTCTAGACCTCATTGTCATGCTAAAGTCATTCCTTGAGGCAATGTTTTCATCCTCAAGTACGTCACTAGCGGTTCACTCCATTCTGGTGTGAGGGACATATGATATGAAGTGGCATGTTCTATTGGTGGTCTTTCACAACAAACACGACATTCTTTATAGAGCTTATAGACATTTGCTTCCATAGAAGGCCAATATACTCCTAATCTATGAAGAGTCTGCTATGTACTATGTTTTCAATGATGTTGCTTTAATGCACCTACATGTGCTAATTGCAACCAATTCTTGTATTCTAATTCGTCTACACAACAAACAAGAATTTTTTGATTATCTTGTTTATATATGCTTCTTGCTATTATCTGGTATCTTTATGACTTGGTAATCTCTCCTTCTCTTATCCTAATTCTAGGATTCTTGGGTCCAAATGTAAGAATAGGTACGATAGGCTTAGCCCCATTCTAGTACTATTTTGATGTTAAACATTCCTTGAGGATCTTCTCCCGTGGTTAATCTTGAGAGATGGTCAGCTCTAAGGTGGGTCTTTCCCTTTTTTACTACTAATTCAAAGTCATATTCCATGAGTAACAGAAACCAATGTATCAGTTGTCCGGTGTTACAAGGATTATTGACTAAGTATAGCAATGCCTAATGATCCGTGAAGAACTTGAACTTATTCGTCGATAAGTAATGCCTGAATTTCTTTACCGCATAAATCATTCCTAATCCTTAACGCTCTGTAGTGGTGTAATTTTTTTCTGCTACATTCAACTGTCTACTCACATAAGCTATAGGGAGATCTATATTGCCTTTGTTCGGGCGTTGTGCCAACACACATCCTATGGCATAGTTGGATGCATCCACATGTACATGGAATGGCTTACTCCAGTCCGGTGTTGTTAATATAGGTGCTGAACACAAGCATCATTTAAGTTCAATGAATGAACTCTCACATTCATCCATCCATTCAAACTTGGTCAAAAGCGAGTACATAGGCTTAGCTATGATAGCCTACATGTGTATAAATCCTCAATAATATCCACAATGACCCATGAAAGTCTGTACTTCTTTTACATTTTAGGGCTTAGGTAGGTCTTCAATTACTTTCACCTTTTCTTCATCCATAGAGATTCCGTTCTTTGACACAATATGTCCTAGAATTTTGCCTTTCCTGACCATGAAAACACACTTTTTTGGGTTCAAGCAAACCTGATATTCTCGACATTTGTCAAACACTTGTCTTAATTTTGGGATATGAGTCTACCTCATATTCAAATGAGTACATATGTCATCCACATAAACTTCCAGATTCTTGCGTAAGAATTCCTTAAAAACATGACAGATGAGTCATTGAAAAGTGGAGGGTGCATTTGTTAGCCCAAAATGGCATTACATGAAATGCAAATATGTCCCATTCTGTGGGAAAATCTATCTTATGTTGATCTTCAAGAGCAATGGCTACTTGATTATAGTGTGAGAATCCATCAAGGAAGCTACAAACTTCCTTGCATGTGACTCGTTCTAATAAGTGTTCCATGATAGGAAGAGGATAACTATCTCTAATCGTGGTGGAATTAACTTTTTTAAGGTTAATACACATGCACATTTTTTGTTCTTCTTGGGGACGTCCACAATGGGGGATACCCATTCCATATGCTCAATTTCATAAATGAATCCTGCTTCTATCAAACAATCTATTTCTTCTTTAATCTTGGTAGCATAGTTATCATTGTACGTGTATGGTTTCTGCTTAGTAGGCTTAGCTTCTGGAGTCATCGAGATTCTATGGGAGCATATATATGGGTCTACTCCTTTCAAATCTTTGTAATTCCAAGGAAACACATCTCTATATTCTCGCAATAGGGCAATTAACTCTTCTTCTTCTTCATTCGTCATCTCATTTGGATTCGATTGAGAAGTTTACGATCAAAAACTCATAAAACCATTTTAAAACTCTTGAAAATCATGCCCTATGTATGTACATTTTTCTTTTCCTTCTTCTATGGTAACTATGATTTTTTAGGTTTTCTCTCGATTATCATACACTTCTGCGATGGTGCTTCTCTCTTGGGCAGTTGTACCATAATTCTTCTATCTTCTATTTCATACTTCTTGAAGTTCTCAAGTACTTCCATGAGTGGTTCTTCTTCTTCTTCTGTCTTGGGTGAATTCTTTCTCTTTTTTTTCTTACTTTCTGTATCTTTTATGAGTGACTCGGGTTGTTCACATTGGCTTTCCTTGTTTGTTTCAGGGGTTTTGGCTTCTACGAAATAATGATATTCCTCTTCTGTCGAACAGAAGAGTTCCATGATAATGGATTCTAAATCCTCATCACCACTCTCGTTTGGTTCTTGGGTCACTTCAGTGCACTCTTCTAGGATAAAGTCTTCCTCAACAGGTTCAATCATAAAGACGGAAATGTCATATCCATCCTCATTAGAATGAGGAGTCCATTGTTCTTCATTCACTATTATGCCCATCGTAGCTAAGATCTCTACCCAACCATGAGGCTTGAATTCCTCATCTGGAAATACTATAGGTGCATAGGCAGGGTCTTGAAGGGTTCGTGGGTGTCATTCTGAACCTAAGGTCCTGGCTTCTATAAAATCCAAATTTACATTTAGTAAAAATCAGATGGTAAACTAAACAATTCTCTATTGGGAATTTCCCTTGGTATGACTCCTTCCGGTTAAGAAAGAATTTAATCTTCTATATTTAAATAAAAATCACAAACATAATTTAAATTTTCTTGGTATTTATCCATTTCAAACAAAGTTTTCCTTTTACCTCTATTGAGTGTTAAGTTCAATCCAAAAGCATATCTTGCTTATTACTTGTATTCTTGTGCATTTTAGACACCCAACCCTATTTATATCATTCATTTAAAAGGAACTTTTTCAATTATAATCATGCCGATTGCTATGAGCATTTGAAGTTGATTGTTTCATCCAAAGATAGCAAGTTTTTTGAGCTAATTAATGTGCAAACCTATGTGTTTTGTATCAATTATTTCTTCTTGATGCTTCAAAGTACATAATGGATTTTATTGCACTAATCCTATGTGTATAAGGTCTATTTGAATCTCACTAAGCGCATGGGATGGTCATATGCTGGTTGGCTAGACCAAACTTTTTTGTTTTGCAAGTCACTTTTCTACCTTCTATAAGCTTCTCCAAGTTCTCTTAGTGGTATTAGAGCTAGATCAAGGGCACATGCATTGATAGTTTTGTCTATGAAACGTGCCATTGATTAATGACACAAAGGCAAGGAAGAACCATCTTTGGAATGAGTTCAACCAAATGAAGAAGACACCTAAACAAACTATCATAGAGTTGATTACCAAGGTCAAGGAGGTTGCAGATTAGTTAGATGAATCTAAGCGGTAAGGAAGGTAAAGACTATGATCATTTATTCTACATAGATTCAGGATGTTCAAATCATGCTACAAGCAACATAGCTCTCTTATCTGGTTTTGAAGTCCAAAGCATAGACATGAAGTTCAAATAGGGGATGATACAAAGCATAGTGTGGAGAAGATTGGTAATGTCAAGGCTTCCAATGGAAAAACAAACATTATGAGCAAGGTACTCTATGTTCCCACTATTACAAAAAATCTAATAAGTGTGTTGAGAAAGGCTTGCAAGTTAGGTTCATTGAACATGGAGCTTTTGTGGAACATCAATTTCAAGGCTTCAAGAAGATAGCCAAAGGTGAGAGGCACGGTAGGCTCTTTACTTTTGAAGTAGGAGGAACCAAAAACATAGATCTATTCAACTCTGGGTTTCAAACCCTAAGTGAGCTTGAAGTGTGGCATAAGAGGCTAGCTCATATGAATGAAAGAACCTTGAAAGATATATACAGGGATCAAAGTGTTCTTGGACTTCCAACCATATCAAAGCAACACATGATCAACAGATGTGATGCATGTCAAATTGGGAAGGCACGAAGACAACCATTCAACCAGAAAGTATCCCACAACAACTTATTGGACTTAGTACATATAGATGTATGGGCACCAAGACAGTAACCTTCATTGGTAGGATCAAGTATTATGTCTCATTTATTGATGTAGATGGATTGTTCAATACTTTATCAAGAGTAAGAATGAAGTGTTTGATTGCTTCAAAACATATCTAGCACATGTGGAGAATCATACAGATAGATCACTCAAGAAACTTAGATCTGATGGAGGGGAGAATACTTCTCCAAGGAATTTGATTAGTTCTTGCAAGATAAAGCTATCAAGAGGGAAGTGACAACTAGGTGCTCTCCTCAATTGAATGGAATTTCAGAGAGAAGATACAAGAAATTGGTTGGATTAGCCAGAACAATCCATGAAGAAAAGAGGTTGACACATTATCTATGGGTAGAGGCTATTTCAATTGTTGTGTACCTTGTCCATAGACTACCGTCCAAATTACTCCAAGGTATGACTCCTTATGAAGCATGGTATGGAAGAAAACCTAGTGTTGGACATTGCAAGGTGTTTGGTTGTTTAGATTATGTTCATGTACCTTCAAAAATTAGAGATAAGCTAGATGAAAGGGCAACAAAGGCAATATTTATTTGATATGATTCAACTCAGATGGATTATAAGTTCTATAATCCTTCAACCCAAGAAATTCACTAAAAGTACGGATGTTTTGTTTGTGGAACATAGGTGTTCATATGATGTAGACAAACAAAAGGTAACTATACCATATGATCTTGATTCTTATTTCCGATTAAGAAGAAAGCATGATACAAAGGTCCAAGATCCAAGAAGTGATACAAATGATGAGCAAGATGAAAGGGAAAAGGATTACAAATTACAAGCTATGGAAGTCAAGAGGCAAAGAAAAAATGCAAGAGTTTGGAGAATGCTCCAAGCAAGCACCTAGAAGGTCAAAAAGGGAGAAAAGATAACCAGAAAGGTCTCGATGTGATTTTGCATTTGTTACAAAGCATTCAATGTACTTGACAAATGACTCAATTTTAGAATAACCCTCAACCTATGAAGAGGCAAAGGGAAACCTAATTGGTAAAAGGCTATGAAAGAAGAAATAGATACATTGAAGGAGATGGACACTTAGGATTTGGTTGCAATGTCACCCAATCAAAAGGCAATTGGTTGCAAATGGGTATATAAACTCAAAAGAAACTCAGATGGATCAATTTGCAGGTACAAGGCAAGATTAGTTACAAAAGGATGCTCACAAACTCATGGTTTAGACTATGAGGAAACATTCTCACCAATTGCAAAGATGAGTACAATCAGAACATTGATAAGTGTGGCTGCTACAAGAAATCGGAGACTCCTCCACCTTGATGTGAGAAATGTATTTAAATGGTTGGATAAGTGAAGAGGTATACATGTCACAACCTTTAGGTTTTGAAAACCCTAATCATACATCTTATGTTTGTAAACTTAAGAATGAAGTATTTTGATGGCAATGCACCAGATTGCGCTCTCCTTCTCAAGAGCTCCATGACGATATCCTCATAGTAGAAAATCAAGCTCCTAAGACCACACACAGTACTCTACATAGAGGTTGTTAGAATACATAGAAAAACATAGTACACAGCGAGACAAAGACAAACTTCTTAGGTCTTACAAATGCAGTCGAACTTACAGTCTGTGACTAACCAACCACTATATGTTTTATTAAAGAACATATACAAAGAAGTGTCTAGTGGCCATTTGGCCTTTCACATCGACACTAACGGTAACAATCTCCCATGAAAGGCCAACATTGCCAAAGTAACTATGGGAGAAAAATAAAGAATGATAAAGAATACTTGAGTGTAAGTATACAAACTATATACCTCCCACCTAATGGGCATGTTACAAAGTATACAAGTGACTGTGTAAGATCATGAATCAAGTAACCCCCATCAAGTGATAGTAATGTCGAAAGCTATTTTGTGGTAGAGCTTTAGTCAAAGCATCTGCAGCATTATCTCGAGTGTGGACCTTCTCAAGAATAATGCGCTCAGTGGCTAAGAAATCTCTAATAAAGTGATACCTCACCTCAATGCACTTGGCCTTTGCATGATAGACTGGATTCTTAGCCAAAGCAATGGCACTCTGACTATCACTGAGCAAACGAGGTACATGTTGAGGTAAACCCATATCAAAAGCAAGACGAGAAAGCCACAATGCTTCCTTACATACCTCACTTGCTGCAACATACTTTGCTTCTGTGGTGGAAACAGTTGTACATTCTTGAAGATGAGATCTCTAAGAGATAGCACCTCCAGCAAAATGAAAAATGTACCCTGATGTAGATTTATGATTGTCTACATAACCAGCATAGTCAGAATCTTTGTAACCAATAATGGATGTTTTCCCTCTACCTCAGCATAGACACTTGTCCTTAGTGCCGCTCAAATATCTTAAAATAATCTTGACCGCTTCCCAATGTTTCTTTCCAGGATTAGACATATATCTGCTCACAACTCCCACTACAAATGCAATGTCTGGTCTCATAGCTACCATTGCATACATGAGACTACCAACAGCATATTGATAAGGAATTTTGGCCATGAATTCCTTTTCCTCATCTGATTTGGGACAATCACCCTTGCTTAATTTCACATATGTGGGTGAAGGTGTACTCAATGCCTTTCCACCCTGCATATCGAACCTGTGAAGTACTTTTGATATGTACCCAATTTGAGACAAGTATATGCATCTTTTACTCCTATCACGAGTAATGTGCATGCCAAGAATATGTTTGGCATCCCCCAAATCCTTCATATCAAATGTCTGACTCAACTTCTTTTTTAGAATTGACAAGTCATAAGAGGACTTCCCAGCAATCAACATATCATCGACATAAAGTATCAAGCATATCAAGCTGCCATTTGAGCATCTCTTTGTGTAGAGACAATGATCCTCATTGCTTCAAGAATAGCCTTGAGGCTTCATAAAAGCATCAAAATTTTGGTACCATTGTCTAGGGAACTAATTAAGTCCATGCAAGCGATTTGTGAGCTTATAAACTAGGCTTTCCTTGTCAAGAACTACATAACCTTATGGTTGTTCCATATAGATCTCATCTATAAGTTCTCCATGCAAGAAAGCAGTTTTCACATACATCTGTACTAGCTCTAAGTCCTCCATTGCAACGAATCCAAGTAACATGCGCAGGGTAGTCATCTTGACCACTGCAAAGAAGGTTTCCTTGAAATCAACACCATGTTGTTGCTTAAAACCCTTTGCAATAAGTTGTGCTTTATACTTTGGAGAAGCACTATCTGATGTGAATTTTAGCTTATATACCCATTTACATGGTAAAGGTTTCCTTTCCTTTGGCAAAGGTACTAAACCCCAAGTACCATTTTTATGAATAGAATCCCTTCATGGTACGCTCCCACTTGACATGATCCTCTGTCTGCATAGCCTCTTTGTAGCAAGAAGGCTCACCAGCATCTGTTGGCATAACAAAATCTAAACCCGGAAAATATCTATCAAGTGGATGTGAAACACGTGCAGAACGTCTCAATGGTTGCTGAATAGGAACATGTGTAGACTGATCTGATCAAACATTCTCTTGAACATCCCTATGTGCAGCATTTTTATGCATGCTAATTGGAGGACTAATATCCTCAAACACCACTCTTCACACTTCAACCTCCTTAATGGGTTCTTTATGCATCTTAGACTCATTGAAAATGACATCGCTACTTCTTATCACTAATCGTGTTTTAGGATCCCATAAGCGATATCCAAATCGACCTTCTCGCAATATCCAAGAAAAATGCATTTCTTTGACTTATAGCAGATTCTTGGGTATATGAACATATGCTTCACACCCAAAAACTCGAAGATGATCATAATATGGCGGCTTCCCTGTCCATAACTCTTGTGCCTCTTTCAGACCTTTGGCAGTACTAGGTGAAAGGTCAATCACATGAATTGCAGCCAATACTGCTTTTGCCCAAAAGCCTTGTGAGAGGTTTGCATGATGCAACATAGAAACTACTCTATTGAATAGTTCTATTTATCCTTTCAGCTACACCATTCTGTACTGGAGTATAAGGAGCTGTAGACTCTCTATGAATCCCTCTAGAAAAACAAAGAAGATTGAATTAATGTGAGATATACTCATCTGTATGAATGAGATCTAAAGGCTGAATTGAAGAGTCAATGTGCATTCTATGCACATTTCTGGTTTTCTTTCCATATTGACAATGCTCACAAAATGAAAAATCAGATATAGATAACACAGGTAAGTAGCCAGAACAAGAAAGATTTTCCATTCCACTACGAGATATATGGCCCAAACCACCATGCCAAATACAAGCCATAGGTTGTTCAGTAACAGCTAACCAGTGTTCTTTCTATGATATAAATAAAGGATAAAGTGATCCAACTTTGCTTCCTTTTGCAATAACCATATTGCCCTTTGATATACAAAAGGACTGAGCATAGAAGACCACCTTGTAACCAAGGTCATCAAGTTGACCAACTGACATCAAACTGCATGATAACTGAGGTACATGGCATACATTATGCATAGTAAATTTTTAATCATTGATGAACTGCACAACCACATCTCCAATCCCCACAATGTCACACTGGTAAGAATCACCAAGTCTTACGGTACCAAGAGACTTTGTTGCATAATTAGAGAACCATTCTCTATGTGGTGTCACATCGAAAGAAGCACTAGAATCTAGCAACCACATGTGGGAAAGAGAATCAGCCATAAGAGCCTCAGTTAGCGTAGCACTATCAAGTGTCAACATATCAACATCATCAAAAATAGCATTAATTTCTTCAATCTTCACAATCGAATTAGATGATGCAGGTAACTGTTTAACATGCCCATCAAAATTCTGTCCTTTACCTTTAGCATTCTTTAATGCATAACAATCTTTATTCATGTGTCCTTTCTTATGACAATAATGGCATTTGATATCCCTCTTCCTTGATTTACTTCTACTCTTATTATGTTGACCATTCTTTTCCTTGTTCTTGCTCCTACCACATTGCTGATTCTTTCCTTGGTAAGAATCACGAACATTATATGCATCTCCACTCTGGGTGTCAACCATAGATTTTCTACGAATCTCCTCACTCAAGAGCGCTCCATATATGTCATCATAGATGAGTTTACCACTAGGTGCACTATTGCTAATAGCTGTGCAAAACACATCACATGATGATAGCAAGGTGCATAACAGCAATACTGCTTTCATTTCATTATTCATATCCATTTTGTGAGCTTGTAATTGGGAGAATATAGCATCAAACTCATTTAGATGAGCAGCAACACTATATGTGTCCTTCATACAAAGGTCATATAATTTTCTCATCAGATACACTTTATTTGATGCCATCTCTTTTTTATATGTATTGTGTAACTTCTACCAAGTCTCCTCTACACTTTCATAGTCTAATACTCTAAAGTAAACATTATCTGCCAGGTGCAAGAAAATGGTAGACCTGGCCATTTCATCTAACTCATCCCAATCATCTTCATCCATGTCAGTAGGCTTCTTTTAAATTCCATTTACTTGCTTCCATTGCCTCCTTTGAATCAGCACATCTTTAATCTGATTCTTCCATAGAGCAAAGTTTGTGCCATCAAATTTCCAGATCTCAAAATGGTCTTTGCCCTACAAGTTACCATGCCTCCTCGGAAGACTTCCACTAGACCCTGATCCACCACATGTGCCTGAGACCTTTGATGCCATGATGGTAGAGAGCTGAATCAAATGATAATGGAGCTAGAAGATTCCAAACACCAATGAATAAGAGTATCAAGGAGTAAATCTACCACTATATAGTTGACTAAACCAAAAATCTAGAAAAATTTTGCCAGAGTATCCCCTACAAAATGAGCATATGACCAATGTCAAAATATCATAAAACTGCAAGTACTGACATGTTTACTTGCATAGTGAATCAGTGACTCCGTTGCATATAATCAGTTACCCAACAGAAGCCAACTAGGCTTATCGAGCAGCTATGAACAATTATCATACATCTCCTATGGCAAGGCTAGGTAAGTCTTCCACTTGCATCATTGAAGAGACCCCAACATCTAGGTGTCTCCCGGTTAAGAAAACCTCACCACGACCCTCTTTATCAAACATAAAAGGCTTTATGCAAAAAATGTAGCTGTTATATCAATGACCACATGGATGTACATAAGCGGTATCCACAGAAGTGTACATGGTGTGTATGTGCTCAATATATGCACTAAAATGACACTAAAAGGTTGAATGCACAGCCCAAAAACTAGCCAACAACACCTGCAAGTGTCTATCAACCGTGATGTTTTAGGCTCAAAAAACCTCCATAAATTTGCAGCGGCTGCTCCCTCCAAAATTGAAAATCTTTTGAGAAACATGTAGTTTTACAAGTGTGGCTTAAAACACAGCCCCAAAGGTTGATATTTATTGTCAGAGAAGTACAAAGAACACTCTTTTTGATGTTCTTGGACCGGTGTGCAGAGAACTATGTGCAACAGTACTCCAAAATGGCTCCAAAAAACAACCCAAAAACGCTTCATAAACAGGCTTTGAAAGCAAGGAATGAAGCTTTGAGGGACCAAAACATGTTCAAGGTAATATTAACCTTAGTCTTCCCATTCTTCAGACACCACAAGAGAGTAGCTCAGTGGCAAGATATTGCCACGGTTAAGCGGGCTCCGGGAGGAATAGTACTGGGATGGGTGACCTCTCGGGAAGTACCAGGAACCTCTATCTTCCTTGATCATTGAGGTCCTCCCTCACGCATAGCCAATGGTTCCAACGGTGACTTCAGTGACGTATGACAAGGTATGCCAAGGTCTATGCCTTGGTCGCCGCTTTAGTCGTAAGCCTTGGAGAAAGCCGAGGGGAGGGGGGGGGATGCTCGCTTTGCTCGCACAAAAGGAACAAAGCTTTTGCATCGAACTGCTCTAATATCAGTGAAGTATTTTGATGGCAATGCACCGTAGTGCACTCTCCTTCTTGAGAGCTCCATGACGATATCATCGGAGTAGAAAACCGAGCTCCTAAGGCCGCACACAGTACTTCGCACAGAGGCTATTAGAATACGCAGAAAAACACAGTACACAGGGAGGACGAAGACAGACTTCTTACGTCTTACAAATGCAGTTGAACTTACAATCTGTGACTAACCAAGCACTATATGTTTTATTAAAGAACATATACAAAGAAGGTTCCAATGGCCATTTGTATGTGTTGAAAAAAGCTCCTAGAACTTGGAATTATAGGTTGGTTACATACCTACACAATCAAGGGTTCAAACCTAGCAACTCAAATCCTTCTTTATTCATTTGAAGGGATCACAATGACTTTATCTATCTATGTGTATATGTAGATGACATTATTTTGATAGGAGATGACATGAATGGCATACAGAGGATCAAAAGGCATATGCAAGAGGATTTCAAAATCAGTTATTTAGGTAAGCTCACATTCTTCTTAGGTATGCAGGTCATATACACAGATGAAGGAATGTATTTGACCTAAAGGAGATAGATTCAAGATCTACATCTTAAGTTCAAAATGGAAAATGCTAAACCTAAAGGTACACCTTTGGAGATGAACCATAAACTTAGATTTCATGAAGGTGAGAAAATTGAAGACATTAAAGAATATCAAAGCTCGGTAGGTAGCTTAATATATGCTACTCATGTAAGGGTAGACATCTAATGTAGTGTAGGAGTGCTAAGCCAATTCATGCACTTGCCAAGAAGACCACACATGGATGTAGCTAAGAGAGTACTTAACTACCTCAAAGGTACAATCAATGAAGGTATATTCTATCCTTACTCTTGAAACTTGGATATCAGAATCTATCCAGATGCAGATTGGGCAGGAGCTAAGGATGATAGAAGAAGTACATCTGGTTACTTAGCATTTGTAGGTTCAAAGCTCGTGTCATGGAGTTCCATGAAGCAATCAATAGCTGCTTTATCCTCAACTAAAGTAGATTATAGAGGTTTGACCATAGCAACTCAAGAGGCAATATGGTTAAAAGCATTGTACTCATATTTGGGACTTGTGAGTTCCAAACCTCACATATTTGGAGATAATGTAAGTTCCATGAATCTTGTAGCCCTATTTTCCATGCAGGAACCAAACACATAGAGATTCATTACCACTTCATTAGGGACAAGCTCATGGCAAAGGAGATTGACATTTGTTTTGTTCCGACTCAAAAGCAAGTAGCAGATATGATGAGAAAGGCACTTGATTGAATAAAGCTTTATAGGTTTAAATCAATGGCAAGTATTCAACCTATTAGAGAATGAAGACTGAAGCATACTTTAGCTTGAGGGGGAGCTATTGGAACATCAAGCTTACACTATGCTTGAGGCAGATTGGCTCTACATCAAAAATTAATCATTTGAATTGTGTCAAAGTTTCCCTTTGAAGAGATTTTTATTTGAGCTCATTTTCGGTATTTTCATAAGGATTTTTTATGGATCATTTACCAAGGTAAAAGCCTAGAGTTTTAAACTTGTAAAAGTAGAAAAAAGAACTCAAATTCCAAGAATTTGAGGTGGTTTAGCTTGACAATCAATCAATCACCAAAAAGGAGATCATATTAGATCTTCACTTTTCCTAGATTGTAGGAAAGTGAATTGATGCTCTTCAACAAACTATCTCGCCTTGATTTGAATTCAAAAACTACTTGTAGAAGTCGTGGAACACCTCAAGAGTCTATATAAAGACCTAGAAACCATTTTACAATACATTGAAGCAATATACATACACTTTGGGTCATCATTGTGTTGCTCCATTTCTCTACACCATCTTCTTCAACAACAGTGAACTTGTAGAGGTTTCTGATCTCTCTACAAATCTTCAAATTGTATGAATAATGAGCATTCATTTAAAAGCTATTAGTTTCTAATTTATATCTACATATTCTCAAAGCATTTGGTTTATTATATTTGGATAACTCTCAATTTTATTGTCTCGGGATCTATCTTTGTGCAGCCCTGAAAAATAGGGGGTACCTCTTTGAATGTTAAGTTCATTGCATGAGCATGTCTTGCTTTTACTTGTATTCTTGTGCATTTTAGACACTCAATCCTATTTTTATCATTCCTCCAAAAGGAAGTTTTAAGCCCACAATGGGTAAGTGGTACCATCCAACTTATCCTCAGTAGCCAACATACAAAATACATCACTACTTTCATCCATGGCTGCTTACTAAAATACCTTGATGTAGAAAAAAGACTGTATCTAAAAAAGTTGAATAGAACTACCTTGACAAGTTCTGCTAAACTTGTAGTAGACTTCAAGACACTTATACTGGTAAATTGAAACCTGGATATATCTTTGGCACAAAAAGATGAAATAGCCTGCACAAGCACTACGATAGTGCATTCGAAGGCTCACCAAATTTCGTGCAATTATGAGATTGTGACCAGAGGGGTGTCGACAACACCCTAGATTAAGTGGTGACCTGCTCTGATACCAATTGTTGGAGTTAGACATATGTGGAAGCACACGAACAGCATAAGGAAGAAGAATAAGCTTGGAGCACAACACACAATATAGAATGTATTACCACTAGAATGTACAAAGATAACTAACCTGTTAGGGCTATAGGCGTATGTACAAACCAGGGGAAAAAAACCTCCTAAAGAGGGAAAAAAGTGCCCCAACTGTACTACATAAATATATCAACAAAAAAAACGTAGAAAATTGGATGATAAAGCAATCAAAGTATTTTGGTTGGGTACAATTTTGAAAGCAAAGGCTATCATCTATATCATCCACAAATTAAACACATTTTGCTTAGCCATGATGTTGTTTTTTTTTAGATGCAATTCATCCATTACTTTCATGTACCAAGGAGACTTCAATTAGCTATAAAGATGTGTATGACACTTTTTTGCCTCTGTTTATAGGGGGACAGTCAAGTGTTGGTCCAAGTGAAGTGATTTCTCAACCTTTATAGGTTCCACATGATGATGCACATCATTCCATTTCTAATGCAGATTTACATGATGCACTTGTTGATGAGAGGGATGATAAAGATGTGGCAAAAACCATGCCCAAATGTTGAAACATAAGCCTGATGGAATAGTTGATAGGTACAAGGCTATACTTGTTGCGAAAAGTTATGCTCAAGAGAGGTGCATTGATTTTAATGAGACCTTTGCTCCCACATGTCAAATCACCACTGTTCATAGCATCTTTGCACTTACAGATCATCGTGGTTGGAATGTACATAAGTTGGACATTGAAAATGCATTTCTAAATGGTGACTTACATGAAGAAGTGTATGTATATTTCAATCCGGTGGTTTTGTGTAAAAAGGGCATGAAAATAAGGTGTGAAGGTTGAAAAAGGCATTATATGGTTTGAAGCTAGCACCACGTGCTTGGTATGAAAAGATAGATGCCTACTTGATTGCACTTGACTACACACTGAGAATGATGCTTAGCAAGTTATAGGACTTGCCTGACATTTTCGGGGTGCTTCAGACTACAAACCAGAGAGTAATGATATGAAGATATCTCATGATTAAGAGAACCAATGATAATGAAACTTTGTACCTATAACGTAGACAGTATGATGATTCTATAGCACTTTAAATCACATCAATTGACCAACCATGCACTGAGAACAAGCTCTGAGAAGTTCACTGTTTTGAGATGGTCAAAGCAGAGAAGTGAGGTAGAGATATGATCAATGTGTATGTATTAAATCACATAGTAATAAAATGTCATTGGTGATGTTCAATAGCACAATGTGAGGGTAGCAAAGTGGCTATAAGATAATCACACTAATCACTTAAGTCCCTCTCAAAATGATCTCATAATCAGCTCTTCTAATCTCACTCTATTCCGCGAGTTTTTTTATCTTCTTTTATAGTTGAAGTTGGAGCCAAGCTTCGAAATCAAATTCAAATGCTCGCCTAAAATTAATTCCTAAACTATAGGATTTATTCTCTCATCAAGAAATTGAAGATCCTCGTGGAATTAGTGCATCTAACATATTCCATATAAAAGTAATTGATTTTACAAGGGAATGATCATATGTGATTATATTGAATACATGCTAATTAATCCAAGTGTGTAGGCTTGGATTCTCTTGCACCAACAGCTCTCGCTCAAGCCTAACATGCTTTGTCTTCATTCCTCCTTGATCTCCCACAAACCAATCATCATCTTGAACATTTTCATCTTAGTTCCATCCAAAGACTTTGTGAGTATATCTACACATTGCAAATGACTTGATACATAGGACAATTGAATGTCCTTGCTAAGCAATTTCTCTCTTACATAATGATAGTGCACGTCAATGTGCTTAGTCCTTGCATGATATATAGGATTAGTGGCCAAATGAAGTGAACTAGTGTTGTCTTCAAAAATCATTGGAGTGTAATGTAATCCCAAATCTGTGTAGAGTTGTTTGAGCCACATAGCCTCTTGTGTTGCATTTGCTAAGTCTCTATATTCTGCCTCTATAGATGACAATGCCACAATTGGTTGTTTTTTTTATGACCATGATATTAGCGTTGAACCTACAAAAGACAAGTATCGTGAGGTGCTCATCCTATCATCCTTGGAGCCAACCCAATCTACATCAGAATACATCTTTATCTCCAAATAAAAATTAAGAGAGACAATGATAATGAAAGTTTGTAGCTATGAAGTAGACAACATAATGATTTTATAGCCCTTTAAATCACATCAAAATGCACTGAGAACAAGCTCTGAGAAGTTCACTATTTTGAGATAGTCAAAGTAGAGAAGTGAGGTAGAGATTGTATTACTATGTGTATGTATTAAATCACATAGTAATACAATGTCATTGGAAATGTTCAAATGGACAATGTGGGGGTAGTGTGGCCACTTTGAGCTATGAGGCTCAGTATAGGGCAGCTTTCACAATGATTGTTGAGTGTGTGTGGCTCACATACCTTTTGGCTAATTTGGGTGTTGGTTAGTCTTCTGCTACCACCATCTTCACTAACAGTTAGAGTGCATTGGTAGTTGCAATGAACCATGTGTCCCATGCTCACACTAATCACATTGAGGTGTACTATTATTATTTTAGGGAGAGGTTCTCTATTGGAGAGATCAATTTGGCATATGTGCCCATATAGGATAATGTTGTAGACCTTTTCACAAAGGCTTTGCCTAGGCAAAAGTTGAAACTTTCCACAAAGTTTTGGGCTTACTTCCTTTTGTGGATTGATCTCTTTCCTCATAGCTTTGCACTTCCTTATACATGAGTGCCAGCTCCTTGTTCACTGCATCACTCCCAAGGGGATTTGTTGACATATTTTGGTACTGATGTGTGTGAACACACTTAGGACTAGCAGGGCATTTTTTTTCCCTCTTTAGGAGGTCTTTCCCCCCTAGCTTGTATATACACCTATAACCCTAACAGGTTTTCTTATCTTTGTATATTCACTTGGTAATTCATTCTGAGTTTTGACATTCTGTTCTAAGCTTCTTGTTCTTCTTCCGTGTTTTGTTCATGTGCTTTTGTAGACCCTAGACTATGTAGCTCCATGGTCCTTGAAGTAGAGGAAAAGTGGCTAGAATGCTTAAGAGATCAAGTGCAAGAAGCAAGATGGAAGAAAGAGATGAAACAGAGAGAAAAAACACCACTAAAAGAGGTTCAAGATTTTTATGAATCTCGATCCTTGGATTATCCCTTGAACGAGAGTGTTTCAATAACTGATCTCTATGCAGAAGAGGAACAAGATGGAGACCTCACTAAGTTGCCACAATATATGGGAGAATATGAAAGAGATTCTATAGTGAAGAAGACAATTTCTATTAGGTTTCCTATCTCCCAAACATTAAAGAATACACCAAGAATGGAAATATTAAAAAATACCTAAGTAAAATGTACATTAATTGTAGAGGCATTATTGTGTGCAAAAACACTTATGGTGAAAAATGTCCAAACATGTGGACCCAATATTGTTTAAACATCAAGCTTACACTATGCTTGAGGTGGATTTGATCTACATCAAAAACTATCGCTTGGATTACAACAAAAGAATATATGTTGGAGAGTTCTTGTACCTATGCTCATTTATTGTATCTTTTTGAGAGATTTTTGATGGTTCATTTACCGTTGTAAAAGCCTTGAGCTTTACACATGTAAAAGTAGAAAAAGAGAGCCCAAATCCCACGAATTTGTGTTGGTTGAGTTATAATCAATCAAGCAATCAATCAGTTAAAAGTAGATCAAACTAGATCTTCACTTTTCCTAGATTGTAGGCAAGTGAATTGATTCCCCCCAACAACCATTCCCACCTTCATTTGAATTCATAATACACTTGTAGAAGTCGTGGAACACTCCAAGAGTCTATGTAAAGACTTCAAATCACTTGTACAATACATGGAAACAATATACATACACTTGTGACCATCATTGTCTTGCTCCTTCAATTTTTTGCATCATCTTCTTCGCCAACAGTAATCTTGCAAAGGATGTTGCTCTCTCGACAGAGCTCCAAATTGAGTGCAACATGGCTCATTAGAAAGATATTAGTGTCTAGTTTATATGCATAAATATTTATAGTATTTTGTTTAGTATATTGGGAGAAATTTCAATTTTATTTCTTGGGGTCAATCTTTGCATATTCTTGAAAAATAGGAGGTACCACCATTGAGTGTCTGATTCATTCCTATAGCATATTTTGCTTATTCCTTATACTTTTGTGCATTATATACACCCAAACCTATGTGTATCACTCCCATAAAAGGAGTTTTTCTAATTGTAATCACGCCAGTCGCTATGGGCATTTGAAGTTCATTGTCTCTTCCATAGATAGTAAGTTTTTTGAGTTAATCATCACACGAATCTATTTGTTTTGTATTGAATGCTTCTCCTTGATGCCAGACCAAATGTCATCATTTTGAAACACACTTTTCTACCTCCTACAAGCTTCTCCAAGTTCTTTTGGTGGTATCAGAGCTAGATCAAGATGGGTGACGGCTTTCCCTCAATGATCGAGAAGCTTGATTGACACAACTACATGGCTTGGCAAAGTAGAATGGAGGCCTATTTGCAAGGTAGAAATCTTTATGGAATTGTAGCAGGTGATGAAGCTATGCCTATTCCAAGATCCAAAGGAGGAGCTACACAACATGAGACAGATAAGCTCACACTTTGGTGCACAAGGGATGCTCAAGCAAGGTCATACATACTAAACTCTATCTCTGACTTTCTATTACCACATATTAGAGGATGCAAGACAAGACATCTCAAGAGACTTGGGATGCCCTCAAGACTTTCTTTTCTGCTAGTACCAAAGCAAGAAAGAATCATCTTTGGAAGGAGTTCAACCAAATGAAGAAGACACCTAAACAAACCATCATAGATTTTGTTATCAAGGTCAAGGAGGTTGCGGATCAGTTAGCATCCATTGGAGAGCTGATTGAAGAAGAGGCTATCATGAGGCAAATTCTCAATGGCATTCAAAGTGATAATCAATGGCAATCCTTCACGATGGCTTATGATCTCATCATGGATGTGCAAACTCCAGACTTCAACATCTTTATTGGACAACTCTTCAATCAAGAGGCCAACAATAGCATAAATCTTGGTAACTCATATCATGGTAATTCAACCACTGCTCTATATGCAGGTAAGAAGGATAAGAAGCAGAAAGGCAAGAAGAAGGAAGAAGATGAAGAAGAGACTTCCCAAGCCAACTTCGCAAGCAAAAGCAACTGTAAAGGGAAGAAGAAAGGACAAAAGCAATACAAAGCCAAAGGACGGAATGTTCAACCTTGTGCCATCTGCGATAAGACCAACCACACCACTCAGAATTGTTGGTTCAATGGGAAGAACCATAAAGGAAGTGGAAGAGGTGGATATGGCAGCAATAGAGGCAGAGGTGGACACAACTTCAACAATAATAATAGAGGCTATAATAGAAGGGACTACAACAATTATTGAAAAGATCAACCACAAAGAAGGTAAAGAAGATGATCATTTGTTCTACATAGATTAAAGATGTTCGAATCATGTTGTAGGCAACATTGCTCTTCTATCTGATTTGGAAAGTCCAAAGCATTCACATGAAGTGCAAATAGGGAATGACACAAAGCACAATGTGGAGAAGATTGGTAATGTCAAACCAATGGCAGGACAAACATTTTGAGTAAGGTTCTCTATGTACCCACTATCATTGAAAACCTAATAAGTGTAGGCCAAATAGTTAAAAGAGGCTTGCAAGTTACGTTCACCCAACATGGAGCTTTTATGGAAGATCCATGTCAAGGCTTCAAGAAGATAGCCAGAGGTGAGAAGCATGGTAGGCTCTTTACTTTTGAAGTAGGAGAAACTAGGAACATAGCTCTATTCATTTTTGGGTCTCAAACCCTAAGTGAGCTTGAAGTGTGGCATAAGAGACTTGCTCATGTGAATGAAAGAAGCTTGAAGGATATATGCAGGGATCAAAGTGTTCTAAGACTATCGAACATATCAAAGCAACACATGATCAACAGGTTTGATGCATGTCAGATTGGGAAGGCACAACGACAACCATTAAACCACAAAGGCTACATCCACAGCAACTTATTAGACTTAGTACGTACAGATGTATGGGGACCAAGTCAAGAACCTTCATTGGTAGGATCAAGGTATTATGTCTCATTTATTGATGACCATAGTAGATGGATTGTTCTATACTTTATCAAGAGTAAGAATGAAGTGTTTGATTGCTTCAAAAAGTATCTAGCACATGTGGAGAGTCATACAAGTAGATCACTAAAGAAGCTTAGATCTGATGGAGGGGAAGAATACTTCTCGAAAGAGTTTGATGAGTTCTTAGGATAAAGGTATCAAAAGGGAAGTGACTACTAGGTACTCTCCTCAATTGAATGGAATCACTATGAGGAGAAACAAGAAATTGGTTGGATCAGCCAGAACAATGTTTGAAGAGAAGAAGTTGCCACATTATCTATGGGTAGAGGCTATTTCAACTGTTGTGTACCTTGTCAATAGACTACCATCCAAATCACTTCAAGGTATGACTCCTTATGAAGCATGGCATGGAAGAAAACCTAGTCTTGTACATTTCAAGGTTTTTGGTTGTTTAGCTTATGTTCATGTACCATCACAAATAAGAGGTAAGATAGATGAAAGGGAAACAAAGATAGTGTTTATTGGATATGATTCAACTCAGATGGGTTACAGGTTCTATAATCCTTCAACTAAGCAATTCACTACAAGTAGAGATGTTGTGTTTGAAGAACACAGGTCTTGGTATGATGAAGACAAACAAAAGGTAACTCTACCATATGATCTTGATTCTAATTCTCATCAATTAGGAAGCAAGCATGATACACAGGTCCAAGATCCAAGAAGTGATACAAACGATGACCAAGATGAAAGGGAAAAGAATTATGATTCCCTCCAATAACCATTCCCACCTTCATTTGAATTCAAAATCCACTTGTAGAAGCCGTGGAACATTCCTAGAGTCTATATAAAGACTTCAAATCACTTGTACAATACATGAAAGCAATATACATACACTTGTGACCATCATTGTCTTGCTCCTTCAATTTTCTGCATCATCTTTTTTGCCAATAGTAATCTTGCAGAGGCTACTGCTCTCTCTATAGAGCTCCACATTCATTGCATGATGGCTCATTAGAAACTAGTGTCTAGTTTATGTGTATAGATTTTCATAGCATTTGGTTCATTATATTGAGAGAAATCTCAATTTTTCTGTCTCAGGGTCAATCTCTACATATTCCTGAAAAATATGAGGTACCACTGTTGAGTGTCTGATTCATTCCTATAGCATATTTTTCTTATTCCTTATACTTTTGTGCATTATATACACTCAACCCTATGTGTATCACTCCCATAAAAGGATTTTTTCTAATTGTGATCATGTTGGTTGCTATGGGCATTTGAAGTTCATTGTCTCTTCCATAAATATTAAGTTTTTTGAGCTAGTCGATGTGTGAACCTATCTGTTTTGTATCGACTCCTTCTCGTTGATGCTCCAAAGTACATAGTGCATTTCTTTGCACTTATCGCTTTCCTATAAGGTCTATTTGAGTCTCCATAAGCTCAAGGGCTAGTCTTGTGCCAGTTGGCTGGACCAAACTTCATCGCTTCGAAACGCACTTTTCTACCTCCTACAAGCTTCTCCAAGATTCAAATATCCACTCAAACTAAACCTTTAAAAACTAAGCCTAAATGATATCATTTGAGTGTGAAGCAAGTTCGAGTTCACAAGCTATGGGAATATAGTGAAGAAGATGAGGGAAACACTTGCTTACCTATCTCGATGAATGGGTACATAACAAAAGCAATTTTAGATAATGGAGCAAGTGTCGCAATATCCACTAAATCCTTATGTGGAAATGGGGAAAAACTTGCACTGTATCCTGCTCATTTGAAATTACAATTGGTGTATGGCCATGTAGAGCAACCCATTGGTTTGTTAGAGAATTTAAATTTGAATACTTGTGGAGTTGACTTCGATCATACTATAGCCATCTGCAACTTGAACCAAGCAAAATCTATGAGATGATTCTAGGAAAGCCTTTCATGTGCCAATTGAAAGTGGTGCAAGATTGGGGTAGTAATGTACTTTACTTGCAACACTTAGGAATAATGACAAATCAATTTGCATACATTAGAGCATAGAGACATTCCTCCCATCTAGTGGAACAATCTACAGACAAAAATCATTTTATCTCAAAAAAATCATTATAATTGGAATCGAAATTTTGGATGGATAAGGATGCAAATGTATGGGTTTATAGGCAAGCTCACCAATAAGAGAAAAAATTGGCATGAAGATTGTAACAAAGTAACTCTATGATCTAAATGTCCATCGGATTCAAACAGATATAAAATCGGACACCGTTTGGTCACTCATGTGTATGGCCAAAGATTTGGAGACTAGACTTAAGAATAATTTAATGTGTTCTCTTAAGCAAGTGATCCACTTAGCCTAGTGATTAAGTCTGAAGTTTGTGATAGAGGAGATCTAGGGTTTAACCCTCATGGGAAGCATGGGGAGAGAGTTTTGACCAAAGAGCTCTAGAACTCAAGCTAACATGAGTTAACTTGATTTCGAAGAGACTTAACTCTAGTGGTGAGTACACCTACCACATAGTGGACTCTAGTGGAAGGTACTAAAGTAGTGGTCAAGATCACTCCAACCACTAATAGACTCTAGTGGAAGATATTAAGGGAGTTGGGAAATTTGAGTTACATTTATGGTCCTTGTTGATTTGAGGAGCTATATATAGAGGCATAAGGTTGGGAGGAGATTCATCCCTCTAGCACGTGGTGGTCCTTATACTTAGTTTATTGCATTGATATCATAGCTAGAGCTTCCATGGAGACCTTATGATGGATTATCATATTTTTCAAAATCTTATGGAGACCTTGATGAGACCCTTCATCATCATCATACTCTTCACATGTAGAACACATTTTGGTTTTCTTCATGTGGTTTTTGAAGAGAAAACTCGTGTATGGTCTCTCTGAGTATATTTGGGATTCATTTTTATATCTCATGAGTGCATACAAGATCAAAAGCTATACTTTCAAACTAGTGTAGACTAGGATTCGATCCCTCATTCTCCCTATGAGGAAGGACTACTATTCCATCGAGCCACGATTTTAATGTTCATGAAAATCTGCTTGTCTATTTAAAAATTTCTTGCACGCAACACACCACACTATTGGTGTATTTCATCCAAGCCTAGTGCTTGATCACTTTCTACTGTAAAGCATTTTTATACTCTCAATGAAAGAATCCATAGAAACAAACTCTTGTAATAGTTATTACTTGAAAAGTAACTACATCAAAAGTAAATGTCAAAGGAGGAAGTGGTGGCCTTGTTAGGCATGAATCGTGGGCCAACATTAGGAGAGATTGATCAGCAAGAGGTTCCCCAAACTTGAGGGAAATTTTAGGTACAATCCCTCCAAGTTTTGAATTCAAAAAGCTCCTATATATACACCTATTTGTAGTCACGGATTAGAACATATCATTTGAGCTACATTCTGATGTGATTTCAACTAGGCACCTAGTTATTTGTGAAGCACACATTATTCTCATCCTTCTCCAGCTTCATGCCCATTTATATCATGTACCATATGTGCAATACAGATTGATTTTCAAGCTACATCTTGGAGTTCTCCTCATCTACTGCTACAGGTCTATGTTCACATTTTTATTCAACTTCAATTATCGATTTCTCTATGCATACTTAGTCTTTTGATGAGATTTAAATTGGTATAGGTAACGTGATATTGCATGATGCCAATTTTCATCATCATTGATTCATTATTATATGCATTTGAAGTCACCTATGTATTTTGGTAGATAATTCTTAAAATATCAGGATGACACCCCTATATTGCTAAACTTATTTCTCTTAGTATGGCTCATCGAAATTCATCAAATTTGTTGCCTTAGATTCATTATATATGTAATTAGAGGTGTGCAAAATATCTCTGGTCAATTTCCAACAAGCTATGAGCTCTCAGTAAATTTCCAAAGTGCATCTCATCCAAAAATAGCAAGTTTTGCTTCATTTGTTTTGTGTCAAGTAGTCTGTTTTGATGAATCAATTTGAGATTGATGCTCCAAAGCACTAGGGTGGTTTATATGCATCCTTAGCAAGCTGAAGTTGTCTAGTTATCATCCTTGAAGCTATCTTGGCAGGTGTAGACCATGTTTTTTAAGCACCAGGCACATCCTTGGAGTGTATCTACCATCTCTTCTCATAGTGGTATCATAGCAAAGTTTAATCAATATGGGAGATGGTTTTCCTTCCACTATTGACAAATTGGATAGAAACAACTACTCAGCTTAGTTTTTGAGGATGGAAGCCTACCTTCAAGGGAGAAATCTGTGTGGATACATATCTGAGGATGAAGTCATGCCAACAATAAGAAGCAAAGGACAACCATCACATGAAGAGCAAGAAAGGCTTATAACTTGGTGTTCCAAGGATGCACAAGCCTGGTCCTACATCTTAAACTCAATTTATAATTTTCTTTTACCTCATGTGAAAGGATGCAAGACCTCACTTGGAAAGATCTTGCGTCTTTCTTCTCTTCAAATACTAGAGCAAGAAAGAATCAACTATGGATGGAGTTCACTACATTGAAGAAAAGTCCCAAGCAAAATGTGACTGACTATGTCACCAAAATGAAGGAAATCTCAGATCATCTAGGAAGCATTGGAGCGGTAATTGAAGAAGAGAAAATCATAAGGTGAATCATCAATGGCATCAAAGCTAATGACAAGTGGGAATCATTCACCCTTACCATGGATCTATACATGGACATGCAAGTGCTTGACCTCAACACTCTAATGGGCCAACGCTTCACACTTGAAGCAAAGATAAACAAGAATGGTGAACCCTCAAGAGGTAATCAATCTTCTGCTTTATACTTTGAAAAAGCTAAAGCTAAGGATAATTCAAAGTCTAAGAAGAATGAAGATGAAGGTAGCTCTTTTCAAGCCAACTTCACAAGTAGAGGAAGAGGTAGAGGAGGAAAGAAAGACAGGGGAAGACCCCAAGTATCTCAACCTTGCAATATCTATGCTAATCACGTCACTGAGGAATGTTATAGGAACTCAAGGAATTCCAAAGGAAGAGGATTCAATAGAGGTGGCTATGGATCAAATAGAGGCAGATACAATGGAGGATACAACAACTAGTACAACAACAATAACAACCATCAAAATGGATACAGAGGAAGAAAGGATTACAACAACTACACTGAAGATCAAAGTCAATAGTGAAGTAGGGTAAGGATGATGACCATGTTTTCTATATTGATTTAGGCTGCTCAAATCATGTATCCAGAAATGTAGCAATGCTCTCTGATCTAAAAGATCCCAAGGACAAACATGAAGTACAAACAGGTGATGATACAAGAAATTTAGTGGAAAAAATAGGTAATGTCAAGACATCAAATGGCAACTTGAATCTTCTAAGAAAATTTTTGTATGTACCTACGATAAGCAAAAACTTGATAAGCGTTGGACAAATCGTGGAGAAAGGATTGCAGTTTAGGTTTACAAGACATGGAGCATATGTGGAATAGCCCAAGCAAGGATTTAGAAGGATTGACAAAGGAGAAAAAACAGGAAGTCTCTTCACCTTTGAAGTGGATGACACCAAGAACATAGCATTGTTTAGCTACGGATCTCAAAACACTCTCTGAATTGGAGGTATGGCATAAAAGGCTTGCTCACATTGGTGAGAGAACCTTGAAACAAATCTACAGGGATCAAAGTGTACTTGGATTGCCCAACACCACAAAACAACATATGATATACAAGTGTGGAGCTTGTCAATTTGACAAGCCTCATAGACAACCTTTCAATAGGAAAGGCTATATCCAAGAACTATTAGATCTTGTTCACATAGATGTGTGGGGTCCAAGCAAAGAACCTTCTATTTCAGGTTCAAAATATTATGTATCTTTTATTGATGATTGTAGCAGGTGGAAAAATTATGTACTTTATGAAGCATAAAGATGAAGTCTTCAATTGCTTCAAAAATTATCTTGCTCTTGTAGATAACCAAACAGGTAGATGTCTCAAGAGACTCAGATCAGATGGTGATGGAGAATATTTCTCAACTGAATTTGATGCTTTCCTACAAGAAAGAGGCATCAAAAGAGAGGTAACAACCAGATACACACCTGAACTCAATGGAGTAGCTAAAACAAGGAATAGAACTATAGTTGAATCGGTCAGATCTATGCTAAATGAAAAGAGTCTACCTAATTATCTTTCAGTAGAGGTTGTATCAACAACCACATATCTTGTGAATAGACTTTGATCAAAGTCTTTAGATGGTATGACTCCCTATGAAGTGTGGAATGGAAGAAGGCCAAGTCTAGAGCATTGCAAAATCTTTGGATATCTAGCTTATGCTCACATATCTTCCCAAGTAAGAGGGAAATTAGATTCCAAAGCAGAGAAGTGTGTCTTTATTGATTATGATCAAAAATAAAAAAGGATATAGATTGTATAATCCCACTATCAAAGGCTTCTTAGTTAGTAGGGATGTAGTCTTTGATGAAAACAACTCTTGGTTTGATTATGATAGGAAAGTGAAGCTACCCTATGACTTGGAAGAAGATTTTCCATCTTTTCCAACAAAGGAACCAAAACATCTTGAAGATAGTGACTTGACAGAATTGGAGAAATTGAAGCTATGGAAGAACATAGGGAAATCTAAGGTGCAAGACCTAACTCAAATCTCAAAAATATCTCTTCAACCAATCAGAAGGTCAATGAGAGAGAAGAAGAAACCAGAGAGATATGGATTTGATACCTCTTTGGTTACAAAACATTCAATCTATATGGCTAAGGACTCCAACAATGAAGAACCAACTTCTTATGAAGAAGCTCGAAGCAAGAAGGAAATGGAGAGAAGCAATGGACGAAGAAATGGAAGCACTTATGGACAATGAAACATGGGGACTTGTTCATAGCAAACCATCAATGAAGTGTAATTGGATCAAGGTGGATTTATAAAGTAAAAAGGAACTCAGATGGTATTATTAATAGATACAAGGCAAGATTAGGAGCCAAGGTGTTTACCCAAACCCATGGGATAGATTATGAAGAAACTTTCTCACCTATTGCTAAAATGCCTACCATTAGAGTACTTGTTAGCATTGCTACATCTAGGAATTGGAAGCTATATCAACTAGATGTAAAAAATGAATTTCTCAAGGATGGATTTTAGAAGAAGTTTATATGGCACAAGCACCTTGTTACAGATATGATATCAATGGAACTAAACAAGTAAAGGCTGGAATGAAGGATGAATTCAAGATCAATGATCTTGGACCTCTCACTTATTTTCTTGGACTTAAATTTGTCTATACAAATTATGGTATCTATATCACTCTATGTACATGACATCAAATTAGATGCACCTCTGTCATTCTATAATCATTCAGGCTCTCATAGTGGCTCTTTTGCATCAGATTGCTATGTTATGGCTACCTCCAATCTATGTGAGGAGACTGAGCCTGTTTCATTTGATGAAGCACAAAATTTTGAACATTGGATGGTTGAAATGCAATCTGAATATGATGCTATCATGAAAAATGGTACCTGGTCTTTATGTGACTTGCCTTCTGGCAAGAAGGCCATTGGCAATAAGTGCATATACAAGCTGAAGTATAGAATTGATGGAACAATTGACAAGTATAAGGCTGATTTTAAGGCTAATTTACCTACCTCATTTGAGATGTCTGATTCGGGGCATTTGCATCATTGTTTGGGAATTTAGTTTATGCAAGTTGATGGTGGAATGACTTTGTGTCAAACAAAATATATTGACACATGCCTTGAAGAATATAAACATATTGCCACTCCTATGGAGACAAGTTTACGATTGAGTCTTCATGATGGTAGAGATGCATTTGATGCCACTCTCTATCAACAGCCTGTTGGATGCTTGATTTATTTATGATTGCTCGGCCAAATATTCAATTTGTTGTCTCACAGATGAGCAGGTTTATGCATTGCCCATGTGTCAAACATTGGTAGGGGGTTAAGTGCATCTTTCTCTACTTGAGGGGGTGATCACTACCTTGAGATTAAAATGCTTTTTCTGACTCTGACTTGGCTGGCTGTTATAACACTCGTGTGTCCACTAGTGGCTTTTGCTTCATGCTTGGTAGCTCATGTATATCTTGGTTGAGCAAGAAGAAGCCTACTATGGCCACTTCCAATAGGTTGAGTATAGGGTAGCTTTCACAGCGATTGTTGAGTGTGTGTGGCTCAGATGCCTTATGGTTGATTTGGGTGTTGGTCAGTCTTCTACCACCACCGTCTTCATTGATAGTGAGAGCACATTAGCAACTACGAGGAACCGTTTGTTCCATGCTCGCACTAAGCACATTTAGGTGCATTATCATTATGTCAGGGAGAGGTTCTATGTCAAAGACATCAGCTTGGCATATGTGACCATGGAGGAGAACATTGCAAATCTTTTCACGAAGGCTTTGTCTAGGGAGAAGTTTGAAGCTTTCTGCAAAGCTTTGGGCTTACTTGCTTTTTGTGCATTGATTCCACATAGCTTGGCACTTCCTTATACATGAGTGCCAGCTCCTTGTTCACCGCATCACTCCAAGGGGGGATTTGTTGATATATTTAGGTAGTGATGTGTGTGAACACACTAGGCCCACCGGGGCACTTTCTTCCCTCTTTAGGAGGTTTTTTTTTCTCGGCTTGTATATACGCCTATGGCCCTAACGGGTTACTTATCTTTGTACATTCTAGTGGTAATACATTCTATATTGTGTGTTGTGCTCCAAGCTTCTTCTTCTTCCTTGTGTGATTCGTATGCTTTTGTAGACCTTGAACTCCAACAAATACATTGAGAGATGCCCAATGCCAGAGTTACACACTCAAGCTAAACAAGTATCCTTGTTTTTGGATGGGTTGTTGAGCTCTAAACCATGATCCTATGTATACCTAAAGGAACCTAGAACTCTAGACAAATGTGTAAGAATCTTTATAGAAATTGAGGATAATTTAGGTGATGAGTTAGAACTCTCCAAGGTCTACAAGGACACAGATAGTTCTCTTCATTCATCCTAGAAACATTCTTGTTCCATAGAAGACCTAGCTGAGAAGGTAGCCTAGAAGCTAGGGGTCTCCAGAAAATAGATACCCAGAATAACTTCAGTCAAACGTTGTTACACCTATGGTGGTGATCATATGGAAAACTTTTTTCCAAATGTGACACAACCTTAAGGTAACCCTAGTACCCAATACTGCATGATAGAAAGGTGTTACACCAATCACATGGCACAAGACTATCCAAACAACAAGCAAGTGGTTAGAAAAAACTACCCTTAGGCATACCAAAAACCCAATAGATATCCATGCCAATACAACACTCAACCTCATTACTATAGGCCCCAACAAATCCATCAGGCACCCTAGCAGCCACAACCTAGACCTCAATCGGTGTTAGGCCAGCAACCACCACCCCCTGCAAATGCAATCTCTGTCAAATACATGGCAGTGGAAGAGAACCTTAGTAGAGCATTAGTGCCCTCATCTCCGCTAATCATAGAGAATGATCCTAATTCACATAGTCTTGATTCCAACCATGTAGACAGCCCACCAGCATCCTAAGTCACTAGAGCATATGGAAACATAGCAATATGAGATCCCACCTATGGAACCCATGGCCCCAACTGAGGTAGAAAAAGCCATAGGGCCCTAAAGGATTGTGCTTTAGATGCCAAGGATATCATTACATAAGAGAGTGACCATATCCTCCACTAGCAAGACAATCTCCGTATTATAACTTCCAAGGTTTTTGCATTGATTGTGGTAAAGAGCATGTTATACGAGAATGCCCCAAAAACCTTGCTAATGCCTCCAAAGTAACACCCATGAATGTGATAGGCATTGTGCATACTTCAAAGGGATCAACACCAATCTATGTACCTATTCAAGCTTTGATGAGATCCCAAGCATTAATGCAAAATCGATAGCCAAAGCCTGATAAAATAGTTGAGAGTAGTGAAGTTGGAGAATCAAGTGGAAGAAAAAAAAGATCTTGGAAGGACACATGAGAGAGACTCAAAGGAAAATGGAGTAAGAAGATAAGTGAACTAGACGGAAGCTTAAAAGATACTAGAGCCAAAATTTTAGAATTGGCATTGCAAGACTCGAATCAGGAGAACCCAACCCCAAAACTAGGATCTATTCTAGCTGAACCCATAGCAAAGAACTTGGACATGATGTTTAAAGCATACTAGGCACAACTAAGAGAAAGACCTCAAGTGGGAGAGTCAAGCAAGAATCATCCTAGGGTAGACCTTGAAATTGACAGGACCAAGCTCTACATGAAAATGGTAAAATTAGCGTAGGCAAGGAAGCATCTCAATAATAATCCTGATAGGACTTATCTTGTCCCTAAGGCATAGGAAGACACTAGACCTTCCTTGTCACAAATGCCTAATACTACAAATGGGGAGAATCTTTCTTCAATACATAAGTACTCATAAGTATTTCTTAGAGAGATTCAAGAAGAGAAAGGGAAGAGGAACAAGAATCTCAATCTCCTATTTAAGAAATAGATTATCTATAAGAACAAGTTTCCCAGGACATACCCTCTATATATGGTGAACGAGAGGAGGAACAGCATAGTGAACAAACCAATTTTGAATCCAATTGGGAAGCGAAGTCGATTAGTATGAGAGCACCTACCATACTCGTAAGAAATGAAGAATCAATTGTTCCTAAGAACATAGATGTAATAAAGAACACTAAAGTGCACTGTCACCTAACTTTGGAAGAACTGCAAAAGGCTAAACCTGAGTTGTGGAAGCATGTAACAAACCAGTTTACCAGATATAGACAATCCCCCACTCTCAAACAACCTCATGCAAGAGATTACCAGAAATACCTATTGAAAGGATTGGAGACATGAGTGAAGGAGAGGAAGGAAATACATATTTTCCTATCTCCTACCAGGGCTACAACACCAAAGAAATATTAGACTCAAGTGCTGGAGTAGCCATTACCACCACTACCCGGAAAGGAGAATCAAATTGAACAGATCAAGTCCATTCTAGAGATCAAGGAGAATAACAAAGAAAGAGAGAAAGAAGTAACCAAGATCAAGAAAGGAAGAATCCCTAGTGGAAGTACTAGAAAACTTAAAAGAAATATAAAATAGAAGATAGAAGAATAATGGTATGAATGCTTAAGAGAGAAACAAGTACTGGATAAGCATACAAAAATCGGGAAAAGACTAAGAAGATCGTAGTGACAGTCAAAGAAGGGGAAGAAAAATGTAGGGCATGATCTAACCAAGGAAGAAGAAGAATTGACTGCCCCATTGAGAGAGCATAGACATGTGTTTGCATGGAGCTACAATGATTTGAAAGGAGTGGACCTAGATATATGCTCCCGTAAAATTTCCATGACTCAAGAAGCTAAGCCTTCAAAACAAAAACCATACACTTATAACGATAACTATGCAGCCAAGATTAAGGAAGAAATAGATCGCTTAATAGAATCTGGATTTGTTTATGAGATCGAGCACACCAAATGGGTATCACCCATTGTGGTCCTACCCAAAAAGAATGAGAAGATACATGTTTGCATTAACCTGAAAAAGGTTAATGTAGCCATTATACGAGATAGTTATGCGCTTCCTATCACAGAGCACTTATTAGAATGAATAGAAGGCAAGGAAGTTTAGAGCTTCCTTGATGGATTCTCAGGCTACAATCAGGTAGCCATTGCTCTTGAAGACAGCACAAAATGGATTTTGCTATAGAATGGGGTATATTTGCATTTCTTGTGATGCCATTTGTGCTAACAAATGCACTTGCTACTTTTCAACAGTTGATGTTGATGGAGATGATTAACCTCCAAGAGAACAAGTTATCCTTGATGTTAAAGCACCTCTATATCAAGAACAACTCATAAACACAACCAATTTTGGAAATCTATTTCCAAATTATCAAGGCTTGAGTCAACTGTGAAGAAACTCATTACACAAAAAAGTTTGTTGCACTTAATTCACTCACTGAATGATCAAATATGTAAATTTTTCAATAAAACTCTATGTGAAGTGATGCCTAATGTTTGTGCACCTTGTCTAAGTTAAAGTTCTTCAGAAAAATCAATAAATCTTGAGATTACCTTCAAACAATGTGCCTATGTATCAAATTGTTCTTCTATGTAGTCAACTTTGACACCTGCAACTTCTAATGCATGGTTCTCCCAAACTAGACCTCTTTTATCCAAATGCTTTAAGCCACAAGTAGATTACCTTTCAACTTAAATATTGAGTGCTTAGTTGCTCAAAACTTTAAACTATGGAGTGAGATTTGATCAAAACTTTGATCATCGTGATTGCACCTATTCCTATCTTCACTTCTTCACATCTACACATGTAAATGTTCCTGTCTTCAATTCTCTCAGCCTGATCATAATTAGCCTCTCAAAACTTGTACACAGATCAATCAACTATAGAATTAGAGTTGTACAAAATCATTCCTCAAGAAGATAAACACAGAAGGAGCAGTGAGCAAAAGATCGAGGTGCAATTTTCTTAATTCTCTTCTATTCAGAGAAAATGTACATCTCATGGATGGATTACATTCTTCTCATTCTCTAAGGCCTCTAATGACTTCTCATTCTCGTCATTCATCATATTTTTCTTATATTAAATCTATATTGAAGCATATATAGATATTTACATCCCGACTCACCATGGATACAAAGTTTTTATGGACTAATTATAAGAGTAATATACATGTATATACAAGTCTTCATCTTTTGATTATGCCCTCATCTTCAAGACTCAATTTTTTATCTTTGCTTTACTTTTTGACTTCAAAACTTGTCCAAATCATCAATTGGTGATTGTCTTGCACCAACAGCTCCCCCTCAATCATCAATTATGATTTTCTCCATCTTCTTTATATCTGCCATGTCTTTGAACCTCTGCAACTTAGGTCCATCCAAGCTCTTGGTTAACATGTCTGCAATTTGATCTTTTGTAGAAGTGTGTATGACTTCAATTTCTTTATCAACCACCTTCTCTCTCAAGAAATGATATTGGATCTCAATATGTTTAGTCCTGGCATGAAACACAGGACTAGCAGCTAGATACAATGAACTCATATTATCTCCATGAATGGTGGGTGTACTCTGATTGATGTCAAAACTCTTCATGAGAGTTTTTAACCATATAACCTCCTTTGCAGCTTCAACCATACCTTTATATTCTGCTTCTGTAGATGATAAAGCAACTGTATGTTGCTTCTTAGAACACCAAGAGATTAATTTATCTCCCACATAACATAGATATCCATAATACAAACCTTCTTTGAGTGTACCCTTAATGTATCTTAGCACCCTTTGTCCTGCAATCCAATGTTCTTTTGTAGGACAATGCATGAATTGAGACAATACTCCAAATGCATATAACAAATCAGGCCTAGTCAATGTAGCATAGATTAGATTACCAACCAAACTTTGATAAAGCTTCATGTCCTTGAATTCTTCTCCTCCATATCTGCTTAATTTATGAGTCACCTCCATTGGTGTAGGTGCTACCTTGCAATCTTCCATTTTAAACTTGATTAGAAAATTCTTCAAATACCTTTCTTGAGTCACATACACTCCATGTTGAGTATATGAAATCTCCATTCCCAAGAAATATGACAAGTCTCCCAAGTCACTAATCTTGAACTCTTTCTCCATGTGCTTCTTAAGACTTTGTATGCCCTTCTCATCTCTACCTGTAAGAATTATGTCATCAACATATATGCAAATGTAAATAAACCCATCATCACTTGTTCTAACAAGCAAGCTATTATCTGCCTTAGACACTTGAAAACCAAGCTCCTTAAAGAACTTCACAAGTTTGTAATTCCATGCCCATGGGGCCTGCTTCAAACCATACAAATCTCTCTTGAGCTTACATACATACTCTGGATAACATTTATTCTTGAAACCATCTCGTTGCTCCATGAAAACTTCATCTGAAATGTAACCATTTAGAAAAGCATTCTTCACATCTAATTGACATAGCTTCCAACCTTTACATGCAGCAATAGCTATGAGATTCCTTATAGTTTTCATCTTTGCCACAGGACTATAAGTCTCATCATAATCTACACCATATGTTTGAGCATACCCTTTCACAACAAGTCTAGCTTTATACCTAGACACACTCCCATCTGCATACCTCTTTGTCTTGTAGACCCATTTACATCCAATGATTTTCTGATTATTTGGTTTAGGAACCAAATCCCATGTCTCATTCTCCATCAATGCATCATACTCCTCCTGCATAGCTTTCTCCCAATTTTTCCTTACCTTTTGTCTCATCATATGTAGAAGGATCTTCTTCTATTTTCACTATGTAAGCATATTCTTTAATGGTCAAAAATGAAGTATCATAATTATACCTTATGGGTTGATTTTTGTTCCTTGTTGACCTTCTAACTTCTCCACTCTTTGAAGTCTTTGGTTCTTCATATTCTAGATCAAACCTTGGCAACTCTTCATTAACAATTTGAGCATCAACAATCTCTTCATCATTAGGAACTTGAATCTTTGATTTCCCTTTTCTTTGGGTCATGACTTCTTCATCACCTGCATGAACATTAATTATACCTGCATACCAAGTACCTTGCTCATCAAACGTAACATCCTTTGACACAAGGAATTGCTTTGTGGATGGACTCCACAATCTATAACCCATCTGCTTATCATCATAACCAATGAACACACTCTTTTTAGCTTTAGGTTCCAATTTATGCCTTAATTGAGATGGTACATATGCATAAGCCAAACATCCAAACACTTTGCAATGATCTAAGGTAGGTCTCTTACTCAACCATACCTCATATGGTGTCATACCATTCAAATCCTTACATGGAAGTCTATTAACCAAATAAGTAGTTGTATTCACAGCCTCAGCCCACAAATAATTAGGGCATTTTTTCTCCTTCATCAGTGACCTTGCAAACTCAAAAAGAGTTCTATTTCTCCTTTCTCCTACACCATTTTGTTGAGGAGAGTACCTGCAAGTAACTTCCCTTTTTATACCTGCATTCCATAAGTAATCACTGAATTCATTAGAGAAATGCTCTCCCCCTCCATCTGACCTTAGTCTCTTCAATTTTTGCCCTATGATTCTCTCTGCATACACATGATAATGTTCAAATGTATTGAACACCTTTGATTTATCTTTAATCACATATATAATGATTCACTTGGTAGCATCATCAACATAAATCACATAATATCTTGAACCATTAATGCTAAAGTCCTTTGATGGACCCCACACATCTGTATGCACCAATTCAAGCTTCTCTGAATACATAAACGCTTTCTTAGAATAAGTCTTCTTATAGGCTTTACCCAATTGACATGCTTCACACTTGTGTGTCATCTGTTGACCTGCAATATTAGGCAATCCAAGCATTGAACCATTGTTAATCATATCCTTAGTACCTCTTTCATTGAAATGTCCAAGCCTTTTGTGCCAAAGATCTAACTCACAGATCTTATGTTCTCCATAAGTGAACAAGGCATGACCAACATTGCCTTGAATCTTCAATGTGAAAAACCTTCCTTCTTTCTTCCCTAAAACAGTTTTTTTATACCCATGGCTAGGGTCTTCAACATAAACTTTATCATTAGTGAACCTTACTTCATATCCTCTCTCTACAATTTGCCCTACACTTATCAAATTCTTTGGAATTGTAGGGACATAACAAACCTTACTCAAAAGAGTGCTTCCATCCTTGGCCTTTACTGATCCAACGGACTTCACATTGTGCTTTGTGTTATCACCTGTTTGGACTATATGATTACTCACCTTATTCTCCAAATCAGTCATCAAAGCTATGTTGCCACTCAAGTGATTGCTACACCTTGAGTCAATGTAGAAAACTCTTTGATTTTCACTTGGTCTTTCACATGTTGCATTCATAATTAAAGTTGAATCCTCATTTCTTATCTGAAGCATAATTATAGTAGGTATTATTGCTAGATTGACTTTGAAAGCCTCTTCTTGCATTTCTTCTAAAGAAACCTCTACTACCTTTACCTCTGAGATTACTTCTTTGATTTCTACCTCTCTCCTCTTCCTCTTCCTTTTCCACCTCATCTTCCTCTTAGGAAGTTAGCTTGACTCATAGTGCCTTCATCTTCATTCAATTGTTGCTTGCCTTTGTTAATCTTCTTCTTATTCTTTGAATACATTGCTTGATTTGTACTCTTATCAACATCACCTTTGATATCCTACTCAAAGGTTAGCATATGTCCTAGCAATTGATTCAACTCAGGAGTGAAATGATATAGTGACAATTCAATAGATAGAATGAATGGCTTTCACTTCTCATCTCCTCTCAAGCCTATGAGAATTTGTCTTACCAATTTGTCCTCTTCAATGTCTTCATCAGCTGCTCCTAATGCATCTGCAATATCCTTCATCCTTGCTACATAATCAGAAATAGATTGAGAAGCCTTCTTCTTGAATGTGGTGAATTCGCCCATAAAGATGCCTTCCTTGACTTTTTCATGTTTTGGAAATGCTCCTCCAAAGTATTCCATATTTCACTTCCACTTTTGAGTCCTCTAACGTGAGGTAGCAAGTAATCATTGACTCCCATGTAGATAATGCTCCTTGCTTGAGCATCCTTCTTCATCCATGTCTTCGAATGAGAGCTCTTCCCTAGTTGGAACACTGGGATCCTTAAATTATGGTTTTTCTTCTTCACCTGTGATTTATCCTATCATATCTTTGCTCATAAGATGAGCTCCCATCCTCATTGACCAAGCAAGATATTTTTCTCTATCCATTTTTTCTATCTGAAGAGAATCTCCCATCCTTTCTTCACCTGTGTAATAGATTCTTCAAGCTTTGTGAATAATGAATGTACCTTTAATTCGAATATAGTTCCTTTTGATCCTCTTGATAGCTTTTAGGCCTCCTTCTCTAGATTTCACTTCGAACTTTCACCTTTTGAATCTTCAAATATTGATTTTTGAATATCTGCAATAGTCGAGGTCCTCCTTTTCTTCAAATCTGATGATTCTTGCTCTGATACCACTGATGGAGATGATTAATCTCGAAGAGAACAAGTTATCCTTGATGTTAGAGCACATCTATATCAAGAACAACTCATAAACACATCCAATTTTGGAAATCTATTGCCAAATTATCAAGGCTTGATTCAACTATGAAGAAACTCATTACAGAGAAAAGTCTGCTACACTTAATTCACTCATTGACTGATCAAATATGTAAATTTTTCAATGAAAATTTATATGACCTGATGTATAATGTTTGCACACCTTCTCCAAGTTAAAGTTCTTCAAAAGAATCAGTAGATCTTGAGATGTCCTTCAAACAATGTACCTATGTCTCAAACTATTCTTTTGTGTATTCAACTTTGACACCTACAACTTCTAATGCATGGTTCTCCCAAACTAGATGCCATTTATTCAAATGATTTTACCCACAAGTAGCTTACCTTTCACCTTAAAGATTGAGTGCTTAGTTGCTCAAAAATTTAAACTATGGAGTGAGATTTGATCAAAACTTTGATCATTGGGATTGTGTTTGTTCCTATCTTCACTTCTTCACATTGTAAATGTTACAAAAGCATTCCTCAAGAAGATAAACACAGAAGGAGCACTGAGCAAAAGATCGAGGTGCAATTTTCTTAATTATCTTCTATTCAGAGAAAATGTACATCTCATGGATGGATTACATTCTTCTCATTCTCTAAGGCTTCTAATGACTTTTCATTCTCGTCATTCATCATCTTTTTCTTATATTACATCTATATTCAAGCATATATAGATATTTACATCCCGACTCACCATGGATACAAAGTTTTTATGGAGTAATTACAAGAGTAATATACATGTATATACAAGTCTTCATTATCTGATTATGCCCGCATCTTCAAGACTCAAGTTTTGATCTTTGCTTTACTTTTTGACTTCAAAACTTGTCCAAATCATCAATTGGTGATTGTCTTGCACCAACAGATGTGTCATGTCTTTAAGGAGTTTTTACAAAAGAACCTAGAAGTCTATGTTGATGATTTGTGTGCTCACTCGAACATTAGGCAACCACACATCCCTGAGTTGAAACAAGTATCTGATAAATGTCTTTAAGGAGTTTTTACAAAAGAACCTAGAAGTCTATGTTGATGATTTGTGTGCTCACTCCAACATTAGGCAACCACACATCCCTGAGTTGAAACAAGTATCTGATAAATGTCGAGAACACTAGGTCTGTCTAAACCTATAATAGTGTGTTTTCATGGTCAAGCAAGGCAAGATTCTAGGACACATCATGTCAAAAATGCAATCTCTATAGATGAAGAGAAAGTTAAAGTGATTGAAGACCTAGCAAGGTCGAGAAAGGTGAAGGAAATATAGGCTTTCATGGGGCATTGTGGTTACTGTCGACCCTTCATACACATGTATTCTATCATTGCAAATCCTATGTACTCACTCTTAACTAAGTTTGAATGGACAAATGAATGTGAGAAATCATTTAACGAACTCAAACAACGCTTGTGTTTAGCACCCATTTTGATGGCACTAGATTTGAGTAAGCCATTCCATGTAGATGTGGATGCATCCAACTATGCTATTGGGTGTGTGTTAGCACAACCTACATGTGAGAGCAATATAGATCTCCGCATAGCATATGGAAGTAGACAGTTGAACGCGACAAAATGAAATTACACCACTGCTGAGAGAGAAGGATTAGGAATGATTTATGTGATAAAGAAATTTAGACACTACTTGTTGGCAAACAAATTCAAGTTTTTCACAGACCATCAAGCATTGTTGTACCTAGTCAACAAACCTTATAACACCGGTAGATTGATACGTTGGTTTTTTTTGTTAATGGAGTATGATTTTGAAGTGGTAGTCAGAAAAGGAAAGACCCATCTTAGAGCCGCTCACCTTTCATGATTGACTATGAGAGAAGCCCCTCAAGGAATAATTGATGATTTATAGAATGCGTATCTATTTAATCTTAAAGTAGTGCCAAAATGGGCCAAACCAATTGTCCCCATTCTTATGTTTGGACCCAAGAACCCTCAAATTAGAATCAAGGAGCCAAAAATAACCAAGTCCCAGTGATACCAAATACTGACAAGAAGCATTTACAAATAGGATAATCAAAAGATCCTCACGTGTTTCATAGAGGAATCTAGGCATGAGAAACGGTTGCAATCAGCACATGTAGGTGCATTAAAACAACATCATTCAAAACACTACACACTATAGACCCTGCATAGATTAGGAGTGTAATGGCTTTAGATGTCTACAAAATGTGCAAGGAATGCCCAACCTATTGTGTTAAACTACCAATCGAACATGCAACCTTATACCATGTGTCTCTAACACTAGAATGGAGCAAGCCAATGGTAACTTACTTCAGGACGAAGACATTCCTTCGAGGAATGACTGTAGCAAGACAAAGAGGTCTAGAGAAAGAAGCTTAAGACTATGCACTTATTGGCGATAATCTTTACAAACAAGGAAGACATGGATACTTGAGACAATGTGTTCATGAGCACGACTACTTATGAATATTAGAAACTACACACCAAGGTGTTGTAGGAGGTCATTTTGGCCTCGATCGGATAATCAAGGCCATACTCTTCTCAGGGCTATCGTGGCCCACTCTTCGCATGGATGCGCATACATATGTGAAGAGATGTGATGTATGCCGAAGAGCTCATTTTCCTACTCACAGAGATGAAGTGCCACTAAAACCCATGATGGGAGGACGTGCTTTCTCTAGGTGGGGTATAGATTTTGTGGGACCCATTAACCCCCTGCTAAAGGCACTCATGTTGAATACATCATCATAGCTACAAATTATCTCACCAAATGGGAAGAGGCTAAGGCTATCAAAAAGAATGATGCACACACGACTACAAAATTCTTATTTGAGAATGTCTTTACTATAGAGAGTATGCACACAGAAGCAAAATGAAAAGTAAAGTACTCTCACAAAACAAAGAATGTGTGAGACACAAAATGAGTAGACCATGAAATGGGTAAACTCATGTGGATTAGAAATGAGCTTGCCAAGAGCATGGAGTAGGCTCCTCAAGCTTCTAACCAAGTACAAATGAGGGGAGAGGCCCTCCTTATATAGATTTGGGAGGGGCTCTCAAAAGTACATCATATGTGGGATAAGTCTCCTAAAAGGAGAATGAATACAACTGGTAGAAGCACATGGCAAGGTACCCAAATACAAAGGAAATACAATATAAAATGGAAATAGAATAGAAATGGAGTGCCTCCTGGATACAAAATGGAGCTCATGCGGATACAAATGTAGATGGAGTAGCAGAAATCATGTTGTCAACACCCCCTCTGCAGCTCCATTTTGGAGTGGCTGAATGCTACAGAGGTCCACCAAGCGCTGAAGCAGAACCAGAAGTAGAGCCTTCGTGAACATGTCCGCCAGGTTCTCCTAAGAGGTACACTGCTCCAGAGTAATCTCCTAAGATATGAGCTTCTCGTGGATGAAGTGGTACTAGATCTCGATTTGCTTCATCCGAGCGTGGAACACTGGATTCTTGGCGATGGCCAAGGCTGATTGGCTGTCCGTGCGAATACATGTCGGAGTATCCTGCAAAACACCAATGTCAGATAATAAACATCGAAGCCAGATGGCCTCACATGCTGCAAAGCTGGATGCTTGGTACTCGGCCTTAGTAGATGACAGAGCAACTGTAGGCTGTTTCTTACTTGCCCAAGAGATAGGTCCTGAGCCAAGCAAGAAAATATACCCAGAAGTAGATAGTCGAGAATCAAGATCACGAGCCCAATCAGAATCGGAATATCCGGTGAGTTCGATGCCCCCTTTGTACCAAAGACCATGATGTCGGGTGAGGGCAAGGTATCAAAGTAGTCTCTGAGCAGCATCCCAATGAGTCTGACGAGGCTGATGTGCAAACTGACTTAGTATACCAACTGCATAAGCAATATCTGGTCTAGTGTTGGCAAGATAGAGTAATGAGCCAACAAGCTGTCGATAGGTATGCACATCCACAAGTGATGATGAGTCCTCCAGTGTAAGCTTGATGTTTGGATCAAGTGGTGTAGCAACTGAGCGACACTGGTCCATGTTATATCTGGAAAGTAGGTGAGAGCAGTACTTCTTCTGTGATAGGAATATACCTTCTTTTGTTTGCCAAACTTCCACACCCAAAAAGTAGTGTAGTAATCCAAGATCTGTCATAGAGTACTCAAGATGAAGTTGTGTGATGATAAACTGGATGTGTTCTTCATCTGAGCGTGTCAAGATCAAGTCATCTACATAGAGAATGATGATGGCTACTAAAGACTCATTTTGATAGATATAGAGATTAGCATCAGCATTGCTTCTGTGAAATCCCTTATCTTCAAAGAACTTGTGAATCTTTTCATACCAGACCCTGGGAGCTTGCTTGAGTCCGTAAAGTGCCTTGTGAAGCTTGTAGACTTGATCTTCTTTGCCTTTGATCTTGAAGCCTTCAGGTTGTTCAACATATACTTCTTCTTGAAGATCTCCATTGAGGAATGCACTTTTGACGTCCAGCTGGTAAATGGGCCACTTAAAGTGAGCACTTAGTGCTAAGATGATTCTTATGGTTGTGAATCTTGCAGTAGGAGCAAAGGTTTCTTCATAGTCAATGCCATGTTGTTGCTTGTATCCCTTAGCTACCAACCTTGCTTTGTACTTGTCTAATGTGCCATCTAACTTGTACTTAACTTTATAAAGCCACTTAACTCCTATGGCTTGATGATTTGTATAAGCCTTTGAGATCTTCTTGGATGACTTGAAGTACTTGCTTCTGAGTTGGAGTTTGGAAATACTGAGTTCCCCTCTGAAGTGTAGATAGGTGGACTAAGACTTGTACTTGAATCTTTTCTTGAGTATGAGAAAGCTTCATTGAAAATCACATCCTTCGAAATGGTGATGGAGTGGTTTTCCATATCATATAGACAGTATGCCTTTGATTGGTCACTGTACCCTATGAATATGTGTTTCTTGGACTTTGATTGTAACTTGTTTCTATCTTCTTTTGGTACATGGACAAAAGCTTCACTACCAAAGACTCAAAAGTAACTCACAGTTGGTTTTCTTCCATAGTATGCTTCGAAGGGTGTTTTGTTGTGTAATGCACTTGTAAATCCTCGATTAAGAATGTGAACGACAGTATGCAAGGCTTCTGCCCAGAACTTGTAGGGTAGATCCTTGTGATGAAGCATTGTTCATGCCATTTCCATCACACTGCGTATCTTCCTTTCAGCTACTCCATTCTGGGATGGAGTATGAGGCTGAGTAACTTGTATTTTGATCCCTTTCTGGTTGAGAAAGTTATCAAAGTCATGATTGATAAACTCACCACCTCCATCTGATCTGATGGTTTTAACTTTAGTCGAAGCTTCATTCTCAACTTCCTTGATCCAAGTTTGAAACTGTTGACCTAAGTACCAACTTAGGGACTTGTGGAGAAAGAGACTATACCTCAATCCCCTTCAAGTGCATATAGTGGGGATTCACGCTTTTAAATATCAATCCGATGAGTATACAAACCTAGCCGAGTGTATGAGGACATGCAATCAAGTGATGATCAATGCAAATGAACTACTCAAAGAGTGCAGTCAAGGCAAAGACTAATCCAAACAAGCTTCAACTGTTGGTCATGGTGTCACGATACTTGGTGCAGCAGCCATCAGTATTTTGGACTTTTCTCTCAGCTCCGATCTCCAAATATAGCAAATGGCATATGCGTTTCAAAGCTCTCGAGAAGACGCATCCAATGGAAATGTTTTCACTCAATTCTGACACTCCTACTTCAAGTTATGAGCAAAATACTGAGTCATGGGAAAACCTTCATACACTTCAGCACTTCCTACACTTCGCACACACCTTACCTACATCAAATAAACACTTTCATGGATAGATAACACTTTCTAACACTCTTTCCAAGCAATACACATGCACACAAGCTCACAAAGAAGAAGATACAGAGTGAAGAAGACACAAATTCGAATTTCTGTGCTCTCTCTTCTCACAATGGCAAAAAGTCCTTACAAAGAGTCACAAATTGACTTATATACTTGTGCCTTAAAAATGGTCCTTTCACACAAGAGACCGGCACTTCATTGACTAAAAGACTAATTTCCTACTAGGTTACATGGATAAGTTTTTAATTTTCTGTGGGGATGCATCTAGAGGACTCCTCGAGTGCATTTACAACGAAAAATATATTACAAGAGTGATTATGATACAAAGATAGAATGTCCAAATCGGAAAAATTTTGGGGCCCGTCTATTTCTCTGCTTTGTGCTCCCTTTAGCTCTGCAACACTCTCCCCCTCTTCGTCTCTGTCGTCCCTTGACAGGCTTTTACTTCTTGTCTTCAGTTTGTTGTCTCGATCAGCACATGCATCCTTTGGTCAGTTCTGCCTGATTCTTGATCTTGCATTACGTTTTAGAGGTGCTCTGATTTGTCCTGGTTTCACATATCGGACCTTGCTGTATTACTCAAAGCCTGTTAATTCGGGTTGCCACGCACGCCATTAGTGCACATATGAGGATGTAGCTCGTATGCCTTGATCTGAACCCTCTGTAACTCAAGAGGCTGACGCACCCTCATATGGAATACTTGTTGGCCCTGATTCCCCCCTGTACATTCTCTGGGCTTGATGCACCCGTTTTGCTTGTTCTTTTCTTTTGTACGCCCGCAACCCTTGGAGTTTGACTGACTACCTGATATTCGTAGTCTAATTCACCTATAACCTCATTAATTCTGGGTTGCTGTGTTAAGTCGGGTGGCCACGCACGCCACCAGTGGAAGGTATGAAGGTAAGGTGCTACAGTCTTCGATCTGGACCTGCCAAAGATCAAGAGGTTGAAGCACCCTTGTGGGCTGCGTCCTTTCCTTGGTGTGTGCGCCCCTGCGGGGCTCTGTGTAGAGATGGGTGTTGTGCCCCTACGGGGCTTCTTGCAGAGATATATCTTCAGATATTTCCTTTTAGTGAAGCTGCTTCTTTCGTTGTCTTCTTCTTTTCTTTCTTTTACTTGATTCTCCCTCAACACTGCCCCCCTCCTGGACTCTGTCGTCCCCGACAGGCTTTGATGAACGACGGGCATATGTTCTATATATTTTTTGCTCTGTATCATTTAGCAGATTGGCTTCATGTATCATTAGTTGCTTCCATTGTTCTGCCTTCACACCGTCATTGGGTGGTTGTCTATGATCTGCGAAGAAGCTAAGTTCGTATGCCACTAATCTGGCATTTAAATTTGACGACATCTTCAAAAAGATTTCTTAATCTATTTCAAAAAATCCTGTAAAGAATGCTTCTTCAAAAGTTTGCATATATACACTTGGCAAGAACATTAATCTGGAATAATACGCCATTATTGTTGGTCGGCTAGGCATAACCGATAGATCAAAAATGAGGATTTCCGTGCACTGATTAATGTCGATGAAATTCAAAAACGTGTAGGCCGCATGCTTGAATACCTTCAAAACTGTAAGTATCATGCTAAGTATTTTATTGGTCATTTTGACAGTTAAGTCGGGTACTGTCGCATAATTTTGCAGCCAAAATTCGATGGTTTTAATCATATACTCTTCCGTTGGCAAGTAGTTATGTGGCGGGCTCGGAAGCATAGGATAATTCAGCCACTGTTTATTTATAGCGCCGCTTCATTGCAAGTCCAAAAATTCTCCGGCATCCCTTCTGTGTGGTATAGGACAAAATGAAGGGTTTACCTGTAATAAATATGGTGCTGCTTGCCAATGCACCCGTAGTGTGGGGTATTTCTCCAAAAATTTTCTTCTCCAAATAGGTTGTGCAGCTTCGAATTCTTCTTGACTGTAGTCGAATGTGTCATGTTTAAAATTAAGCTGCTCATCTGGACTTTTCTGTGTAATCTTCTTTATATATCGTCTCGTCTTCTCTTTCAATAGTCCGTACGGAACATTGAAAGGCTTCATAATCTTGTCCAAGTCTTTACCTTTGATCTTGGCCTCTTTCATTACTTTAATGACTTCATTTTCAAAATTCTCCGTCAATCGGGACACCACTAGTGCCCGTTCCTTCTGACTTATTTCTGCAGTGTATGGCATTGGATGGTCATCATGTATATCCGCCATCTGCTCATGTATTGGAGAATTATAGATCGGGTGAGATAGAGGACTTACCTCTACCTCGTCAGTAGGATTTTCCTTAGCTGGCACTACTGGTGTCCCGATCACGGCGTTCTGATTGATTTGGAATTCTAATTGCTTTATACGTTCAGTATTTTCTTTGTTTTCTTGCATGGTTGTGCTGAGTGCTTCCTTTGCTGCAAGCAATTCATTACCAATTTCGGCCACATTGTCCATGTTTTCACTGTAGCTTGCTGCAAGTCTCCCATGTGCTGTATTCAACTGCTTTTGTAGTTCATTGATTTCTTGACTGTACTTCCGTGCCGATTCTTCTCTCATTGCTCGCTCTTGTCTCAACAATTCTGCATGTTGTGCTAGCTGATCTCTTAATTCTTTTTCTCTGATTTCGAATGATTCCTGTTGCTCAATAGGTTGATCATATAATAATGATTTCATCAATTCTTTATTTCTGCTTTGTAAGGTGTCATTTTCTTCCATGTATAACTTTAGTTGTGTCTCAAGTAATGTGCTTTTAGCTTTCATTCTTTCTTTTTGAGCTTCGCTTGCATCATGTAATCTCTATAATTCAGCGAGCTGCGCTTGCAGTTGGTGATGCTGAGTGATTAATGTGTCATATTTCGCTTTGACCTCCAGTATCTCCGTATTTTTTATTGCGATTTCCTTTTGAGCCTGAATTAATTGCGATGACAGTTGTTCGCTCATGATCTGGAATTGATTTTTTTCTCTCATGGCCTTATCATAATCTGCATCTATGTCCATCATTTGTTGTTGCGTATCCATGGCCGTCTGAATCATTTGTTTTACCACAGGTTTCAGCTGAGTGACATCCACATTAAGCCATGTTTTTGGGATGCTCGGTTCTTCGCCGGTTGTGACATCTTTGCCCTGTGCCACATGTAATGTAGTGTCATGGGGCTGCCTAATCTGAAGCTGGATCCTTGGCTCAGCCACCATGTTTGCTTTATTTCCTTGAGGTGTATCATCTGGTACCTCAATCACAATTTGTTCTTTATTTTGTAGTACCTCCGAATCCATTTTCACTGGAGTTTGGATTTCCTCTTTGAGTGGTGGTTTTACATATGTAGCACTGGTTGGAGCTTCCTTGATGCTTATCTTTGTAGTATCATTCAATTGAATGACATGCCCAGGTTTATTAGGATCTTCCACGCTCTTTTCCTTTTCTTTGTGGTTGTCCGGCGTCACTTCAACTTGATTGATTTCATTGCATTCTTCTTCTTGAGTTTCTGTTCTTATATCAGTGTCCAGAGTGTCTTTTTCAGGACTGGATTCTATATTGGAACTAGAATCATCTATGCCCAATTCTTTGTATCTTCCAGCATGTTTCGGAGTTTGTGCTTGACTTCGTGCTTGTGTCTCTTGAGTTGCCTGTCTGTAATGATGACCTTGAATATTTAGATTTACCTGTCCTTGCATGTACTGGTGTGTCTCTTCGAGGGCAGCAGAAAGGTCTCTCTTTGTAATAGGCATTTGAGCAGTCGTGATCGTAGGTAATAGATGTGTCCTCTTTGATTGAGGTGTAACTTGAGCTTCCTCCTCTCGTAGACGCTTCGTAACCCTCATGGGTTTTTGTGAACTGGTTCCTGCTTCTTCAACCATAACAACTGCTCTCTTTTTCTTAGGGACCGTAGCGGATTTGGCATATTTTGCTAGCCCTTCTGAGGTTGGCATCTCACGTAAGCAGTTTTTCATTTCAAGAGCTTCATATATGAGTAATGTCAAGGCAGAACTGCCATTTAAAAACTTCTTCTGGGTCCATTTCTTTTGGGCTTCAAATAATCTTTCTTGGACATAACCAGTCAGATTCACTTTGTTTCCAATTTGTCTCATGGCATGTGTTAGTAGTTGTACTACGATCTTTTGTGGTGCAGTGTATCGATGCATACTTGGGAAACAGAAATGTTGGTGCACCAAACGGACAGCCTCTTCAATATCAGTCCTGTTTATATCTAAAAATGATCTCTTTTTAGGATCATGGAATTCTTCTTTAACATTAGTAATTCCGTCTTGATTCCATCCGAATGCTTTGTTGATTAGTTCATGTGTAAATTGAATAGTTTTCCAAGTCCCTACTTTATCCAATACTCGTGCTTCTGGAACTGATATTTTTGTTGCTGCAGGCTGCAGGGTATTCATCACTTGTGTACACCTTTGAAAATCTGGTAAATAAATTGGCAATTTGAGGAATGCCTCTAGGCCTGCCTGTGTCCATACTTCTTCAATGTGCGGTAATCCCTGTATTATGGTTTTGAACTCTTGCGACATGATAGGGAAGTAGTGATCCACATCCATGATCTTTATAGTGGCCATGAAAATGAGGCCTGACACTGGTTGGTCCTCCCGAAACCAATGTCCTCTGGCTTTAGTGATTGATTCTAGTGGAAGAAGTTGTACCTCTTCTTCTTGCGTAGCTTCGGAATTGGTAGATGCCATCTGCACTCAATATAGAGTATGAATTAGTGGCCATATATTATCAGGAATCCTTCTTCATTTGTTTGTCATAAGCTTGATATTGCTCTGAGTGAGTAGTGTCGTTCCTTTCCCGTGGGTGTGAGAAAGGTAATACCTGGATTTTTCACATTTTTAGATATTTTTATATTTTCATCTGTCAAGGAAAACAGAAAAGTTAGGTCGTAGCCGAAGCGGTTATTAATTTTGTTGAGTAATATTATTAATGTATGTACAGTGCTCTCCTATTTCCCAATAGGAAAATGTGCTCGACTATCTTGAAATAGAAGAAAGATGTGTTGAATGCTTGGCCTTGTAATGTGGCCCTATCATGCATACTTTGGGTACTGATAACTCCACATGTGTGCAACTCAAAGTAGTCAGATGATGCATGAAGTTTGTTTTGTCTTTCGGCACCCAAATCTGCTTCATTCTGTTGGGATGTGTTGTATTCTCCACCTTTTTGATGAATGTGGTTCTTCTCTTGTTGTATGTCTGCTCTCTCTGGTTTTTGAATCTCCGATTAGCTTGTGTAGCGACTGCAGACTCCTTTATTTTCCTGTAGCTATTCTTCTGTGGCTGTTTTGCTCGTAGACCATGTTGGTTCTTCTTGTGTTGAGGTTCCTCGTTTCGGTTTAACTTCTTTGGAGCACAAGATTTAGGAATCCATATTTGCGATCAGTCTGGTGGAGCGGCTACTACTTTCTTTGGGATCCATATTGTAGCACTTCGTTGTTGACTTTGATGCTCAGAATGATTTGCTTTGTTATTTGATTGGTTGCTCCGATGTCGATAGTGCTTCTGTCGTCGAAGATATTCCTTCGCTTGATCCTTCCTTATCCAAGCTTGTTGAGTGTACGGAATAGGGTATATTTCAATAGGTACAGATTTTGAATCACTCAGAGGACTGGTCTCTCTTATGCATGCTGCTTTACTGAGGTTGATTTCAGATGGATTGACACTCTTGTGACTTGCTAGACTAGAAGGTGGTATGCAAGCAGATTTCGATTTGTCCGCACAAGGAGTACTTGACGAAGGTATTGCTAAAGTGCTAGTGGACATACACTCGTGACTTTGTTCATTGGAATGAATTTTTTGCTCTATGCTTACAGATTTGGTTGGTCGTTCGTCTAGCAAACTGAATACTTTCCGATGTCCTATCCTGGCTGAGATGTATCCTAAAGCCAATTGAACGGTCACCTCATATTCGTAAATCCAGTCTTGACCTAACACTACCTCTTCGAGTAAATCCTGATCACGACACACTAATAGTTTCTGTTCCATAGTGTTGTTGCCAAGATGCAAAGGTAAGGTGATTTCACCTATACATTGAGTAATTGTTCCACCTATTCCTATTAACTGTGCATCGATGGACGTAATTCCTCCTTGAGTTTCTGTGTCAAAGAAAGTTTGATGCAGCTTATGGCGGCTCCTGTGTCAATGAGAGCATCCACTAAGTGGTACTCCGTTTTACCTGCTCCCAAATTCAAATATGGTTGTGTTCTCTGTGAACCTAGGCTTTGAGTAGCTCTAAAATTAGCCATTGGGATGAGTTCTTCTCCTAGTCGATATCTCTCATCTATCTCTCTCATCCACACTTTCCGTTTCTTAATTCGTTATAGGGCTTCCTGTCTCGCTTCTTATCGTATCCTTTCCTCTTCAATTCGTCTCTTCTTGCCTTTGATTAATCGAGACATTGTTTCTTCTGTCAATGGTTCTAGGTATTTTTTCACTCGACACCCACTGATGTAGTTTGGTAATACATCCCCATCTAAAGTTGCTAGGCTAATGGCTCCACTTGTAGATATACGATTTCCTAATGGGCCATATCCTCTCTTCTGCAATTTCTTAGCGTGTTGTTTCAAGGTATATACCAAGACTAAGTCTCCTTCCTTCAAATTTTTGTCCTTAATGTGAGCATCATAGTAGGCTTTCTGTCGCCGTTTAGCAGCATAAATGTCTGCTACTGCTTGTAACCTAGTTTCGTGAAGCTTTTCTATTTGATCCAATTGAGCTGATAGTTCATGTCCCGTCCACTCATAAGTGGTTGCTACTCTGAGAGTGGGAATTAAGAAATCAATTGGCAAAATCGCATTTTGTCCATATACTAAGTTAAAAGGAGTAGTGCCTATGGCGGTTTTGTAGGCTACTCGAAATGCCCATAAAGCATGGTGTAATTGCTTATCTCAATCAGATCTACCATGGTTAACAATCTTTGTGAGAACTGTACACAAAATTTTATTCGAACTCTCGGCTTGTCCATTGGCTTGTGGGTGGTAAGGAGCTGATTTCTTATAAATTACCAAGAATTCATTCAGCAAGGCTTCTATAACTTCATTCACAAAGTGCGTACCTTTATCACTCACAAGTTCTATAGGTAGTCCAATCTAGTGAAAACATTCTCAAAGAGAAACTTGGTTGTAGTTCTTGCGTCATTTTTCTTGGTTGCTTTGGCTTCTACCCATTTGGTTAGATAGTCTGTGGCTACAATTATATATTCAGCATGGGATCCTTTCGCTGGTGGGCTAATAGGTCCTATGAAGTCTGGCACTCATCATGGGTCTGAGTGGCATCTCATCTCTTCTAATTGGATATTTTGTCCGTTGACAAGTATCACATCGTTGCACATACGTTAAGGCATCTTGATGTAGAGTTGGCCACCACATTCCAGCAAAGAGGATCATTTTTGTTGTTTTATGTGCAGAGAAGTGTCCTCCTGCAGCTCTTGTATGTGCCATCTCTAAAACAGCAAGATATTCGTCTTCATGAATGCACAATCGTAATTGATTATCTCTCCCTCGCGTTAAAAGTTGTTTTCCTATAATGGCATAATCCTTGCTTTGTTCTACAAGTGCACGTTTCCTTGCTGAAGTGGCTCCTTCTGGGTATTCTTGAGTCTTTAAGAACTTGACCAGAGGCATGCTCCATCTTGGTGCTACTGTGGAATAGCATAGAGTGGAGTTCTCTTCTGGATTTTGTTCTTGACAAATTTGGCAAGCTGATACATAGTTATGTGCGTCTCTCTGCATGGTTGGCCAATATATGCCTAACCTCCTCAGAGTTTGCCATGTTCCGTTTGCATTCAGATGAGTTTTCCATTGATTCACATGTGCTTTTTGGAGCCACATCTCCTGTTCCTCTTCTTCTACGCATCTCATTAGTAATCCACTTGAATCTTGGTGATACAAACTTCCGGCCATGATATGAAGGTTTTTAGTCTTCCAAAGATCCTGGGTTCGGTTTGGTGTGATCCCATCTTTCGGTCCATGCGTGAGTATAGGGATCAACTTTTCTGCCCATTGGGGACATACTTCCAGGTTAAAAAGGTACGTATCTGGCAGATCATCTGGTACACCTATGGGTGGTTCTCCATGGGTCATTCTTGATAAGTGATCTGCTCTTATGTGGGTATTTCCTTTCTTGAGTACTACCTCAAAATCAAATTCCATTAGTAATAAAAACCATCGTACTAGTCTTCCGGTATTGCAAGGTTTATTGACCAAGTACAACAGGGCTTGATGATCAATGAAGAATTTGAATTTGTTTGCCAACAGGTAATGTCTGAACTTTTTCACTGCGTACACCATCCCTAGGCCTTCTCTCTCCGTGGTGGTATAATTGCGTTCTGCTTGATTGAGTTGTCTATTGGCATAGGCTATAGGGTGGTCTAGCTTCCCTGCATCTGCAGGTTGAGCTAAGATGCATCCAATGGCAAACTTGGAAGCATCCACATGAATGTGAAATGGCTTATTCCAGTTAGGTACTCGAAGGATTGGTGCTGAACTCAATCGATTCTTCAATTCATTGAAGGCTTTCTCACATTCTTCGGTCTAGTTAAATTGAGTCAAGAGTGCATAGAGAGGTCTAGCAATTATGACATACATGTGTATAAATCTTCGATAATATCCGCAGTGTCCCATAAATGCTTGTACTTCTTTAGCAGTCTTTGGTCTTGGTAACTCCAGAATTACTTTGATTTTGTCTTCATCAGTTGAGATTCCATTTTTAGAGACAATATGTCCTAATATCTTTCCTTGTCTAACCATGAAGACACATTTTTCTGGGTTGAGGCATACTCGATATTGTCGGCATTTGGCAAAGATCTTCTCTAGTTCAGGGACGTGCTCTGATCGTATAGTTGAATAAGTACATAGATCGTCCACGTATACCTCCATACTTTTTCTTAGGAATACTTTGAATACATGGCACATCAATCTTTGGAAGGTGGCTGGGGCATTCGTTAGACCAAAAGGCATGACTCTAAAGGCGTATACTCCCCATTCAGTTGCAAACGTTGTTTTATGTTGGTCCTCAGGAGCAATGGCTACTTGATTATACCCTGAAAAACCATCCAAAAAACTATAAACTTCCTTCCCTGCCACCCTTTCCAACAGATGATCCGTAATTGGTAGTGGGTAGCTATCCCTTATGGTCGCGGCATTTACTTTCTTTAGATTGATACACACTCTCAACTTCCCATTCTTTTTCGGTACAACCACCAAAGGTGACACCCATTCTGTGTGCTCAATCTCATATATGAATCCAGCATCTAACAACTTGTCTATCTCTTCCTTGCTGAATACACATCATTGTATGTATATGGTCTTTGTTTAGACGGTTTGGCTTCTGATGTCATGGGGATTCTATGGGCACATATAGATGGATCAACTCCTTTCAAGTCCTTATAGGTCTAGGCAAAGACATCCCGATATTCCCTTATGAGGCGTATCAACTCTTGTTCTTCCTCCATTGAGACATCCTGTCCTATGAAAGTACATCGTTCTTCTCCTTCCTCTAAGGTTACTACTATCTTCTTGGTTTGTTCTTTATTATCATAAGCTATTCCTGGCTGTGCCTCTCTCTTAGGCATTTGAATAGCAATTTTCCTCTCTTCTACTTCATATTTTTTGAAGTGAGCTGGCACTTCAAACTGATCTTGTGGCCTGTTTTCTTCACCTTCTGGCTCTTTTTCTAACTCGATCTCTTCTTCCCGTATGGGTTCCTGGTTGTTTTCGTTAGCTGTGATGATTATTTTTTTATTTTCATCCTCAGGTTCCATGGGCTCTGGTTCCATTTCAATGCTCTCATAGTCCTCCTTCCATTCTTTCTCTATCACTTCTCCTTCTTCGGCCTCCTGAAGGACTACAACATAGAGACAAACGTCATATCCGTCTTCATCAATACATTCATTCATAGTTATTACTTCCTCATTCACACATACATCGAGGGTTGCTAAAATCTCCATCCAACCATGAGGTTCAAACTCTTCATCTAAAAAGATTTGAGGCATGTAGGCTGGATCTTGCACAGACCTAGCTACGCCTTGCCTTTGCTGCCATCCCTTTCTCCTATCTTCTTCCTTTTTGGCAGTTTGACATATCCATAGATGAGTGTCCTCGTTCATCCAAGATTTGTCGCCAGAACCTATGCTGTGAATTGACTGATCGTCTTCTTCCTTGTGAATTTGATTCCATTGTAAGGGAGGAACATCTTGATATGTATAAGTGTGGAGATTTATTCTCGTGGTGGTTCCTTCATGTTGGAGATATACCGCATCTTTTCCCCAATCTTGTACAACTCTTAGCTGTCTCATGAAAGGTCTTCCAAGTATCATTTCATAGTTGCTCGCCCTTTCAAATTGACAAATTGCTAAGGTGTGTTCAAATTCAACTCCGCATGTGGTGAAAACTACTCGTTCCAATAATCCCAAGGGTCTTTCTGTGTGTCCATCAGCCATTTGTATCTTCATACGCATTGGTCTTAAAGCTGGTTTTCCCCATTTCTCCCAGATTTCTCTAGTGGCAATGCCTACACCAGCTCCTGAATCTAAGATGGCTTTGGTTGTATAACCCCTAAAAGTAATTGGGAGGCAAGTGTTTCCTTCATCTCCTTCACTAAAATCTCCTACCTTATCCACCGGGATCTTTACTGTGTTTGCCTCGTCAACTATTTCTTTTTCTTCCGTCTTGATCTCCAATTGACTGATTAATTTCTCCTTTAAATGTGGTTTCACCTTCAACAGTTCTTCTAAAGTCAGGGTACAAGGAATTTTGACTTTTCAAAGATGTTGTATGATATTCGATGTTTGGACTGATGGGTTCAGTTCTTTTTTCCTTATTGAGGGGATACAATATAGTTCTGAATTATGTTCGTACTCCCCTGTGTAATTTGGCAATTCCTTTACTCCGACATCTCCTTTGTCGCTTGGATCCACTGGTAAGATTTCTTCTGAATTTAATTCAGGTATTGAACCCTCTATTTCATTTTCTGCTTCTAATTCTTCAAAGGGTGGTTCAATTCCTTCCACCTTCTTCCATCTGTCTTCTTGGACTCTTGCCCACAAATCTTTAGGCCATTCCCCTTCTACTTCGGGAACAATTGATCCTTCCCTTGTGTCCTCACAATAATTGCCATTCTGTGTCTTACTTATTTCAGGTTTTGCATGTTCATGAGTGATGACGCACTCTTCGAATTCTCCTTCGGAAATTCGGGTATTGGGTAATGACAATGCAGGTTTTTCTAGGGTCTGTTGGGCAACTTCTATTAATTTTTTACAGATCTCCAATCTCTCTTTCTCTAGGTCACCTCTAGGATATTCTCTTTCATGTTGTTCTATGGTAGGTCCTGCTCTTATTCGTGCCTTATATGTCTGAATCCACATGGCTAATTCTTCAGGCATGGGATCTGCTAAGACTGATCCCACCTCTTCTTTTTTGTACTGTTCATTTTTATTTTCTTCTTCATTTTTCTGCTCCTCTTTTGGGTTTTGTTCACTCTTCTCATTTTCCTTCTTCTGCAGTAACTTCTTCTCTTTTATCCTATCCCTACGGTTCTTCCATCTTTGTGTTCTCTTACTTACCACACTTTTCTCAGGCTCTTCCGAGTCTTCAACTCTTTGTGGTGTGGGTGTATTCATCTCTAGGTCACTTTGATTGTGCTTTTTAGGTTTTTCTGGGGTCTCTCTAGCTTTGGCTCTTGTTATCGCCTTCAGTGGTACAATGTATTCCTTATCACTCCCTGATGACTCAATTACTTCTATCACATTGATTTGCACGTTGGGCGTAACCTTGTTAGGGTTCTTGGGACAATCTCTGAAAAGGTGTTCCTTACCACAATCACTACAGTAACCTTCCCAGACTCGTGGTGGTGGTGGTGGGTTTGGCAATGTGCATTCTCTGATATAGTGATCACCTCCACATCTGTAACATGGTCCTCTGGGTACAGGCAGTCTGTTCATGCGTCGGGGCGGTATGGTTGCTCTAGGAGCTGTGTACATTAGTGACACATAATCCTGCTCATATCCATATGAACTATATGGTACTTCCATGCCGTAGGCATATGGTTCGTATAGTTGTCCATATTCCATTATAGCACTTTCATAATTGGGATATGCTCCTTGGCTATGGTCATAAGATGAGTCATATGGTTCATTACTGGCCAATGGTGTGGCTGGGACGATCGCTCTCTCTAGGTTTTCTTCAGGTTGAGCTATCTTGACTGGGACAACGTTCTGAGGATGGGGTGGTTGTTGTCCTAGTACTGGTTGTGGTTGGGTGTATCCTTGATACGCATATGGTCGTGCCTGCTGCTGATAGGTTGGGTACCTTCCTGCTTCACCTCCTTGCTCTCTCTGGGGGTATCCATAAGGTCTCATGTAGGGCTGTGCTGGTCTCGTTTGCCTATTGTAAGGGCAATTTTCTGTACTATGATTTGTATATTTTTGTTCTATACTGCAATATTGTAGAGGTCTTGGGACAGTGGGTCTATGATAAGCATAAGCAGGTGTTGGGACTACTCCCCTAGTGCACAAGTGAGAAGGATGATCACCTCCGCACTGCATGCATTTTCTGAGCATGGGCACTCTCATAGGGTTACTGGGGTAGTTCCTCTGTCCTTGAACATTCAGCTTCTTTGCTACCAAATCGGCTATCTCCTCTACGTTGTTTTTAGGGATTGATGTGCTACTGGCCGAATCTTCACTTTTCAAACTACCTTGAGGTATTTTCAAATCTTCTGCTAGGTTGTCCTCTAGGTCTATACATTCCTTCATGCATTCTTGCAAAGTCTGAACTCTCTTCACATATACCAAAGATCTCAAAGATCCGTTCAATAATCCTTCTAAAAACAATGACACCATTTTATTTTGGGTAGGTCTCTCTTCTACTGGGCATCTGTCCACATACTGCTTGATCTCACTGATTCAGTAGGGGCTTGCTTAAAGCTATGGATCAATGATGATGAATTGTTTTTTATTCCAGACTTAGTGAATTCCTCTATCATTTCTTGATAGACTTGTTCCATGTTTTGAAAATTATTAGGGTCCAATGGCTGAAACCATGCTAATGCGGTGTCTGACAATGTAAGACCAAAGGACTCATATTGGATCAAGAAGTCTTCTACCTGTTCGGCTCTGATTACTTGTTTAAATTCAGCTATATGATTGTAAGGTTCACTAGAGCCATCGTAGTGGTTTCTCATGCATTTAGCAACTTGAATTGGCCTTAATCTTCTTCCTGCTTTGGGTGGTCTAGGCATTACTGGGAAAATTGGTCTTCCTATGGGTATGCCTGGTCCTCTTACTACCGGTGGTCGGACTGGGGCAGGAATTCCATGCCTTGGGTCAACAGTTGGGTGAGGTCGGTAATTAGGATTGTTTGCGGGCATTGCAAACTGCACATGTGGTCTGACCGGAATTTGGGTTTGCGGTGTTTGTTGTGTTTGTCCTGACTGTTGATATGAATCATTCTGAGAGGTTCCAAGTGGGTTTCTCGAAGTGGTGGCTTGGTCCCTAGGGGGAAACACTGGAATATTCTGATATTTCAACTCGGCTCTTTCCAATTCTGTTAAGGGCCAATATCTTCTCTGATTCCTATCCAAATATGTGATGATGGTGGGGAGATCAGGATCTTGTAACTCATAGATGGTGACAGGATTAGGGGCAGCTTCCCATATTGAGGAATGTGCTCTCAGAAGATGCTCCATCCCATTGATCAAATATATATCCATTAGGGAGTCGTCTTGGGGAATCAGTTACTTGCTCTTCATTCCCTCCTCCAGATAAGTTTGACGCATTATTTTCTTCACCATGTTCATTAATGTTTTCCGGGTGCTCCGTGACAACATACTGGATATCTCTTTTGTCCATGTAAAATCCTCATACATACTTGACTGTTGGCCTAGGCACTATATAAGCCTCTGAAGCCTTCTTCAGTCTGGCCACTGATCTGTTTAGACCATCCAAGTAAATAGGGATCTCATTTTGGTTGGTGTTCACATACTCCAAAGAGGTCTGGTACTCTCCCTCAATGATAGACATCATGCCAATCATGGGTACTGTGTTCTGCATGTCTTCCGAAGCCATGGGAATTTCTTCCTCTGACTCACTGGATGTCTCAGAATAATGTGAACGGTTACTTGGCTCGGCTACACTACCTATAGAAGAGATTACACTTCTTTGGCTTCCTAGGGTTCTTCCGGATCTCGGGTTCATCCACTTCACAACTCTGGTCAGTCCTTGCTAACCTCTAGCTTCTGGAAATGTTCACTATGGATCAAAATTCCAAAAAGGTTTTGACTGGGATTGAACTGAAAATGCAGTCTTCAAATCACGATACTTGACTGCTAAAGTACACGATACTCGATCTTCAGATTCCACACGATACACGATATTAGATCCCAAATGATATACGATACTTGAACACAGACGATACACGATCTTTGGCCAAAACGATACACGATCTCTGAATGCCACGATACACAATACTTCACCAATATCGCGATCTTGGGGCCACGATACACGATACTTCCCTAGACGATACTTGACCTTTGTCCTCAACGATACACGATCTCCCTAGACAACGATACACGATCTCGGTTAAGTATCACTATCGGTATGAAACGACACACGATACCTGAGCACAAACGATACGCGATCTTTGAGGGGTATCGCGATCTCTGAGAAGCGATACACGATACTTGGATGAGGACGATACACGATACACGATACTTGCCAAGTATCACGATCTTCCTGAGACGATACACGATACTCAGATAGTAACGATACTCGATATCTGGTTCACAACGATACACGATACTTCACCAGTATCGCGATCAATATATCACGATACACGATACACGGTAGGTATCACGATCGGTGACAGAACGATACACGATCTTTGCAAAGTATCGCGATCTTTGGAACGCGATACACGATATCTGGGAAATATCGCGATACTCAACCACAGGAGATTCACGATACTTGCTAAGTATCGCGATACTCGACCGCGGGAGAAAGCGATACTTGACCCTTTGACAAATTTTTGAGAAATTTTTATAAGTTTAGATTCAATCCCCTTGTTCAACTAGTTCTTCTACCCTCTCCTCACTCTCTGTTTTCATGCAACTCACACCTTTTCACCCCTGTATGACCAATATGATACTTCACGCAGATCGTTTTCTCTTAAAAAGTTTGACTTATGGAAAGGAGCTGAAAGACTGATATGTGAGCTTACCTTGTGCTCTTTCTCAGCTCTCAACCTTTCCTAACTAGCTCTGCGACACTCAGAAAGCTCCACACTTCGTCCACGATCTCTGACTACAGCTCACGATACTCGACGATAGCTCTCCACGATACTTTCTCAGAGACACAAGTGATTTATACAATGACTCTTTTTGGTTTTCATACTTGGGATTTTCTTGCTTAACAAAAAGGAAACTCTACTGAACAAAGACTAAATTCTACCCTAATGACTTGATCTATTCTCTAACTACTCCTACTCTACTCATTCCACTCACTTCCCTAAACTAACAACTCACTACACACACTCCAAGAATGAGAAGTAGTAAGTGCGGTTGAAAATGACTTACCAAAGAAGAGAAAATCACCACTCCTCCTCTTGCTTCAATGCAAAAAGCTACTTACCATCACACGAATGCCTCGGTTTGATTCGACACTCCCGGGCAATGGCGCCAAAAAGTGTGTTGACCTAAGTACCAACTTAGGGACTTGTGGAGAAAGAGACTATACCTCAATCCCCTTCAAGTGCATATAGTGGGGATTCACGCTTTTAAATATCAATCCGATGAGTATACAAACCTAGCCGAGTGTATGAGGACATGCAATCAAGTGATGATCAATGCAAATGAACTACTCAAAGAGTGCAGTCAAGGCAAAGACTAATCCAAACAAGCTTCAACTGTTGGTCATGGTGTCACGATACTTGGTGCAGCAGCCGTCAGTATTTTGGACTTTTCTCTCAGCTCCAAACTCCAAATATAGTGAATGGCATATGCGCTTCGAAGCTCTCGAGAAGACGCATCCAATGGCAATGGTTTCACTCAATTCTGACACTCTTACTTCAAGTTATGAGCAAAATACTAAGTCGCGGGAAAATCTTCCTACACTTCAGCACTTCCTACACTTCACACACACCTTACCTACATCAAATAAACACTTTCATGGATAGATAACACTTCCTAACACTCTTTCCAAGCAATACACATGCACACAAGCTCACAAAGAAGAAGATACAAAGTGAAGAAGACACAAATTCGAATTTCTGTGCTCTCTCTTCTCACAATGGCAAAAAGTCCTTACAAAGAGTCACAATTGACTTATATACTTGTGCCCTAAAAATGGTCCTTTCACACAAGAGACCGGCACTTTATTCACTAAAAGACTAATTTCCTACTAGGTTACATGGGTAAGTTTCTAATTTTCTGTGGGGATGCATCTAGAGGACTCCTCGAGTGCATTTACAACGAAAAATATATTACAAGAGTGATTATGATACAAAGATAGGATGTCCAAATCGGAAAAATTTTGGGGCCCGTCTATTTCTCTGCTTTGTGCTCCCTTTAGCTCTGCAACAGAAACTTAGAGAATGTGTCTGCCTTTGACTTCAAAAAGTACAACCAAATATAGTGAGAGTGGTCATCTACTAGAAGATAAAAGTAGAGGGATACGCTCAGGGATGGGGTGTTCATAGGTCCACATAAGTCCATGTGGATGAGGGCTAGTGGGTTCCTCGCTCGTGTTGAAGCTTCCTTGGAAACTGGGGCCCTGTGTTGCTTGCCTTGGGTGCAAGCTTGGCAGACATCAGTAAGTTGCCCTATCTTTGGCAATCCCTTCACAAGTTGGGATGAAGAGATTTATGATAAGTAAGAAGTGCAAACTTGAGGTTGATTCTTTGGATACAAAGCAAGATAGCTTGTAGAGGCCCTTTTCTTCAATACCTTGAGCAATGACATCCTTTGTATGGGGATCAACTACCTTAACTCAGGTGTTATCAAACCATACTTGTTTGTCCTGATCTATAATGGCCTTGACGGAACCACACATGCAAATTGTCTAAGTTGGTATCCCTATTGGGTTCGGGGTCTGACCCGTCTACTACCTCATGAAGGAGATTCGTGTAGAGATATGTGCGCATGACATCTTTCCATAGATTGTAATTTTGTCCATTGAGGCATTCATCCTTAGGCATAAAAATAGGGGTGAAAGAGGGTAAGAAGTTAGCCATAGATGATGAGCTACCTTCACTTTTGGTCATTACAAAGCGTTGAGGATAAAGTGTTTAGAAACACTATCAAAGGTACTTGCCAAAATACCGCTTCAAAATAATTGCAAAGCTTGAAATGAATGACTTGATACCAGACTGAAAAACTCCTTGGGGAGGGGGGGGGGCTTAGAGTAGCCCTTCACTTGCACCAAGAATTAGAAGAGACACTTCAGGGGGGCTTAGAATAGCCCTTCACTTTTGCAAAGAGAGACACCGTGGAGTGGGGAGAGTCGATGCTCAAAGAGAACTTGTGGGTGGGATTAAACTAGCCACCAATCCCACAATCATACACACACACAAGATTCTTCTTCTTATATTCTTGATGTACAATGATGGGGCACTTAGTGCCAAACAATATGTCCAAGAAGAGAAGAGCTAACCCTTGGAAATGAAGGTTTAGGCCTTATAATATGCCAAATTTGAGGGTTAGTACCCTTGGAGATGCTTGGATACAAGTTCTTTGAGTGAAGATTACAATGAAAATATGGTTTGGAGTTTTCAAGAGAACCTCTTTTGACAAGTAGCCCCCTTAGAAAGACACTTTAATGTTTAGCTATGGCTGAACTCTTGAGTCATCCACAAATTGTAGGCCCATTATGCAGTCATCAGAAAAATGATTTTTAAGCAAGGACTGACATCATCAATGATGTCAAACAAACTAGAAAATGGATCCAATCGGAGATCACGTGGCCACTAGATGCTCTATTGCTCTTGCATGGCTGGAGTTAATTGATTCAAGGTCCCGACCCCGATCTGCCAGGAAACCACAATTAGCAATCGTTGTAAGGCACAGTTATCAGTCCTCTCTCTCTCTATTTTCTCACAGAGATGGCGCAGGTATCAGTTTCTCTCTGTGAGACTTAATGACCAATTTGTGTATCAGTAAGCTTTCTTTGTGATTCAGCCAATGCAAGAGTGGATACCACACTCTGGAGTAGGCAACATGAAGAGCAGCGTGGGGCAGCAGGTTGTGAAGGTGCTCAACAATGCTATGTTCGGCTTGTTTATGCTTGGGGTCCTCGTCTTCACTGTCATCTCTGTCCGTTACCAGCCCCCTGATCCCTGGCTTGAACCTGGTCAAGCCGTCACCAAACTTGTCCTTAATGTTGTCATGCCAAACTCCACCTTCCAAATTGATGAATCGATTCTCCACACAGGTGAAGGCTTCTCTCTCTCCCCTGTACACAATGTCACTATTTTGATGAATCGGTTCTCCACACAGGTGAAGACTTCTCTCTCTCCCCTGTAGACAATGTCACTGTTTCTAAGTTTGAAGAAGTTGTTATCACGATGAACAGTGACCTACGCTCTATACGCTCTTTTCAACAGTCGGGCATGAAGTATGCCGTCGTGGGGTCTCTCTCTGACACTGTTGTAGGTGGCTGATATCAATCCACTCTGTCTATATAGTGAGCAATGCTAAGATGGAGCCAAATCTCTCTCTCTCTCTCTCTCTCTCTCTCTCTCTCTCTCTCTCTCTCTCTCTCTCTCTCTCTCTCTCTCTCTCTCTCTCTCTCTCTCTCTCTCTCTCTCTCTCTCTCTCTCTCTCTCTCTCTCTCTCTCTCTCTCTCTCTCTCTCTCTCTCTCTCTTTGCACAGTGTTATCTACTGTTTAAGATAGAGAACGAGATTGAGTGAGATCTCTGTGGAGTTTGCATGAGTGTACAGGCGCAGATGGATCATTCGAAGGTCAAAAGCTCTCCGATGCCCAAACACTGATAGACTTCTCTTAATCGTTGCTATGTTCTCTTAATGTTTGCTATGCACATGACTTCAGAATGTATGTTTGTAGGTACAAAGGAACATGCAAGACACCGAATGCATTCGAATGTCACAAAAAACATCACAAAGGCTGTCATCAAAAAATGGAATACCATGTAGAGAGAAATGACTATAATCAGAGTAAGGACCGTAAGAAAGGAGAACCACCAAATGATCGAGGTAAATGAGAACAGCAAAAATAGTTTTTATAAACACTATCAATGAGGAGAACCACTACCAACTCTGCATAAATGTGCTTGTAAATGATAAAATATCGCACTCAATCCACAAAGAGGGTGGAAGGTGGGAAAAATTGAGGGTAAAGGGGGCACAAAATGATGAAAATGGGTGTGAGGGTGGGCAAATGGGAAGAATGAATCCCAAAAACTGATGGCAAAAGGCCTCTCTCAATGAGGAGAAAGCACGCCACCAAAATGAAGCACCACCGCATGGAAACACCTTGCATGGGTGAGGTGGATCTTCCTATCCCCATAGAAGATGTAACCTTGATGGTGAAGCTCCTAGTTTGTGATGATGATGTCCTTATAGAACCATTAATCCTTGGCCAAGATTGGTTGTATGATCACTCACTGGACTTGAACCTAAGAAAATGCTCTCTTCAGCTGAAGATAGCAGGCCAACATCAAATAATGCCACTCGAGTTTCTTAACCACGCCCAATCAAAGGAAAGTAACCACAACCCACATGTAATAAATGTGAAGGGGGACCAAAAGAGTTTTGGATAAATCCCTCCTCCAACAACTACCCTTGGTTAGGTGGGCACCATCAGTGAAAAAATGGGCACAATAAGCAAACAGATGGGCACCATAGTCTCCTCGAGAGCTCCCTCCACACTTCCTACATGCTTGCCTAGATCTGTTGTACAGTATACCTCACCTCTTGATGGGCAGGCCATGCAAGTGTTGGACCTCCCTTCTTTTCCAAAGCAGAGTGTCAACTCGACCTCTCACCCGCCACCATAGAAAAGTCAACCATGACTTGGCAATCCCAATCAATGACAAAATCCCCAGACTACCCCACGGAAGCTGCACAAACATGCCAAAACAATTGGTACAAAGCAAGTATCGATACCAAAAGGTCAGCAAGCACCAAGCATCTCCAGTAGTGCAGGACACAGAGCTAAGATGAAGACAACTCAACCTCAATGCTCTAGAACACCTAGACATTCTCCATCAACGAGGATTCAACAAGTCTGGGTACTGAAGAAGTATCTGACAACCAAGCCCAATCCCACTCAAGTCTGGATACCCAAACCCTATCTACTCGACCTCAATCCCACTCAAGTCTGGATACCCAAACCAAGCCATGTAATAGCTACTCCCTTGAAGGCCTATTCAAGAAAAGTGGGAATTATTCATGATTTTGAGAATTTGTTTCCAAGAATTATTGTTTTTTATTCATTTCACACACTTTAACATGTTATTATCTCTTGATTGAATTATTAAATTGGCAATTTAACATTAAGCATAATTGTGTTATATGTGGATTATCAAGGCTAGGGGCCCCAAAACTAAGAAGTTATCATAGTAATATAATCAATGGGACCTGAATAATTCCCAAAATTCTTGAATCGGCCTTCTTGACAACACACTCACCAACCTCATTACCTCCAAATCCATCCCTTGTATCTCACCCAAGGAATCATGATCATTCACCAACCCTTAGATAGTGGGTGCCGAAAAGTCTGCAAAACCCTCCTTACACCGCATTATATAGAATGAAAACTCTCGATACTGACCTTCATCCTTGTAGACACTCCATAACCCTTAATCCTTGTAAAAAGTATGCACCACTAACTCATTAATCATTGTAATGATATCTCTTCTAAAAAGATAGGTTGGCCTCCCCAGATGGGGATTATTGTGGCAAGGCTGGTGGTTGTTCTACTTTTCGTATCCATATCTGCTTCATGCCCCGGACTACTTTCTTTTTAAATGGTGTCCTTTGATTTGACATAGCAGTTGTCATGCACTATTTCGCTTGCCTTTTTCGTTTAGGTGTTGTGACCCCCTTAGTCTTGGCACGAGAGGAGGATGCCGCTTGCCTTTGAGCCTGTTCTTCCATGATTGAGATCTTCTGGAACACAGAGCTGTGGCCACAATCTTTTTTGCAAAAATTAGTCCGAGAAGAACTAAGAGAATGTGTGGCATTTGGATTTGTGAGCATGCAATTCTCTAGTTCTAATGTAATACATTGTTCCTGTACCCAAACTTGAATAAGTTGACTTCTTAGATTCAAGTTGATTGCATGGTCATAAATCCAATCTTGACCCAAGACAAGTGGTTCTGTAAGGTCTCCATCCTGACACACTAGCATTTTGACTTTCATTGGAACATCTTGAAGGTAGATGGGAAGTTCCACCTCACCCAAAACGGGGTTTCCACACCTCCCAATCCTATGAGATATGCTTCGATGGGCTTGATGTCCAATTGAAGGTCTTGGTAGTATGAAAGTCTAACTGCACTAGTTGTTGCACCTGAGTCAATCAATGCTTTCACAGTCCTCGCACTCTTTCCGTGTCCTATCTCTATGGTCACAAAGGGGCGTCGATTGACTTTTTGAGAAGTAATTATGCCCGATTTTTGGCACATGTCCATGTGATATTTTGGGGCTTTTGGGTTGACATCTAAGCCTAATCACCTTAACTTATTTCGCCTAATACGCTCTCTGGCTTCTGCTTGTGCTTATTCTCTGACCCTCAACTCTTCTTCTTTCCGTTTCTTAGCAGTATTGAGTCTCCTTAGCATATCCTCTGTAAGAGGTTCTTGATATAACTTGACTCGACATCCACTAATATAGGTTGGCAAGATATCACCTTGTAAAGTAGCCAATTGAACTGCACCGCTAGTGGAAATTCTGTTAATGATCATGGGTCCATATCCTTGTTTTTCCAACTTACGGGCATGTTGTTTTAGTGTGTAAACCAACACTAGATCTCCCTCTTTCAGTCCCTTATCCTTGATGTGTGCATCTAAGTATGCCTTTTGTCTTTTCTTTGCAGCATAGATGCCTGCTATCACTCGTAGCCTCGTCTCACCTAAGGGTTCTAGATCAAAGATCCTAGAGGACAACTCATGTCCATTCCACTCATGCTCTTGTGCACTTTTAATGCTGGGATTAGGAAATCTAATGGTAGCACAGCATTCTGTCCAAAGACCATCTAAAATGGGGTGGCATTGAGTACCATTTTATAGGCAACTCGGTAAGCCCAAACAACATGATCTATCTGTTTGTCCCAATCAGAGCGTTTGTTATTGACCAGTTTTCTCAATACAATATAGAGGATCTTATTGGTGCTCTCTGCTTGTCCGTTAGCTTGTGGCTGATAGGGGGTAGACTTCTTATGTATCACCAAGAATTCTTGGAGAAGATTTTCAATGACTTCATTCAAGAAGTGTGTGCCTCTATCACTTACTAGCTCTATTGGTAACCCATATCTCGTGAACACGTTCTCAAATAAGAACTTTGCATTCTCTGAGCATCATTCTTTGTTGTGGCTTTGACTTCTACCCACTTGGTAAGGTAGTCTTTGGCTACAATAATGTACTCTACATGGGAGTTTCTAGGTGGGGGGTTAATGGGACCAACAAAGTCTATACCCCACTTCGAGAATGCACGTCCTCCCATCATTGGTCTCAAAGGCATCTCATCTTTTCTTATCGGATATTGTGCAGGTTGGCATGTGTCATATTTCTTCACATATGTATGTGCATTCATATGAAGAGTGGGCCACCAAAGTCCTGAGAATAGAATGGTCTTGATTACTCAATCAGGACTAAAGTGTCCACTTGCAACACCACTGTGTGCAGTTTCTAGGACTTTCAAATAGTCTAATTCATGAACGCATAGTCTTAAGTAACCATCTTTGCCTCTTCGGTATAGGTTGTCTCCCACTAAGGCATAGTCTTGAGCCTCTTGCTCCATGCTTCGTCTTCTTGCTAGACTAGCCTCTTTGGGTAATGTTCCCGATCACATAAATTCTACCAATGGAGCACTCCAATCTAGAATTAACGACACTTGATAAAGGGTGGCATGCTCCACTGGGGGCCTCTCTTGGCACACTGGACAACTCTTAATCCACTCATGCGCTAGTCTTGTATTGCAAGGTTTATTGACCAAATATAACAAAGCTTGATGATCAGTGAAAAACTTGAACTTATTGGCCAATAGATAGTGCTGAAACTTCTTCACAGCATACACCATGCTTAAACCTTCTCTCTCTGTTGTTGTATAATTTTGATCCGCTGCAGTGAGCTGTCTGCTAGCGTATGCTATTGGCAAGTCTATATTTCCTTCACCTCTGGGTTGTGCTAGCACACATCCTATGGCGTGATTGGATGCATCCACATGGACATGGAATGGCTTATTCCAATCAGGAGTGGTCAGTATTGGTGTTGTGCACAAACGTCTCTTCAGCTCATTGAAGGAATTCTTGCATTCATCGGTCCACTCAAAATTTGTCAACAAACCATAAAGAGGTTTAGCTATGATCGCATACATGTGGATAAACCTACGGTAATATCCACAATGGCCCATAAAGGCTTGTACCTCTTTAACATTCCTTGGTCTTGGAAGCTCTGCTATGGCTCTTACTTTATCCTCATCTGTAGATATTCTGTTCTTAGAAACAATATGACCTAAGATCTTACCTTGTCGAACCATGAAAACACACTTCTCTAGGTTCAGACACACTCGATATTCTCTACACTTGTTGAAGATATGTCTGAGTTCAGGGATATGATATCTTCTTTCTTGGTAATGGGCACATAAATCATCCACATATACTTCTAAGCTCTTTCGCAAGAACACTTTGAAGACATGACACATGAGCCTTTGGAATGTTGCAGGTGCATTTGTGAGCCCAAATGGCATCACACAAAATGCAAAGATTCCCCACTATGTAGAAAATGTTGTTTTGTGTTGATCTTCTGGGGCAATGGCTACCTGGTTGTAACCAGAAAATCCATCAAGGAAGCGATAAACTTCCTTGCCTGCAACACGCTCCAATAGATGTTCAGTGATTGGAAGCGGGTAACTATCTCGAATCGTAGCAGCATTAACTTCTTTGAGGTTAATACATACTCGCAATTTTCCATTCTTCTTGGGCACTACTACAATGGGGGACACCCACTCAGTATGCTCAATCTCATAGATAAATCCAGCTTCAATTATTCTATCAATTTCTTCTTTTATTTTAGCTGCATAAGTGTCGTTATATGTGTAGGGCTTCTGTTTGGTGGGCTTGGCATCGGCAGTCATGGGGATCGTATGAGAGCATATTCTTGGATCTACCCCTTTCAAGTCTCTATAGCACCACAAAATTTGGTGTAGCTCAAGCGTAAGCACCACCTCCTTTACTTGTCAATCCGCGAAGACGTGAGGACCGGTATGAAGACCACGAGCAAGTGAAGGCACAAGTGCGTGAGTGAAAGCACACAAACATGCACACACATACACACACACGCGCACAAGGTAAGATCAAAGAGAGGAACAATGGAAGGCTTCGATTGCAAAAGAGTTCTCTTACAAAAGCTCTATTCTCTCACAAGCTACCCCCAAAAATGAGCTCTCTAGCTCTTTTTATAGTTTTTTGACTAGTTTTGGCCATGTCCAGACCTAGTGTCCGGCTTAGTTAAAAATTAGGTTCTAGCGCTTATGAAAATTATGAAAATTGAAGCTCGAGGACTCCTCGGCTTGAAAAAAATGGAGTTATCAAAATATGAAATGGTATCTACAATGGCTTTTAGTGATGAAAATCACTATTTTTATAGGGATTTCTTCTGAAAATTTGACATACACTTCTTGGAGCTCCCTACTTGATCCTTCTTCTTGTGTGTCCACCTCTTTGATGTGCTCCTGTGCTTTGTCCTTGACCTTCAGCTTCAACAATCTATGAGTCCAAATTGTCAAAAATTCCATTTTAACATGCAACATGGGACTCATGATGTCACCTCGCAGTGGCTAAAAAAGAGAATCAACACTTGTACAAACAAAATAGAGAGAATCTTGAAGCCACCATAGACAAACCCCAAGAACCATTTTGTCCAAGCGGATTCAAGGTTGTCCCATCAGAGACAATGTAGTTGTTGTTAGAAGATCATGCATGCTTACTAGAAGATTATGAAAAATTCATAGAGGAATGTCGGGTACTAAAAAATGACAATGTAATTTTACGACTCCATCATCCACCATCCAGGAAGTCATGCCGCCAAAACTTTTGGAAGAACTGACCACATTACGGGCGTGTGTTGAAACTCTGGGCTCAAATACCAAATCCATTACAGATACCTAGACCAGATTGACCACCAAAAATACAAGTTGTCGAAGAAACAATCACCATCCCAGTGGAAGCTACTTTTGAAGAAGAATATGAACTCCAACCTACCCAAGCCCTGCAATCAAGATCTGTCAGGGACAACAAACACGAGAGGGAGGGGGGTGTTGGAAGTGCAATCGACAATGGCCATAGGCATTGGTATAGAGGCAGTATGTGAAAGGGGATGTAGGAAGTTTGGGGGGTAGAGATATTAATTTTCACTTAAATATGTTTCAGTATACTTTGTTCAAAACCTCAAATAGTGATTTTCATCATTCATGTACCATATGTATGATAGAAAACAGCTCCATTTTGTGCAAGCCAAGGAGTCCTCGAGCTTGAAGAGCTTAGGTAGAATGCTCATACCAATTTTTGTAATTTTTAGACTTCATTTGGACCTCCAAATGACATTTAGAACCTATTTTTTAACTAAGCCAGACACTAGGTTCAAAACTGGCCAAAACTAGTCTAAAAACTATAAAAAGAGCTAGAGAGCTCATTTTTGAGTTAGCTTGTTGGAGGATAGTTGGTGTGAGCTAGTTTTTTAAGAGTTATTCTTGAGCAATGCAAGTGTGATTCTCACCTTCCATTGTGCCTCGCTTGTCTCTACTATGTGTATGTGTATGTGTGTGTGCACTACGTGCTTCTCACCATCACCTTCATGCACATCACTCGTTCATGATCTTCACATCATCCTACCTCTTCCGCAGATTGACAACTAAGGAGGTAGAACTTCTTGACATGGTACCTACCCTTGTCTAGGACAACAGTCTAGTGCAAGTGTCCCCAAAAGCAGCTATAACTTGCGGGACAAAGACCATTTTGAGATCCGAAAATTTGATGGTACTAACTTTGCTCTATGGAAGAATCACATTAAAGATGTGCTGATTCAGAGGAGACAATCTCAAGGAAGGTTGTTGATATGGATGATGATGATGATGATTGTGATGAGTTGGATGAATTGGCTAGGTCTACCATTCAATTGCACCTGTCAGATAATATTTACTTTATTGGACTATGAAAGTGCATAGGAGCTTTGGAATAAATTATGTAATAAATATGAAAAAGAAACGGCATCAAATAAAGTGTATCTGATGAGAAAGTTATATGACCTTTGCATGAAGGACATAGATAGTTTTGTTGCTCATCTAAATGAGTTTGATGCTATATTCTCCTAGTTATAGACTCAGAAAATGGAGATGGATAATGAAATGAAAGCAATCTTGTTGTTATGCACCTTGTCATCATCATGGGATACGTTTTGCATAGTATTGAGCCCATCAAAGTCATATTGGTCAAAGTCAATCTAATCAAAGTCAAAATGGTCAAAGTCAATTTCAAGGTGCACAGATAGTGCACAATCAATTTATTCACAATGGTTATGTTTTGCAGAAAGTGGATGTATGTTGCAGGTTGTTTTTCTATAAGTTTCAAGGGTTTTAAAGGTGTTTGGAAGGCACACATATTGAACAAATTAAGGCAAAAGTGAAGGCAATTGAAGAAGAAGTGATATGCGAAAGTGAAAGTATAGACCCCCATTAAAATTTTGTTTTAGTCCTAAAATCACTACACAACAAAATAGGGAGTCGTTGGCTGTACACATTTTGAGACCTTCTTGGGGCATCAAAGTGAGCACCAAGATACTATATCAGTTAGGAGCATACATAAGTGAACATGAACCCACACTCAACTCAAGGAGTGTAGACTATGCTCAAGCAAGTGTGAGCATAGTCTACACTAGGTGAGAAGAGCAAGAGACATTGAAGTAGTGTGCGATGCAAAGAAGAAAGTGTGAGGCAAAGTGTGCAAGAAGTGTGATCTAGTGTGCAAAGAAGGAGTGTAGAGAGCCAGTAAGCTAGTCAATCAAAGGTGGCACAAAGCTACCATTGAAGAGGTGTGCGCATCGATAGAAGTTGTCCATTCCTCCTACCCTATTGGAAGCTTGAGTGCAAGGTGCGCACAAGTGCAAGCTCCTGGAGAAGGTGGAGGTCTAGTGCAGAGAAGATTTGTGACATAAGGAACTTTGGGTATCTTGTAACCTTGTGTGGTTGTGTACTCTTTGGGATTACACATTCTGCACAGAGAGCATTCAGTTTTGTGCTATACATCATCATTGTATTTTTCTCTTTATAATCTATATACAGAAGCATCCAGTGTCTGTATCTCATTTCTTCTCCTTCTTCATTCTCCTATAAATACTCAAGTCCCTTTCTACAAAAGAATCCCCCAACAAAATTTGGCATGCCCGGTGGGACTATCTTTCTTCTATTTGGAAATTCTCTTAGCCTAAGAGGAGTATGAGCAGCCCATGACCACAAACCTGATCTCAAACTTTGAGGATCCCTTGCAAAAAAACAAGAAGGAAGGCTATTTGAAGATCAACCAGCCCGTTATCATCGACATCATCAGTAAGGAACATGGCAACTTAGGTAGATTTAGAAACTCTACTCTCCAGGTTAAATATCAAATTTCCATCTTTCAAGGGATTAGCGCAAGAAGACCCGGAAGATTTTTAACCTTATGTAAGATAAGGGGTCTGATGGGAAGAAAAGGTGCATTTTTTATTCTTTTCTCAGCCACATTAGAAGGGTTAGCAGACAAATGGTTTAGTCAATTTGTCGATAATCACTTCACTACATGGGACCTAATGAAAGAAGCATTTAAGACACAATTCCAACAAGGAAACACAGCCGAAAATATTATTGAAGAATTAGAAAATCTAAGACTAGGTCCTAGGGAGACCTTTCCAGAATTTGTCACCAGAGCCAAGCCATTGATGGCTAAATTACCAGACCCTCCCCATGACTTTTTAATCAAGAGGTGGCTGGCTAAACCACTTCCAATATCAATGCACTGTAAAATTAAAGAGTTAGTGTTACCTACAACAACAATTGAAGAGTTCATTAATATATCCATAAGATTGGAGCAGATTAGGCATCAATATGGGACAAGCTCTTCTAATTTATCATATCCTGCAAAATCTGAGGACCCAGTAATTCAACTAAGGAAGGAACTTGAGAGCTTGAAAAGGAACAAATCCCACTAAGAGGAGGAAAGTGCAGTAACTCAGAAGAGGTGAGAAATTGAGGCCTTAAAGCTACAAAAAGAAGAGGAAGCCCAAGCAGAAGAGTTGGCACAACTTTGATAAGAGTTACAGGAACTCTAGGGAGGTGGCATAAAAAATGGATTATGGTGCACCATGTGTAGCAAAGAGGGTCATGTAGTAAGTGAGTGTCCACTTTTAACTGTAACTTGCTAGCTATGCAAAAAAGTTGTTCATGAGGCTCAAGAATGTCACTCAAGAGGGATGCGTGCACAACCTTACTGGGGACAAGGAGGTGCCCAACTATCAACCAATGTGATGGCAGCAGCCCCCAGCCAAGGTAACAATTATAACCAATGACCTAGGGGTAATTTTGGAAATGGTCCAAGAAGGCCAATTATTTGTCTCATATGTAGAGAGTGTGGGCACTATCAGAGTAAATGTACTTTGCCAGAAAATGCCCTCCCCCCTTGCAAGAATTGCCCAGATGTGGGAGGTCATTACACAAATTGTTTCCCACAAAACAAAGCATCTACATCGAGGCCCCACATCCAAAAGATCTCTATGAATAGACAAAGAGTAGCAGAAGAAGTCAATGTTGTACAATCACTATCCACTAGATTAGTATAATTAGAAGAAATCGAGTCCATGGTTATGCAGACAAGGAATAAATGGAAGATTCAAGAAGAAACAGGCCAAGGTTCAAGTACTATTGGAAGTTACAAGGACAAGAGGATACATTAGCACAAAGCAGACACATATGAAGATACAAGACAAGAGAAAGGAAGCTCAATTACATGTGAAGATGTAAAACAAAAAGAAGATTGTACAGATACCAATGATGTCCTTGGAAATTCATACATCCAAGCCCACAAGGAATTTGAGAAATCAAACATCAAAATTGATCTTAAGGAAGTTGGAGCTTCAAGATTATTCAAATCAATCAAAATAGAGGTTAGTATTCTTGAGCTGATAAATATGGATGCAAAATTCAGGTATGAAGTTTTGCAGATTGTTGATGAGGCCTCCTCAACCACCTTAGTGGCAAAGACTACTGCTATGAGTCAGGAGAATGTGGGGGAAGCCCCTCTCACATATTATAGGATTCCATGATTGACAGTGACTTTAAATGATACAAACTGCAAGGAGTTATAGTGGATGGCGGTTCTGGCATAAATTTGATGCCCGAACATACTATGGAGAAGCTTGGACTTCACCCATCCAAACCTGCCAACTTCACAGTACCCTTGGCAGATCAAAGCAAAGTAAGGCCAATGGGAATGATCCCATGAGTTCCATTGGAAGTACAAGGTAGCCTCTTCATTTTAGATTTTGTGGTATTAAGATTGCCCTAGGTAGAGGGAGGGTTTCACCTTTTAATTGGAAGACCGTGGCTAAGGCATGCTAGTGTTATCCATGATTGGGGTAAAGACACTATGTGGGTACCACAGAGGGGATAGGAACTTAAGCAGATATATTTGGAGAAGGGTCAAGACCACCAAGGGAACACCAGCATGATGCAATCAATTGGCATTTGCATGGAACAAAAAATGGTGGAACAACCACAATTAGAGTTTGATGATGAAGAAGATATTCTAAATTGGCTTCAAGCAGGCAATTCCTCCTCTTGTTTTGGAGTTTTTCTAAATAATTCTTATACATAAGAATGTTATGAAGGAAAGGAGGATAAAGTTTAGGTTGATGGATTGGGGGAATTAGTCACAGATCATAGAAAGGGGAGGAAGACACCCCTGAAATGCAAATTGGTTGCGGATATTACAACCATAGGGAAGGAAGCTACTGAAGTTAAAGACAAGGTAAAGCATATTGGTGATGAATTTTCTTTTCCTATTCAAGAAATCCCTACAGGATGGATGCAAGACAAAGAGGAATTTATTGAAATTTAGAGTACACCTGCTTATGGCACATTGTGGGAGAAAGTGTTGGAGGAATATAGAGTTGGAAAAGATCACGTAGACACATTAGTGGATTGAAATCCAATCAAGGAAGTTCAATCAGGCAACCAATAGAATATTTGTCCAGTTTTGGTAGCTACTTGGTCATGGAACTATCCTAAATTACTTGAAAAGGTAAAAACTTTCTTGACACCTTTTGTGGATGTGTTTGCATGGCATTACAAAGACTTAGAAGGAGTGCTCGCTAGTTTTGGAGAGCACAAAATTCCTCTCATTGAAGGATCTAAACCGATAAGAGGTAAAATTTATAGACTGAATCCAAAATGTGTTGAGGCTGTTTATTTAGAGATACAGAAAATGGAAGTTGTGGGAATCATCATCCCTGTGGAACACTCAGAATGGCTTTCACCCATGGTTATCATACCAAAGAAGAATACCAACAAAATTAGGATTTGTGTGGATTTCAAAGTGCTCAACAAGGTAACCATTTCATATGGATTCCTTATGCCTTTTGTAGAGCAGGTTATTGAGGAGGTGGCTGGACATACATTATATATTCATGGACAGCTTTAGTGGATATAATCAGATATCCATTCATCCAAAGGATCATGAAAAGATTGCTTTTATTACACCATGGGGCACATATGTATACGTAAAAATGCCAGTTGGGCTTAGAAATGCTCCAACCACCTTCAACAAGACCATCAACATCATTTTTGGATCCTTATTGTTGGAAACGCTTAGAATTTTCATGGATGACTTTTCTTCCTTTTCAGGCACTTACAAGGAGGCTCCTTGGGATTGCTTGGATAATCACTTGAGATAGTTGCAGAATGTTTTTAAAAGATGTAGAGAGACTAAACTAAAGTTGAACCCAAATAAGTGTCATTTCCTCGTGACAAAAGGAACTCTCTTGGGACATGTGGTATCTGCTAAAGGTATGGCTCTTGACCCAGATAAAATTATATTTATACTAAAGTTACCCAAACCTAAATCTCGCAAAGAAATTCAAAGCTTTTTGGGGCATATCGGGTACCACAGGAGATTTATTAAGATGTATGTAGAAATAGCTAGGCCATTGGCTAGACTTACAGGTAAAGAAGTACCCTTCAAGCGGGATGAAGAAGGGGAAAAATCTTATCAAATATTAAGGTCTAAACTAGCGGCTGCACCAATCCTTATCACACCAGATTGGTCAAAGATTTTTCATGTACATGTGGATGCAAGTGCATATGCAGTGGGTGCGGTTTTGACTCAATGTAGTGAAGAGTATAAACTTTACAAACCTACTCAGTATGCCAACCGCATTTTGACAAAAGATAAAAAGAATTATAGCACCACTGAAAGGGAAGCCCTAGCCATGGTTTTTGTTGTCCAAACGTTTCACCATTACTTATTAGGGGTGAAATTTGTAATCATAATTGATCATCAACTGCTTAGGTATTTACTAAATAAGCCACAAGCAACTAGCAGGGTATGGAGGTGGCTCCTTTTGTTCCAGGAATTTGATTTCTCTGTAGTCGATAGGCTTGGAAGAGAAAATGTTATGGCTGATCACCTGTCTAGGATTAACACAATTGATCAATCAATTGGAGTGAATGATGATTTTCCAAATGCTGAATTGTTCTCTGTACGAGGACAAGGATTGTATGATGACAAGAAGAATTTTCTTACCAATGATTTTTATCCAAAAAAGTCAAGCTCTATGCAAAAGAAGAGGCTACTAATCAAGAGTAGACCTTTTACATTCAATGAAGGAAAATTATGTAGATATGGCAAGGACAACCGGCTTAGAAAGTGCATGGAGGAAGAGGAAGTAAGGCAAATTCTTATAACTGCACATGAAGGAACAGGTGGTGGGCACCTTCTAGGACACATTATGAGCGAGAGAATTCTTGATGCTGGCTTATGGTGGCCCACATTATTCAGAGATGCAAATGAATGGGGAAGAGCATGTGATGTTTGTCAGAGATGTGGCCCCAAGCCAAAAAAGCAGCGACACAACCCTTTGGTTGTTTCCACTTCATGACAACCATTTGAGAAGTGGGGGCTGGATTTCATAGGGCCCATCTACCCCACATCAATCCCAAAAAGAGAAAAATATCTGTTGATCGCCACCGACTATGCAACAAAGTGGGATGAAGCTATTGCCTCTCCTGATTGCACAACACAAAGAGTTGCACATTTCCTTTACAGTAACATTGTTTGTAGATTTGGGTGTCCTATTGAGATTTGCACAAACCAAGGAACTCATTTTGTGAACAAGGTTATGTATGAAATTTTTAACAGGTACAAAGTTTTACATAGGACCTCTTGTGCCTATTATCCAAGAGCTAATGGACAGGCAGAATCCATTAATAAGGTATTGATTGACATGTTAAGGAAGGAATGTAAACCCACTTCTTGGGTCACAGCTTATCAAGGTACCCTCTAGTCCTACAGATTGTCTTACAAAGAAGAAACGGGATACTCTCCAGTTGCTTTATGGGGTATTGCCCATTGAAACCTTTGAATTTCTACATGGTTCACCAAAACTTGCATTTATGCATGGAAAGAAAGATTGTGGTGTCTCTGAGAGACTTGATGCACTGCACAAAGTGGAAGAGATTTTGTTACATGCTGGAAAACAATTGGAAGAGACTCAAACAAAGAGGAAGGAGGCTCATGATCAAAATCTATGGACCAATAACTTACAAACAAGCATTTTAGTTCTTCTCCATAAACCTCAACTCCAAACACAAGTATGGGGAAAGTGGCTTCCACACTGGGAAGGACCTTATAAAATTAAAACAATGTTGAAATGGGGTGCAATGGAGTTAGAGACCCTGAAAGGAGAGGTACTACGATTGGTCAACATATCAAGGCTCAAGGCCTATCATCAGCAAAAGTAAAGCTTTGTGGATCATCGGGAACTTACAACATCCATCCAGGTTGTACATAGCCTTCTCATACCAATTTCTTTGATTAAGTTTTATTATTTTTCATCCATTTTAATTCTTGTTTCTTGAGTTTTTATGCAAATTTGAAGCCGCTTCATAGCCCTTTGCATGAAACACTACTGAAAATTTTTTGGAATTTTTTCTTAGAATTTTTAAAGTTTTTTTAGAATTTTTCATCTTTTTTTCAATGCCACTTTTCTTGATAAGATAGAAGAAAAAAGGAAAGCTCTCTATGGAATTGAGTGGCAAAAGTGGTCTAGAATATTATAGAATTTTTTGATAATTTTTCTATTTTTTTGGATTTTTTTCGAATTTATTTGGATTTTTGAACTATTTTTAGATCATTTAAAAAAAAAGCAGCCCCCGGGCTTCTATTTTTTTATTTACAAAAAAACCCTTTCCCTACCTCTCTCTATCTTCTCTCTCTACATCTCTCTTTCTCTCTCTACCTCCCTCTATCCTCTCTCTAATCTCTCTTTATCCTCTCTCTATCCCCTCCCTCCTCTCTCTAATCTCTCTCTTCCTCTCTCTCCTCCCCCCCCTTAATTTATTTTTATTTTCTATTACAAAAATGCTTCCCCCCCTCGTACGTAAATGAAAGTGAACCGACACTCAACTCAAGGAGTGCATTATTCTTGGTTAGTCTAAGCAAGTGTGAGCATAGTCTACACCAGGTGAGAAGAGCAAGAGATATTGAAGCAGTGTGCGGTGAAGAGAAGAAAGTGTGAGACAAAGTGTGCAAGAAGTGTGATCTAGTGTGCAGAGGGCCAATAAGCTAGACAATCAAAGGTGGCACAAGGTACCATTGAAGAAGTGTGTGCATCAACAAAAGGTGTCCATCCCTCCTACCCTATTGGAAGCTAGAGTGCAAGATGTGCACAAGTGCAAGCTCGCGGAGAAGGCGGAGGTCTGGTGCAGAGAAGATTGGTGGCATAAGGAACTTTGGGTGTCTTGTAACCTTGTGTGATTGTGTACTCTTTGGGATTACACATTCTGCACAGAGAGCATTTGGTTTTGTGCTATACATTATCATTTATTTTTCTCTTTATAATCTATATACAAAATCTTCCATTGTTTGTATCTCACTTCTTCTCCTTCTTCATTCTCCTACAAACACTCAAGTCCCTTTCTACACAAGAATCCCCCAACACATAGCTATTAGCAATAGTGGGCATGGTGATAAACTGGTCTATGATGACATATGTGGAGCACTCGAGTGAGGTGATTCGTTGAAAATCTATGTTTGGCGCTCAGAGTGGAGATGCATATAATGTTCATGATTATTACGAAGGAATGAATCGGTAACATGGCAGGAGCAAGAACAAGAAAAAGAATGGTCAACAAAATAAGAGTAGAAGTAAATCAAGGAAGAGGGATATTGAATGCCATTATTTTCATAAGAAAGGACACATGAAGAGATATTGCTATGTGTTAAAGAATGCTAAAGGTAACGGGCAGAATATTGATGGGCATGTTAAACAGCTACCTACACCATCTACTTCAACTGTGAAGATTGAAGAAATCAATGTTATTTTTTATGATGTTGATGTGTTGACACTTGACATTACAATGCCTCCTGAGGCTCTTATGGCTAATCCTCTTTCCCAAATGTGGTTGCTAGATTTTGATGCTTCTTTCCATGTGACACCACACAGAGAATGGTTATCTACTTATGCAGCAAAGTCTATTGGTATTGCAAAACTTGGTGACTCTTACTAGCGTGCCATTTTTATGATTGGTGATGTGGTTGTGCAGCTAATTGATGGTTCAAAATTTACTATGAATAATGTACACCATGTACCTCAGTTATCATGTATTTTTCTAAGGTTGCGAACATCCTTTTGCTATGGCCCGCAGTTTCAACCATGTATGGTGCCACAAAGATGTGTTCTCCTCCCAGCCACACCCGAGATGGCTTCTCATGAAGTTCTCATGTGCTCTCAACTCGAGAGTCTCTCTATATATGAGACTTGTTATGCCCCTTCTACCAAATGGTATATATACCCATATGTTGACATGTGGCATTTAATGCCACCTCACCCAACAGGGTGTGCATCCATAATATGTGTAGTACCCCTCCTTCCTCTCTCTATGATAGACAGAGTTGTTATGCTAAAGATTGCATTGCCATTCGCTCTTTCTCTGGCTCTATGGTTTTGAGATAAATATGCTCGAGTTCGGAGGGTGGCTGACAAGATTCCATAAGATTCTACTTATGATCAACTGCCCGAATCTCCCTCTCTCTCTCCCACTCACCCCCGCCATTTCCCCCCGCCATCCTCCACCTCTAATCCCCACTCACCCTCGCCATCTCCCCCCGCCATTCCCCTCGCTAACCCCCACTCTCCCCCACCATTACCCCCCGCCATCCTCCCCCTCTAGCTCCCCCTCTAGTCCTCACTCACCCCCGCCTTTTCCCCGCCATCCTCCCCCCTCTAATCCCCACTCACCCCCACCATTTCCCCCCGCCATCCTTCCCCTCTAGCTCCCCCTCTAGTCCTCACTCACCCCCGCCTTTTCCCCGCCATCCTCCTCCCTCTAATCCCCACTCACCCCCACCATTTCCCCCCGCCATCCTTCCCCTCTAGCTCCCCCTCTAGTCCTCACTCACCCCCGCCTTTTCCCCCCCATCCTCCTCCCTCTAATCCCCACTCACCCCCACCATTTCCCCCGCCATCCTTCCCCTCTAGCTCCCCCTCTAGCCCCCACTCACCCCCGCCATCGTCCCCCCCCCCTCTAGTCCCCACTCACCCCCGCCATCTCCCCCGCCATTCCCCCCGCTAACCCCCACTCACCCCTGCCATCTCCCCCCACCATCCCCCCTCCACTCACCCCGCCATCTCCCCCCACCATCCCCCCTCCACTCACCCCCGCAACCCCCCCCCCTCACCCCGCCATCTCCCCCCACCATCCCCCCTCCACTCACCCCCGCAAACCCCCCCCTCACCCCGCCATTTCCCCCCACAGGCCCCCGTCTCTCTCTCTCTCTCTCTCTCTCTCTCTCTCTCTCTCTCTCTCTCTCTCTCTCTCTCTCTCTCTCTCTCTCTCTCTCTCTCTCTCTCTCTCTCTCTCTCTCTCTCTCTCTCTCTCTCTCTCTCTCTCTCTCTCTCTCTCTCTCTCTCTCTCTCTCTCTCTCTCTCTCTCTCTCTCTCTCTCTCTCTCTCTCTCTCTCTCTCTCTCTCTCTCTCTCTCTCTCTCTCTCCCCCCCCCCCGCGTGTGACCCCTCTCTCCCTCCCTCTCTCTCTCTCTCTCTCTCTCTCTCTCTCTCTCTCTCTCTCTCTCTCTCTCTCTCTCTCTCTCTCTCTCTCTCTCTCCCTCCCTCCCTCCCTCCCTCCCTCCCTCCCTCCCTCCCTCCCTCCCTCCCTCCCTCCCTCCCTCCCTCCCTCCCTCCCTCCCTCCCTCCCTCCCTCCCTCCCTCCCTCCCTCCCTCCCTCCCTCCCTCCCTCCCTCCCTCCCTCCCTCCCTCCCTCCCTCCCTCCCTCCCTCCCTCCCTCCCTCCCTCCCTCCCTCCCTCTCTCTCTCTCTCTCTCTCTCTCTCTCTCTCTCTCTCTCTCTCTCTCTCTCTCTCTCTCTCTCTCTCTCTCTCTCTCTCTCTCTCTCTCTCTCTCTCTCTCTCTCTCTCTCTCTCTCTCTCCTCCCCGCCACCCCATCCCGCACCCCCCGCTGCACTCCCCCGCACCCCCGCTGCTTCACCCCGCACACCCCCCACCCCCCGCCCCCTCACCCCGCTGCTCCCTTCCACCCCCCCCTCACCCCGCCATCTCCCCCCACCATCCCCCCTCCACTCACCCCCGCAAACCCCCCCCCTCACCCCGCCATTTCCCCCCACAGGCCCCCGTCTCTCTCTCTCTCTCTCTCTCTCTCTCTCTCTCTCTCTATCTCTCTCTCTCTCTCTCTCTCTCTCTCTCTCTCTCTCTCTCTCTCTCTCTCTCTCTCTCTCTCTCTCTCTCTCTCTCTCTCTCTCCCCCGCGTGTGACCCCTCTCTCCCTCTCTCTCTCTCTCTCTCTCTCTCTCTCTCTCTCTCTCTCCCTCTCTCTCTTTCTCTCTCTCTCTCTCTCTCTCTCTCTCTCTCTCTCTCTCTCTCTCTCTCTCTCTCTCTCTCTCTCTCTCTCTCTCTCTCTCTCTCTCTCTCTCTCTCTCTCTCTCTCTCTCTCTCTCTCTCTCTCTATCTCTCTCTTCCCCGCCACCCCACCCCGCACCCCTGCTGCACTCCCCCGCACCCTCGCTGCACTCCCCCGCCCCCCCCCGCTGCATTCCCCTGCACCCCCCGCTACACTCCCCTGCACCCCCCGCTGTATTCCCCCGCACCCCCCGCTGCACTCCCCCACACCCCCGCTGCTTCACCCCGCACCCCCGCTGCACTCCCCCGCCACCCCACCCCGCACCCCCGCTGCACCCCCCGATGTATTCCCCTGCACCCCCGCTACACTCCCCCGCACCCCCCGCTGCATTCTCCCGCACCCCCCGCTACACTCCCCCGCACCCCCCGTTGTATTCCCCCGCACCCCCCGCTGCACTCCCCCACACCCCCGCTGCTTCACCCCACACACCCGCCACCCCCCGCCCCCTCACCCCGCTGCTCCCTGCCACCCCCCGCCCCCTCACCCCGCTGCTCCCTGCCACCCCCGCCCCCTCACGCGCACACACTTCCCCCCCCCCCACTCTCTATCTCTCTCACATACCCACACTCGCACACTCACATTCACTCATACACACATACACATGCACAAAGACATACTCACACACAATCACACATACACGCACACGCATGCGCACCCTCACTCATGCATGCACATATGCACATTCATATGCACACACACCCACACAATCACATGCACGCTCACGCACATACACACAACCATACATATACACATTTGCAACACCCTCGCACAACCGCACATCTCACACACACACATTCATACATACACACACATCCTCACATGTACACACACACACCCCACACACACACTTCCACACACACACACACCCCCACACATACCCGCACACGTGCAACCCATGCACCCCATACTCACACACACACACCTACACACTCGCATACACACAAATGTACACACACACATCTACACACTCACATACACACAAAAGCACACACACACATACATAATTCTCACTCACGTACGCGCACCCACAGACAGACATACACGAAAACAACCCTGGAAGAGCATGTCAGATTAATAAATGTCAGAGCTTAAAAAAGGGATATAGGACAATCATGCTCTAAGCACGTCAAAGTAGGATTGGACCTGTAAAATGGTCAGAGGATTCTCAACCTAAAAGACCTATTAGCTATCACATCAGCAACAGAGTTCAAAGCATATGTTGAGAAATACTTGTCTCCAGTAAAAGTCTCCTTAGAAGCTGCTGAGGGCTGTCTTAGTTGGTAGTGCTGCTCATGCAATAGCAAATGCACTTGGTCAAGGAATAAGCAGTTGGACCAATCGGCTTCATTTGAATTTCCGGGATTAAAACAGTGAGGAAGTAACAAAACTACAAAATGAGAATCGCAGATGGTAGGTGAAAAGGTAAAAGGTAATTGTTAAAAGTGGAGTTGCCACCAACCATTCACGGCGACTACCTATTTTTTTGTGGATCCTACTCAAATCAAGTAGAATATTTGACCTACCCCTTCAATTTTGGGTGATTAACCGGCGCGTGATCAGTGGACGTGAGGATTCGGCAAGGCTCTCTTGGCCTATTGTGGCCTATAAAAACAATGGATTTGTGCTCATTTGGGGTACATTTTTGGAGTTACATTGGCGCATGTATACGTGCAGAAGTTCTCTCTTGCACTTGGTGGTTTCAAGCCTATTGTAGGAGCTACTCTGTAGTGTGGATACAGAGGGTAGGCTTCTCAGTGGAGGGCTATGAGCACTATAGTGTAAGAGAGTAGCTTGGATTTATTTTCTTTTCTGTGAGTCAGTGTGTTGATTAATCTCTATTCTCTTGAGAAATTCTACCATTTGTATTGTTCTGAGTTAGCCTGCATATCAGTGGCCCTTATGCTGATCTTTTGTATTGGAGTTAATACTTTTAGGGTGGCTTGTCAGCCCTAAGCTTGCACTTTTGAGCATCACTTTGCCCAACCTTGTAATCGTCTTATTCGAATCAAGAAGTGTATGGTCTTCCTTGGTCATTGGTTGTCCATATTTTCTGAAGTATTTACCACTCTGTGCAATCCGTGTTATCTACCTGCTCACAGAAATGTTAAAGGGTATACTTCCCTAAAGAGAACCCCCCTTGAGTAGGTGATGTACTGGACGTGTTTAATCTTCATTCTCTACTTTTGTTAAAAGCGGATACCCCAGTACCTCCTCTACAGTTTGGCACGCCCGGTGGGACCTTTGCATTTCTGTGAGAGGTATTTTTGCCCTATTACATTTGCAAGTAGGTACATGACCCATACACGGGCAGATAAGGAGTCTCTTCGTGTTCGGAGGAGCCTTAACAAGTTAGCAATAACCACGGCTAGTGAGTCTACCTCCCCTCTACCCTCCCAAAATTTATCTATTGATTTGGGTGGGACACCATTGTCAAAAGAGAGGTATAGGAGAACTCTAGACTTCTCCTCAGATACGTCCGAAGAAACACCAGTACAAATGGAGGACCTCTCTCATTTGCTCTCCAGATTAAACATCAAATTCCCTACCTTCAAGGGACAAGCTTATGAGGATGCTGATGATGAAGTAGCCCAACTTCGCCGAGAGTTAGAAGATTTGAAGACCACTCAGGATATAAGGAGACAAATTTGGTGTACAATCTGTAACAACAATGGACACTCCAATGCTAATTGCCCTATTAAGGTAAGCTGTCAATTTTGTGGAAAGGATGGTCATGAAGCCAGAGATTGCTACTACCTCAATGGTACACAGCAGAGAGGTAACCCTCAAAAGTTGGATTCATATTATGCTAGTACTTCAAATACATCTAATAGGGAGGAGAATCGGCCCGCAAAGCCTAGATACAATAGACCTTTGATGTGTTATCGTTGTGGTGAGTATGGCCACATGCAAAATCGGTGTTCTCTTCCAGAAGATGCGTCTCCTTGTCAACATTGTCCAGAGGCCAAGGATCATTATACTAAAGATTGCCCAAGAGGTCGTCCTGCTCCAATCCACATGATTGCAGTCTCTCCACATGAAGAAGTGAAAACCACTCAGACTTATGATGTTTCATCCTCTACTATGCCCATAATGACTAGAGCTAGGCAAGAAGCTGTAACCCAGAGAGATGAACAACAAGGATTTCAGGATAAAGAGGAGGAAAAGAAGTCTGGATGGAAGGATCAAGTAGAAATTGAAGGAGCTTATGATAAGATGACTACTTCTCTAAAGGGCCAACCAACAAGTCTGCAAGAAAACACTCAGGAGGTAAACATTGAACAGATCTTGAAAGGTATTCATCACAAGGTTAGTCTATATGAACTTATAAGGATGGATTCAAAAATAAGAAGTGACTTACTGAAGATTATACACTCTGCTCACTTAGTCCAATCACCTAGTATAGATGGATTCATGGTTGATTTTCCCCCTGCACCCTTAGCAGACTACCAAAGTTCAAGATTATCAGTTTGTATAAAGGATGAAGCTCTTACAGGTGTGATCATAGATGGAGGCTCTGGTATCAATTTGATGCCAGATTTTACAATGAAGAAGCTAAATTTGAACCCCACCAAAATGGCACCATTTACAGTTACACTAGCAGATCAACATCGGGTTGCGCCTCTTGGCATTATTGAAAAGGTACGGATGATAGTACAGGGTTGCCACTTTGTGTTGGATTTTGTTGTTATTGCACTTCCACAGGAGACTTCCTATCCTTTGCTCCTGGGGAGAGACAAGCAAAAGCTTTGCAAGATTGGGGGAAAAATAAACTATGGATTTCAACAAGCACCAATAGCCAACTGCAACTACACTTGGAAGAAGGATTTGATTCAGGAAAAACCACTGGATATACTGTGGATACTCAGGTAATGCCCTCTCTACCCCAAGAAGATGATACATTGTTAAATTGGATGATGGGAAGTGCAGAGTGTTGCACAGTGGAGATCAATGAAATTGAGGAAGAAGTTGCAGATAAGGAAATTACAGAAAAGGGCAATGAAGACCACAAGGTGTTGGAGAATGAGCAATTGAAGGAAAATACAAGCTTTGAGGAGGCAACCAATATAAAAGTATCAGAGAGGGAAGATTATGAACCTAAGAGCAGAGAAGATCTTCCTTTTGCAGATATACCTCAAGGATGGATGAAAGAACAGGTTGCAGAATATAAATTAAAATCCACTCCTGCATATAGTGGAGATGATTTCTCAAGCAAGACCAGTCCTGAAACATTGGTTCAAGAAGTAAATTTAGGTGATGAAGAGAACCCTCAAATGGTCCATTTGGCATCCTGGTTGTGGCATTATCCTCTCTTGCTACAGAAGGTAACTTCTTTGCTTTTTACTTATAAAAGTGTCTTCGCATGGTCCTACAAAGATCTAACAGGGATACCAGAAGAGCTTGGGTTACATCGGATACCCTTAGTTGAGGGAGCCGCGCCTATAAGAAGTAGGCCATATCGACTCAATCCGAAGTATGCAGAGGCAGTAAAAGCAGAGATTACAAAACTAGAAGAAGCGGGTATAATTGTTCCAGTAGAACATTCCAGGTGGCTTTCCTCTATGGTTATTGTGCCCAAGAAAAATAGTGGAAAATTAAGAGTATGTGTTGATTTTCGTGCTTTGAATAAAGTGACTAATCAAGATGGATTTCCTCAGCCCTTCACAGAGCAAGTGCTTGAGGAAGTAGCTGGTCACACTTTGTATAGTTTCTTGGATGGTTTTAGTGGCTACAACCAGATAGTAATTCACCCTGATGATAGGGACAAAACAGCCTTTGTTACTCCCTGGGGCACTTATGTCTATACTCGTATGGCTTTTGGTTTGAAGAATGCGCCAGCTTCATTTAATAGAACGATGTATCTGATATTGGGCAAATGGTTAACAACCTTTCTCCGCATATTTATGGATGACTTTTCAGTATTCTCAGGTACAGATAGAAGGGCGGCAATTCAAGATTTCCATGATCATTTGGAAAATCTAAAAGAAATTTTTGAGCAATGTCTCAAAACGGGTTTGAAATTGAATCCTGATAAATGTCACTTTTTGGTCACTAAGGGTACTCTTCTTGGTCACATAGTATCTGCTGAAGGTATAACTGTTGACCCTGCAAAGGTTACAGCTATTCTTTCTATGCCAATTCCACAAAGCCCAAAGGAAGTGCAAAGTTTCTTGGGCCATGCAGGGTATCACAGAAGATTCATTAGGATGTATTCAGAAATTGCTAAGCCCTTGTCAAGGCTTACCAGTAAAAAGATCCCTTTCACATGGAGTGCTGAGGCTGAGAAAGCATTTTGTGAATTAAAAATGAGGCTATGTACTGCTCCACTTTTAAGTGTTCCTAATTGGTCATTGGAATTTCATGTGCATACAGATGCTAGTCTTCATGCTGTTGGTGCAGTTTTAGCTCAACCATCATCTCACAAAGTGGATAGACCTATCTCTTATGCCAGCAGATTACTCAACCAAGCTGAAAGGAATTACAGTACAACGGTAAGAGAAGGTTTGGCTATCGTATTTGCTCTTCAGAAGTTTAGACATTATCTCCTTGGTGTACATTTCATTGTTATCTCTGATCATCAGCCCTTGAAGTATTTGATAAACAAGCCTAGAGTAGCTGGAAGGATTTGGAGATGGTTACTCCTATTTCAAGAATTTAATTTTGATATTTATATTAAGCCAGGAAAAGAGCATTACATGGCAGATCAAGTGTCCAGGACTGCAATGAGCAAAAAGGCAACAGGTATCAATGATGAACTAGTGGATAGCAATCTTTTCCTAGTAGCAATTCGGACAGGTTGGTATGATGACATTCTTCAGGTTCTCACTACTGGAAAGATTCCAGAACACTTGACACCTGTAGAAAAAAGAAGATTACTTTTGAAAACCAAAGCCTATTCTCTTATAAATGGTAATTTATATAAATACTGTCAGGATGATATCTTGAGAAGGTGTGTCTATCCGGAGGAGGTAAATCTTTTGCTAGAGGCAGCACACAGTGAAGGACACCTAAAGGGGGAAGAATTGGCTCATAGAATCATCCACAAGGGTTTATGGTGGCCTCATATTTTCAAAGATGCAATCAAGTTTGCTAAAGAATGCCACATCTGCCAGAGGTGTGCTCCCGTGCCAACCAGATTGAATTTCCAACCATTGGTCATATCTACAGGATGGCTCCCATTTGAACGATGGGGTCTGGATTTTATTGGGCCAATTTACCCAACTGGTCAACCAGGAGGTAAAAAGTATATTTTGATGGCCACATGTTATGCCACTAAATGGATAGAGGCTAAAGCTACTGTGGACTGCACGGCTCTGACAGTAGCTAAATTTATGTATAAACGTATTTTCTCAAGATTTGGTTGCCCACTGGAAATTACTAGTGATAGGGGCACACATTAAATTGTTGGCAGTAGCCAGAGGCATAGAAGATGCGGAAGCATGTGAAGACAGAGCATAATGAAGAAGCAGGGAGTGAGTCAAATCATTTTTTCAAAGACTTATGTTTTATAAATACTTTTCAAAACCTCCAACAGTGATTTTCATCACTTTTGTACTATATGTAACATAGAAAAACCCTTTTTGTAATTTATAGCTCCATTTTGTGCAAGCCGAGGAGTCCTCAAGCTTGAGGAGCTTAGGTAGAATGAGCGTACCAATTTTGACTATTTTTAGACACCGTTTACCCTTTCAAATAGCGCATAGAACCTATTTTTTAACTATGCCGGACACTAGATGTGAAACCGGTCAAAACTAGTCTAAAAACTATAAAAAGAGCTAGAGAGCTCATTTTTGAGGTTAGCTAGTGTAGACTTGTATGAGCTAGAGTGAGCTTGAGCTTGTAAAGGGTGTTATTGAGTAATAGAGTTGATTTTCCTACCTTCCATTGTGTCTTGCTTGTCTCTTCGTTGTGTGTGTGTATGTGTGTGTGCATCTTTATGCTTCTCACCTTCACTCTCACTTCATCTCACATTCACGATCTTCATATCACTCCTATCTCTTCCGCAGATTGACATTAAGGAGGTGGAGCTTCTTAACATGGTTCTCACCATTGTGCTAGAGCAACACCAAATTTGGCGCTGTTGTCGGGGATCGAGTCTAGGACGAATGTGTGATGGTAAGAGTATAGCAAGAAGTGGCATTGGAAGGTTAAAAAATTCAGTTTTTGTTGTTGTCTTTACTTAGTTTTTGGTGTTTTTCACCTTCTCCACACTACATCTTCACCATCGCATCATCATCATCCACTCCAAAAAAATCAGAAAATTCACCATATCCACCCATTCTCCTCATTTCCCCTCATTTGTGCATGCGAGAGAGAGAGAGAGAGAGCTTTTGTGCTTGCATGTGCTATTGTGTTTTTGAGTTTTCTTGCAGGTACAGTGCTCCAGTGCATCAGGAAAGCTTGCAAAAGGTAAAATTTCACTTTCTGTCAGAAATCTACCGTGTGTGTCAGACCATCGCGATGGTCTGCCAAGTACGGAATTTGAGGTAAGCGAGTTCACCAGCGTGTAGGCAACCCTTGCGCATATAGGAATCCATTGTTGCATTTGCAAAATTTGCATTTTGGTGGACCATCACGATTGGCTCACACCATCGCGATTGTGTCACACCATCGCGATTGGCTCACGCCATCACGACGGCTCGGCCAGAGCATCGGGACGGTTCACTTGAACCATCGCGACGGTCCTTGACCATCACGATGATCCCGTCGACCCCACGCCATCACGATTGGCTCATGCCATCGTGTCGATGCTGCCACATGGTAAGCTACACCATCGTGACGATACCCTTAAATCATCACGACACCTCGACATTTGAACCATCGCGATTGGCTCACGCCATCGTGCTTTGTGACCATCGCGATGGGCTCACGCCATCGCAATTGTCCCGTTGACCGTTGACCGATGCCATCGTGATTGCTCGTCGATTAGACCATCGCGACGGTTCATTCACACCATCGCGATTGTTCAATCCACGCCATCGCGACAGTTCACTCCTTCGGACCATCGCGATTGTGTCACGCCATCGCGACGGTTCACCTGGACCATCGCAACAGTCCCAGACCATCGCGATTGTCCACCCCAAACACAATTTTTAGGGTTTGATTTTTTGACCAATTTTTGGGGTTATTTTTTGAAAATTTTTGAGTGATTAGACTCATAGGAGACCCCTTAGCTCATATTTGGAGAAAATCATGTTTGTCAGTTTTTACCCCCGAGGGCCTGAACAATCATATCTTTTTCATCCGCAGTCCGTTTTTTGAGCTTTATAGCTCGTTAGAAAGCTCTCTACGAGTACTACGTAACCTCAATTGATTTTTTCAAAAAGAAAACGTGGTCTTTTAGAGAGGTTAATTTGAGGTTAACATTGTTGGGACTAGAAAAGCCAGGGGGCAGCATTGAAATTTTGGGCAAAAGGGGAAGGACCTTTAAGGGTGTATAAACTCAAGTGCTTGATCATCCATTTGTGAAATTGGTCTAATATTGGATTTTTCCAGGTCTAGCAAGGGCAATCAAGGGCAACCAAAGCAAGGCAGTGAAGAACGCAAGGCTTGGGAAGCGCGGCTTCTTGGGCATCAGAGCAACCAGAAAAACCTGACTCGAGGTTGGAAGATTACTCAACCCCCTCAGTCAATTATTAGCTTAGGCTAAACGTTAGCATTGTGGATTAACGACGATAGGAACAATCAAGTTCAAGAGATTAAATTTCTCAAGTTCAAGATTAGTGTAAAGGTGTGTGATACGAAAACCGAAAGGAAAGAACCTAAGTCTGACGGAACAAGAACTCAAAAGTACCACAGAAAGTCGATTCCTGACGCATAAAGTTAAGACAAGACAAGAACTTAAAGGCACTTAAAAAGAAACAAGCAAGAAAGAACAAAGAATCATTGACGATCAAAGACGCACCGCAAAGTAAATTCATGAACCCTAGATCGGGCAAACACATAGATAAGTCAGACCGACGAAGCCTTAGATCATCAGAAGCAAGCATAGGAACTACTGCACAATCGTGGGCTCAACAATTAAATAATAGTTATCCCTATGAGTTGAGCTCAGACACGAGTGAATCAAAAATGGCTTTTAGCACAGAAAGACCATAAGGAGGGTCAAATGTAGCATATTTAGAAAGACCTGAAGGACCTTATAGGACTCAATTAGAATTTCTTCGAACCAACCGCTTAGGTGCTCGCATCTATGAGGATGGTTTGCGAAGACAAGTGGTGCAAATGCACAATCCTGATCAACCCATTGGATTGGAACGTCCAGTGGTGAAATTCAAGAGAGACGCATACATAGACAAAGAAGGAGCAATGTACATCTTAAGTATGCAGCCAAACAATACCAATGAGTTTGGTGTAATTCAGTTAGAGACGTAAGCGAGAGCCCAAGGAAAAGAACCATTAGAAGAACCTAGAACACCTAGAGGGAAATTTGTACTGACAAGAGTACTCATTCCAGATTGGATCCCTCAGGATAACAGAAGCATAGAATTATTCGTAAATAAAGAAACAGAGGAAGCATTTTGGAGGTACAGAATGGAACAACCTAGTGAGGTGAGCACCATCACAGTTTACGAGTTCAAGGACTCGGATACACCTGGAAAGGTTGTATACCAGGATGAAACTTCAGAAAGTGTTCGTGGTACCAGGCCATGCGAGAAATACCTACACATGGAGAGGTGAGTTGGTATTCCCTCCATCTCGAACAAAAATAAACGCGAGCCATCAAGGGGCAAGAACATCCTCAGCCCATGGTAATCAAAGAGAGAAAAATAAAGAGAGACCGGAAGTAAGTTTCAATCATCCCATAGGGAGAGATAGAACCACCATAGACACGGTTAGAGTGGATAGACAAAGAGAACCTAGAATACCAGGTGATAGAGATGATTTTCCTCTACCTAGACCACGTGAACACCCAAGAATATTAAGACCCACTCAGTTAGTAAAGTCCATGAAAAATTATTTTGATGGGACAGGAGATCCCTATGACCATGTTGCGGAATTTAAGCAAGTTCTAAGGGCAGAGCAAGTTGAAGACATGACATGTTCACGCAATATAATGCATTTGGACTAATGTTAAAGAATACAGCTTTAACTTGGTTCCAACCATTGCAACAAAGGCAATTTAGAGACATCCATCACTTTTTAGAGTCATTCATCACAGAATTCTCTAAAAGTGGGATCAGACATGACACGTCTTCATTGATTCATAGTTTTAAACAAACCCCTCAAGAAACAGTTAGACTCATAGGACGTAGGTTCAGACAATATTTTGAAAGATGTCCAATGCAAGAGTTACCCTCACAAGCCAAGCAAGTGTCATTGTTTCTAGATGGCTTGTTGAGCTCTAAACTACGCTCCTATGTATACTTGAAGGAACCCAGAACGCTAGAGCAATGTGTAAGAATTTGTATAGACATTGAGGATAACTTAGGAGATGAGTTGGAACTCTCAAAGGTCTATAAGGACTCAGATTGTTCATCTCTAGCATTCACAAAACTGTCCAGCTCAATAGAAGATCTAGCCGAAAAAGTGGCCCAGAAACTAGGAGTTTCTAGTAAACAGATGCCTAGGTTAGCAACAAATAAGTGTTGTTACACCTGTGGTGGTGATCATATGGCGAATGTGTGTCCCAATGCAACACAACCGCAAGCCAACCCTAGTGGCCAGTACTATACGATCGAGAGAAGATACACAAATCATACGGCTCAAGACTGCCCCTATAACAAACAAGCAGTGAGACAGAACTACCCGCAAGCATACCTGCAGCCAGGTAGGTATCAAGGTCAATATAATGCTCAGCCTCATTACTATAGGCCTCCTCAACACTACCCTTATCAAGCTCAACAAAGACCACAACCTATCTTAGCTCAGCAGTCACCCCCACCAGCTAATGTCATCTCAGTTAAATATGCTGCTACAGAAGAGAACCTCAATAGGGCTTTAGTGCCTTCTTCACCTTTGATCATAGAAAGTGACCCAAACTCTAATAGTTTTGACTCTACTCATGTAGATAGTCCACCCGCATATTACAGAGAGTCACGAGAACATGTGGAGACATATCAGTACGATAGTCCACCATTGGAACCCAGTTGGGAGCCCGACTACGCTAATGTGATGTATACAAACCCAAATCCACGGCCCCAATTGAGACAACAAAGACCACAGGGCCCTAGAGGACCATGATTTAGGTGCCAAGGAGATCATTTCATAAAGGATTGTCCACATCCTCCGATAGCAGGACAGTCACAATATTATAACATACAAGGCTTTTGCGCTGATTGTGGCAAAGAGCATGTCATGAAGACTGTCCTAAGAACCCCGTGAACGCTTCAAACGTGACACCCATCAATGTGATAGGTATTGTACAAAATCCCGATGGATCCAACCCTACATATGTGCCTATCCAAGCTATAATAAGAGCCCAGGCGCTCTTACATAATCAACAGCTTAATCAGGAGAAAATAGTCAGAACTAGTGAAGTTGGAGAGTCTAGCAATAAAAAGACGAAATCTTGGAAAGATTCTAGGGAAAGAATCAAGAGAAAGTGGAGTAGAAGGATAACTGAGTTGGAAGGAAGTCTCAAGGAATCTAGAGCCAAAATCCTAGAACTAACTTCACAAGAATTGAATCAAGAGAATCTAGCTCAAAAATCAGGATCATTTTTAGCGAAACCCATACCAGAAAACCTAGACATGATGTTTCGTGCATATCAAGCAAGAATAAAAGAAGGACCTCAAATAGCGGAAATGAGTAAGAACTACCCTCGAGCAGACTTAGAAATTGAGAGGACTAAACTTTGCATGAAGATGGTAGAACTAGCACAAGCAATGTTCGAAGCCTCTAGATATCTAAATTGGAAGCAATGTTCGAAGCCTCTAGATATCTAAATTGGAATATCCTCCTATTCAAGAAATAGATGACTTGCAGGAGCAATTTCCCCAAGACATTCCCTCTATTTACAATGATGTAGAGGAAGAACAACCGAGTGAACACACAGGTTTTGAATCCAATTCTCTACAAGAATTACCTCAGTTCACAGGAACTTGGGAAGCAAAGTCTATTAGCATGAGAGCACCCACGATAATAGTGAGGAATGAAGAATTAGTGATCCCTAGAAACACGAAAGTGATAAAGAACACCAAAGTTCAATGTAATCTCACTCTAGAGGAATTGTTAAAGGTAAAACCAGAACTGTGGAAACATGTAGCAAATCAATTCCCCGAGCTTGCTACTGCTCCCTCTCAGATAGGAACACACAAGAAGGTACCAGAAATACCCATAGAAAAGATAGGAGATGTAAGCAAAGGAGAGGAAGGTAACACTTATCTTCCAATAACCCATCATGGCTACACCACGAAAGCCATCTTAGATTCAGGAGCCGGAGTAGCCATTGCTACCATCGCTTTATGGAAACGTTGGGGTAAACCAGCATTAAGACCCACCAGGATGAAGCTACAAATGGCTGACGGATATATAGAGAAACCATTAGGCTTACTAGAAGGCATATCTCTCACCAGTTGTGGTCTGGAGTTTGAGCATGCTTTTGCCATTTGTGATTTTGCAAAAAATCATGCTTATGAGATGATTTTAGGACGACCATTCATGCGTCAGTTGCAGATTGTACAAGATTGGGGAACTAATTCTTTGTACTTGTAACATTTAGAAGTGACTACTAAAGTCAATCTTAAAGACTATTCACATCGAGAAGTACCCCCAATACAATGGAATACCATCCATAAGACACAGGTAGAAACGGAATCGTTACACTCATAAGAGTCAGACCCCTCATGGTTGCACAAGGATACTCATCTATGGATGTGTAAAGTAGCCAAACAGGAGGAAGAACGATTAGAAACCAGAACCTTAGATTCAGAACAACATCCACGAACCCTTCAAGACCCAGCTTACGCACCTGTAGTATTTCCAGATGAGGAGTTTGAACCCCATGGTTGGGCAGAAATCCTAGCAACCATGGATGTAGCCATCAATGAAGAACAATGGACACCCCACTGTGATGAAGATGGCTATGACATCTCAGTTTTCACGATAGAGCCAATCATGTGTGATTCGATTATTGAAGAATGTGAACCCAACACTGATGCATTCAAGGACGCAAGTGACTTTGATTTAGAGTCAATTATTATGGACCCACCCTTTGCATCAGACGAGGAATATTTCTACGAAGTAGAAACTTACCATGAGAGACATGTACATGCGGATGCATCCAATTATGCCATAGGATGTGTGTTAGCACAACGCACGAATGAAGGTAATATAGATCTCCCCATAGCTTATGCGAGCAGACAGTTGAACGCAGCAGAAAGAAACTACACCACTACAGAACGAGAAGGATTAGGAATGATCTACGCGGTAAAGAAATTCAGGCACTATTTGTTGGCAAACAAGTTCAAATTCTTTACAGATCATCAAGCATTGTTGTACCTAGTCAATAAACCATGTAACACGGGAAGATTAATACATTGGTTTCTATTACTCATGGAGTACGACTTTGAAGTAGTAGTCAGGAAAGGAAAGACACATCTTAGAGCTGACCACCTCTCAAGATTAACCTCAGGAGAAGCCCCTCAAGGGATAGCAGATGAATTACCCGATGCATATTTGTTTAACCTTGAGATAGCACCAGAATGGGCTAAGCCGATAATCCCTATTCTCACGTATGGACCCAAGAATCCTAGGATAAGGATCAAGGAAGAAGAGATTACCAAGTCTCAGAGATATCAAATCATAGCAGGAAGTATATATAAACAGGATAATCAAAAGATTCTTGCTTGTTGTGTAGATGAATCAGAAAATGTGAATTGGTTGCAATTAGCACACATAGGTGCATTAAAGCAACATCATTCGAAACATCGTACTTTGCAGACTCTGCATAGACTAGGAGTATATTGGCCTTCAATGGAAGCAGATGTCTACAAGTTGTGTAAAGAATGCCCTATTTGTTGTGAAAGACCACCAGTAGAACATGCTACATTATATCACGTGTCTCACACCAGACTGGAGTGAACCTTTAGTGACATACTTGAGGACGAAAACATTCCCTCAAGGAATGACCTTAGCACGACAACGAAGTCTAGAGCAGGAAGCTCAAGACTGCTCACTTATTGGCGATAATCTATACAAAAGAGGACGAGATGGATATTTACGACAATGTGTTCATGAAAGCGATTATTTGAGCGTATTAGAGACTGCACACCAATGTGTTGCTGGAGGTCATTTTGGACCCGATAGGATAATCAAAGCCACCCTCTTTGCAGGATTATGGTGGCCCACTCTTCACATGGATGCGCATACCTATGTAAAGAGATGTGATGTGTGCCAAAGAACTCAGTTTCCTACTCACAGAGATGAAATGCCATTGAAACCCATGATGGGAGGACGTGCATTTTCTAAGTGGGGTATAGACGTTGTAGGACCCATTAACCCCCCTGCAAAAGGTACACATTCTGAATACATTATTGTTGCGACAGATTATCTTACCAAATGGGTAGAGGCAAAAGCCACGAAAAAGAATGATGCACACAGGACTGCAAAATTCTTATTTGAAAATGTCTTTACAAGATATGGATTGCCTATAGAGTTAGTGAGCGATCGAGGAACTCACTTTTTAAACCAAGTCATTGAATATTTGTTACAGGATTTTATGGTGATTCACAAGAAATCCGCACCATATCATCCTCAAGCCAATGGTCAGGCGGAAAGCACTAACAAGATCCTTTGTAATGTATTGACGAAACTCGTGAACAACAAACATTCAGATCGGGACAAACAGTTACACCATGCTGTTTGGGCATATCGAGTGGCCTACAAGACCGTACTCAATGCAACTCCCTTTTAGATGTTTTTTGGTCAAAATGTTGTGCTTCCTTTGGATTTCTTGATGCCGACCCTTAAGGTTGCGCAAGAACATCAGTGGATCGGCCATGAATTATCAGCAAGAATAATGGACTTGGAATGATTAGGAGAAACCAGGCTGAAAGCAGCAGCAGGAATATACGCAGCAAAGAAGTGACAGAAAGCATATTTTGATGCACATGTGAAAGATAAAGGCTTAAAAGAAGGAGATTTAATCCTAGTATATACACTGAAACAACATCCACGGAAGTTAGAAAAGCGAGGTTATGGACCTATGATCATTAACAGACTTTTGACAAGTGGAGCAGTACAATTAGCTACCTTAGAAGGAGACATAATGCCTAATTACATTAGTGGCTGTAGAGTCAAGCTATATTAGGAACCTCTTACTGAGGATATGCTTAGACGACTCACGTTGGCAAAGAAGCATAAGGAGGAAGAAAGTAGAATACGAGCTGAAGCTCAGGCAGAAGCTATAGAATGCATTAAGCGCATGAAGTTAAGAAGACAGGGACTAGGGAGAGAACATTATAACCGTCTGGAAACAACACCCAGATACCCCATGGCCATGTGTCAAGCAAAGTCAAGTACTCATCCTAGCATGGTGGATAGAAGACCATTCATTACAGTCAGGCTAGAGCACGATAACCCTTGCCAAGAGCTCTAAGCTTTAATTAATTCAGGAGCTGCGACTAGTGCGATTAGATGGTCCCACTATAAGGACTCAGGAATAGAAATGCGGCCAATTGAGGCATACCTCATAGGGCTAGGAGGCATGGAAACCCCTTGCATGGGTGAGGTGGACCTTCCTATCCTCATAAACGAAGTGACTATGACAGTAAAGTTACTAGTGTGCCATGACGAGGACCTGGTAGAACCCCTAATCCTTGGCCAAGATTGGCTATACGATCACTCAGTGGACCTAAATCTTAAACAAGGCTCCTTACATATTGGAACCTTATATCAAAAGCGAGTGATACCGCTTGACTTCCCTAACGGTATTCGGAATGAGGTATGTAACCCTAGACCATATGAACAGCATGCGAAGGAGGACCGGAAGATCTTTGGTCATATAAGTCACGTTACGTCTACTCCAACCCACGCGAGCTTGGCAATGGACAATTGTCAATTAGAAGGACTTCATGAGATTTTCCCTTGGGCTTCCTGCAAACTAGAAGGGGCAACCACCCAACCGCTTGGTGAGATGGACACCATCAACGGTCAAATGGACACAATCAACAGTCAGGTGGGTTACATCAACGGACAAATGGGGACCATTGTAGGTCAGGTAGACTTCATCAGCGGCCAAATGGACACTATCATTTGTAGTGCCCATCCTTCCACACTTACTGCGGACTGGCCTAGATTAATAGTACGAAACGATGCATTTCCTAATGGGCAGGTTTCGCAAGTGTTGGACCTCCCTTCTTTTCCAAAGCAGAGTTTCCATCCGACCTCTCAACCTCAACCACAAAGGAGTCAACCACGACAAAGGAACCTAGACCGACGACAATATCAGACGACACAAGGAAGAAAGCAGCAGTGGCAATATCATAAAGCAAGAGGCACAAGACAAATATGGGTGCCAAAAGGATAGAAACCACCGACATATTTCAACAACACAAGCAAAGCTCAAAAGAAGTTTCAATAGAAGCAGAAGCAATATCCAAAGCCTTCTCGACCTTCTTCTATGAGTACGAACATTCGACAAATTTGGATCGCCAAGAAGTACCTTATGAATCGACCCACACCCACGCAGATTTGGGTACCCAAACAATGTATTATAGCTCAACCCTCAAGCCATGTAATAGATAACCCTCAAAAATCTCTTCAACCCTCAATACCACCACATCCGATATCACCTTTTATCCCTCAGCAGAAACATATCACGCGCTCAAAAACTCTTACGAATTGGATACTGAAACGTATCCAGACGTCTTCTCTGACCCCCATATCTAACATTACTCCCATCCCGACTAAACAAGACCCTTGTATTAACTCACCCACACCTAAACCTTGTATAAATCCACACACTATAACCCAACATCACTTGTAATAACATCTCATCAAGAAAAGTATGCATCATCTGAAGCATGTAGGTGTCTAGAGACCTGCATTAGTTTTGCAACAATCATTCCATAAACCACATCACAACACTCGGCTACACGGGTTACACATCGGTTATGGAAAGGGATTGCGGTCTCACTTTAATGGAATCATGATTAATTTCCATACTAATGTGTTAATCTTTTGTAGCAGATCTGCGACACACTCGCATCACTCATCATGCAGACAGAAGGACCATCAGAAGCTGGCACCAGTGTACCCATGGCCAATATTGGTGAATACTTGATGAGCCCCATCCTATGGCTCAACCACCAGAATTTCAGGGATTTCCAGGACCCATGCCGATTGACGACCCTCCTAGGGGATATACTGAGAAGATTCATCACAACTCTCCAAGGTCTAGCAGGCCCATTGGTGGATGCAGATTTCATTTTTGAGGCCAATTTAGTGTTTGATCACCGTACTTGGGGCAAGTACCAATTTTTCTCAAGAGAATTCGAAGGACTACAGAACACAGAAGACTTAACGCATGTTTGGGCGAGAGCAGACTTCACAGAATATTTTAGTGATCCTTTGCCTAAATCGGATTTCTACAGATGCTACTACTTGGTAACGACATTGACAGCTTCGGAGAATAAAGATTTGCCAGGAACATTCATTTTACCGTCTTTGGTAAATGATCCGCCATATAAGAAGTTTTATCTCTCTAAAGATTTGATTAGAGCTGCTATTAAGATACATGGAACGCATACACCGACAGAAAGAGAAAGGCTAATTCCAGAGCCTATGAAACGTGAGGATGTTACTAAGTGGGAAGATATTTCAGCAATCACACCTGAGCTCTCTAAACCGTTGAGAATATGTATGCAACATTTTGCTTTCCCCGCTCAGGATCGATTCACCATGCCCCACAAATGCATCTGGTTTGGTTTATATTTAGCATGTACTAGACCTCAAACGGTAGACCTAGCAAGTTGGATAATTGATCAGTTGTACTTAGCACAACATAGATGGGAAAGAAAGAAGGTAATCAATGGATGTTGCACTCTCACTGCATTCAAGGGGACAACAAAGAAATCTAGGAAGGCTAGCAAAGGACGAGCAGGAAAGCGCAGGAGAGGAACCATTCCATGCCTACAGGTCCCAAAATCATCGTCACCACAACCCTCTCCAAAACAGTCTACGACGGAAGCCCCTATAACTGTACAACCTATTCGCATACGATTATCTCGACCTGTCATTACAGAAGGCACTTCTAGTGCAGTTACCTCACAGGCAACATCAGTTCAGGAACCTACCACCACTGCAACAGAAGTTCCCACCACTATTGGTGCGGAAGCTTTTTCTTTTCCGATACCCAACTTGGAAGCCGAACCGACGGACACAACATTCGATTTCGAGATGCAAGATGTATTTTCAAGTGAGTTTCAGTTTTCAGAAGGACAAATCTTTTCTCAAGAATATGAACGTCCAAGCTACCCGACCACTCTCTCGGACCAACCACAAGGACAAGTAGTATCTGGTTCCGAGGATGAAAGAACAGAAACCAATGATGATGAGGGTGATGATGAAGCCAGCCAGGGCACCCATGAATCCCAAGAGCATGTACAGATAGAGGAACAAGGATAACAAACCGACACCCAAGGTGATACCAATACGCATGAAGATGAAACCTGTGAAGCAGCAGCTTATACGCTAGCCATCAAGAAGTTATATCATACTATGGAAAAAGTTTGGGCGCGTAAGAAGTTAACTGAGGAAGAGAGCCAAGCACTCATAGAGCAAGAACTTGTCTCAGGCCGTTTCGAAGAAGTATACATCAGAAGCTTCAGGGAACTTGTCAAATCAGTGGGATCCACCGAAGCCTTAAGATATTTGCAGAGGAAACCGTTACCACAATATGACCCTCACAGAGTTCGCTTACTAACCAAACCTGGTGAATACATTCGTGTACCGACAGGTACTCAGTCATCCCAACAGGCCAAGGAAGCACGACTAATTCCTGAATGATCTGAGGCTGAAGAAGCTATCCTCGTCGATTCCCCGCCCCACACTACTACTGTAAATACCACCGTTGTGACCGAAGTACCCGCCACCCCAACCGCTCCTCTTTCACCTCTTGTATCTCCAATCTCCCCTGTACATCCGATCTCTCCCAGACCATCCACATCTTTGGATAGCGCTGTAGCAGAAGCCTTCTTTACTTCCATTCACCCGACAATTCCCGCACCCACCCAACCTAGCTTTCCTCCTCGGACATCCACCTTTCTATCCAGTCCAATTTTCCCCCCATCCTTTGCGTCCTTCCCCACACCCCCAAGACCCCTTTTCCCATTCCCACCTCCATTAACCTTCTCCCCAGTCTCACCTCCCTGCCCAACTGCCTTTCCTCTTCCTTCTCTCCACCAAGCAGTACAAGAGAACCCCTCTGTAAATTACTCTTCAACTTTTGTAAATCCAGTATTTACACCCACGCACGCACCCACTCTCACGCCATTATTCACAGTTACCGTACCGCCCACTGCACCCCCGCTCACTTCATTCATGGCACCACCATATTTAGGCACCTCAAGTTTTTCCACAATCACCACTGCATCCATATTCCCATCCCCATTTCCCTTTCCCATTGCATCGACATCCACACACACCGCAACTGCATTCACTCCGTCACTAATATTATCACCCACTATAGACACCGCATTTCGACAGATGTTCACATGCATGACTCAAGTAAGAGATGAGATTGCATCTCTTAGAAATAATTAGCAGACGTTGCAGAAGACAACCAATGATTTACAATCGCAGCTCAATTCACTGACCATCGAGAATGCCTCATTGAACACCCACTACCAAGAGCTACGAGAGGCTTATCATAAACTTGAACTAGAAAGTGAAGAAAAGACGAAAGAGGATGTCACAGATATCGATAACTTGTTAAGGGCACAGACCATTCGCAATGCAACGCTCACCAGGAACATGGGCTTACTCAAACAACACTTGGCAGCAGCAAAAGAAGAGAACCAGCATTTACAAGAACAGAACAGAGAAAATTTAGAAGCTTCTCTAGATCAGCCAGACCAACCGTTGAGCCCTAGTCGCTTCAAGGCCGTGCCCTCAGAATCTATGAAAATTTTGTTAGATGATCATGTCAGATTGTTAGATGAGTACGACAGCATGAACGAGGAAATCAAAAGCTGAAAGAAGAGCATAAACTACTCCAACTACGAGCACCAATACAACAAGGACTACCAGCTCCTGTGGACCCATCTCCTGACATCCTAGAGGAATTCAACGCATTACGGGCCCAGGTATCAACTCTTCAATCACGGATAGCCATATATGAAGCACCCCCCAGGCCAGACTCTCCACCAGAACTACCAGCAGAGGAAGAAACAGTCACTATTTTAGTGGAGGAAACTTTTGAAGAAGCATATGAACCTCAACCCATCCCAGGCGGACGAGTCACGGCCGAAGGCTAGACGACTTTCGAACTTCCAACTCCCGCATGGATGAAGACGATAGAAGAACTTGGAACAAGCCACTCAGCAAGGGTAGAGGCGCAGTTACACGCAATGGCAATGATAGAAGAAAGAATTTTACAGTCTCCATACTTTGCTCATTTGGCCCCTCGCAGATACATATCAGGGCATGAGCTACAATACAAGCCTTACTTTATGTTAATGGCAGAATATCAATTGGCCATAGAGAAAGAAACATGCAAGAAACCCTCTCACGCTACTCAGTTTGAGCCTGACGATTTACCAACAGATGCGTAGCAAGGAGAAATCTATCAACCAGATTGGCGCAAGGATCTCTTACAGAATTATCCAGAGATGATGAGCACTTGGGTTAAGGCACCTCTACACTTGAAGTACAACCCATGTTGGGGACTAGTGCCACGTCGCCGTTCCTGGTGTTGGAGATAGACGTCTGCGGAAGCACGCGAACAGCACAAGGAAGAAGAAGAAGCTTGGAGCACAACACACAAGACTGAATGTATTACTAGAGAATGCACAAAGATAAGTAGCCCATTAGGGCAATAGGCGTATATACAAGCCGGGGGAAAAAAACCTCCTAAAGAGGGAAAAAAGTGCCCCGACGGTCCTAGAGTGTTCACACACATCACTACCTAAATATATCAACAAATCCCCCCTGGGAGTGATGCGGTGAACAAGGAGCTGGCACTCATGTATAAGGAAGTGCCAAGCTATGTGGAAATCACTCCACAAAAGGAAGTAAGCCCAAAGATTTGCGGAAAGCTTCAAACTTCTCCCTAGGCAGAGCCTTCGTGAAAAGGTCTGCAATGTTCTCCTGTGTGGGCACATATGCCAAGCTGATCTCCCCAGCAGAGAACCTCTCCCTGACATAGTGATAATGCACCTCAATGTGCTTAGTGCGAGCATGGAACACAGGGTTCCTCGCAACTGCCAATGCGCTCTGACTGTCAGTGAAGATGGTGGTGGCAGAAGACTGGCCAACACCCAAATCAGCCATAAGGCGTCTGAGCCACACACACTCAACAGTCGCTGTGAAAGCTGCCCTATACTCAGCCTCACAACTGGAAGTGGCCACAGTAGGCTGCTTCTTGCTCAACCAAGATATACATGAGCTACCAAGCATGAAGCAAAAACCACTGGTGGACACACGAGTGTCATAGCAACCAGCCCAATCTGAGTCAGAAAAAGCATGCAAATCTGACGGTAGTGATCCCCCCTTGGGATAAAACAACCCAAGTAGCCGAGTACCACTCAAGTAGCGAAAGATGCGCTTAACCGCTTTCCAATGCCTGACTCCTGGGCAATGCATAAACCTGCTCATCTGTGAGACAGCAAACTGAATATCTGGCCGAGTAATGCATAAGTAAATCAAGCATCCAACAGCCTGCTGATAGAGAACAACATCAAATGCATCTCCAGCATCATGAAGACTCAATCGTAAACCTGTCTCCATAGGAGTGGCAATAGGCTTACAGTCTCCAAGGCCAAAACGCTGCAATAATGTGTCAATATATTTCGTTTGACACAAAGCCATTCCACCATCAACGTGCATAAACTGAATGCCCAAATAGTGATGCAAATGCCCCAAATCAGATATCTCAAATGAGGCATGCAAATCAGCCTTAAAATCAGCAATATGTGTTTCAATAGGACCAGTGAGCAGCATGTCATCAACATAGACAACAATGATCAGAAGCACATCATTAGCACATTTAACATATAAGGTGCTTTCAGTTGGATTGTTCTCAAAACCATGTGCAATCAGATAGGCATGTATCTTCTCATACCAAGCACGTGGTGCTTGCTTTAAACCATATAATGCCTTCTTTAACCTGCAAACCTGGTTTTCATGCCCTTTCTGCACAAAGCCACGGGGCTGAAAAACATACACTTCTTCATGCAAGTCACCATTCACAAATGTTGTTTTAATGTCCAACTGATGTACATTCCAACCATGATGGGCTGCAAGTGCACAAATGCTCCGAACAGTAGTCATACGGCATGTAGGTGCAAAGGTCTCATCAAAATCAATGCCTCTTTCCTGTGCATAACCCTTTGCAACAAGCCTAGCCTTATACCTATCAACTGTACCATCAGGTTAACGCTTCAGCTTGTATACCCACTTAGTGCCAATGGCCTTCTTGCCAGGAGGCAAGTCACATAAACACCATGTACCATTCTTCATTATAGCATCATATTCAGATTACATAGCAGCCATCCAATTTTCTGAATTTTGTGCTTCATCAAAAGAAACAGGCTCATTCTCATCACAGAGACTAGATGCAGCCATAGCATAGCAATCTGATGCAAAGGAGGCACTATGAGAGCCTGAACGAGTACGATATGACAAAGGTGCATCTAATTTGCTGTCACGCAAAGTCTGCACCAGCCATTTTGGCATAGTTTTTGCCTGCTCAATATCAGCTCTCTCATCAACAAGTGCATCATGTAAATTTGCATCAGAAATGGAATGATCTGCATCATCATATGAAACCTGCAAAGGCTGAGAAGTTGCCTCATTAGGACCAACACTAGCCTGTCCACCTGTAAAAAGAGGCATCAAAGTATCATACATGTCTTTGGAGCTAACAGATGTCTCCTTAGTACATGAAAGCAATGGCTGAATAGCATCTTCCACAAAGACAACATCACGGCTAACCAGAATGCGTTTAGTATGTGGATGATACAGACGATAGCCTTTACTTTCAGAACTGTACACAACAAAAATACATTTTACTACCTTATCATCCAATTTTCTGCGATGTTGTTCAGGCACTAATGCATATGCCAAACAACCAAAAACACGCAGATGAGCAACAGATGGCTTGCGGTCATGCCAAGCCTCATATGGAGTGATAGACTGCAACGCTTTAGTGGGACACCTGTTCAATACATATGCTGCACACATGACAGCCTCAAGCCATAAACTATGTGGTAAAGCCTGACTTTTGACCATGCACCTCGCCATCTCCATGAGTGACCTGTTCTTTCGTTCAGCAACTCCATTCTGTTGAGGTGTATATGGCACTGTACACTGGTGTTTTATCCCACGTTCAGCCAGAAATGCATTAAAATCTGAAGACATATATTCCCCCCCTCGATCAGAACGGAGGGTGCCCATTTTACATGCTGACAGATTTTCAGCCAAAACCAAAAAATGTTTGAAGCACATGAACACTTCGGACTTTGCTTTGAGTGGATATACCCATGCATGCCTGGAAAAATCATCAATGAAAGTCACGAAGTAAAGGTAATTTCCAAAAGAGGGTGTCTGCATAGGACCACAGACATCACTATGTACAAGCTGCAATTTCTGCGTAGCCCGAACTGAACCATCTTTTGGAAAGGAAGAACGCTGCATTTTGCCCAAAATACAGCCTTCACAAACATGTTTTCCAGGTGCCTCAAGTTTGGAGGACACCATTTCAGATTTCTGCAGGCGTAACAAACTAGCAAAATTCAGATGACCAAAGCGTGCATGCCAAAGCTTTGCATCTGACATAGCCTGAGAATCATGAACTGCACATGCCGAATCATTCACAGATCTTTCCTAGTCTATGAGCTTATACAGCCCACGACATAAAATGCCAGAAGCAATAACCACATCGCCATTTGAGAGATCATGGACTGTACACCTGTCATCAACGAATTTCACAACCAAGCCAATCTTGGCTAATGCAGAAACTGATAACAGGTTCTTTTTGATCCCTGGCACAAATAAAGCATCTGACAAAGTGAAAGAACTACCATCAACAGTAGTCAGAATGATCTTACCAACTCCCATAACAGGATAAGAGGAGTTATTGGCGCCTGTGCCTCTTTAGCAGCCAGTTTTGGACAGTTCTTTATAATATGATCATTTCCTTTACAGTACTTGCAGAACAATTTCTGCTTTTCTGATTTCATCTCATCTTTATCCTAGTTCTTCGATTGTGCAGCATTTGCAGATTTCTGCTTACTAGTAGAAGAGCTCCATTTTCCTTTGCCCTTCTGACTAGCCAGGAAAGCTTGATCTGCAACACGCATAATGGACCTGTTCTGCCTGGACTGATCTTCCTGCAACAGAACAGAGACTAATTCCTCAAATGACAAGGCATTCAGATTGCCTTTCATCATCAACCGAAGAGTAGAGGCAAAACTCTGATATGAATCAGGAAGACCATTCAGAACGGTCTACACAAGTGAGCTATCTGGTATAACCTCATCAGCAGAAATCAATTGTTCCTTCAGGTCTTTGATCTTTGTAAGAAAATTGTCCATAGAATCACCTTCATTCATGTGCTCACTCTCCAACTGTTTTCGGAGGTAAGCAACACGAGCCTCATTCCTAGCCTGGTACAAAGTGGTAAGTGTATCCCAAGCACCCTTTGCTGTTCTGCAAGAGCGAATGTGAGGAATAATGGCACGTTTGACAGACAAGGCTATCAATGCATGTGCCTCGGCATCTCTGCCATCCCAACGAATCTCCTCTGCAGTAGGTGCAACAGAAACAACAGCACGAACAGGAATCTGCGGAATATCATCTTCGACACCATCTTCATCAGCTCCAACACCTGTATTTGTAGTACCTGTCGTTACAGGTGTAACAGGACGTCTTTCAACACCCTGCACAATGTTCCACAATCCTTTTGCAACCAGTACATGTCGCATCATATAAGCCCATAATGGGTAGTTGGTACCATCCAACTTATCCTCAACAGCCAACATACGGAATACATCACTGCTTTCAGCCATGGCCGGTGACTAAAATACCTTGATGCAGAAAATTGATTGTATTTCAAAAAGTTGAATAGAACTGCCCAGACGAGTTCTGCTAGACCTGTAGCAGACTTCGAGACGCTTAAATTGGCGAACAGAAACTGGTATATACCTTTGGCACAAAAGGACGAAATAGCCTGCACAAGCGCTGCGATAGTGCGTTCGGAGGCCGAAATGAGCTCAGATCGCGATTTCGGCACCACAAAGCGAAGATGTTTTGATCTCGAAAACACCCTGAGTATGCTCACCAAATTTCGTGCGAATCTGAGACTGCAAACGGAGGAGTGTCGACGGCGCCCTAGAAGAAGCGATGACCTGCTCTGATACCAATTGTTGGAGATAGACGTCTGCGGAAGCACGCGAACAACACAAGGAAGAAGAAGAAGCTTGGAGCACAACACACAAGACTGAATGTATTACTAGAGAATGTACAAAGATAAGTAGCCCATTAGGACAATAGGCGTATATACAAGCCGGGGGAAAAAAACCTCCTAAAGAGGGAAAAAAGTGCCCCGACGGTCCTAGAGTGTTCACACACATCACTACCTAAATATATCAACACCTGGAAGGCATTTGCCATTAAAGTACAGAACAACAAGCAATGCAAGGATTGGCTCAATTACCCATATTTCAGGCCACCCACAGGACCACCAACAGTTGGATACATGATGGCAACGATTCGCCACTGGCTCCCATGCTTAAAACATATGGACGATATAGCAGCGCACATGACTGTCAAGATATTTGACATGATGCAGATGGTTTTTAAAGTCTTCAGACGCGTCAAGGCACCACATGTAAACAACCCGGGTTTCGAGCATGGCAATCTTGACTTAGCATATGACATGAGCACAACACCATCGCTCCAGGTGTGTTATGCCTGGCATTGTAGAATCAAGTACTTACCGGCGTGCTATAAGTAGACTTTCAAAGAAATATTCACAACCGGTTTCTGGGAATACCATTCGGAAGTGTTCATCAACAGGCCTACGCATTTGCTTCAATTATTTGCCTGTGAACAGATGGTATATTCCACGCACTATCGACTCCCACAATCTGATGAACCGCAACCCATTGATTGGGAGAAACTCGAGGCAGATTTGGCCCGAGGCATTCGAATATCAGAACACACCCTCGCTCAGGAGCTCGTACAAAATTACATCCAATAGACCTCACAACAAGGTTCTGCCGAGGACGACAGAAGCGAGAGGGAGGGGGGTTTTGGTAGTAGCCAGAGGCATAGAAGACGCCGAAGCATGTGAAGACAGAGCATAACGAAGAAGCAGGGAGTCAGTCGAATCATTTTTTCAAAAACTTATTTTTTATAAATACTTTTTAAAACCTCCAACAATGATTTTCATCACTTTTGTACTATATGTAACATAGAAAAACCCTTTTTGTAATTTATAGCTCCATTTTGTGCAAGCCGAGGAGTCCTGGAGCTTGAGGAGCTTAGGTAGAATGAGCGTACCAATTTTGACTATTTTTAGACACCATTTACCCTTTCAAATAGCGCCTAGAACCTATTTTTTACCTATACCGGACACTAGATGTGAAACCGGTCAAAACTAGTCTAAAAACTATAAAAAGAGCTAGAGAGCTCATTTTTTAGGTTAGCTAGTGTAGACTTGTATGAGCTAGAGTGAGCTTGAGCTTGTAAAGAGTGTTCTTGAGTAATAGAGTTGATTTTCCAACCTTCCATTGTGTCTTGCTTGTCTCTTCGTTGTGTGTGTGTATGTGTGTGTGCATCTTTATGCTTCTCACCTTCACTCTCACTTCATCTCACATTCACGATCTTCATATCACTCCTATCTCTTCCGCGGATTGACATTAAGGAGGTGGAGCTTCTTAACGTGGTTCTCACCATTGTGCTAGAGCAACACAAATGCTAGCAACAATTCTCTTTGTTGCATAACCATGCAGTTTCTACAATTCTCTTTTCTGTAAACAATCAAAAAGTGTAATTCTCGCTTGTTGATCCATACTTTTAGAATTTAAACAATGATCAACATTTGATGTATGCAATCCAATCTATGCATGTACATACAGAACATGCCATAAAATAAAGTAAGATGCCTGAAAGCATAAAGCATACGTCCCTGAATGATTTGGTATTGGAATCGCATGCATCCAATCCTTCTCGACGAGCTTCGAGACCTCTGCACCTTCCTCCTCAGGTCCTAGTATAAGCTTTGAAGTGTCTGAAAACATCGGATCACTTCCCAAAACATAAAGCATGGTCAGGTGATTACCAAAATAATGCAAATTTAGCCAAAAAATGCATTTTTAATCCTTCTATAGACCTAAAAAAACCACTTTAGGAGCTATAAATAATAAAAAACTGACATATATAGCATGTGCAAATAGCTCGAAGTGAAATTACTTCAATCGCCTTCCTGGTTTGTAAGATATGTCTCCCGGAAGGTAGTCACCAAAAACTATTCAGACCTTTCAGACCTGTTCAGACTTTCGAGAATACTTATTTTCCAAAATTTCTTTTGACAAACTGAAATTAGACCTCGTGCTCTTCAAAAGAGCCATAGCACGTCCAATTTGGATTTTCCTAGCCCAAGATATGGCCATTCCAAGCGGGACATGCCAAACTTGTGGACTGTTGGAGGGGCTAGAAAAAGTGTGAAAGTGTGATTTTGGGGTGCCCAAAAACATTCTTCCATCAAGTAAATCCTAAAATTCTCTCCATAATCTCAGAGAGAAATATATGAAGATGCTTGGGCCTATTTTCACCTTTCCAAATCCTCCCTTCGCGCATGCTAATTTGCTCCCCAAAAGAGGCCCTAATCAAGATTTCTACTTTCTGCAAAAACTTAAATGGGAGCTTTTGGCAAGCTTCTAATCCAATTCTAATGTGGATTTTTTTTCTGGATTTTCTCATTCTTTATGGTAATACATACACCATACTTCATGTATGTATGCTCTAATCCATGGGAAGCCTCTAAAATGATCTCTTTTCTTACTCCCAAAAGTGGAGTTTGATAAACATTAGCATATGAAATTTTTTTCAAAAAGTGCGGGAAGGGGGTTTTTGAGGAGGTAAAACTCCTCCTTAAGTTATTCTTTTAATGAATCCTATGGTTCCTTTGTGAAGTCCATATACCATACTCTTAGTATATATACTTTTTCCCATCCATCCATAGCTATTGCACCTCTTTTTCCCTCTTCCAAAATGGGAATTTCTTAGATTCAGGTGCTGAAATTTTTTTCTCAAACTGTGATGGAAGGGGGTTTTGTGGAGCTTCAAACTCCCATCATACTAAGGTATATTTTGGACTTCTTAATCTTATATGAAATTCAATACACTATACTATAGGTGTGCATGATTTTTCCTACCAAACTAAGAAAAATCCCGCTTCATCTCTCTTTCCCAAAATGGCTACTTATCCAAAATAGTTCCTAAAATTTATGTGAAAATCATGAAGGTAGGCTATTTTGAAGCTACCTACAGCTTATAATTTGTTATATTGTGAGGGAACCCTTGACGTAAAATGAGAGTATATATCTCAAACTCTCCATACACATGATTTCCCTCCTAAAACTTAACCTGTAAACCCTTCATTGTCCTTCTCTCAAAGTGGAATTTTATCTTTTAGTTCCTAGAAATAACAAAAATTTTCATACCTTTGCTTGAGATGATACCTCCTCTTCTCTAGATTCCACTTCTCCCTTGATCATGTCAACTTTAGCTCAGCACTTGTCCAGGACTCCAAGTGATGGAAAAACTTCTCTATAGTACAGAAGACATATGTTCAAATCCTCTGACCATCACGGACTCCTTTTCAAACGGTCACTTCCGATTTCCTTTCTCATAATTATGGATCTCTCTTCCAAGTAGACAATAATGATAGATTAAGGACTTGCCCACCTCTTCCTATCCATATGAAATTTTGTGTGTCCAAGCTCACGGGGTCACGAAGCTCTGATTCTCCATTTTTTGGGCTGCTCGACATGTGTAGGTAAAATTTGAAGGAAAAATAACCAACAAATGGAAGTGGGCAACGTGGTTAGCCCACTCCTCTCTCTTTAGGAGGTTGCGGATTCAACTCTTGCGCCTCCCATGTTCAAAGCACACGCGAAATAGATCACGAAACCTGCTCTGATACCAAATCTAAGGTTGCGAATATCCTTTTGTTATGGCCGGCAGTTTCAGCCATGTATGGTGCCACAGAGATGTGTTCTCCTCCTAGGCATGCCCGAGATGGCTTCTCATGAAGTTCTCACGTGCTCTCAACTGGAGAGTCTCTCTATATATGAGACTTGTTATGCCCCTTCTACCAAATGGTATATATACACATATGATGACATGTGGCATTTATGCCACCTCACCCAATAGGGTGTGCATCCATAATATGACAATTTTGATGTCACTTGATCAGTTTGCTGAACTTGGTTACAAGATGGTTTTCTATGGTCAATCCTTTCACAAATCAAAGGGAAATATGGTTATTGCAAAAGGAAGCAAATTTGTCTCACTTTATCCTTTATTTGTATCATAAAAAGAACACTTGTTAGCTATAAATAAAAAACCTATGGCTTGTATTTGGCATAGCTATTTGGCCATATATCTCGTAGAGGAATGGAAAATCTTTCTCGTTTTGGCTACTTACATGTGTTATCTTTCTCTGATTTTTCATTTTGTGAGCAATGTCAATATGGAAAGCAAACTAGAAATGTGCATAAAATACACATTGAATCTTCAATTCAGCCTTTAGATTTCATTCATACAGATGTGTGTGGACCTATGCCCACAAGGTCATTAGGTGGCTCTCTTTACTTTATCACTTTCATAGATGATGCTACTAGAAAAGTCTAGGTATATCCTATCAAATCAAAGGATGAGGTATTCCCTATTTTCAAAAAATGGCTTCCTTTAATTGAGACTGAGAAATGAACTAAGCTTAAGGCTTTACGTTCAGATAATGGGCATGAGTATACCTCACATGAATTCAACCTTTTCTGTTAGTCTAGAGGAATTCATAGAGTGTTTATAGCTCCTTATACTCGAGTACAAAATGGTGTAGCTAAAAGGATGAATAAGACTAGTGAGGATAGAGTAGTATCTATGCTACATCATTCAAAGCTTTCACAAGGCTTTTGGGCAGAAGCAGTATTGACTATAGTTCATGTGATTAACCTTTCACCTAGTACTGCCAAAGATTTGAAAAGTGGCATAGGAGTTATGGACATGAAAGCCACCATAGTATGATCATCTTCAAGTTTTTGGGTGTGAAGCATATGTTCATGTATGCAAGAATCTTATACAAAAGCTGGACCATAAGTCAAAGACATGCATTTTTCTAGGATATGGGAGAGGAGGTCAATTTGGATATCAGTTATGGGATCCTGAAACACGATCAATGATTAGAAGTAGTGATGTGATTTTCAATAAATCTAAGATGCATAAACAACCCATTTACAAGGTTGAAGTGAGAAGAGTGATGTTCGGGGATACTAGTCCTCCAGTCAGCATGAATAAAAGTGCTGCACAAAGGGATGTTCAAGAGAATGTCTGATCAAAATAATCTATAAATATTCTTATTCAACAACCATTGAGACTCTGTATGTGTCTCACATCCACCTGATAGATATGTTACAGATTTGGATTTTGTTACGCTAAAAGATCTCCATTAGCCTTCTTGCTACAAAGAGGCTATGCAGATGAAGGATCATGTCAAGTGGGAGCATGCCATGAAGAGTGAGTTGAATTCTATTCACAAGAATGGTACTTTGGATTTAGTACCTTTGCCAAAGGGCAAGGAAGCTTTACCATGTAAATGGGTATATAAGCTAAAATTCACATCAGATAGTCCTTCTCCAAAGTATAAAGCATGACTTTTTGCAAAGGTTTTTAAGCAACAACACAGTGTTGATTTCAAGGAAATCTTCTCTCAAATGGTCAAGATGACTACCTTGTGAATGTTGCTTGGATTCATTGCAATGGAGGACAAAGCTAGTCCAAATGGATGTCAAAATTTCTTTTTTGCATGGAGATCTTATAGACGAGATCTATATGGAACAACCAGAGGGTTATGTAGTTCCTAGCAAAGAAAGTCTAGTTTGTAAGCTGACAAAGAGTATAAATGGACTTAAATAGTCCCCTTGAGAATGGTCCCAAAAGTTTGATGATTTTATGAAGTCTCAAGTCTATTCTCGAAGCAATGAGGATCATTGTCTCTACATAAAGAGATGCTCCGATGGTAGCTTCGTATGCTTGATGATTTATGTTGATGATATGTTGATTGCTGAGAAGTCCTCTTATGACTTGTCAATTCTCAAAAAGAAGTTGAGTGCGACATTTGATATGAAGGATTTGAGGGATGCCAAACATATTCTTGGCATGTGCATTATTCGTGATAGGAGTAAAAGATGCATATACTTGTCTCAAAGTGAGTACATATCTATTAAAGTACTTCACAGGTTCAATATGTAGGGTGGAAAGGCATCGAGTACACCTCTACCTACATATGTGAAATAGAGCAATGATGATTTTCCCAAATCAAATGAGGAAAAGGAATTCATGACAAAAATTCCTTATCAGTCTATTGTTGGTAGTCTCATGTATGCTATGGTAGCTACGAGACCATGAAGTATTTTGATGGCGATGAACCGCGATGAACTCTCCTTCTTGAGAGCTTGTCAGTGATACATTCAGAGAGAAAACTGAGCTCTAGGCACCACACACAATAGTTCACACAAAGGCTATATAATATGCAGAAAACACATTACATAGGAAGCACGGAGACAGATTTTGTAGGTGTTGCAAGTGCGACCAGACTTCCAGTCTATGGCTACCAGGCCACTATAAGTGACCATGGGAGAAAAATAAAGAATGATAAAGAATACCTGGTTATAAGTATACACAATACCTCCCACCTAATGGGCATGTTATACAATATACAAGTAACTATTTAAGATAATGCATCAAGTAACTGTTAAATTGTTGTTTTATCTTATTTAAACTACTACATCCTAGGTTCTTGGGATGGTTAGGGGTCTGTAAAACAGAGGCCCTTTTTTGTATTTTCCCAATCTACTAATTCATTGTATGCTACTACACTGACTTAACACTTCTGAATTAAACTGTTTATCAACTACTTCTCTGCTCTGTGAATTACAATTTCTTCACTGCAATAACGCATAGGCGTGCGACTACGTCACTTAATCGCAATATCGTCTTAACTTAACACTTCAATAGAGACTTAAATAATAATTGAACTGTATTAACGGGATTAAGGAATACACAAAGATGTAGACAATGTGACACGCTTCAACTTCAGGCGCTCGCCCAGACCAACAGTCTGGCATCGACTTCTGTTGTCTTACACATGCTCCTTTCATTAATCAAAAAGGTTTACAATGTTTACACTATGCCCTTTCGGTGTGCATGCGACTTTTCAGAATTACATTTCTTCTATGCTAAATATGATAATTCCATTCCGGCAACTAACACTGGCACACACGGTGGACTCGAACCCAAATTGATAAATACAAAAATTTAGGAATCATCGATAATTCCCTGTATATACATGGAACGGACTAACTTAAAAGTTCGGGCTATTTTCTGCTTCAAGGAATCCAACATGTCCTTCAAAATGTGTGGCTCGACCAAGTGTGCATCAGTTCGCACAGAACTAGCAGCAATTACTTGGGAGATTAAGGCTTCAACCTGGCTTTGCAAAAAGACTTCCTGGAGATAAAAATCATTGTCTAGCACAGTATCCCGACTGAGCTTCATATCTGCAATTTTGGCATCAATCCGTGATAAGCGCTCAGCCTGGATTCCTAGCTCCTTTTCTCTACGCTCGAGCTCTTGAGACTGGAACTGCATAGTTTTATAAAAATCTTGTCGTTCCTTCTGAATGGCTTCAATGTCCTTCTTCAATTGAATATTGTGGCCAATTTTTTCTTCCAAAGAGCGAATTTTCTGGAGAAGCTCTTTGGTGACTTGCTTGAGTTTTGTCTCAGCTTGGACGACTAAATCCGCCATTTCCTGATCCTTTTGTTCTACGATAGCAAGATCAGCACGGGTGGTCTCGAGGAGATTGCCCAAAGCTATCATAGCATCTTCCTTGTCAATCACGGTCTGCTTCAACCAACTAATCTCATCATTATGAGCTGCAATGATGGTGTCCTTCTCTTTCAAAGCTGCTTGAAGACAGCGAATTTGGTCTTCATAAGAACTAGCTTCAACTTTGGCTATAAGCACTTCTTCTTGAAGTGGCGCGATGTCGGCTTCTAACATGTCGACTTTGCTTTGAAGCTCATGACAAACAACTTGTTGTGCATTCTGCAGTTGGAGGGGCAATTATTGGGATAGTTGTAACAAAAACTGACCAATCGATGCCAATTGGGTGAATGCAGCAGGGGCGGGAAGAGGAAGTGTAGGCCGTGATGGTTGGGCAAAAAGGATTTTTGGGGACGAGGGTGGAGAATAATCAGGATAAGAAGGGAAATTGGATGAAGCTTCACGGGCTGCTTCCGGAGGCGAGGAGGGAGGAGAAGCAGAAGCGGCAAGAAGGGTGATTGGAGGAGGAAGAGCAATAAGAGGTGTCTGGACCAAGATGATGCCTGCTCCTTTCTGGGGCGAAGGTGGAACTTCTGCAATTTTGGTAATTGCAACTTCAGCGATTTTCTATTGATTTAGTGGGTCTGCCTGATCACCTGCTAGTTGCGAGGATGGTTGATGAAAAACAACTTCAGTGCTACCATCCACTATGTTCGGCACAGCATTTTCATCCAATTGTTGCGTTTCATCCCTCCTTTTAGTACCGGCCACATCTTCCATGGCAACCTCGGGATCTTGCTGCTTAATAGGAGAAGATGGGGCAGATGCTACCTGTACCAAAGTCGCTGTATCGTGAAAGACATCAACTTCTTGTGCAGCGGTTGATACCTGCACTTGACTTTGTGAGGGACTGATGCGCCTACGCTTGTGTCGGAAGAATTGGAGGAGATCCATGTTATCGTCCTCAACCTCCATGACGAATTCTTCTCTAATTAGTGAAGGATGGGGTTCAACGTTCTGCAGCACGGGATCGATACCAAAGAGAAGAGATAGTATTTGGGGCAGCTGGGTACATGGTATGTATTGCCTGGAGGCCTGCTTCACAATGCTTGGCACTCTCGATGGATTTGTTTAAAGAAAATTGCTGCCCAATTAACTGATTCATGGGACGCAGCCTCGATCACGGAGTAAAAAGGTCGGGATATATCGTAATTGCATTTCTGTAAGTTAAGAGAAGCAACTAAAAACTGGAGCACGGTACACTCAGGCTCGGGGCGGCAAAGAATAGCGAATTCGTTGGAGGACTGGCGGGGAAACAATTGGTGCATCGTGGCTAGGGGAATGAGTGGAACCTCTACTCGTCCTTCCTGAGCCAGATAGAACCGCTGCGCAACAGTGTCAATAGTGATCACTGTGGGGGGGTTCAAGCAGGTAATCGGCGAGCATGTATCAGTTTGAGGCAGCTCAGCGATCGCTATGATGATCTAAGCTGCAAAGGGGTGGCATCCCACCGAATGCCAAGGCAGTTGGGCGAACGCCATCAGCCCTCGCTCGCATAGGTAAGCACCCAGCTTAGGTGATAAACCTATGCAGAGGTTGGTCAGATTGGCAAGGTTATCTAGCAGGAGAGCCATGGTCACTATGCGTGATACGCTACAGAGTATGCAACACTCAGGATTACAATAGCAACAACAAGACGAAGACAATGGTTTAACTAAAAAACGCAAGATGAACGCACGACCCAAAACGCCATTATCACCGGGGAAGGAAACATGCATGCAATTATCATCATAAACACATTAGAAATACGCATTGATGGAAGGCGGCGGTGAATCGAAAATTTATCAACAAAATTATAGCTCACTGGTCTGTCGAAACGTGTGAAATACGGAACAAAGGAGCGAAGGTAAAACTACTAGTCAGAAAGGGATGATGTACAATATGGACGCAATTTAGATCCATTGATAGGCTTAGGCAACAGTGTACCAGTTAAGGTGGATAACCGGAAAGTCGTTGGTCCCACTTGTTCGGCAATATGGTAGGGACCGAACCAGCACAGTTTAAACTTTCCTGCGGATCGATTAGATTTAGCATTATAAAAGAGCACTAATTGATTTATCGTAAAAATAGGGGTTTTAAGGAAACGATCGTGGGTTCTTGCTTGTCTAAGCTGAACTTCCTACAGCACCAGAAAACTCTCGAGGCGCTATTCATCCAGAGATCGTAAAGCATCCATCCAATCGGAAAGGGAATGATTCTGTCGGTAGTAACTTTTGCTCTAATGCCACTCGCAGATTAGGAACCACCAGCTCATAGGGGCAATCACCTCCAAACCATATGCCAACTTAAAGGGGTTGTTCCGGTCGCCACTTTATATGTTGTACGGTAAGCCCATAATATTGCAGGTAGGAATTGATCCCATCTCTCTGGGCAATCCAATACCAATTTCCTTAAGATGTTCAACAGAGATTTGTTTGTGCTTTCGGCGAGTCCATTTGCTCATGAGTAGTAGGGGAACTGAACTTATGCACAATCTGGAAGGTATTAATAAGCACTTGCATTAATGTGTTAGCAAAGTGCATACCTTGATCAGTCACAATCTCCAAAGGTAAACCATAACATGAAAAAATATCTTTCATCAAACATTTAGCGACCGCAGCAGCTGTGGCTGACCGTAGAGCCCAAGCTTCGGCCTACCGAGTCGCATAATCTGTGCATGTAAGAATATATCTGTTACTGGTAAGTGTTGCAGGAGGTGTAATTGGTCTGATACAATCCAAGCCCCATTTTTGAAAGGGTTCGAGAGGCAAAACTAGTTGGAGCGGAAAGTAATGTCTCTGTAAAGGTTGACCCGAACGCTGACACGCATCGCACTGTCACACATACTTCGCCACATCACGGTACATAGTAGGCCACCATAAGCCACTCTACAGAATCTTTCGGTGGGTCAGGTCAACCGCAAAATGACCTCCAGCTGGGGTGGAATGAGCCATTGTGATTACTGAAGCAGTTTCGTGTGGGGGAACACATCTTAGCAGCACTTCCGATTGATCCATATAATATAACTGGGCTACAATTAGCTGGAATCATCGACTATACATGGCCAGTTTTCGTCGAGCAGCAGGAGAGGTCACGCCGGGAGGACATCCACTGGTCAAGAAAAGCATCAAAGTGTCATAGTAGGAGGAGGTTACCGGCAATTCTTGTTGATCGTCCTATACAGTCTCAGTTGCATAGATAGCGGGTGTGGTATCATCAACTCCTTCCGGAAGTTCATCGAAATCCAAACGAGATAAAAAGTCAGCAAGCGCATGTGCGGACCCTGGACGATGTACTACTGAATAATCAAACTCTTGGAGCAACAATACCCATCTTGCTAACCTTCCTCCCAGATGTTGTTGGTGAACAAGGTACACCAAGGCTGCATGATCGATGTGGAAGGTGAAGCGGCATCCCAATAAATAATGCCGGAATTTCTTCACCGAATACACTAATCCGTGACATTCACGTTCAGTGACTGAATAATTGCGCTCTGCGGTGCTAACCTGCGACTTGCATAATACACTGGACGAAACCATTTCTCCCTTTGCTGCATCAGCACGCTGCCAATTGCAATGTCGGACGCATCCACAAAGACGTGAAATGGGAGTTCCCAATTTGACGCTTGTAAAATAGGTGCCTGCATTAACAGTGATTTCAACCGATCGGAAGGCAGCTGACATGCTTGAGTCCATTCAAACTGGCGAGAAGTACTGGTTATCAATCGATTGAGTGGCATGGTCAGATGAGCAAGCCACAGCAAATGTCACCCATGCCATCGGATTTGGCCCAAGAAGTGCATCACTTCTTTGGGTGTCTTAAGAGCAGGTGCCTCCAGTACCACCTTCACTTTATCTGGATCAACTTGGATCCCCTCTTTTGAGATGATGTGCCCTAGCAACTTTTCACAAGATACAGAGAATACAGATTCATTGGGGTTTAAGCACAAACGGTATTCTCGACACTTTAAAAAACAGCACCGTAAATGATACAGATGCGCCGAAGTATCGCCGGATAAGGAGAAGTCATCCAAGTAAACTCTCATGAATGTAGTTAGATAGGGAGAGAAAACTTCCTGCATACAATGTTGAAACATACTTGGAGCATTTCGTAGACCAAAGCACATCATTGTACACGCATAAACGCCCCAATTTGATATAAATGTTGTCTTTGGAATGTCCTGCTCCACCATTCGTACTTGGTTATAACCACTATATCCGTCCAAAAAGGAGTACATCTCACGGCCTGCCACATCATCTAACATTTGTGTCTAGAAACGACAGAGGGAATGGATCAGGTACTGTTGCTGCATTTAATTTTCGATAGTCCACTCATATTCATAATTGCTTATTCTTCTTAGGGACTATGACAATGGGGGAAATCCACTCCGCATGTTCGATAGGGACAATAAACCCAACCTTTAGCAATCGATCCAAATCTACTTTGACCTGGGCCGCATAGTGAGGATTCATTCTATAGCTAGGTTGTTTAATAGGCCGAGCATCTGGTTTCAACATAATCTGGTGTTGATAGATGCGCGGATCCAACCCCTTCATATCGCGGTAATCCCATGCAAATACATCAGAGAATTCACGTATTAGCTATAGTAATTTATCTTAGAAGGTCTTTGATAGTCCCGCCTTAATCTTCACTGGCCGTGGATTGGCTTTATTGCCTAAGTTGCAGGTAACCAATTGGTCTTCCGGTACATAGAACTGTCGGGGCATGGCAAAGTCGTCAACTGGCTGAAGCAATTGTTGTAGCGTCATATCATCCAAGGTCTGTGCTGCACTTGGTTCTAGTTCACCAGTCAGTGGTATTACCATACAGGTCACCGGACTCCAGTTATCTGCAACCATTTGTAAGTCCACAGTTCCGAGCGCCATCAGATCCTTGTTAGCTTTAAGAAAAGCTTCCTCTTTATCATCAGAAAGACCATCCAGCATGTGCACGGCTTCGGCTACATATGGCCATGCATGCAAGTCACAAGGATTCATGTCATCCAGTGGAACGACATATTTTCGGTGGTTATTCTTAAAAATCAATTCATGCGCTGACCAATCCTGAACTACCTTAGCTTGCTTTAACCATGGTCGTCCAAAGAGCAGGTTATAATCAAGGCTGGATTCTGGTAATTCCAGAACAACGAAGGTCATTTTAAATACAACTCCTTGAAGAGTAAGGAATGTCTCGCACCAATCCAACCAGATGAACTCGGGATTGATCAGCCATGCGGACAAAAAATTGGACAGGTTCGATTTGTGTCCATCGCATCTGTTGACAAAGTGCTGTTGTTGCAATGTTTACTCCAAAACCTCCATCAATTAATACTTGTGTTATTTTATGATTTGTATACCAGACCGTAATCAAGGCCACCGTATGGTCCACCATCGGGTCCAGTTTGGGCTGGATTGTTGCTATCGATGGAGCACATGAAGGTCCTGGACTGACCTATTGCTGGAACTGTTGGCACACGCTAGGAACCAAAGCCAATAATTGTCCCAATGGTAGTGTCATTGACGCCTTGGATAAAACATCCCACACCGGATCAAATTTTGCTATTTCCGATACGGAGTCTGGTGGGGACTCCGGTGTTGCGTAGGTCAGATTTCTTCCTTTTGGTACTGCCTGCGGTATGCTTTGCTGCGTCACCGAAACTGGTTCAGGAAAAACAGTCTGTTCTTGAGTCGCCCACTTGCTTGCTTTAGTAAACACCTTCTGCTGTTCACAGATTCCAAGTTCAAAAACCTCCGCAGTTGGCTGTAATTGCTTTCCCGAGCATGTTTGCACCACTGCCGTTTGAGTGTCTACTGGTGAAATGTACACCATGTTCGCCATCAAGTGTTGTCTTTCTTTTTTCCTTTTATTGTACTCAGCTTCATCTTTAAAGTACCTACGGATATGCCCCATTTCACCGCAAAAATGACATTTAGGTGGTGGAGGAGATGCACCTTCACCTAATGGACCCGCATTCCACCAATTTTGTCCAAAGTTAGTTGATCGTGCTCCTCTATAACTCTTGTATCCTTGGTAAGGAGTATTCCTCATTTGTGGTGGTACGTAGTGACTGGCCGGTTGCCCTTGTTCCTGAATGATGCATTGACAGCCGCTCTGCTCTGTACCTTTGCGTTATAAGGACAGGTCTCTGTAGTGTGGTCCACTGTATGGCAAATGGTGCAATACATGTGATTCAGAGCGCATGCTTAGCTGTTGTGTCCTCTGTTTTTACATTTAGTACAGTAAATTTGTTTAAGAGGATCCTCATTTGAATGCTTGGATGTCTTCAACCACTCTAAATCTTCAGTGAATCCACCCACTTTATTTTCTAATTGTAAAGCCATAGCGATTACGGCATCCAAGGTCATTCCTCCCACACATCGTATAATCATGATCTGTTTCAATTGGGGATTTAATCCATTTATGAACCACTGAGTAATGATGTTGTCTGGTAAATTGGCATGCACTGGTGGTAACTGCCGTAAATGAGTCCGGAATAGAGTGGCATAGTCTTGTACATTCTGGTGTGGCTTCTGCCTGTTATTCTACAGGCAAACAAAAATTTCTATTGGGTTTTTCTTTAACTGGAATCGTTGTAGAAATGCATTCTTCACGTCATCATACTGTCGGAAATGATTCAAGTCATACTCGGTTAACCAACGTGCAGCTTCATTAACCAAAGTTGACTGGAACACAATGGCTTTATAAGCAGGGTCTATTGGGTAATTCAAAACTGCATAATTAATTTCAAATGCCCGCACATGCGCATCGGGATCATCTCCCGGAACACCTCCAAATTTTGTGTATGTGACTCTGGCTGGCATCGGGCGTGGTGGAATAATCTGTTGTTGTTGTTGTTGTTGCTGTTGTTATTGTTGTTGTTGTTGCTGTTGTGAACTACTCATGTCGCCTGAATTTTGGGGAAGTATTTCTTGATGTTCCTGGGTCGTATGGCCACTTTGCCAACTTTCCGGTCCTAAGATATCTCTGAACCGATTACTTAGCTCAAAATCTAACAGCCCTTTCTCAAGTTTAGTGTCGAAATTGGCTAAACTTGCACCTAAAAATGCTGAATGCAATAAATTCTCGTCGAACACTACCGTACTATCATCGAAGATCACCGAATTGTCACCGGATAATGCTGAACTGTCATCGAAGATCACCGAATTGTCACCGGATAAAATTGAACTGTCACCAAACTGCGTCGAAGTACAACCAGAAACTAACGTACTATCTTTAGACTATATCGGACTATCACCAGAACGCAACAGATTACCTCCGCAAGCTACCGAATTGTTTCTGCACAGCACCAAACTACCACCGAAATTGCCATTGGCTTGTTGGACTGGACCTTTTGCAACTGAACTTGGTTGTTCTTCACTTCTACCACCAAAGGGTGTTCCTAACGAACTCATAACTGCCCAGGGATGTTGATCACTTCGGTATTTGGGATAAGATTCGCCGGAACGTGTTACCGGCATATATCAAAGGATTCTTCTTTGACCCTTAACCTTTTCTTCAACTGGCTACTCCATTTCCCATAGACGGTGCCAGTGTTAAATTGTTGTTTTATCTTATTTAAACTACTACGTACTGGGTTCTTGGGATGGTTAGGGGTTTGTAAAACAGAGGCCCTGTTTTGTATTTTCCCAATCTACTAATTCATTGTATGCTACTACACCGGCTTAACACTTCTGAATTAAATTGTTTATCAACTACTTCTCTGCTCCGTGAATTACAACTTCTTCACCGTAATAACACATAGACGCGCGACTACGTCACTTAATCGCAATATCGTCTTAACTTAACACTTCAACAGAGACTTAAGTAATTATTGAACTGTATTAACGGGGTTAAGGAATACATAGAGATCTAGACAATGCGACACGCTTCAACTTCAGGCGCTCGCCTAGACCAATAGTCTGGCATCGACTCCTATTGTCTTACGCATGCTCCTTTCATTAATCAAAAAGGTTTACAACGTTTGCGCTACGCCCTTTCGGTGTGCATGCGACTTTTCAAAATTACATTTCTTCTATGCTAAATATGATAATTCCATTCCGGCATCTAACATAACCCCCATCGAGTGACAATAGTGTTGAAAGTTATCCTATGGTAGAGCTTTAGTCAAAGCATCTAGAACATTATCTTGAGTATGAATCTTCTAAACAATAATCCGCTAAGTGGCTAAGATGTCTCTAATCAAGTGATAACTCACCTCAATATGCTTTGCCTTTGTATGATAGAATGGATTCTTAACCAATGCAATGGCACTCTGACTATCACTGAGTAAATGAGGTACATGTTGAGGTACACCTATATCACAAGCAAGATGGCAAAGACATAATGCTTCCTTAGATGCCTCAGTTGCAGCAACATACTCTGTTTCTATAGTAGAAATAGTTGTACATTGTTGAAGATGAGATCTCCAAGAGATAGAACCTCTAGTAAAATGAAAAATGTACCCTGATGTATACTTACAATTGTCTACAAAACCAACATAATCAAAATCTGTGTAACCAACACTTGCCCTCACTACCACAAAAATATCTTAAAATCATCTTGATTGCTTCCCAATGCTTCTTGCTAGGATTCAACATATATCTACTCACAGCTCCCATTGCAAATGCAATGTCTAGTCTCAATGCCTTTCCACCCTGCATATGGAACTTGTGAAGTAATTTGGATATGTACTCACTTTGAGACAAGTATATGCATCTTTTACTTCTATCACGAGTAATACACATGCCAAGAACATGTTTGGCATCCCCCAAATCCTTCATATCAAATGTTGCACTCAACTTCTTTTTGAGAATTGACAAGTCATAAGAGGACTTTCTAGCAATCAGCATATCATCAACATAAAGTATCAAGCATATCAAGTTGCCATTTGAGCATCTTTTTGTGTAGAGACAATGATCCTCATTGCTTCTAGAATAGCCTTGAGACTTCATAAAAGCATCAAACTTTTGGTACCATTGTCTAGGGGACTGTTTAAGTCCATATAAGCTCTTCTTCAGCTTACAAACTAGACTTTCTCTTCCAGGAACTACATAACCCTCTGATTTTCCATATAGATCTCATCTATAAGATCTCCATGCAAGAAAATAGTTTTCACATCCATTTGGACTAGATCTAAGTCCTCCATTGCAACAAATCCAAGCAACATTCACAAGGTAGTCATCTTGACCACTAGAGAGAAGATTTCCTCAAAATCAACACCATGTTGTTTTTTAAAACCCTTTGCAACAAGTCATGATTTATACTTTGGAGAAGCACTATCTGATGTGAATTTCAATTTATATACCCATTTACATGGTAAAGCTTTCTTGCCCTTTGTCAAAGGTACTAAATCCCAAGTAACATTCTTATGAATGGAATCCAACTCACTCTTCATGGCACGGCCCCACTTGACATGATCCTCTCTATGCATAGCCTCTTTGTAGCAAGAAGGCTCACTAACACCTGTTAGCATAACAAAATCCAAACCTAGTGGAACATTTGCAGACTGATGTAATCGGACATCCTCTTGAACATCCCTATGTGCAGCATTTTTATGCATGCTAACTAAAGGACTAGTATCTTCAAATACCACTCTTCTCAACCTCCTTAATGGTTTTTTATGCATATTAGACTCATTGAAAATGACATCACTACTTATGATCACTGACCATGTTGTAGGATCCCATAAGTGATATCCAAATTGGCCTTCTCGACCATATCCAAGAAAAATGCTTTTCTTTGACTTATGGACCAGCTTTTGTCCAAGGTTCTTGGGTATATGAACATATGATTCACATCCAAAAACTCAAAGATGATCATAATATGGTGACTTCCTTGTCCATAACTCTTATGCCACTTTCAAATCTTGGTAGTACTAGGTGAAAGGTTAATCACATGAACTACATTTAATACTACTTCTACCCAAAAGCCTTGTGAAAGGTTTGCATGTTGCAACATAGAAAGTACTCTATCTTGAATAATTATATTCATCCTTCCAGCTACACCATTTTGTACTGGGTTATAAAAGACTATAAAATCTCTATGAATTCCTCTAGATTCACAGAAAAGGTTGAATTCATGTGAGGTATATTCACCCCCGTTATTTGAACACAAATCTTTAAGCTTAGTTCCCTTTTTAGTCTCAAATGAAGCAAGCCATTTTTTGAAAGTAGGGAATACCTCATTCTTCGCTTTGATAGGATATACCTAGGCTTTTCTAGTAACATCATCTATGAAAGTGAAAAAATAAAGAGAACCACCTAATGAACTCGTGGGCATAGGACCACACACATCAGTATGAACGAGATCTAAAGGCTGAATTGAAGAGTCAATGTGCATCTTGCACACATTCCTATTTTGCTTTCCATATTGACAATGCTCACAAAATGAACGAGAAAGATAACACACCTAAGTAGCTAGAATGAGAAAGATTTTCCATTCCACTATGAGATATATGGCCCGAATGGCCATGCCAAATACAAGCCATAGGTTGTTTAGTAAGAGCTAACAAGTGTTCTTTCTGTGATACAAATAAAGGATAAACTAAACTAACTTTGCTTCCTTTTGCAATAACCATATTTCCCTTTGATATGCGAAGGGACTTAGCATAGGAGACCACCTTGTAACCAAGGTCGTCAAGTTGACCAAATGACATCAAACTATGTGATAACAGAGGTACATGGCATACATTATGCATAATAAATTTTGAACCATCAATGAACTGCACAACCACATCTCCAATCATGACAATGTCACACTGATAAGAACCACCAAGTCTCATAGTACCAAGAGACTTTGCTGCATAAGTAGATAACCACTCTCTATGTCTTATCACATGGAAAGAAGCACCAAAATCTAGCAGCCATGCGTGGGAAAGACAATCAGCCATAAGCACCTCAGTAGGCACAATACTATCAAGTGTCAGCACATCAGCATAATAAAAAATAGCATTGGTTTTTTCAATATTCATAGTCGAAGTAGACGATGCAGGTAGTTGTTTAACATGCCCATCAACATTTTGCCCTTTAGCATTCTTTAATGCATAACACTCTTTCTTCATGTGTCCTTTCTTATGACAATAATGGCATTGGATATCCCTCTTCCTTGATTTACTTTTGCTCTTATTTCGTTGACCATTCTTTTCCTTGTTCTTGCTCTTGTTGATTCTTTCCTTGGTAAAAATCATGAACATTATATGCATCTCCACTCTGAGTGCCAACCATAGATTTTCTATGAATCTCCTCACTCAAGATTGTGCCACATATGTCATCATGGAACAGTTTACCAGTAGGTGCATTATTGCTAATAGTAGTGTAAACTGTACCCATATTGATGGTAAGGTGCATAACACACAAGATTTCTTTCATTTTATTATCCATGTCCATTTTTCGATCATCATGTAACTGAGAGAATATAGCATCAAAATCATTTAGATGAGCAAAAACACTATTTGTGTCCTTCATGTGAAGGCCATATAACTTTCTCATCAGATACACTTTATTTGATGCCGTTTCTTTTTCATATGTACTGCATAACTTCTTCCAAAGCTCCTCTGCACTTTCATAGTCCAATACTATAAAGTAAACATTATTTGCTAGGTGGAATCAAATGGTAGACCTAACCATTTCATACAACTCATCCCAACCATCTTCATCCATCTCAGCAGGCTTCTTTGAGATTCCATTTATTGGCTTCTATTGTTTCCTCTGAACCAGTACATCTTTAATCTTATTCTTCCATAGAGCAAAGTTTGTGCCATCAAATTATGGATCTCAAAATGGTCTTTGCCCTAGAAGTTGTAGCTCCTTTTGGGAACACTAGCACTAGACCCTGATCCGCTAGATGTGCTTGAGATCTCTGATGCCATGATGATCGAGAACTGACCAGAATGATAATGGAGCTAGAAGAGTCCAAACACCACTAAGGCTCAAAAAGGATGCCCAAGTGTCAAATTCTAAAAAAAAATAATAGAGTATCCCCAAAGAAATGAATTAATGAATAATAATGACCAACCAAAAGGACTATGTGAGAATATATGTGCTCACACCAATGAGTGTATCAAGGAGTAAATTGACCAATGTATAGTCGACAAAACAAAAAAATTGGATAAATTTTGCTAAAGTCTCCTCTGCAAAATGAGTACATGACCAGTGTGAAATGCTCATAAATTTGCAAGTACTAACATGTAAACATGCATAGGCAATCATTGACTCCACTACATATAATCAGTTATCTGAAAGAAGCCAACTTGTCTTATCGAGCACCTATGAACAACTAGCATACATCTCTTATGGCGAGGTTGGGTAAGTCTTCCACCTGCACATCTCGACATTTGGGTATCTCCCAATTAAGCAAACCTCACCACGACCCTCTTTATCAATGTCAAAGGCTTTATGCAAAAAGGGTAACCACTATATCAATGACCACATGGACGTACATAAGCGATATCCATGGAAGTGTAGATAGTGTGTATGTGCTCAATACATGCAGTAAAATGGCACATAAAGGCTGAGTTCACAGCCCAAACACTAGCGAACAACACCTGCAAGTGTCTATCAACTCGATCCTTTCAGCTCAAAAAACTTGCACAAACTTGCGGTGGATGCTCCCACCACAACTAAGACATTTCAAGAAACCTGTAGATTTACTAGTGTGGCTAAAAAAAAAACCCCCAAAGGTGAATATTTATTATTGGAGAAGTACAAAGAGCATTCTTATTGATGTTCTTGAACGTGTGTAAAGAGAACTATGTGCAAAACTACTCCAAAATGGCTCTAAGAATCACCCCAAAAAAGCTTCAAAATAGGCACTGAAAGCAAAGAATGAAGCTTTGAGGGACCAAAACATGTTCAAGGTAATGCGAACCATAGTCTTTCCTTAGTGGCAAGAGAGCTTGTCGGTTAAGGAGCTCTAGGGGGAACAAACTAGGATGGGTGACCTCCCAAGAAGTGCTAGGAACCTCAGTCTTCCTTGATCATTGAGGTCCTCCCTCGCACGTAGCCAATGGTGCCAATAGTGAACTCAGACGACAAGGTATGCCAAGATCTATGCCTTGGTCACCACCTTAGTTGTAAGAGTTGGGTGGGTGGGCGGGTGCTTGCTTTGCTCACACAAAAGGAACAAAGCTTTGTTGCTGAAATGTTTTGATATCAACAAGGTATTTTGACGGTGATGCACCATGCTGAACTTTCCTTCTCAAGAGCTCGTCGATGATACGCTTAGAGTAGAAAATCGAGCTCTAGGCACCACACATAGTAGTTCGCATAGAGGCTATAGAATATGCAGAAAACTTAATACATAGGGAGCACAAAGACAGATTTCGTAGGAGTTGCAAATGCGGTCGAACTTCCAGTCTGTGGTTGACCAATCCACTATATGTTTTATTAAGGAACATATACAAAAGCATTAGGCTTCCATTTGGCCTTTCACATGGATACTAATGGTAACATACCAGACATTTCATTTGCAGTGGGAGTTGTGAGAAAATATATGTCTAGCCCTAGCAAGAAGCATTGGGAAGTAGTCAAGATGATTTTGAGATATCTGAGTGGCACTAAGGACAAGTGTCTATGCTTGCGTAGAGAGAAAAGCATCCATTATTGGTTACACAAATTCTGATTATGCTGATTGTGTAGACAATTGAAAATCTACATCACGGTACATTTTTCATTTTGCTGGAGGTGTTATCTCTTGGAGATCTCATCTTCAAGAATGTACAACTGTTTCCACCACAGAAGCAAAGTATGTTGTAGCAAGTGAGGCACATAAGGAAGCATTGTGGCTTTCTCATCTTGCTTGTGATATCGGTCTACCTCAACATGTACTTCATTTGCTTAGTGATACTCAAAGTGCCATTGCTTTGGCTAAGAATCTGGTCCATCATGCAAAGACCAAGCACATTGATGTGAGGTATCACTTCATTAGAGATTGCTTAGCCATTGAGTGCATTATTCTTGGGAAGGTTCATACTCGAGATAATGCTATAGATGCTTTGATTAAAGCTCCACCACATGATAGCTTTTGACATTGTTGTCACTTGATGGGGGTTACTTGATTCATGATTTTACACAATTCCTTGTATACTGTGTAACATGCCCATCAGGTGGGAGGTATAGTTGGTGGAAGGTATAGTTTGTATACTTACACTCAGGCATTCTTTACCATTCTTTATTTTTCTCCCATAGTCACTTTGATCATATTGACCTTTAGTGGAAAATTGCTACCGTTAGTGTCCATGTGAAAGGCCAAATGGCCATCAGACACTTTTGCATATGTTCTTTAATAAAACATATAGTGGTCTAGTCAGCCACAAATTGTAAGTTATACCATATTTGTATGACCTAAAATATTTGTGTTTGTGGTTTGTGTATTGTATGTTTTTCCTGTGTATTCTATTCTACACCCCCTCATGTATGACGTCTTATAAATAAGAGCATGTGGAAGAACGAACCAACTTTCTATATAAAAAGTTACCTTTCCTTTTCCACGTACACCTAATGTTTGCCAAATCTAGTCTTCACACGAGCATTGTAACAACTCAAGTGTAATTTTTCTCTTCTCATGGTATACTCACTTTTGAATTAGGCACTTTTTTTCGCATGCACCTTTTCGGTCTCACACCTGCATTCTCCACAACACATGCATGCATGGATGGATACAAGAAGAGGTGTCTTATGTTTCGTTTTAGATGCTACCCATAAGCTTAACATGATACTTCAAATAACTTAATTTACATGTGTAATGAAGAAAGGACTACACATTTTTCTTATTAGGATGGCCCTATTTACATATATTTATGCAAGGTTCAAGGTGTAATGAGGCCCTCATTGTGATCCACATATCTAAAAGCTTTCTAAGAAGCATGGTCAATCACATAGGACATGTACTAAAGTGCCTAGTCAAATGACCAAGGAGTCCTATAAGACATGAAAAGAGAGAATATGACAATGTACGTCCGGATGGTTGGAGTTTCTTGATAATGATTGCTCAATTGTTCTTTGCATGGAGAACATTTCTTGCAAGGACTCTCTCAGCCCACTCCATGAGAAGTCCAACATGCACAACACTTCTATGTAAAACATAGACATCAAGCAACAATGGAGCTTGACATGCCCAAAATTGTACAATGCCTTCTTGGAAGATATTCACCGCATGTCTGCGTATAACTAAAAAAGAAAAGGCAAAAGCTGCTCAAGGAGGAGCCTCGGAACCTTCCGGAGGAGAAATGGAACTGAAAAGTCACACCCCCACTGATCTCTCTCTATGTGTCATAATTGATGACTATTGCTACGACGGAGCCTACGCATCTCCGGAGTGAGTGTGAGTGACCGCGCTTCCGCGGATATAACTGAATGGCTGCCCACAAAGCTCTTTTCGCTCGGGTAAAGTCTTGAGTAAGTGATACGCACAAAGTTCGTGCAGAAATCCGAGCTACCATGGCGGAGGTGGAGGATAAATCAGTAGATCTCGCAGAGCACCCTGCAGAAGACCCCTCTGCCATTGCTGAGGAGCAGAGGATGCCGACTCCCGAGGAAGAGGTAAACTGTCCTCGTGGGTTTCTCTGTCAAGGCCATCACATTCTTTCTCATCCATACGATCTGTTATTTTTCTCCTCAATCTTCCTCTACGAAAATTTACTCACGATCATCACGAAAAGTTTATGGTGTTCATCCACAGGAAGCGGCGATTAGGAAGAAATATGGGGGACTTATGCCTAAGAAGCCACCTCTGATCTCTAAGGTGAGTGGGCGTTCAGTTTTTCTGGTAATAATTCTGTGAGATTTTTCGCTGATGGCTCTCACACACTCTCTTGTTTGAATAAAGGATCACGAGAGAGCATACTTTGATTCTGCTGATTGGGCTTTAGGAAAGGTAGGCTTATAGTCCTTACAAATATAACTCTCCCTGCTCAATGTAAATGATTTTCCTTCTCTTTTGTCTTTATATAATAATCTAGTTTTTGGAAATCTCGTTCTGATGGAGACGTTGCTTATTTTCTTCACATAGGGCGGGCAACCTGATCAGAAACCCAAGCTGTTGGCCGAGGTGTTGCGACCAAAGCTACAGGTATCATGAGTTCGGCTTTTGCTTTATGATTAGTAAGCGCTGTAGAGATATTATTATAACAAGCCCAGATCGAGCATTGTCGTCTATATTGTGCATCACAGACTCTTGATTCCTATAGTGATGCAATCAGCTTTGTGCAGAATCCAGAGTATGCGCCTTCCAGAGGCTCACAAAAGCTAAACCCTTAGAGACACTAACTTCTTTTGCTCTGCCAATACGGATGAGATTTCCTGTGCCAACGTATTTTTTACTTTGTTTCATGCATACTACCTGACGCACATGATACCGATTAGGATGTTGCAGTATTTAATCAGCTCACTGTAGAAATGCCAAGTACACCATTTAGTTCACTACTGATTCTGAACAGGCTAACCTGGGCTGACAGCGAATGACTGCATATATGTATCCGTAGGTAAATCACGCATATGTAAAAGTATATGTTTATCTGTGTATAGATTTGCTTATTTGTGCACTTTATTGACTTCATTTATCGTTTATTTATATTTTTTAGTCTAATTGTGCTTTCTTTAAATGTAAGTGTTGTCCTGTTTTATAATACCCGGTCTCATTTCACTGATTTTGCCTGGAAAAGATGAAAAGAGCATTCAAAAGGATTTTTTCTTGTCAATGTTTTGCAATGCGATGCTGTTTTTCAGTTTTCCAGTATTAGTATTTTAATCATACATATTTGCTCATTTTTGTTATACTCTTGTGGAGATGATCTTCGTCTCTTGCATCATTGGGTTGTTTTTTTTGTTATATTTCTACTTGTGTGTTTGTTTGTGTTTTTTCATAATTACTTGCAAAATGTATGCATATGAAATTATGTATGCATGCCTGTATGCATGTATGCATGCTTGTGTATGTCTCTATGCATTTATGAGTGTGTATACATTTATATGTATTTATACATTTATGGCTGTGCGTATGTATGTATGTATGTACATACACATGTATGGCTGTGTGTATGTATGTAAGTGTGTATACACGCATGTATGGCTGTGTCTCTATGTATGTCTGCACAAATGCATATATTTGTGTGTATTTTGTATGGATATATATTATATGTGCATATGTCTTTGCTTCCACATGTGTATGTGTGTGTGTGTATGTAACTTATGCATGTATGTGTGTGTGTATGAGTGGTTGCTATTAAATGTGTCTAATTCCATAGTTGCACTTCTTCTGCACTTTATTCATACTTCTATATATGAAACCTATTCTGGACTTGACCTTTTCTATTGTGTATGAAAATATTATGTTGCAAGAAACTTAAGTTTAAAATTATTGTTTATCAATGGTTATTGAAATCCAGGTTGCATATAAAGTGTCTATCAGAAAAGTATTTCTTGTTCTTATTCTTGTTGTTCTTACAATTGCAAATATAATATCATCGTTGGCTGAATCAAATGTGATATATTGAAGTGTTAAAAAAGGAAATTAAATCTTAGCATAATAAATATATAAATTGTAAATCATGAGTTGAAATTGTAGTTTAGAATTCAGGTCCTTGTAAGCATAATGCAGCGAGCTACATACTAAAGTCTCACCTTCTTGGATTGTTCGTTGTAATGTTGATGTACTCCCATTCAACTTCTTGTTTTTGGCCATCTTCTTTGTGAGCTTGTAACCCATGCACAAGGAGCTAGCTAATACACAGCCAAAAAGCTGAAGATCTGTCTGCTCTGGATTTGCAACACCTGATGGTACATCCTTCTTTTAGTGTATGTCAAAAGGTTGTTATATGCAAATTTATTTTGTGCAGTTGAAATATGCATCTCTTTCTCTAGAACTCAGGAAAAAGATTTAACTTTTATTGCAAGGAGAGCCTTCTTTTGGACTTTGAGAACATGCAAAAGAAGGCAGAGCCTGAAATAAACTATCAAAATTTGACCATGTCAAACATTCAAAAGTTTCCAGTAAATTCTTTAAGCTCAATTGTTTGCAATACAAATTTATGTACTTATGGACACATGATTAAATCATTCAGTAACTATATGCTTAGATATCTAGGATATATTCAGTGTGTGTCTCTCTGTGGACAGTACAGTAGAAATGCAGGCAGGCAGACAAGTGTGTATGCATATGTGCATATATGTATATGTATGTGTCTATCTGTGTCATGCATGTCTAGTTAAACTTTGTAAGTATATCTGGATCTATTTATGTATGTATGTATGTATGCGTGCATGTGTCTATATACTTCTTTGCATGTATGCATACATGCATGTACATTGCCTGCTTGCATACATGCAAGTATACACATACGTACCTATTTATGGATCTGTGTATATACGTATACATGTACATGCACGGGTGATGGCACAATTTATGTATGTATCTATGTATGTGAGTGTGTCATTGTGCATATGTGCATATCCATACATGTACTTGTACATGTACCAATTATAAGTGTCCATGTGTATGCATGTGTACAAGTTTGTATATGTGTGTCCATGTTCTTGTGTTTAATTATGTTTGAGCTGCATGTCTATATATATATATATATATATATATATATATATATATATATATATATATATATATATATATATATAGAGAGAGAGAGAGAGAGAGAGAGAGAGAGAGAGAGAGAGAGAGAGAGAGAGAGAGAGAGAGAGAGAGAGAGAGAGAGAGAGAGAGAGAGAGAGAGAGAGAGAGAGAGAGAGAGAGAGAGAGAGAGAGAGAGAGAGAGAGAGAGAGAGAGAGAGAGAGAGAGAGATAAAGAGAGAGAGAGAGAGAGAGAGAGAGAGAGAGAGAGAGAGAGAGAGAGAGAGAGAGAGAGAGAGAGAGAGAGAGAGAGAGAGAGAGAGAGAGAGAGAGAGAGAGAGAGAGAGAGAGAGAGAGAGAGAGAGAGAGAGAGAGAGAGAGAGAGAGAGAGAGAGAGAGAGAGAGAGAGAGAGAGAGGTGATATATTGCAATGGATAACACTATAAAGTTAAAACAATTAGATTTAACAGTCTAGTGGATGTGGGACTGAACTGATGTTTAGACTAGAGACTCTAGTCAATGCAAGGATGCAAAGAGGAGGCTAATGAATCTAGGTAATATCACGAGTAGAGAATCTCATAAAATACAAAAGAACGAGGAGTACAACTGATGAACTAAGAAAGGGTAGCCCTTCATGAAGGAAAATTGAGCATTGGGCAATTTCAGATCACCTCAATGTCCTCCATGGTCAAATCTCTAGCTTGATATAATGGGTGGCATGCAAAAATGATATGAATCCTCTTTTATAGCTCTCATCTTTGTTGAGATGCCTTCCTTTGATATCATGGGTGACCTCTAGTGGAAGTGGGATTTGAGATCTATTGTTTATGGTAGTGATGGGCTTGAAATAATTTGTAACCTACTTTTGAGTGTTTTCCTTGGATTGCCTTAGCTGTTTGTCTCTATATATCTTGAGTTCTAATATGATTTTTATATGATATTGATATATCATGTCACATGGATTTGTGATTCATGTTGGATCATAGCTCTATGATGCATTATGATTCATGTATCATTGACTCTATTAGTAATGATTATTAATTTAGCTTTTGTATGAGTCATGACATTCATGTATGTATCACACTTGTTTATGCAATGAAATGTTAGTGATCACTAACTCGTTTATGATGCAATTTGAATTCATGATTCCTCTGTGTCTATTGTTAACTTTCAAATGTTTTGTCTGTCTAACTGTTAATGTATATGGAGTCTAGATGAGGCATAACAAATAATTATGTACCATGTTATTCTACAAGGCTTTAGATCAGGTAAGTATGTATTGTGGAGCTTAAAAATTCAAAAAAGAAACTCTCTTAGTGAATATGACCTTGCCATGAACCTTAACGGTTTAGACTATGTAAATCCTGATTTTCTTCTACTATCTAAATCTGATTTAAATGTACGATTTAGATCCTGATTTAAGTATGTATGTTATGTATGCAGGTATATATGTATGTATTTATGTATGTATGTGTACGTGTTGTGTGTATGTATGTATGCATGTGCATGTATGTATGTATGTATGCATATGTATGTATGTATGTGTATGTATGTATATGTATGTATAATGTATGTGTATATATGTATGTATAATGTATGTGTATGTATGTATGTATGTATGTACGTATGTGTACGCATGTATGTATGTACGTATGTATGTGCATGCTTGTATGTACGTGTGTGTATGTATGTATGTGTGTATGTATGTATGTGTGTATGTATGTATGCATAACATACACATGCACATACACGTGCATGCACCTATGCACACAAACACACACATGTGACATACACACAAATGCATGCACACATGTGTGCATATACATGTACACATGCGTGCACGCGAACTGGCATGCACATGTCTATGAATGCACCTACATAGTGTGTACATATGTATGTGTGTTGATGTGCGTTCACATGGGTGTGCTGCCTTTTTGAGTATACATGGATATAAACTTGCTAAATGTCCGAGAGGACATGAAATGTGCCTTTGATACCATGCATAATGGCGTTCATGTGTCTATAGTCTAGTTGGTCCTTGGATTACCATAAACTTTCAGTCACACCTTTTATTTGGTGTGTTAGGGTTTGTGTGGATTCATCTTGGTATACATGCATGCATACACATGCACGTACTTACATGCATGCATACATACATACATATTACATACATTCATACATTGTTCGTACTTATGGTATGTAGGTAGGTAGGCACATTTAATGCAGGAATGATCATTCAGTTTACCAAATAAGGGTTCTGGTTCTTCACAGCCAAAGTTCTTCATACTTTTGCAAAGAAAAACTGTTCTAAAATCTATGAAGAATGCATGCATACATGCACCCATCTGTATGTTTCGATGCATGTTTGCTTGCATGCACATGCATGTACAGAGCTCTAAGTCAACTCTGTTGTTTATCAATGGACATTTTCATATGTGAGAGAGAGAGAGGGAGAGAGGGAGGGAGGGAGGGAGGGAGGGTGTGTGTGTGTGTACATCTTGCTCAGTTCAATTTTATCTGCTTAAGTATAATTGTTTTCATTTTGATTTTTTTTTGCTTTTTTTATTTCTTGTATTTCAAGGCTTTTTCTGTCTCATTCTTTCATGGAACGTGATCTTCTTGTGTTTATGTGCTGTAAAAAAGAAGTATGTGTATTTACGTTTATGTGCTGTGAAAAAGTATGTGTGTTTATGCTTGTCACATTGACATCACATGTAATTGGACTTGTGATGATATATACATCATAGGAATGCACATGTTTAGAAATTTAGAGGTGCATAAGACATGGAAATACACTCACATACGCATAAGCACCTGTGAATTGTGTAGGTTAAAACTATATGATGGATCTTTGGGCCTTCAGTTGCTAGGATGATGATTGCCAGAAAATATTCTTGTTATTTTGAGTATTGTGCTCGGGAGCAAACCCTTGTATTTAAGCAAGCATGTGTGCTCTATTGATATTGCTTTAATCCATGGCAGCCTACACCCCATCAACCTCTTCCTTCAAGGCGAGCCTCATATGAAAATGCTGAAAATGAAGGTATGCTTGTGAAGTTGGTAGCACTTGAAGTTTTTAAAAGTACTTTTTTTTTAGATAAATTTGGTAATGCATTGTTGCAGATGGCACAGTGTCTCCTACTGTTGTGCCTGACCAGGAAACTTCTGAAGGTCAATAGACAGGCACATTCCATTGGTGGGAAAAAAACATTGAGTAGCTTAATAAGATGATCAGGCTTTCTAATTCTCGTTGGGGCTGTGAGGGCTGTATATAGTATTTGAGTCCGTGAAGTAAAGGCTGGCAGCAACTTGGCTATGGCTCATGCTTTCGTGGCTGTGATTTGAGTGGATGACTGTGTCATCTGTTGGCAATGAAATTCATACACAAGAGGGCTATATTTTAGTCAGATATGAGGTAGCAGTTTTCCTGAGGGCAGAGCCATGAGAAAAGAGTTTAGCCCTTCCACGAGTAGGAGAGGTTAAAAACTAGGTAGTATTTGAAGCAGGACATGTTGTATGATACAAGCTCTCTATCAAAGGGCATTGATCTCATTTATGGTGGATATTTGACATGAAAATTGCTTCTGTAGACAGTTTTATCGATGATTGCTGGTGCTTTGTGTAATTTCATGGTTATGTATTTCTTCATCTACCGACTATGGTCTAAATAAACTTAAGTACTGTTTGTTTGGAATGAAGTCTATGAATAGCAAATCATCGTTTGCTTTTGTCTGTTGATCATTGCTTTTATACTCGTCTCTTTCCTGTGTTCAGATTAGTATAAAATTGTCGTGCCATCTCATGTTCTCCTTTGTTGTGTGTTTCCTAGCACAAATGTGATATATAAGAAACATGATACTAGAGTCAAATTCTCCAGTGAAGGATGAGGTGCATGTGCTTCATTAGCTACACCTTGAATAAGTATATTGTTTCTTTACTTCTGTCAATTTCAGATTGCATTCTATTTTAAAGCTGCACATGCCCTCCTTTAAAGATGCGTGAAGCTCAGCTCACAGAGATATAGGCATATCATTATGTATACATAGGAAATGTCCTTATAGTTCTTTAGGTGGTTGTAGATACTCCTTGCAGGTCTGGATTTTTCAATACTCATCTGTACTGCACGCAAAGTGTAGCTCATGATTGCGTGCACTTCTGAATAACTACCATCAATTTTGAAGATGATGTGTAAACATGCACATACCCACACATAGACATATATTTTTATGTCTATATATACGTGTGCACAGAGTTATGCATGCATGCAACGACATGTAACCATAATGCATGTACATACATGGATGAATTACATTTTTGTATGTATGCATGGATATGTGCACACAGACATTTTAGTATGGCATTGCATGCGTTCAACCACGGGAGCGACTGCCATCTAACTTTAAAGATGATGTGTGCAGGCACATAGAGATAGATATATACAGCACATGTACATGCACATGCATGCACGTGCACTCAAGTATATATATGCATGCATGTTTAGGCACACAGTGTCTGCATGTATGCATGTACATGTAGGTTGTATATGGATGAACCTGCAAGCTTGCATGTGTGTTTGTACAAACATGCATGTATGTCTGATGTATGCATGTTTGTATGAATGTGTGACATGCATGCATGCATGCATCAATGTCTACATTAAGATATACATGCATGCACACACAAACCACAAACATTCACACAAACATGCTTACATGTATGTATGAATGCAAGCATGTATGCATGCATGTCTGTGTGTATGTATCTATGCATGTGTGTTTGTGTATATGTACGTGTGTGTGTCCGTGTGTATGTGTATGCATGTATGTGTGTCTATGCATGTATGTGTATGTATGTATGTATGTATGTATGTATGTATGTATTTTTGTATGTATGTATGTATGTATGTATCTATGTATGTATGTATATGTATATGTATATGTATATGTAAGTGTAAGTGTAAGTGTAAGTGTAAGTGTAAGTGTAAGTGTAAGTGTAAGTGTAAGTGTAAGTGTAAGTGTAAGTGTAAGTGTAAGTGTAAGTGTAAGTGTAAGTGTAAGTGTAAGTGTAAGTGTAAGTGTAAGTGTAAGTGTAAGTGTAAGTGTAAGTGTAAGTGTAAGTGTAAGTGTAAGTGTAAGTGTAAGTGTAAGTGTAAGTGTAAGTGTAAGTGTAAGTGTAAGTGTAAGTGTAAGTGTAAGTGTAAGTGTAAGGTGTAAGGTGTAAGGTGTAAGGTGTAAGGTGTAAGGTGTAAGGTGTAAGGTGTGTGTGTGTGTGTGTGTGTGTGTGTGTGTGTGTGTGTGTGTGTGTGTGTATGTATGTATGTATGTATGTATGTATGTATGTATGTAATGTATGTATGTATGTGTGCATGCATTTATTTATGCACAAGTGTTTTTGTGCATGCATGTGATTGTTCATGGTGGATACAAGGATGAGTAAATCAATGTATGCTTGTATGGATTTAATGAATGTGGATGCATGCATGCATGTATGGATGGGTGTTTATTTTTATGCATGTGCATGTGTACATGAGTATGTGCATGTCCATGTGCATGTGTACATGAGTATGTGCATGTCCATGTGCATGTGCATGCATGCATTTATGTATATGAATGCACTCAAGTGTTCACATGTAAGTATGCATACATATACATGCATGTATGCAAGCATTCCTATTTGTACATGCAAGTATTCATATGTATGTCTACATACATGGATGATGGTATGTGCACATCAATAATGCATACTTATGCATTGTATATATGCATGTGGATGCATGAATTCTTGGATGGGTGTGTATTTTTGTGTGCATACGTACATAGATATATATGCATATGCATATTCATGTCCATGCATACATGTTTGCGTGAATGCATGCATATATCTATATGCATGTATGCAAGTATTCATAGGTATACATGCAAGGATGCATAGATATACATGCAAGGATGCATAGATATACATGAAGGATGCATAGATATACATGCATGTATACAAGCATTCATATTTATACATGTAAGTGTTTATATGGATACATGCATACATGTATACACATCCATACATGAATCATGCATCCACATGCATGATGCAGATGTATACGTGTGTATTTATGCATACACATGCATGTATGCAGATTTATATGTGTACTTATGCATATATGCGTTCACTTATGTAGGTGCATATGACTTGTGCATGAATGCTTATATGAATATGCATATGGCAATAAGCATATGCATATAGAACATGTGCAAATTTATTCATGCATGGTAGTGGGATATGTCTATGCAAGCAGCATTCTTATCTATTTTATTTCAATTTTTGGTTTGGATATTTATTTGACTAAAATATGTTGCCCCCCTTTTGAAGCGCGAGTTTCTTTTTTTTTTGTGCATTGTTTTCACAAGATTCCATTAAGCATTTCAAATCCTTTTCTGTTGTGCCTTTACTTATTTTTGGGGAATGTTCTTTAATTGTGGTTTGTATCTCAGGTATCTTTTGCTCCCTTCATGGTGGGTATCTCATGTGATTCTTGCTCTTTTTGTGGTGGATATCTCAAGTATTTCTTGCTCCTTTTGTGGTGGGTATCTCATGTATTCCTTGGTCCATCTGGAAGTTCTTTAACTAGTTAGCACTCTTTTTTTGATTGTTCTTGTTTATTGTATAAAGTGGCAAAGTTTTTTATTCTCTTATATCTATATGCAATATGAGTGCTTGTAATCTTCTTGTGTTGGTGGATTTTCGTGGTCTATATTTGTTAGAATTCTCATCATGATAGCACTTTTCTTTGTTCATACTTTCGATTGAACTTTTACTTTCTTCTAAATTTAAACTTTTCTTTCTTCTATAATAAAAAGTGGGGAGGAATAGTAAATAAGTTGAAAATAAGTTAGCAAATATGTTTGAGGAACACATTCTCAATAAAAAGGAGAACATGTTATTCTTAATTCGATATTCACATAAACCAAGTATGCAGATGTATATGCATGTATTTATGCATACACATTCATTTATGTAGGTGTATATGACTTGTACATGCATGCATGTATGAATATGCATATGGCCATGAACAGGTGCATACATAAAATGTGTAAATGTATGATGCATGCAAGTGGTATATGTGAATGAAAACTGCATTCTTATATATCTTATTGCATTTTTTCATTTGCAAGTTTACTTAACAACATGTGTTGCCCCGTTCTTCCTGAAGTGCTATTTTTTTTATATTTTTTATTATTACTATTTGCAATTAGTCTTTACACGATTCCATTAAACATCTCAAAGCTTTTATATTTTGATTTTTTTGAAGGTTCCAATTTGGGGAATGTGCTTTAATTGTGGTGGGTATCCCATGTATTTGCTTCTCTTGGAAGTGCTTTAATTCGTTAGCACTCTTGTTTTTATCATTCTTGTTTATAATATAAAGTGGCAAAGTTTTTAATTTTTCTCTTGTGTCTATATGCAGTATGGGTGCAACTGAACTTCTTGTGTTTGTGATGGACTTTCGTAGTCTTATCTTTGTTAGAATCTTCATCATCATATTACTTTTCTTTGTTCATACTTTTGATTGAACTTTTAGTTTTTTCTAGGTTTAAGTTGAAGAGAACCTTTGCCTCGAGGGGGGGAGAGATAGTAAAGAATTTAAATTAAGTTAGGAAATTAGTTGTAGGAGCATATTCTCAATAGAAAAGAGAATGTGTCATTTATAATACATTATTCACATAGACCAAGGATGCAGGAAGTATGCAAATACAAACAATGTTGATTGTATTTTTTTTGGATAATGGAGATGAAATAAAGGAAACAAAATTAAATCAAGAACAATGAAAACTTGCAACTTTGGTTGAGATGACGATGAAGTGGTTGAGATTGTACTAGTTAATGAATGAGTGATTTGGCCTCCTTGCACAAAGAAATTGCAAAAAAAGAGGTGTGGAATTGTTGTGCTAGGATTTCGTCACATATGGTTCGAGTAACAACACATGACAATGGTTTGAACATGTGATTGTACTATGTTTTTTAATTTTATACTTTTGAGTCTCACCTTAAACTTTTGATTATCCAATGGCCGATTGGCAAACGTATGTCAAAATAATATGTAGAAGTATCCACTTATGACTACAATGGATGCTCACTTATATTTATGTCTCCACAAGGCAAACCAATAATAAGTGACAACTATTGTCCAAGGTTGTATACATTTACATGCATATGGAATATTCATACATAGCTTAAGCTTTTCATACAATAAATCAAAAGGCTTGTAGGGTACCACAAACATTGCAATGAAAAGAAGCTCAATACCATAATACATTGTTATTTGACTAAGTCTAGAATGTACAAGAGACACACCATCACCATAATGTACTAACAAATATTACCCATAATTCTGATGTGGTGGACTAATAGTTATCGCTTATGTAGAAGTGCATAGCTATGTGGAATGCGATCACAAAAGGAAGTATGTGTAGGCACATACATGAAGTTGTTGTCTTTTGTGAAAAGTCTCTCCTTGACTTAATGATAGTACACCTCGATGTCTTTTAGGTGAAAATGGAACACTAGGTTCCTTGCAATTGTCAACACATTTTGATTGTTAGTAAAGAGGATGATGATAGAAGGCTGTACAACACTCAAATTAGCTACAATGCATTTGAATTGCACACTTCATAAGCTATAAAAGCTTCTCTATCCTTAACCTTGCAACTACAAGTGTCAGTAGGCTCATATGAAAGACAAACTAAATGTTGCTTCATGCAATTCATACATAAATTAGAAGCATCCCAAAATTTGTTGATAGAGATAAGATTGACGGCTCTCTAGGATTATGAAGAATTAACCAATTCCATGTGTTTACACTTCTATGATGAAACATTGCAATAAGATATCAACATGCTTTATTTGGTATAAAAAAAATCTTCCATCCAATTGCATATTTTGAATACCCAAATAATATTTTCATTCTCAAATTTAAATTTGAAAGGATGCATGCAAATCATTGTTGATTTCTACAGTATGTCTTAGCTTGAAAAATGAATATAAATCCATCAACACAAACTATAATGATATGAGATAAATAACCTATGTGCTTTGTATGCAAGATTTGAGTTAGACTGTTATGAAATTTATGTAGTAAACAAGCATGTAACTTTTGTTATCATTCATGCAATGCTTGTTTCAAACCATTGACACCTTTGTTGATTGCCACACCTTATTTTCTTTCCCTTAAAAAAAAACATGGTTTTTGAAAACATACACTTCCTTATGTAAACCCTGAATCCAAAGTTGCATTTCTAATGTAAATTCAATCCATTAAGAGCTACAAGGTTTATGAATGTTTGTCATATGTCATGTAGGGAGAAAAGTCTCATCAAAGTCAATGCCGATCTCTTGAGCATAATAGTTTTCTTTAAGTGTAGCCTTATTGCAAGTAAGTGTTTCATTATGGATACATTTCATGCTATAGATCCATTTAGTACACATATCCCTGATGAAAGGTGGAAAATCATATAAGCATCAAGTACAATTCTTTATGGTAGCATCAAATCTTCATTTGATAAAAGATATGTAAGGAGGTGATGGTAGAGTATGAAGATGAGAGGATTGTTGCAAAATCTTGCTCTAGAACAATCTATTTTTTGCTTGAAAACTATATTAGAATCTTTGACCTTGCAAATGAAACATAAATATTACCATTGTTTTTGGAGCATTGGTCTCAAATGTTTGAGTCAAGATAGACTAGTTCCACATTTTGGCCATGAAGAAAAAACCTTAAATTCATGGAAAAAGGCACTCTAAAAAATGTTGTGCTACTAGCTTGCTATGAATTGAGTAAAATCCTTTTGCAAAACTCCAAAAGTGAAGGTAAGTGAACTAATAAAAGCTATCTCACGAATTTAGAGTGACTAGAAAGTGAACATATACTTAAGAATGCATAGGCATGATCCCGACATTTTAGGAAATAGACAATACACATACACAATCATAGACATTGATGCACATCTCTGCACATAGAGATCCAATGACCAAAATATTGCACACACAAGATCAAGGGTGTTATCTTTATGATCCAAGCACTAAAAGAGACAATGAGACCATAGGTTCACTTTAATGACTCTGTGAAGTTGGCAAACTTAAACAATACACAAACAACAATTGACAATAGCTCAAGAAGATGATGAAACTTCAAGTATATGTATAGATACGTAAAGTAAAATGCTTGGAGATCATTTAAGACTAGAATGGCTATGAGATAAGTGCAATGAACACTCTAAAAGTGAATGAGGGCTTTGCTGTATCCCACGACTTCTTCGCTAGAGTATGTATAAGGTTTTCTCCTTGATTTTAGTAGATAGTTGTTGATTGATTCTACCAAAAGATTCCAATAACTTTTATTTACTCATTTGAATTTTGAATTCAAACTTGTGGTTTTTGGATACCTTCATACCTACTTTGATTCTTGACTTTTAATCATAAAAGACTTTTACAATAGGTAAAAATATAATGAAACTTATCCTTAGGAATGATATAATGATATGTGTATAAACGCACATTATTTCTCATAGTCAAATTCAATCTACAAACATGGTCAAGTGCTTAGGATTTCCATATGTACCAACACCACACCCTCCCCCCCCAAGCCTAAGATGCATGAATCTTCATTCCTTTGTAGTCTCTTGAAGTCTAATAATTGTTTTGAATCTATTTAGCTTTACTCCAACCAAACCTTTAGTCATCATGTCTGCACATTGTTGTTGAGTGGAGATATATGAAATATCATTTTCTTTGCTTGTAATCTTCTCACTAACATAGTGATAACGGACCTCAATGTATTTGTTCCTTGCATGAGAAATAGAGCTTGTTGCAAGGTGCAAAGAAGTCATGTTATCACCAATTGTGTGAGGAGTAGATGAGTTTATCCCTACTTCAATGTATAGCGTCTTAATACACATAAAATATTGAGATGCATTTGTCAAACCTCTATAGTTAGCTTCTATAGATGAGAGATAAATAGTAGATTTCTTCTTTGGTGACCACGAAATGAGTTTAAAACCTACAAATGAAAGATAACTAGAGGTAATTTCCTATCATCTCTTGATCTAAACCAATCTATATAAAAAAAGATCTTGATATCTATATCAAATGTATATGAATAGAGTAAGCTGTCATTCACCCATTTTAGATACTTAATTATCCTTTTGGTTGCCTCTATGTGTGGCTTCCTAGGTGAGTGCTTAAACAGACTTAGAACACTCACACTGTAATTCATATCTTCTTTTGTGAGAGTAGCACATTTGAGAATCCCCATTAGGCTTTGATATCTTGCCAGATATTCAACGATATTTCCTTCATGAGCACTCAATCGGGAATTCACATCCATAGGTGTACTTGAAATCTCTGAATTTTCCATTTTGAACTTTGTGAGCATATCTTTGATGTAATTCCTTTGAGTAAGGTATATACCATGCTTTTTGTACATGATTTCCAATCCAAGGTGAGCTTCCCTAAATCACTTATCTTGAAATCTTACTTCATTTGATGTTTGATCATCTTTATTTCTTCAATATTAGTACCTACAAATAATGGCATTTAGATATACATAGAGGTACATGACTTCTCCATGTGACCTTTTAATGAACAGGGAAGGATCTACCTTGCTCACCATAAATATTTTGTCTTGTAGGTAAGTAACTAGTCTATGATTTCAAGCTCTTGGAGCTTGCTTTAAACCATATAGAGCTCTTATTAATTTGCAAACATACTAAGGAAATTGCAAGTCTTCAAAAGTACGGGGTTGAGCCACATATACCTCCTCTAAGATCCATCCATTCAAGAAGGCATTCTTGGCATCCATCTGGTATATCTTCTGATTCATAACAGCTGCAATAGTCATGAGTACTCTGATTGTAGGCATCTTTGATATAGGAGAGAAGGTTTCCTCATAATCAATGCCTTAGGTTTGAGAAAATCACTAGTCTATGATTTCAAGCTCTTGGATCTTGCTTTAACCCATATAGTTATCTTCTTAATATGCAAACATACCAAAGAAATTCTTAATCCTTTGTCTTGTAGGTAAGTACTAGTCTATGATTTCAAGCCCTTGGATCTTGCTTTAACCCATACAGAGCTGTTCTTAATTTGCAAACATAGTCAGGAAATTGTGAGCCTTCAAAAGCAGGAGGTTGCACCATATATTACCCCTTTGAGATCCGCCCATTCGAGAAGGCATTCTTGATATCTAGCTAGAATATCTTCCAATTAGTAGCAGTTGTGATAGTCATGAGTACTCTGATTGTAGGCATCTTTGATATAGGAGAGAAGCTTTCCTCATAATCAATGCCCTGAATGTGAGCATATCACTTGGATACTAACCTAACCTTGTATCTGTTTATGGTTCCATCAGAGTTCCTTTTTACCTTCTAGATCCATCTGGATCTAATGACATTCATGGTTGATGTCTTAGGCACTAAGTTCCAAGTGTTGTTCTCTTGCAATGCTCCAATCTCTTCCTCCATGGCATGCTTCCACTCTGGATTCTTCTTTGACTCCTCAATGATGGGGGTTCTTCAAAGTTCATGTCTTGAGCCATGTATATAGATGCCTAATGATTAATGAGTTACCATATCAATATCTTTTTGACTTTTTCTTTTTCCTCCTAGACCTTCTAATGGTTTGTTGAGATGATTTTGCTACATCTCTTAATTCTTGCACTTTGGCTTTACCTTTAGAGTTCTAATACTTGATCTCCCTTATAGGTGTCTTTTGGTCATTCTAAAATTTACTTGAATCTTCAAAAGTGTGTGGAGTTTTGCTTGATAGTGTTGGAAAATCATCTCCAAGTCATAAGGCAATTTGATCTTCCTGTTGATATATTTAGGTAGTGATGTGTGTGAACACTCTAGGACCGCCGGGGCACTTTTTTCCCTCCTTAGGAGGTTTTTTTCCCCTGTCTTGTATATATGCCTATTGCCCTAATGGGCTACTTATCTTTGTACATTCTCTAGAAATACATTCAGTATTGTGTGTTGTGCTCCAAGCTTATTCTCCTTCCTTGTGCTATTCACGTGCTTCTGCAGACGTCTATCTCCAACAATTGGTATCAGAGCAGGTCGTTGCTTCATCTAGGGCGCCATCGACACTCCTCCAGTTGCAGTCTTAGAATCGCACGAATTTTGGTGAGCATACTCAACGTGTTTTCGAGATCAAAACAGCTTTGCTGTGTGGTGCCGAAATCGCGATCTGAGCTTGTTTCAGCCTTCGAATGCACTATCACAGTGCTTGTGCAAGCTATTTCATCCTTTTATGCCAAAGGTATATACCAGTTTTTGTTCGCCAGTATAAGCATCTCGAAGTCTGCTACAAGTCTAGTAGAATTCATCTGGGCAGTTCCGTTCAACTTTTTGAGATACAGTCCTATCACACCTGTAATTGTTACAACTGCAGGTACAGAAGCTGAGGCAGAAGGTGTCGAAGATGATGATATTCTGCATATTCCTATTCGTGCTACAATTTCTGCTGCACCTACTACAGAGCAGATTCGTTGGGATGGCAGAGATGCCCAGGCACATGCATTGTCTGTCAAACGTGCCATTATTCCTCACATTCGCTCTCGTAGGACAGCTAAGGATGCTTGGGATACACTTACCACAATGTACCAAGCTAGGAATGAGGCTCATATTGCTTACCTCCGAAAAAAGTTGGAGAGTGAGCGCATGAATGAAGGTGATTCTATGGACAATTTTCTAAAAAAGATCAAAGACTTGAAGGAACAGTTGATTTCTGCTGATGAGGTTATACCAGATAGCTCACTTGTGCAGACCGTTCTGAATGGTCTTCCTGATTCATATCAGAGTTTTGCTTCTACTCTTTGGTTAAGGATGAAAGGCAATCCAAATGCCTTGTCATTTGAGGAGTTAGTCTCTGTTCTATTACAGGAAGATCAACCCAGGCAGATCAAGTCCATTATGCGTGTTGCGGATCAAGCTTTCCTGGCTAGTCAGAAGGGCAAAGGAAAATGGAGCTCTTCAACTAGTAAGCAGAGATCTGCAAATGCTGCACATTCAAAGAAGGAAGATAAAGATGAGAAGAAATCAGAAACGCAGAAATCGTTTTGCAAGTACTGTAAAGGGAATGATCATATCATAAAGAACTGTCCAAAACTGGCTGCTAAAGAGGCAAAGAAGAAAGAGGCTGGAATGATTCTTGTAGAGGCCTCTACACCAAAAACAAAGTCTGCTAATCTTGTCCAGGAAGAAGAATGGGCGTTTACTACTGTCTGCAGTTTTGACCCATCTTCTCATGAGTAGTGCATGTCTGCAGTAGACTCAGATGTTTGGTACTTTGACAGTGGGGCGACCAAATATATTACCTCGCAGCGCAGTTTCTTCTCTTCACTCGAGCCTACCCCTACAGGGAATACTGTTACATGCACCAACAACTCCTCTTATCCGATTATGGGACTTGGTAAGATCATTTTGAATACTGCTGATGGTAGTTCTTTCACTTTGTTAGATGCTTTATTTGTGCCAGGGATCAAGAAGAACATGTTATCAGTTTCTGCATTAGCCAAGATTGGCTTGGTTGTGAAATTTGTTGATGATAGGTGTACAATTCATGATCTGTCAAATGGTGATGTGATTATTGCTTCTGGCATTTTATGTTGTGGGCTACATAAGCTCATAGACTATGAAAGATCTGTAAATGATTCAGCATGTGCAGTACATGATTCTCAGGCTATGTCAGATGCAAAGCTTTGACATGCACGCTTTGGGCACCTGAATTTTGCTAGTTTGCGACGCCTGCAAAAATCTGAAATGGTGTTCTCTTTGCCCAAACTTGAGGCACCTAGAAACATGTTTGTGAAGGCTGTATTTTGGGCAAAATGCAGCGTTCATCCTTTCCAAAAGATGGTTCAGTTCGGGCTACTCAGAAATTCCAACTTGTACATAGTGATGTTTGTGGTCCTATGCAGACACCTTCTTTTGGGAATTATCTTTACTTCGTGACTTTCATCTATGATTTTTCCAGGCATGCATGGGTATATCCATTGAAGGCAAAGTCTGAAGTGTTCATGTGCTTCAAACAGTTTTTGGTTTTGGCTGAAAATTTTTCAGCATGTAAAATGGGCACCCTCCGTTCTGGTCGAGGGGGGGAATATATGCCTTCTGATTTTAATGCATTTCTGGCTGAACGTGGGATAAAACACCAATGTATAGTGCCGTATACACCTCAACAGAATGGAGTTGCTAAACGAAAGAATAGGATGGAGATGGCAAGGTGTATGGTCAAGAGTCAGGCTTTACCACATAGTTTCTCGCTTGAGGCTGTCATATGTGCAGCATATGTACTGAACAGGTGTACCACTAAAGCACTATAGTCTATCACTCCATATGAGGCTTAGCATGATCGCAAGCCATTTGTTGCTCATCTGTGTGTTTTTGCTTATTTGACATATGCATTAGTGCCTGAACAACATTGCAGAAAATTGGATGATAAAGCAGTAAAATGTATTTTTGTTGGGTATAGTTCAGAAAGTAAAGGCTATCGTCTATATCATCCACAGAATAAATGCATTCTGGTTAGCTATGATGTTGTTTTTGTGGAAGATGCTATTCAACCATTGCTTTCATGTACTAAGGAGACATCTGTTAGCTCCAAAGACATGTATGATACTTTGCTGCCTCTTTTTACAGGTGGACAGTCTAGTTCTGGTCCCAATGAGGCAGCTTCTCAACCTTTGCAGGTTTCATGTGATGATGCAGATCATTCCATTTTTGATGCAGATTTACATGATGCACTAGTTGATGAGAGAGTTGATATTGAGCAAGCAAAAACTATGCCAAAATGGTTGGTGCAGACTTTGTGTGATAGCAAATTAGATGCAGCTTTTTCATATCGTACTCGTTCAGGCTCTCATAGTGCCTCTTTTTCATGAGATTGCTATGCTATGAATGCATCTAGTCTCTATGATGAGAATGAGCCTGTTTCATTTGATGAAGCACAAAATTCAGAAAATGGGATGGCTGCTATGCAATCTGAATATGATGCTATAATGAAGAATGGTACTTGTTCTTTATGTGACTTGCCTCCTGGCAAGAAGGCCATTGGGACTAAGTGGGTATACAAGCTGAAGCATAAGCCTGATGGTATAGTTGATAGGTATAAGGCTAGACTTGTTGCAAAGGGTTATGCGCAGGAAAGAGGCATTGATTTTGATGAGACCTTTGCACCTATGGGTCAAATGACTACTGTTTGTAGCATCTGTGCACTTGTAGCTCATCATGGTTGGAATGTACATCAGTTGGAAATTAAAATAGCATTTCTGAATGGTGACTTGCAGGAAGAAGTGTATGTTTTTCAGCCCAATGGCTTTGTGCAGAAAGGGCATGAAAACCAGGTGTGCAGGTTAAAGAAGGCATTATATGGTTTGAAGCAAGCACCACGTGCTTGGTATGAGAAGATGTATGCCTATCTGATTGCACATGGTTTTGAGAACAGGCCAACTAAAAGCACCTTATATGTTAAGCGTGCTAATGATGTGCTTCTGATCATTGTTGTTTATGTTGATGACATGCTGCTCACTGGTCCTATTGAGAAGCATATTACTGATTTTAAGGCTGATCTGCATGCCTCATTTGAGATGTCTGATTTGGGGCATTTCCATCATTATTTGGGCATTCAGTTTATGCACCTTGATGGTGGAATGGCTTTGTGTCAAACAAAATATATTGACACATTATTGCAGCATTTTGGCCTTGAAGATTGTAAACCTATCGCCACTCCTATGGAAACAGGTTTACGACTGAGTCTTCATGATGCTGGAGATGCATTTGATGTTGTTGTCTATCAGCAGGCTGTTGGATGCATGATTTACTTATGCATTACTTGGCCCGATATTCAATTTGTTGTGTCATAGATGAGCAGGTTTATGCATTGCCCAGGAGTGAAGCATTGGTAGGCCGTTAATCACATCTTTTGCTACTTGAGTGGTACTCGACTACTTGGGTTGTTTTATCCCAAGGGGGGATCACTACTGCCAGATTTGCATGCTTTTTCTGACTCTGATTGGGCTAGTTGCTATGACACTCTTGTGTCCACTAGTGGCTTTTGCTTCATGCTTGGTAGCTCATGTATATCTTGGTTGAGCAAGATGCAGCCCATTGTGGCCACTTCTAGTTGTGAGGCTTAGTATAGGTCAACTTTCACAGCGATTGTTGAGTGTGTGTGGCTTAGACGCCTTATGGCTGATTTGGGTGTTGGACAATCTTCTTCCACCACCATCTTCACTGATAGTCAGAGCCCATTGGCAGTTGCGAGGAACCCTGTGTTCCATGCTCGCACTAAGCACATTGAGGTGCATTATCACTATGTCAGGGAGAGGTTCTCTACTAGGGAGATCAACTTGGCATATGTGCCCATGCAGGAGAACATTGCAAACCTTTTCACGAAGGTTCTGCCTAGGGAGAAGTTTGAAGCTTTCCGCAAAGCTTTGGGCTTACTTCCTTTTGTGGATTGATTCCACATAGCTTGGCACTTCCTTATACATGAGTGCCAACTCCTTGTTCATCGCATCAATCCTAGGGGGGATTTGTTGATATATTTAGGTAATGATGTGTGTGAACACTCTAGGACCGCCGGGGCACTTTTTTTCCCTCTTTAGGAGGTTTTTTTCCCTCGGCTTGTATATACACCTATTGACCTAATGGGATACTTATCTTTGTACATTCTCTAGTAATACATTGAGTATTGTGTGTTGTGCTCCAAGCTTCTTCTCTTTCATTGTGCTGCTCGCGTGCTTTCGCAGACGTCTATCTCCAACACTTCCCACAATCATCTTCAAATCAGATTTATTTTCATCAAATACTATATCTCAAATTACTATGAATCCCTTACTTATAATATTATAAAGCCTGTAACCCTTTTTTTTTAGTTCATAGCCTATGAAAACACATTTCTCTACCTTGGTGTAGCTCAGTGATGAGTAGCACCTCCTTTAATGTCAATCCGGGAAGACATGAGGATGGTATGAAGACCTCGAACAAGTGATGGCGCAAGTGTATGAGTGAGAAGCACACTAACATGCACACACATACACACACACGTGCACACAAGGCAAGAACAAAGAGAGAGACAATGGAGTTCTTTAGATTACTGAAAAGTGCTCTTACAAGTTCAATTCTACCACAAGCTAACCTCAAAAATGAGCTCTCTAGTTTTTTTTATAGTTTTTGACTAGTTTTGGCCCTGTCCAGACCTAGTGTCCGGCCTAGTTAAAAATTAGGTTCTAGGGCCTATTTGAGGGCTCAAATGGAGTCTAAAAAATATGAAAATTGATAGGTAGGTACTTCTAATGCTCCTCAAGCTCAAGGACTCCTTTGCCTGCACAAAATGGAGTCAAGACTATCCAAAAACGGTATTTACAAGAATATTTTTGAAGGTTTTGAAGGTTACCAGCATCAACTCGAATATATTTATGCACATATGAGCCATTACGTCTGGGATGTTTCACATTCTGACTCCCCAGTGGCGGATGGTAGAGAGCATGTAGCCCACTGTATCTTGTCCCCGTGGTGGTGCCAGGTATACGTAATTGAGCCACTTTGCACAGCCTTTGACATTCTTCACAACGATGGCAAACTCAGGCCATGTGCGTCTTCTGAGTATGGGAGCATAACAGGGATTATACTTAATGAATAGTGGCATGTTATTCTAGGTTCGAACCATCTCACGGTAAGTTTCTAAGAGTCGTAGCCGCCAAGTTGGTTGATGAATTGATCCTTGTTTAGCGCTCTCAGGGATATCATCAGGGCCGAATTGAGTGGCAAATGTTGGAGCCTTGCCACATCGTCGTTGAATTTCGGCATTGTAATCTGCCAAGAGTACACAATACGACACATATTGATCATCGTTGGTGCCTATCCATTTGTGATGAGACATACTTTGAAAATATTGTGATTTGACAATGGTGTCCTCAATCTTGGTCATGGACTCAATCTGGACTGGGACTCGCTCATCATGTGTATTGGCCATTTTTTTCGAGTTTCTGCATCCATTCTGGGGCTTCTACCTCTAGTCTGTCCAATCCCTTAGAGGTTTGTTGGCCACCCGGCATTGGCATAGGAATATATGGCTCTTCATATGATTCATCCACTTCTATGGGTACCAATTCTTCTTGTTCTGGCTCCGTGATTGGGGAGGGTTGTCTTTCATATTGGAGTAACTTGCTTTGCAACTCCACGACCTGTTCTCTCAGTGCATTTACCTCTCCTATAGTGGTGGTAGAATCAGTGATCTTGGGTTGGGCTTCCTGCCTCGTTAGCTGTTGACGGAGAGTATCTCGTTCTTTGCCCAACTCATCATGCGCTTCCAGTAGATCCGCATAGCTTTCTAGAATTGTCTTCATAGTGTCGGATGGAACAACCTTGAATCTCTCGGGGTCGATCTCCTAGGGCGAACCCTCCATGGCTGCCTCTAAATTTTCTTCGTTCTGCCTTTGCAAGTGCTTGTTCTCTTCGAGGGCAGTGGCCATGTGCTTTCTAAGTAAGGTCAGGTTACGACGGCTTTTAACATGTTCTGACTGATAAAGTTCTAGTAGAGCTGTTAGTTTTTTAACTTCATTGGAATCGGATGGCTGGGGAGCTGCCAAAAGGGTCTGGTGAGCATGCTCGAGCGTTGTGTAGCGTTGATTTAGGTCAGTATTTTCTGCTTCCAAAGCTGCAAGCCTCTTTTGTAGTTGCTCATGATCCATAGTTATTTGGCGATGTCGATCTTCCAAGGTTTGGTATTCTGTCTACAACTGATGTATACACTGATGTAATGTAGAAAACATGTTATTTACATTTATGAATGCAGGGAAGGTGGAGGATGCAGGGGGAATGGGGAGGGGGAAAGGGATAGTGAATGAAGTGGACACGAGAGGTGATGTGGGGAGGGGGTAGGGAGTGGTGCTATGGCTGGTGATGTTTCCGTGGTGTCAAAAGTGTGTGTGAGTGTGTAGACTAGGGACCGTGGGTGGGGTGGATGTGATGTTCGTGAATATTGTTATAAATGTGGGCATCGTGATCCCTCCAAATTGGGTGCCTGGTGAGATAGGAATCCCCATAACATATGTGGTGAGTGTTGAAGTTGGGGTGGTAGTGTCATGTGGTGAAGTGAAGTGTGTAGTGAGAGGTGGTGAGGGTGGTGATGGTGGTGCCTCGTGGTGTTCCTCTATCTGTGTAGTGTCTCCTGGTGCCGATACATCCATATGAATCTGCTTGCCGGAGCGCATGGGACGGGTAGGCACCCTGTCACTCTAGCACAATGGTGAGTCCCAACGTGAGGAGATACACCTCATAAATGTCAATCCGTGGAGACGTGAGGACCGGTATGAAGACCGTGAGTGTTGACAGTATACGGGACGAAGCAAGTACGGACACACATGCAGATCTAGCACTAAGGCAACCCTTCATTTTTTTCAAAACCCGTACATCATTTTAAAGTGATTCTCATCACTAAAAACCCCTGTAAATACCATTTTCACCTTTTTGTAGCTCCATTTTGTACAAGCCGAGGAGTCCTCGAGCTTGAGGAGCCTTAGAAGTAGTTGCCTGCCAATTTTCATAATTTTTAGATCTCGTTTGAGCCCTCAAATAAGCCCTGGAACCTAATTTCTAACTAGGCCGGACACTAGGTCTGGACAGGGCCAAAGCTAGTCAAAAACTATAAATAGAGCTAGAGAGCTCATTTTTGAGCTAGCTTCTTGTAGTTTGAGCTTGTATGAGAACTTGGTTGCAATAGAAGTGATTCCATTGTCTTACTCTCTTTGTTCTTGCCGAGTGCGTGCGTGTGCGTGTATGTGTGTGCATGCTTGTGTGCTTCTCACTCACGCACTTGTGCTTCCACTTGCTCGTGGTCTTCATACCATCCTCACGTCTTCCCGGATTGACATTAAAGGAGGTGCTACTCATCACTGAGCTACACATAATTTTGGCGCCGTTGCCGGGGATCGAGCTTTGAGGACGAGCGTGTGATGGTAAGACGTAGAGAGGACGCGTTGGAATGGTAAGTAGTTGGTAAATTTCTGATTTTTCTCCATCTCCATCTCCATCTTCACCTCCATCTTCATCTTCACCTCCCTCTCCATCTCCACCTCCACCTCCTTCTCCACTACATATTCCCTCTTCCTTGTCATTTCCCTCATTTGTTGTGTGCGAGTTTGAGAGAGAGCGAGTGTGTGTGCTTGTCTTTGTGTGTTTTTTGCATGTTTCTTGCAGGTGGCAGCTCCATCATCATCTCCAGCAAGCTCAGCAGGTACAGAATTTGTGTGCACAGTCCCCGAGGCGTTGAGCTCGAGCTATCGTGACACTCCGAAAATTTCACCCAATCACGATTCTGAGTGCACCACGACACTGCGCAGGCCTAGAGCTCCCAAGATCACTAGACAGAACAGAAAAATTCACCATATCCCGAGCTATTGCGACACCTCGAGGTATCGCGACACTCACGAGCTATCGCGACACTCCGACCTATCGCGACACTTCACGAGCTATCGCGACACCTCACGAGCTATCGCGACACTCCGACCTATCGCGACACTTCACGAGCTATCGCGACACCTCGACCCGACTTATCGCGACACCTCGACCTATCGCGACACTCCAACCTATCGCGACACCTCGACCCATCGCGACACCTCACGATATATCGCGACACCTCGACCCATCGCGACACCTCACGACCTATCGCGACACCTCGACCTATCGCGACACCTCGACCCGACCTATCGCGACACCTCGAGCTATCGCGACACTTCGGCCTATCGCGACACCTCGACCCGACCTATCGCGACACCTCACGAGCTATCGCGACACTTCGACCTATCGCGACACCTCGACCCGACCTATCGCGATACACGGCCTTTAACGCATGAAAATTTAGGGTTATTTTTTGAGTGATTGGAAGGGTAGTTGAGCTTAATTTTAGGCACCATGGTATAACTTTAGAACCTTGGAAGTGGGCAAAAGGCCTAGAAACCAGAGAGGGATCTCCTGAACCCTGAGAGCCTGTTTTGACCCTTTAGTGCCTGAATGGTCATAACTTGACCATACGAACTCCGATTGATGAGATTTTGGTCTCGTTGGAAAGCTCGTTGAGAATCCTACGTGGACCTCGACTGGTTTTTGTAAGAATCATACGCGGAGTTTTAGAACATGCATTTTTAAGTTGACCTTTAGGTGGAACTAAGTTGTTCTCAGATTCAGGGGGTACAGTGAGTTACTCCAGGGGGACTAAAAATATTGATGTGTGTCTTCCAATTACTTGTGGTAATAAAGCTATACTAACTGGTGAGTTTTTGCAGGAACTTTGTGTGCACTCAAGGCAATCCAAAGCAAGCTAGCAAGGGTGAGTACCAAGCTTGGGAGAAGGCTTCCTGGGCTTGTGTAGCAGTCTGGTCAACCAGCTAATTGAGGTTGGAAGATCTCTCAACCCTCCTTTGTCAATTCCTAGCCTAGGCTAAGTACAACTTAGGTGTGGTAATTAATTAGGGCAACGTTAGGCACGAATCAAGTCCAAGAGTATTAATCAACCAAGTGCAAGAAGTAAATAGGTCTTAAGTGCGAAAACCCTAAGGGACAAAAGGTAAACGGGAATCGATCACTTATCAAGTGCGGAAATTCACTTAAGTACTCCTGACGACGCGATTTCAGACAAGACCATAAACATAATATTCAACTCAAAAGAACAAAGTGATTGGTGCAAATTAACTTGCAACGAGAGTGTGCTTGAGTCCAAGGGGGTAGATAAATCAGGCATATGAACCTTAGATCAGGCAGACACTTAGGCCGGGACAGACAAAGCCTCAGATCTTCTCAAGCTAGTGTCAATCACACTGCCAGGTCTTGGGCCCAGCAGTTGAGTGATTACCCATACACTCCCAGATCAGAAACCAGTGATTCTGAGATGTCCTATCACATGGAGAGACCAATAGGTAGTTCAGGGTTGGCTTATCTAGAAAAGCCAGAGGGACCTTACAAGACTCAACTGGAATACATCAGGACGAATCGTCTAGGTGCTCGCATCTACGAAGACGGACTGAGGAGATCGGTGGTCCAGATTAAGAACCCCGATCAACCCCATGGATTAGACCACCCGGTAGTCAAGTTTGAGAATGGAGCATACCTAGATAAAGAGGGGACTATATATGTAGTCACCACTCTTCCTGATAGAACTGATGAGTTTGGAAATGTGATTGCGGAGACCGACATGGGTGATATAGAGCAAGGGAACCTAGAGAGAGAGCCAAGAACTCCCCGTGGTAAATCTGTCTTGACCAAAATCATGACTCCAGAGTGGATTCCACAGGATAATAAAAGCATAGATCTGCTTTTAAACCGAGAAACTGATGAGGCTTTTTGGAGATATAAATCTTCTCAACCTCAGGAAGTGAGTGCCCTCACAATCTATGAGTTTAAGGACCCTAATAGCCCAGGCCAAGTAACCTACCTAGACAATGCATCAGAGAGAATCTTCGTGGTCACTGAGCATGACAGACATGCCTACACATGGAAGGGTGAATTTGTTTTTCCCCAACCAAGGTCTAATGTGTCCTTTGGTCACCAAGGAGCTGGGACCTCCCAAGCTCATGGGGCTCAAAGAGATAGAAGTAGAGACAAACCTGAGGTAAGTTTTGCCAACTCCCTGGGAAGAGAAAGGACGGGAGCAGAAAGGAATAGAGTGGAACCTGAGAGACATAGAACCCCATGGAATCAAAGGGATATTGACGATTTTCCTTTGCCAAGGCCGAGAGAACACACTAGGACCCTGCGACCAACTCAACTGGTGAAGTCCATGAAGAATTACTTCGATGGCACGGGAGACCCTTATGACCATGTGGCAGAATTTCGGCAAGTATTGAAAGCTGAACAGGTAGAGGACCTATTCACCCAATATAATGCTTTCGGTCTAACCCTTAGGAACACTGCCCTTACGTGGTTTCAACCACTAAACGAGAGGCATTTCAGAAACATAGACCAGCTCTTAGAGGCATTTATCGTTGAGTTTTCTAAGAGTGGAATCAGGCATAACACCTCCTCACTAATTCATAGCTTCAAACAAACACCTCAAGAGACGGTCAGACTAGCTGGAAGAAGATTTAGACAGTACCTGGAGAGATGCCCGATGCCGGAGTTACCCACACCAGCCAAACAAGTGGCCTTGTTCCTAGATGGATTGTTGAGCACTAAGCTCAGGTCATATGTGTACCTGAAGGACCCCAGAACGATAGAAGAGTGCGTGTGCATGTGCATAGACATTGAGGACAATCTAGGTGAGGAATTAGAACTATCAAAAATCTATAAGGATTCTGATAGCTCTAGTAACATGACATCTGGTCAATCCACATCCATCGAGGAACTTGCAGAGAAGGTAGCCCAAAAACTAGGTGTCTCTAGCAAGCAAATTCCGAGATTTGCCCCAGTTAAGCGGTGTTACAATTGTGGCGGTGAACATATGGCAAGTGTATGTCCCATTATGGCCCAACCCCAGGCGAATCCTAGTAGCCAGTACTGCACCATAGAGCGCAGGTACACCAACCACACTGCACAAGACTGCCCATATAACAAACAAACTGTTAGGCAAAATTATCCTCAGCCATATCCACAACATGGTAGATACCAGAATCAGTACCCATCACCACAATACAACAAACCACAGCAAACTTATCAGCCACCTTATCAAGGGCAGCAGAGACCTCAACCAGTCCTAGTGCAGCAACCCCTTGCCCCAACCAATGTGATCCCAGTGAAATATGCATCTACTGAAGAAAATCCGAATAGAGCCATAGTTCCAGTCACCCCATTGCTATCAGACAGTGATCCAAGTGACCATAGTTTTGACTCCACACTTATTGATAGCCCACAGGCTTACTACATGCAGTCACCCGAGCATAACGAGTCATACTATTATGAGGACCCAAGTGAAAATAGTGGGGAACCTGAGTATGCTAATGTCATGTACACAAACCCCAACTCTAGACCTCAACCTAGGCAGGTACGAACCCCATTTCCTAGAGGACCATGCTTTAGATGTCAGGGAGATCACCTTATACGTGATTGTCCACTGCCTGTCCCTACACAACCTCAACCAGTAACCATTCAGGGGTTCTGTCAAGACTGCGGAAAAGAACATCTCCTACGAGATTGCCCAAAGAACCCTAATAACATGCCTAAAATCACTCCTATCAATGTTGTTGGGTTAGTTGTAGACCCCACAGGGAGTGTGACTTCCACTGCACCTGTGCAGGTGATCACAAGAGCCCAGGCACTTCAACAACACCAAGGTGTTGGTCAGGAAAAGAGCCACGAGATGAGTGAAACAGAGAGCATAACCAAAAAGAGGATTAGAGCCTGGAAGGATAGTCGTGAAAGAATGAAGAGGCAATGGGCAAAAAAGATAAACAAACTTGAAGAAAGCTTGAGAGAAACCAAGGCAAAAATCATAGAGATCACATCTCAACCGCACTCCCACACACTTCCACCACTACCATCCCCATCACCCTCCATTCCTCCACCCTCTAATACACCCCACGTAACCCACCCACCACCCCGAGTAGGATCAGTATTAGCTGACCCCACTCCTGAAGGCTTGGACATGATGTTCAAGGCCTACCAGGCTCGACTTCAAGAAGGGCCAACAGCTGCAAACCTAGACAAGAGTTACCCTAGAGCAGATTTAGAGATTGAACGGATGAAAATGTGCATGAAAATGGTAGAACAAGCTCAAGCTATACTTGAGTCTAGTCAAAAGTTCAATCAAACAAACTCTGTCAAGCCGGATTTGCATTTCCAAGGCTTACTAGAAAGATTAGAGCAGTTGGTAAACAAATCACAAGTTTCTTTACCTCCACAGGCTCAACCAGTTGTTGAAAGAGGAAGCTCGCCACCAAAGGGAGCTTATGTTCCTAATTCCACGGATGCTGGAATACCTCCTTCTATTCAACAGTACTCTCAAGAGTTCTTGCGGGAAATACAAGAAGAGAAATGGGCCAAGGAGAAGGGTGATACCCCTCCTATTCCTGAGATTGATGATCTTCATGATCAAAATCCCCCAAGACATTCCGTCTATCTATGGAGATCAAACAGAGCAACAAGAGGATGAGAGATTAGATTTTGAATCTAATTCTTTACAAGAGTTGCCTCATTTCACAGGCCCATGGGAATCTGAATCTCTCCAGATCAGAGCTCCCACAATATTGGTGAGAAATGAAGACTCAGTGATTCCCAAGAACACTGATGTTGTGAAGAACACTAAGGTTCAATGTCATCTCACTGTAGAGGAGCTGCTCAAGGCAAAACCGGAGCTCTGGAATCATGTGAAGGATCAGGTTCCAGAACTTGAATCCAATACACCAAAAGTAGACTCTAAGCAAAAAGTACCAGAGATACCTCTCGACAAGATAGGAGATATGAGCGAAGGTGAAGAAGGTAACACTTATCTTCCGATCACCTATCAAGGTTACACAACCAAAGCAATTGTGGATTCGGGTGCTGGTGTTGCTATTGCGACCACCTCCTTGTGGAAGCGATGGGGCAAACCCACCTTAAGATCAACGAGAATGAAACTTCAAATGGCAGATGGTCATTTTGAAAGACCTCTCGGATTGCTTGAAGGGATAACTCTAACCACTTGTGGTGTAGAGTTTGAACATACATTTGCTATATGTGACTTTGAGAAGAATAATGTTTATGAGATGATCCTAGGAAGACCCTTCCTACGACAATTGCAAATAGTACAGGATTGGGGAACCAACTCCTTGTACTTACAACACTTAGGGGTCACCACCAAGGTCAATCTGAAGGATTACACCTTCAGAGATGTACCACCCCTACAGTGGAATCCTATCCACAAAGCGAAAGAAGATTCTATCTTCCGTGCATTCAGGAAGTTCACCTGAACCATCCTGGCTGCATGAAGATACTCACTTGTGGATGTGCAAGGTCGCGGAGGAAGAGGAAAAGCGCCTAAAAGCGAGAGAAGAAGGAACTCCCCCAGGAGATAGACCAATAAAAGACCCAGCCTATACACCAATGATATTTCCAGATGAGGAATTTGAGCCTCATGGTTGGGCAGAAATCTTAGCTACCATGGACATTGCAGTCAATGAAGAACAATGGACACCTCATTGTGATGAGGAGGGTTATGATATTTCAGTGTTCATGTGTCAGCCCTTGTTGGAAGAGTGTGATCCTAGTGAGTTCATAGAAGAAGAAGAGAATGACGATGATCTAGAATCCATTGTGATGGATACTTACTTTGACTCAGAGGAACACGATTTAGAAGATATAGGAGTGTTAACCCAAAAAGAAGAAGAACCCCTCACAAGTATTAAAACGATAAATTCAAAGGAAGGAAGTGAAGGGGGTCAAAAGAAAAAGAAAAGAAAAGCAGTGAAACAAGAAGAGGAAGAATCATTGTTTGAAGTACCAGAAAATTTCAAGAAATATGAAGTGGAAGACCGAAAAATTTTGGTGCGGATGCCTAAGAGAGAGGCCATTGTGGGAGAAGCATATGACAATAAAGAAAAGACCAAAAAAATTATAGTGACCATTGAAGGGAACGAAGAACGATGTACGTACATAGGAGATGACCTAAGTGCAAAAGAAGAAGTAGAGCTTGTAGCTCTATTAAGGGAATATAGGGATGTGTTCGCATGGCACTATAAAGACTTGAAAGGAGTAGATCCAGAGATTTGCTCTCATACGATTCCGATGACCGCTGATGCCAAGCCCACCAAACAAAAGCCCTACACATATAATGACAATTATGCAGCCAAAATAAAAGAGGAAATTGACAGGCTGATTGAAGCTGGATTCATCTATGAGATTGAGCACACTGAATGGGTGTCCCCCATTGTAGTGGTGCCCAAGAAGAATGGGAAATTGCGAGTGTGCATTAACCTTAAAAAAGTTAATGCCGCTACGATCAGAGATAGTTATCCACTTCCAATCACCGAACATCTATTGGAGCGTGTTGCAGGCAAGGAAGTTTACAGCTTCCTTGATGGATTTTCAGGTTACAACCAAGTAGCCATTGCCCCCGAAGATCAACACAAAACGGCCTTTGCCACAGAATGGGGAATCTTTGCATTTCGTGTGATGCCATTTGGGCTCACCAATGCACCTGCAACATTCCAAAGACTCATGTGTCATGTCTTCAAAGAGTTCTTGCGGAAGAGCTTAGAAGTATATGTGGACGATTTATGCGCTCATTCCCAAGAAAGAAGTTACCACATCCCTGAGCTCAGGCAAATCTTCAACAAGTGTAGAGATTATCGAGTGTGTCTGAATCCAGAGAAGTGTGTGTTCATGGTACGACAAGGTAAGATCCTAGGTCACATTGTTTCTAAGAATGGAATTTCAACAGATGAAGAAAAAGTAAGAGCAATAGCGGAGTTGCCAAGACCAAGGAATGTTAAAGAGGTACAAGCCTTCATGGGCCATTGTGGATATTACCGTAGATTTATCCACATGTATGCCATCATAGCTAAACCTCTTTATGGGTTGTTAACAAATTTTGAGTGGAACGGGGAATGCGAGAATTCCTTCAATGAGCTGAAAAGACGTTTGTGCACAGCACCAATATTGACTACTCCGGATTGGAGCAAACCCTTCCATGTCCATGTAGATGCGTCCAGTCATGCAATAGGATGTGTGCTAGCACAACCCACAGGTGAAGGAAACCTAGATTTGTCGATAGCATATGCTAGTAGGCAATTAAATGCAGCTGAGCGAAATTATACCACAATGGAGAGAGAAGGCTTAGGCATGGTATATGCTGTGAAGAAGTTTAGACACTATCTATTGGCCAATAAGTTTAAGTTTTTCACCGATCATCAAGCTTTACTATATTTGGTCAATAAACCTTGCAATACAGGCCGCTTAGTAAGATGGTTCCTCTTGCTAATGGAATATGACTTTGAAGTTGTTGTCAGGAAAGGTAGAACCCATCTTAGGGCAGACCATCTTTCTCGCATCACTTCAGGAGAGCCACCGCAAGGAGTGTCGGATGAATTGCCCGATGCTTATCTGTTCAATTTAGAAGTTGTTCCTAAGTGGGCAAATAAGTTGGTACCAGTCCTAACCTTCGGGCCTGCAAATAAGAATGTGAAAACAAGTAAAGAGGAAATTGTAAAATCACTAAAGTATCAAATATTGGCCGGAAGTATGTACAAGCAAGATACCGAGGGTGTATTAGCTTGTTGTGTCGAGGACGATGAGCATACTAGTTGGTTGCAACAAGCCCATGAAGGATTGCTAGGAAATCACTACTCTAAACAACGAACATTGCAGAATCTAAGACGCTTAGGTGTGTATTGGCCTAGCATGGACAAAGAAATACAAGAGTGGATCCACAATTGTCCAGAGTGCCAGAAGAGACCCCCAGTGGAGCATGCTACTCTTTATCAGGTGTCATTAATCCCAGATTGGAGTGCTCCATTGGTTGAGTTCATGAGATCGGGAACATTGCCCAATCAGGCTAGTCTTGCAAGAAAACGGAGCATGGAGCAAGAGGCTCAAGACTATGCCTTAGTAGGAGACAACCTATATCGAAGAGGCAAGGATGGTTACCTAAGACTGTGCGTTCATGAATCAGACTATTTGAAAGTCTTAGAAACTGCACACAGCGGTGCTGCAGGTGGACACTTTGGGCCGGACAGAGTAATTAAGACCATTCTATTCTCGGGACTTTGGTGGCCCACTCTTCATATGGATGCACACTCTTATGTGAAGAGTTGCGACACATGCCAACGTGCCCAATATCCGATAAGAAAAGATGAAATGCCCTTAAGGCCAATGATGGGAGGACGTGCATTTTCAAAGTGGGGTATAGACTTTGTAGGTCCCATCAACCCCCCAGCTAGAAACTCCCATGCAGAATACATTATTGTAGCCACAGATTACCTTACAAAGTGGGTGGAAGTAAAAGCCACGACGAAGAATGATGCTCAAACGACGGCTAAATTCCTATTCGAAAATGTGTTCACTAGATATGGGTTACCAATAGAGTTGGTTAGTGATAGAGGTACGCACTTCTTGAATGAGGTCATTGAAAATCTCCTTCAAGAATTCATGGTGATACATAAGAAGTCTGCCCCTTATCACCCACAAGCTAACGGACAAGCCGAGAGCACGAATAAGATCCTATGTAACGTATTGATGAAACTTGTAAATAATAAACGCTCTGATTGGGACAAACAACTTCATCATGCTGTTTGGGCATACCGAGTTGCCTACAAAACGGTACTCAATGCCACCCCATTTCAGATGGTCTTCGGACAGAATGCGGTGCTACCATTAGATTTCCTAATTCCAGCTTTAAGAGTAGCACAAGAGCATGAGTGGAATGGACATGAGTTGTCCTCTAGGATCTTTGATCTAGAACGTTTAGGTGAGACGAGGCTACGAGCAGCAGCAGGCATCTATGCTGCAAAGAAACGGCAAAAGGCATACTTTGATGCCCATGTAAAGGATAAGGGCTTGAAAGCAGGAGATCTAGTTTTAGTCTACACATTGAAACAACACGCAAGAAAGCTAGAAAAGAGAGGCTACGGACCTATGATCATTAATAGGATCTCCACGAGTGGAGCAGTACAACTAGCCACTTTAGAGGGGGATGTCCTCCCAAACTATATTAGCAGATGCAGAGTCAAGCTTTATCAGGAACCCCTCACGGAGGAGATGCTAAGCCGACTCAATACTGCTAAGCAACGTAAAGAGGAGGAAAAACGAATTCGAGAAGAAGCACATGCAGAGGCCTTAGAGCGTATCAGACGAATGAAGTTGAGGAGACAAGGGAGGGACCAGCCTATGACTGACACTCAAGAGTCTCCAGGCTATCACATGGCCATGTGTGAGACTGCAGGTGAATGTACCCATAAGATAGTGGACCGACGACCTTTTGTGACCCTAGAACTAGGACGAAGAGACCGCAGCACAAGCGTGAGAGCTTTAATTGATTCAGGAGCAGCCACAAGTGCAGTTCGGCTTTCTTATTGCCAGCAGCTGCAATTGGAGGTAGAACCCCTAGAAGCATATCTGATAGGATTAGGAGGTGTTGAAACCCGTTGTATGGGAGAGGTAGATCTTCCCCTCTACATACAAGAGGTCCTCATGCCAGCAAAAGTGCTAGTGTGTGAAGACGAGGATCTGACCGAACCTCTTGTCTTAGGCCAAGACTGGATCTATGATCACGCAGTCAACCTCAACCTAAGAAGTGGACTTCTTCAGGCTTGGGTAGGCCAAAGCCGTCTCACGATTGAATTAGAAAATCAAGCACTCAAACCAATAGAACAGGCACCAACTCCTGGTCCCTCCAGGAATCCACATGAAGATAACAATGTTGTGCTTGTCCAAAATCTTACTGAAGGTTCAGGAGCCAAGAAGGAGTTCCTAACTGATCCAAAGAAGATTCTAAACGAGCAGACCGAACATCACTCTACACGAAGGAGGCCGCTGATCAAGAGGCAGGAGCGCCAACCCGTGCAACATAGAGCACCTCGGGGCGCGAAGCAGATCTGGATACGCAAGGATGGGAAACCCACAACTCTAATAGCAGACTCTCAAGAAGACAAGAAACGAGCCTCACCGTCAAGGAACGAAGTTAAGAAGCCCCCTAGGATAACCCCTAGGCATACCATTTCTATTTGGGTCCCTAAGCGGTCAATGAAGGCTACCCCTAATGCTAGACAGATATGGGTGCCCAAGGCCTGCTTACAAGCCCAAATTACTTCACCTTCAGGCACTAGGATGAAGCAACTTTCACAAGCACTCTTGGCCAACAACTCAGAAAATGACAAGATACCTACACCTCTCACTGTCCCCACTCCCATCACCCTAGGAATGTCTGGAAATGGGTACCCAAAAGGTCCCAAATACATCACACTCTCATACAGAAATCTTCACCTGTCCTTAGCTCTAAGAGCTACGACTCCTCTATCAAAGTGTGGAGAATTAAACTGTGTACTAAACCCCCTGACCCTATTCTGTAAATCCGTCCACACTAACACAGGAGCATTCCGAACCCATTGAATAACCAAAGTATGCATCTAGGATGACACTGACCTTTAATCACCACTCACACCTATCATAAACACTTCACCACTAACCACTGACCTCCGGGATTGTCATGTTAGTATTGTGAAGGGAACACCATTACATCTTGTTTCCTATGCAACACTAATGTGCCTTTCTTCTTCCAGCAGATAAGCAACCTACTCTCATGGCAACAGCGGCAGGCACAAGCTCTCAGGCAGGTGCCCATGCTCCAATCAATTGGGATGCCATGCCAATGGAAGCTCCACCAACAGCTCGGCCTGAAGAATTCTTGAATGTGCGAAGGATTCCTATTCCAGATCCACCCAGTGGACTAACCGAAAGAGTAAAAGGGCACTCCCATTGGTTCAATGAAATGCCAGGGGATTTGGGAGAAGCAGATCACATCTGGGAGTCCAAGATGGAGTGTGGAGGGGTTTGGTGGACCTTCCAGTTCTTTTCAAGAGAATTTGAGACCTTACAGAATGCAGCTCCACTTCAAGATATCTGGCAAAAGGCAGGACTACAAGCTTACTTCAGTGAAGCTCTACCTAAACCCGACTTCCTCAGGTGCTACTACTTGATTGCTACGCTGAAACCTACCGGGGATAAAGATAATTCAGGCACATTCTGGGTGCCCTCCTTGTCAAATCTGGAGGAAATGAGGAAGTTTGAATTGAATGTGACTTTAATCAGGGAAGCACTTCAGATGTATGGCACACATGTACGTTCTGACCGCGACCCCTTGATACCGGAGTCGATGAAAAGCAATAGAATCAAGAAGCTAAAAGAAATGTGCGCCCTCACCCCCAACATCGCCATACCTTTGCGGATGTGTCTCCAACACTTCGCATTCCCAGCTCAGGACCGTTTCACCCAACCTCACAAGAAGATATGGTATGGGTTATATCTAGCAGAGACTGGAAGCTTGCCCATTAAGATGCCTGTATGGATCTTGGACCAAGTGTATGAGGCAGGCAAGCGGGGTGTGAGGAAGCCTACTCTATATGGCTGTTGTGCACTCACAAGAATTATCTACCGATGTATGGCATATGACGTGCCGGTTGCCAGAGCCCTAAAATATGCACAGCTGGAATTTTTCAAGGGGCGAAAGTCAAGGAATCAACCGGCAAAAAGAATGCGTGGATCCCTTTCACAGGTCCTGATCCCTCCAGAAGCCACCGCCGAAGTCTCCACTAGAGAGGAAACCCAAGTGGCACCTTTCACGATCCATCTCCAAGAGTCTCAACCAAGAGAGGTGGTACAGCCCACTCCTTCTGCCCCTCCACTACCTACCGATGCAGAGTTTGCAGCTATGGCCACCTTCACCGAGGACCCAAACTTTGATTTTGAAACATTCCTGCAGACGGCCCATCTATCAGACAGTGAAGGTTGCCCTGACAATGTCGATCCGGGGACATCAGCCCAAAGAGAACATGCACGAGGCGAGACAAGCAGTGTACAGGAGATAGGAGTGGCACAACTTCCTCAGAGACTAAGCACACAAGCTCAGGAGAAGGCACCAAGAAATGACCCAGAAGAGAGTGAAGACGAAGCCCCTGCATATACGGCACAGCTCAAACGACTATACCGAACAATCAAGCAAGTGCAACGACGACATAAAATGTCAGAAGAAGCAAATAGGGCCCTAGTAAACCAGATGCTGCAGTCGGAGAATATCGACCCCCATTTTGTAGAATGGCTAAATCTTTTGGCGGACACCTGTGGCATCGGTGAAGCAATGAGAACCTTGGTCTATCGAGAGAACCCTACTTATGATCAAAGAAGGATTGATACACGGCCTCGACAAGGAAAGATGATTCAGATGGAGGTATCTACCGTGTTAGCTACGTCCACGTCAGAAGATGTTCACATGATTAGCCCTAGGCCCAATGATGAACCGGAGGTAATTACGCATGCACCATCCCCCCCATCATCTCCTATCCCACCCTCAGAACCTCTCTCCACGCGTCTTTCTATACAACCAATATCCTCCTATAGTGAGACCATTGTACACACCCCCGTTTCCACTTTCTTTCCTTTACCCTCATCCATCTCTGTCACCCAAATTTTTGAACCCCAACTAGGTCACCCTTCCTTCCTCCCTGCCTTTGGACAACCATCTGTCACTAGTCAGACTTTTTCCCATCCTTTACCCTCCACCCCTACATTTCCTCCCTCCCAAACTCTACCTACCCCGTCCCTTGTAACTGCCTCGGGCACCACACAAATCACCCAACCCTCCTTCTGGACCCAACTTGTAAACATACTTCAACAGGTTGATAAACATAATAAAAAGTCCCTTCCCCAAATCCACTCCCCCACATTCACGGCCACCACTATCACACCACCCACCATCCCGGTGTTCACAGTTCACGACTCACACTCTCTCACATCCGACCCCATGGACATCTCACCCTCCACTGGATCACCCACCACCACTGTTCTTACAACACCATCACAGGTTATTACACTCACATCACCATTTCCACACACGGTAGGCACAACATCCACTTTTCCCATTCCCACTTCCCAACCCCCTGCATCTTCCATCCTTACCCCTGCATCCACCTCATTTAGTCTTGCACTCGACACCATGCTCGAAGCTGCCACTCAGCTTAAGCAGGAATATAAATTATTGGAAGAAAATAACAAGGAGCTTTGCACCCTCTCAGCAACACTCCAAGAGCGTGTCAATGCTTTGGAGTCCAGTCATACGGAGTCACAAAGCGAAATATCCGCCCTCGAACATGCAAATGCGCAACTGGAAGCGAGGCATATAGAAGCGAGCAAAGCCATGGAGGAACAGCTGCGAGATCAAATGGGCCGCAATGCAAGGCTTCAACGAAACATGGCCTTGCTACGACAACATCTTGCAGCAGCTCAAGAAGAGAACAGACGGCTTCAACAACAAAACCAAGAGAACCTCGAGGCTGCCATGGAGAACACCCCGGGAGCACCCATAGACCCGGCTAAATTTCAAGCTGTTCCCTCAGAAAGCATACAACAGATCTTGGAAACTTATGCCAATCTTTTAGCAGCACATGATCAGCTTGCCGACCAACTGAAGGACCTACAGAGACCCCAAGAGTCTACACCACACCAACGGGAACCTAAAGAGATGACCGACGCTGCTATTTCACCTGAACCTGAACATTCAACGACCAATGACGTACTTGAGTTACGGCAACAGATTGCAGAATTAAAATTGAAGTTGATGCAGTACGAGCGACCTCCTTCCCCACCAGAGCAACCGTTAGAAGAAGAAGCAGTTATTATTCCAGTGGTGGAAGCATTCGACGACACCTACGAGCCTCAACCATTTCCAGGAGGACGCATCACAGAAGAAGGTCAAGATACCTATGAGGAACCCCCATCAGCATGGATGAAACAGGTAGAGGAAATGGGGAAAACTCATCAGGAACGGATATCCACTCAGATGCTGGCAATGAAGGCCATTGAGGACACCATCCTTCACTCAGAGTACTTCAGGCACATTGCCTCTAGACGCCTTATCACTAGCTCAGAATTACAATACAAGCCCTATTTTGTATTGTTGGCCGACTACAACGCAGAATTCAAAAGAGTCACCAACAAGTGCCCAACATTTGCCACACAGTTCGAACCAAAAGATATACCAGAAGCAGCACGAAAAGGGGCCATATTCCAACCCACTTGGAGGCAGAAGTTACTCGAAACTTACCCAGAAATGCTTAGAACATGGGATCACGCCCCCATGCATTTGAAGTACAATCCGTGTTTTGGGCCAGTGCAAAGACGAAGATCATGGAAAGCTTTTGCAATCAAGGTTCAGAACAACGCGAACTGTAAAGAATGGCTCAATTACCCCGCCATCGCTCCCCCAACCGGTACTCCCACGGTGTCATACATGATTGCAACCATCAGACATTGGATACCACGTCTCCACCCCATGCCAGATGTCGCTGCCCAAATGATGCTCAAGATCTTCGATATGATGCAGGTCATACTCAAAACTTTTCGCAATGTATGCCGTATTCAACCTCCTATTCCTGGGTTTATTAATGGTAACTACGACCTGCTATATGATATGAGCACAACCCCGAGCATACGAGTGGCTTACGCATGGCATGCACGCATAAGATATCTCCCTGCCTGCTACAAGCAAACATTCGACGATATGTTCACCACGGGGTTTTGGGAAGCACATTCAGAGGTATTCGCACCACGGCCTACGCATTTACTCCATCTCTTTGCATGCGAGCAAACAATGCATTCCGAGCTTTACACGATGCCACAACCTGACATGCCTGGTACAGTTGATTGGGAGGCTTTGCAACGAGACCTGATCAGAGGTTTAAGAATCAAAGAACAAGAATTGGCAACCGACCTCCTGCAGAAGTACATTGATCAAACTGTGGAACAGAGGTCTGTCAAAGGCGACAGACCCTAGGGGGGGGAGAGTGTTGACAGTATACGGGACGAAGCAAGTACGGACACACATGCAGATCTAGCACTAAGGCAACCCTTCATTTTTTTCAAAACCCGTACATCATTTTAAAGTGATTCTCATCACTAAAAACCCCTGTAAATACCATTTTCACCTTTTTGTAGCTCCATTTTGTACAAGTCGAGGAGTCCTCGAGCTTGAGGAGCCTTAGAAGTAGTTGCCTGCCAATTTTCATAATTTTTAGATCTCGTTTGAGCCCTCAAATAAGCCCTGGAACCTAATTTCTAACTAGGCCGGACACTAGGTCTGGACAGGGCCAAAGCTAGTCAAAAACTATAAATAGAGCTAGAGAGCTCATTTTTGAGCTAGCTTCTTTTTTCCATTGTCTTACTCTCTTTGTTCTTGCCGTGTGCGTGCGTGTGCGTGTATGTGTGTGCATGCTTGTGTGCTTCTCACTCACGCACTTGTGCTTCCACTTGCTCGTGGTCTTCATACCATCCTCACGTCTTCCCGGATTGACATTAAAGGAGGTGCTACTCATCACTGCAGTGAGCAAGTGATGGCACAAGTGCGTGAGTGAAAGCACACAAGCATGCACACACATACACACACACACACATAGGGTAAAAGCAAAGAGTGGAACAATGGAAAGCTTCGATTACAAAAGAGCTCTCTTGCAAAGCTGAAATCTACAACAAGCCAACCTCAAAAATGAGCTCTCCAACCTTTTTATAGTTTTTGAGTGGTTTTGGCCCTGTCCAGACCTAGTGTCCGGCCTAGTTAAAAATTAGGTTCTCAAGCTTATTTGGGGGCTCAAATGGAATCTAAAAATTATGAAAATTGGTAGTATGATACATCTAATACTCCTCAAGCTCAAGGATTCCTTGGCTTGAACAAAATGGAGTTGTAAAAATAGAAAATGGTATTTACAATGATTTTTAGTGATAAAAATCACTATTTTTATAGGGATTTCTTCTGAAAATTTGACAGGTGCTTCTTGGAGCTCCCTACTTGCTCCTTCTTCTTGTGTCTCCACTTCCTTGATGCGCTTTTATGCCTGTGCTTGACCTTGAGCTTCAACACTTCTCCCCCCCCTCTTGAGTCTGTCGTCCCTGACAGACCCTTGTTGTAGTGGTTGTTCCATGTAGTACGTTGAGAGGTAGTGTGCTTTACGTCCAACAGGAGCGATCCATCTTCCCAATGTAGCCTGATCGTTTGTCTGCTAGCTCTTGCAGTTTGTAGTCCCTTTGTATGTACTTCTTCCTTGTATTCCATCTTGATGGTGCATTTGTGAGCTTTCCAAAATTGCTAGTTGCTCCAAGGAGGTGGTCAATGTTGATTATGAGCAACTCTCGGTGGTGGATGGCTTCCTTGCTCTTGTAGTGGTTGTTGAAGGCAAGGAAATCTGGAGAAATAAAATAAGAATAAAAAGAAAAAGACGGCTATGTGGAGATTTAAAAGGACATGTCGCAAGAGAAGGGGAAGTTATAAGGAAGGAGTTAGCAACAACCGTGAGGAAGGGAAAAGTGGACGAGGAGCGAAGATGCGACAACGGGAAGAGGAGGAAAAGTATGAGAAGTAAAAGGCGCAATGATTAGAAGAGAGACAAGGGTGCAAGAAGTGAAGGTGCGTCAACTGTGAGAAGAAGTAAAAGAAGAAGGAGTTCCCTTGTCAGGACCGGAAAAGACCAGGTTCTGTAGAGAAACCAGTATGCAGATAATGATTGAATGAAAATCTTTGCGGCGTAATCAAACTTTCATAATGAAGTTCTAATCTTTACAGAAAACACAATTTGTACTTGTGGTGTTACATTTACCAATGAATGATCAACCAAAATGATTGCGCAGCAAGGTTATAGTGTTGAAAAATCTTCTATTTTCGGTTAAGTCTATTTGAGTGACTCAGACTGTACTGTGTCAGAGTGCAATGACTTGAGATATATGTGAATGCAAAAAGAAACCTGTGCATCTATTACAAGTGTAATGTGTAGCAAGACTGTGTAACTTCTGAATTAGCAGAACATTAACTAAATGAACGTTTTCGGTGATATTCCGGTGACATTCTGGTGATGTTCCGGTGATATTTCGGTGATTTTTGAGACGTTTCCGGTGGAATATCTGGGGAAGTAAAGATCAGTGCACAATGGAAAGATTAGTAAATCCGATTTTGCTAGTTATTCGATGTTGTGTTGAACCGTAGAACCCTCAACAGTGGTCACCCTGATGTCCTCTAATTCTTCCAAAGATGGCTTTCATAGTTTTCATGCCAAGTACTTGTAACCCATAATGGATGATGGGTCAGTGCATTAGTGCATGGGTTGGACGAGATATGTGCCTTGTGCATGGCCTTGTAATATAGCCCTATGCATGCGTACTTGGAAAATGCATGGGAAGAAGTATGGTGCAAGAAATTGGGTCTTAAGCGAAGTGCTCAAGGGTATGCCGACGAAGAGGTTTCCTAATCTATCATGGTTATAGTGTTGTTGAAACATGCATATCTTACCATGTTGAGAGGTCTGTTGATCTTCATCTCTCCATGTTGTACTCCATCATGATGATTGACCATCAGCTTGTCTTTCGTTGTTGATGGTTCATATTGGGAATTCGTCAAACACACAATCCCATTTTTTCTTTTGGTTATTATTATTATTATTATTATTATTATTATTATTATTTTTTAGACAAGGTCACAAAACAAGAAGAAAGATGTTAGTATCAATAAAATATTTTACATATGTCCAATGTGTTGCATGTGCTTGGGATTCTCAATTGTGTCTATGCATGGCCGTGTAATGTGGCCCTAGATTAATGCATACTTTGGAAATGCATGACCTGAATGGTGCAAAAGACAAGGTTATGCCAAAGGCACATGGTTGTTGTTGGTCGAGGCTTTTTGATGTTACTTCTAGACTTGCTGCAATCTTTGTTTGGAGGTGTCGATTGAATCTTGCAATGATGTAATCCTCCTTATAGGGATCCATTTGAGAATGGTACGTGGCTTTGTGGAGATCACTTCTAGCCCCTTCATCGTGGAATGGTGTCTAAAAGTTGGTATCCAGCGTGTTTGGCTCTTTGATTTTGTGGAAGCTGCTAATACTTTTGGCTTCCAAACCCATACCCTTTTTGGTTGCCTTTTTATGATTGTCGAAGAGGTGGGTTGATCTGCTTTGGTTCTTTGTGCCTGGTGTTGACCCTTGCTTCTCCTTGGCATCTTTGTGGAAGCTTTGCTTGGGAGGGAGATTTGTGGTGTTTGTACATGTAAGAGTGTCTTGGGTACCCACATTTGTAATCGCCCGTGTTGAGCTACAACTAACTTCTTTGGCACCCAAATTCGTACATTATCATGGTCGGCCTCCCTCAATTGCTTTGGTACCCAAATTTATCGAAGACCGTAGGATTGAGCTTGTCCTCGTTTCTTGATGCTTCTTTCAACATGGTTGGCTTGCCTCACTCGGAAGGGTTGTGGCAAAGCTAGTGGTTGTTTTTCTTTTCGTACCCAAATCTACTTCATGCCCTGAGCTTCTTTCTTCTTGAATTCTGTCTGTCTAGTTGATATAGCAGATGTCTTTTTTGCTTGCCTCTTTGGTCGAGTTACACTCGCATTAGTATGAGAGAGAGAAGAGAGGTTTGCTGGCCTATGAGCTGGTGCTTCCATGATTGAGTCCTTTTGCTTCGTAGGGTTTGTGACACACACGACATTTTCTTTACAAAGATTAGTTTCGGAAGAACTAAGAGAATGTGTGCTACTTGGCTTTGTGCGCATGCAATTCTCTAATTCTAATGTGATACATTGTTCAGGCACCCCAACTTGAAGGAGTTGACATCGTAGGTTCAAGTTGACTGCATGGTCGTAAATCCAATCTGGACCCAAGACAAGTGGCTCTATAATGTCTTCATCATGACATACTAGCATTTTGACTTTGATTGGAACATCTTGAAGGTAGATGGGAAGTTCCACCTCCCAAACAAGGGGTTTCCACACCTCCCAAACCTATGAGATAGGCTTCTATAGGCTTTATGTTCAATGGCAAGTCTTGACAGTAGGATAGTCTAACGGCACTAGTTGCTGCACCTGAGTCAATCAATGCTCTCACAGTTCTTGCATTCTTCCCTTGTCCTACCGCGATGTTCACAAAGGGACGTCGATCAATTATTTGAGAAGCAATTGCACTTGATGTTTGACACATGGCCATGTGGTATCTTGGGGCCTCATGATTGATATCTAGGCCTTGGCGTCTTAACTTATTTCTCCTAATGCGTTCTCTCGCCTCTACCTGTTCTTCTTCTCTAACCCTTAATTCTTCTCTTTTTCGCTTCTTAGTAGCGTTGAGTCTCTTTAGCATATCCTCTGTAAGAGGTTCTTGATATAGCTTGACTCGACAACCACTGATATAGTTTGGTAAGACATCGCCTTCTAGTGTGGCCAATTGAACTGCACCGCTAGTGGAAATTCTATTAATGATCATGGGTCCGTATCCTCTTTTTTCCAATTTACGGGCATGTTGCTTTAGTGTATAAACCAACAGTAGGTCTCCCTCTTTCAATCCTTTATCTTTGATGTGTGCATCAAAGTATGCCTTTTGCCGTTTCTTTGCAGCATAGATGCCTACCGCTGCTCGTAGCCTCGTCTCACCTAAGCGTTCTAGATCAAAGATCCTGGAGGATAACTCGTGTCCATTCCACTCATGCTCTTGTGCTACTTTTAAAGTTGGGATTAGGAAGTCCAATGGTAGCACAGCATTCTGTCCGAAGACCATTTGAAATGGGGTGGCATTGAGTACCGTTTTATAGGAAACTCGGTAGGCCCAAACAACATGATGAAGTTGTTTGTCCCAGTCAGAGCGTTTTTTATTTACTAGTTTTGTCAATACATTACATAGGATCTTGTTTGTGCTCTCAGCTTGTCCGTTAGCTTGTGGATGATAGGGGGCAGACTTCTTATGTATCACCAAGAATTCTTGGAGAAGATTTTCGATTACTTCATTCAAGAAGTGTGTGCCTCTATCACTTACTAATTCTATTGGTAATCCGTATCGTGTGAACACATTCTCAAATAAGAACTTTGCCGTTGTTTGAGCATCATTCTTTGTTGTGGCTTTGACTTCTACCCACTTTGTAAGGTAGTCCGTGGCTACAATAATGTATTCTGCATGGGAGTTTCTAGCTGGGGGGTTAATAGGACCTACAAAGTCTATGCCCCACTTCGAGAATGCACGTCCTCCCATCATTGGCCTCAAAGGCATCTCATCTTTTCTAATTGGGTACTGGGCACATTGGCATGTGTCACATTTCTTCACATAGGTATGTGCATCCATATGAAGAGTGGGCCACCAAAGTCCTGAGAATAGAATAGTCTTAATTACTCTATCAGGACCAAAATGTCCGCCTGCGACACTGCTATGGGCAGTTTCTAAGACCTTCAAATAGTTTGATTCGTCAATGCACAATCTTAAGTAACCATCTTTTCCTCTCCTATATAGGTTGTCTCCTACGAAGGCGTAGTCTTTAGCCTCTTGCTCCATGCTTCGTTTCTTTGCTAGACTAGCATCTTTGGGTAAGGTTCCCGATCTCATGAATTCTACCAGTGGAGCACTCCAGTTTGGAATTAATGACACGTGATAAAGGGTGGCATGCTCCACGGGGGGTCTCTCTTTGCACACTGGACAATTTTTAATCCACTCATGAACTTCTTTGTCCATGCTAGGCCAATACACTCCTAATCGTTTTAGATTTTGCATTGTTTGTTGTTTAGAATAGTGATTCCCTAGAAATTCTTCATGGGCTTGCTGCAACCAACTGATATGTTCATCATCCTCAACACAACAAGCTAGAACACCTTCGGTATCTTGTTTATACATGCTTCCTGCCAATATTTGATATTTTTGTGATTTTACAATTTCATCTTTGTTTGATTTCACATTCTTATTTGCAGGTCCAAAGGTTAGGACTGGTACCAACTTATTTGCCCATTTAGGAACAATTTCTAGATTGAACAGATAAGCATTGGGCAATTCATCAGGCACTCCTTGCGGTGACTCACCTGAGGTGATGCGAGATAGGTGATCCGCTCTGAGGTGGGTCTTACCTTTCCTAACAACCACTTCAAAGTCATATTCCATTAGTAGGAGGAACCATCTTACTAAGCATCCCATATTGCAAGGTTTATTGACCAAGTATAATAAAGCTTGATGATCAGTGAAAAATTTGAACTTGTTGGCCAATAGATAGTGTCTAAACTTCTTCACAACATATACCATGCCTAAACCTTCTCTTTCGGTTGTGGTGTAGTTTTGTTCAGCAGCGTTCAATTGCCTGCTAGCATATGCTATAGGCAAATCTAAATTCCCTTCACCAGTTGGTTGTGACAGCACACATCCTATTGCATAATTGGATGCATCCACGTGTACATGGAATGGCTTATTCCAATCAGGAGTGGTCAGTATCGGTGCTGTGCACAAGCGTCTCTTCATCTCATTGAAGGACTTCTCGCATTCGTCGTTCCACTCAAAATTTGTCAACAAGGCATAAAGAGGTTTAGCTATGATTGCATACATGTGAATAAACCTACGGTAATATCCACAATGGCCCATGAAGGCTTGTACCTCTTTAACATTCCTTGGCTTCGACAACTCCGCTATGGCTTTTACCTTGTCCTCATCTGTCGATATTCCATTCTTAGAAACAATATGACCTAAGATTTTACCTTGTCGTACCATGAACACACACTTTTCTGGGTTCAGACACACTCGATATTCTCTACACTTGTTGAAGATCTGTCTGAGCTCAGGGATGTGGTATCTTCGCTCTTGGGAATGAGCACATAAATCGTCCACATATACTTCTAAGCTCTTTCGAAAGAACTCTTTGAAGACATGACACATGAGCCGTTGAAAGGTTGCAGGTGCATTGATGAGCCCAAATGGCATCACCCGAAATGCAAAGATTCCCCACTCTGTGGCAAAAGCTGTTTTATGTTGATCTTCTGGGGCAATGGCTACTTGATTGTAACCTAAAAATCCATCAAGGAAGCTATAAACTTCCTTGCCTGCAACACGCTCCAATAAATGTTCGGTGATTGGAAGTGGATAACTATCTCTGATTGTAGCAGCATTACCTTTTTTAAGGTTAATACACACTCGCAATTTTCCATTCTTTTTGGGCACCACTACAATGGGGGACACCCACTCAGTATGCTCAATCTCATAAATGAATCCAGCTTCAATCAATCTATCAATTTCTTCTTTTATTTTGGCTGCATAAGTGTCATTATATGTGTAGGGCTTATGTTTGGTAGGCTTGGCATCTGCTATCATGGGGATCGTATGAGAACAAATTTTTGGATCTACTCCCTTCAAATTTCTATAGTGCCATGCAAATACGTCCCTGTATTCCCTTAATAACGCTACCAACTCTACTTCCTCTTCTTTACTTAGATCATCTCCTATGTATGTACATTTCTCTTTGTTCTCTTCGATGGTGACTACGATTTTTTTGGTCTTTTCTTTATTATCATATGCTTCTGCTATTGTGGCCTCTCTCTTAGGCATTCGTACCAAAATTTTTCGGTCTTCCACTTCATATTTCTTGAAATTTTCTGGTACTTCAAATAATTGCTCCTCCTCTCCTTGTTTCACTACTTTTCGTTTCTTTTTCTTTTGACTACCTTCACTCCCATCCTTTGAATTCACCGTTTTGATGCTTGTGAGAGGTTCTTCTTCTTTTTGTGTAAATACTCCTATGTCTTCTAGATAGTGCTCCTCTGAAATAAAGCAGCTATCCATCACAATGGACTCTAGATCATCATCGTTCTCTTCTTCTTTTATGAATCCACTAGGGTCACATTCTTCTAGCAAGGGCTGACACATGAACACTGAAATATCATAACCCTCCTCATCACAATGAGGTGTCCATTGTTCTTCATTCACTGCAATGTCCATGGTAGCTAAGATTTCCGCCCAACCATGAGGCTCAAATTCCTCATCTGGAAATATCATCGGCGTATAGGTTGGGTCTCGAACTGGTCTATCTCCTTGAGAAGTTCCTTTTTCTCTTGCCTTTAAGCGTTTTTCCTCTTCCTTTGCGACCTTGCACATCCACAAATGAGTATCTTCGTGCATCCAAGATGTCTCAGATGAACTTTTAGAATGCACAGAGACGAATCTTCTTGCTCCTTGTGAATAGAATTCCACTGTAGGGGTGGTACATCTCTGAAGGTGTAATCCTTCAAATTGACCTTGGTTGTGACCCCTAAGCATTGCAAGTATAAGGAGTTGGTTCCCCAATCCTGTACAACTTGCAGTTGTCGTAGGAAGGGTCTTCCTAGGATCATCTCGTAGACATTATTTTTTTCAAAGTTACATATAGCAAAGGTGTGCTCAAACTCTACACCACAAGTGGTTAGAGTTATCCCTTCGAGGAGTCCTAGAGGTCTTTCAAAATGACCATCTGCCATTTGAAGCTTCATTCTAGTTGGTCTCAATGTGGGCTTGCCCCATCGCTTCCACAAGGAGGTGTTGCTATTAGCAACTGAATCTATGATTGCTTTGGTTGTGTAACCTTGGTAGGTGATTGGAAGATAAGTATTACCTTCTTCACCCTCACACACGTCCCCTATTTTGTCCAAAGGTATCTCTGGGACTTTTCGCTTAGAACCAGCTTCTGGCATATGGGAATCAAGTTTTCGAACCTGATCCTTCACATGATTCCATAACTCCGGTTTTACTTTGAGCAACTCTTCTAAAGTGAGATGACACTGAACCTTAGTATTCTTCACTACTTCAGTGTTTCTTGGAACCACCGAGTCTTCATTCCTGATCAATATTGTGGGAGCTCTGATGTGGAGAGATTCAGATTCCCATGGCCCTGTGAATTGTGGCAACTCTTGTAAGGAATTAGATTCAAAATCTAATCATTCATCTTCTTGTTTCTCTTTTTGGTCTCCATAAATAGATGGAATGTCTTGGGGAAATTGATCATGAAGGTCGTCAATCTCAAGAATAGGAGGGGGAACATCCTTCTCCTTGGCCCATTTCTCTTCTTGTATTTCCCGCAAGAACTTTTGAGTGTGCTGTTGAATTGAAAGAGGTTCTCCATCATCTATGGAGTCAGGAACATAGACTTTCTTTGGTGATGAGCTTTCTCTTTCAATAGTTAGTTGAGCCTGTGTAGGTAAAGAAACTTGCAGTTTATTTACCAACTGCTCTAATCTTTCTAGTAAGCCCTGGAAGTGCAAACCCGACGTGATAACATTCGTCTGATTGAATGATTGATTGGCCTCGAACATAGCTTGAGCTAGTTCCACCATTTTAATGCACATTTTTGTTCGTTCAATCTCTAAATCTGCTCTAGGGTAGCTCTTGTCTAGGTTTGCACGTGTTGGCCCTTCTTGAAGTCGAGCTTGGTAGGCCTTGAACATCATGTCCAAGTCTTCTGGGGTTGGATCTGCCAGAACAAACCCTGGTTGTGGTTTATTTACAGTGGTTGGTGGGTGGGGATGAGGTGGTATGGATGGAGTTTTGACATGTGAGGGGCTTTAAGAGGCAATGTCTTCTATTTTTGTTTTTGCATCTTTTAGGCTTCTTCTAGTTCGGATAGCTTTTTGGTCCACTTACGATTGGCCTTTTCTCTAGTATCCTTCCATGTTCTTGTTTTCCTCTTACTAGGCTCTCCTGATTCACTTGGCTCTGATTGCTCAGCTAGTTTAGCTTTTTGTAAGGCTTGTGCCATGGTAACTGCATGTATAAGAGCCACATTATCACTACTGGAACTTGAATCCCCTACAAAGCCAACTACATTAACGGGAGTCACCTTTGGTGCACTAGAGGGATGTCCGGGGCAATCTTTCAAGAGCTGTTCTTTGCCACACTCGAGACAAACTACTTGTATTGTGATGTTCTGCCCTTGTGTCAGAGCTGGTGGGTGGGGTGGTTGTTGTCTTGGTATAGGTTGAGGTTGGGCATATCGTCCATGTTCATACAGTCTAGATGCTCCTCGTGATCCTGGACATGGGTTATACCTAGGAACTTCTCTGCCTTGTTCTGTAGGAGGGTACTCATATGGTCTATAGTGGGGTGGTACAAACGGTCGTGGCTGTCTATTCATTGGATAGTTTTCGGTGTTGTAGTTGATGTACTTCTGCTCACTATAAGAGTACATGTTAGGCACTTGAGTTGGTTGTCTATCGTAAAGGTAAGGTTGTGATAACCCTAATGCTTCTCTGGTGCAGACATGAGATGGATGATCCCCATTGCAAAGTGTGCAACTTCCTAACATTGGCACTCTCAAGGAAGAGTTCTGGTAGTTCCTTTGTCCTTGTACTCCCAATTTCTTGGCCACTAACTCTGTCACTTCCTCCACATAACTCGAACTAGAAGTTTCATTGTTCCTTGTATCCTCTGATTTGGTAGGATCTTGTGTGGTTTTGAGATCCTCAGCTAGGTTGTCTTCCAAATCTATGCACTCCTGAAGACACTCACTTAGGGTTTGCAGCCGTTTTACGTATACTAAGATTCTCAATGTTCCATTGGTTAGACCTTCTAAAAATAGGGATATCATTTTTTGCTGAGAAGGTCTCTCTGTCACAGGGCATCGGGTTACGTATTGCTTAAATCTTCGTGCGGCATTTTTTATTGTCTCATTAGGAGCTTGTTTGAAACTATGTAGTAAGGATGATGAATTATGCTTGATCCCTCGCTTAGTGAATTCCAAAATAAGTTCTTGGAAGAATTGTTCAATATTGCCAAAGGAATTTGGATCCAAGGATTGAAACCAAGCTAAGGCCATTCCCGTAAGGGTTAGCCCAAAGGATTCATATTGCATGAAAAAGTCCTCCACTTGCTCCGCTCGCAATACCTGCTTGAATTCTACAATGTGGTCATACGGCTCTCCTGTGCCATCGTAACGATTTCGCGTACATTTGGCCAATTGGATTGGTCTTAGTATTTTGGCGGGCTCTCGGGTTTGACTTATGATGGGACAAGCGGGTTTTACTGGATGTATTTCAGCTCCTACACCTTGGGGTAATTGTGTCCTAAAGGTAAGTCTATTCATATTTCCCATTCCTTGGCTAGTGTGGCTGTGGGGGTTAATTCCTGGCATGGTGAATTGCACATGTGGTCTATTGGGTATACTACCTTGGCTCGTTTGTCCTAACATCACATTTTCTGTTCTTTGCTGGGTCTCAAATGGGTTTTGTGAGGTGGTTGCCTGATCTCGAGCTAACTCTCCTCTTTCATTAATCTGATCAGGGTTTTCAGTTACTACATATATCTGGCCCATCTTGTCCCTATAAACTCCACCTTCATACTTGATCGCTGGTCTTGGAACTATTTCAGTTTCTGTCGTGTTTATCATTCTTGCTGTAGTCCTCTGTAGACCATCAAGGTAGATGGGTATTCCTTGCAAGTTAGTGGATAGGTATTGAAGAGACGTTCGATATTCCCCTTCCACTATAGACATAAAACCTTCCCTAGGTATGGAACTATGCATGTCCTCAGAAACCAAGAGTCTCTCCCAGTTAAGTGACATTTTTGACTCACTTGTCTATGAACTCAGTACGTAGTGTTAACCCTTGAGTTCTGAGTCCCTGACTTGGATGTGCAGTTGACCTTAGTTTCAAGTGATTTGGTACTTTATCTATCTCTTCCTAAGTGTCTACTTGATCTTAGGTTCATAAGCCTTGTCTACAAGTCCACAATTGCCCTTTGATTTGCTCAATAATCTTGTGGAACCCCTTGCTTCCTAGTCCAACCTGAGGGTCAACTTAAAAATACCCTATCTAATAATCCTCGTATTGATTTTACCGTAACCAGTCGATGTTTTTGTTGTACTCCCCACGAGCTTTCCAACAAACCCAAGATCACTCCGAACGGATTTCGTATGAGAAAGTTATGCCAGTTCAGGGTTCTGGGGGTTAAAACAGGGAAACAGGGCCTCTCTGGGATTGCTTCAAAACAGGCGATACACGATACTTGGTCTGTAACACGTTACTTGAAGTAGACGATACTCGATACTTGCCTTGCCACGATACACGATATCTCAACTAAACGATACACGTCACTTGCCACAGGAGTAGGTCCACGATACTCGATACCCAACAGATATCGTGAGAGAAATTCAACGATACACGATATTGCACAAGTATCGTCAAGAGGTAAAAACACGATACACGATACCCGATACTTGGATAAAGTCACGATACATGATACTTGACTAGTATCATGAAAAAATCACGATACACGATACTTGCTAGGTATCGCAATCAAGGATCTCATGATACTCGATACTTGGTAAGTATCGCGATCAGGGATCTCACGATACTCGATACTTGGTAAGTATCACGATCAGGGATCTCATGATACTCGATACTTGGTAAGTATCACGATCAGGGATCTCACGACACTCGATACTTGGTAAGTATCGCGATCAGGGATCTCACAATACTCGATACTTGAGGAACTCGATACTTGGCCAAGTCAGGTATCGCGATACTCGACCACAGGAGACCACGATACTTGGACTTTTGGAGTCCAAATTCAAAAATTTTTGCAAATATGAGTACCTTGTGTCCTCCTTGTCACTCCTATGTGTCTGTAGATGCAAAATTTCCCTTCAAACCCGTGATATTGCACTCACGATACTTGGCACAGGTTATGTCACGTCCGAGGCTGTTCACTCAATTTTTTGATGTTTTATGTGGATTTCAAAGCGATTTCTCCAGCGTATTAGTTCTGAATGCGTTTTATGCTTCCTGCTCGCAGCCAAAGGTGAAAAACGAGATGAATGTACAACCAAAAGTGAAGAAAATATGAGAAGATGAAGGTGGGGAAGATGGTGGTGATGATGAAGATGGAGATGAAGAAAAACTCAGAAACTGAACTGAAAATGGTGATTTCTTTACCTTCCAACGTCGCTACCCTACGTCTTACCGTCACACGCTCGTCCTCCAAGCTCTCTCCCCAGCAACGGCGCCAAATTTGGTGTCACTCTAGCACAATGGTGAGTCCCAACGTGAGGAGATACACCTCATAAATGTCAATCCGTGGAGACGTGAGGACCGGTATGAAGACCGTGAGCAAGTGATGGCACAAGTGCGTGAGTGAAAGCACACAAGCATGCACACACATACACACACGCGCATAGGGTAAAAGCAAAGAGTGGAACAATGGAAAGCTTTGATTACAAAAGAGCTCTCTTGCAAAGCTGAAATCTACAACAAGCCAACCTCAAAAATGAGCTCTCCAGCCCTTTTTATAGTTTTTGAGTGGTTTTGGCCCTGTCCAGACCTAGTGTCCGGCCTAGTTAAAAATTAGGTTCTCAGGCTTATTTGGGGGCTCAAACGAAATCTAAAAATTATGAAAATTGGTAGTATGATACATCTAATACTTCTCAAGCTCAATGTTGACAGTATACGGGAAGAAGCAAGTACGGACACACATGCAGATCTAGCACTAAGGCAACCCTTCATTTTTTTTCAAAACCCTTACATCATTTCAAAGTGATTCTCATCACTAAAAACCCCTGTAAATACCATTTTCACCTTTTTGTAGCTCCATTTTGTACAAGCCGAGGAGTCCTCAAGCTTGAGGAGCCCTAGAAGTAGTTGCCTGCCAATTTTCATATTTTTTAGATCTCGTTTTGAGCCCTCAAATAAACCCTGGAACCTAATTTTTAACTAGGCCGGACACTAGGTCTGGACAGGGCCAAAGCTAGGCAAAAACTATAAATAGAGCTAGAGAGCTCATTTTTGAGTTAGCTTCTTGTAGTTTTGAGCTTGTATGAGAACATTGTTGCAATAGAAGTGATTCCATTGTCTTACTCTCTTTGTTCTTGCCGTGTGTGCGCGTGTGTGTGTATGTGTGTGCATGTTAGTGTGCTTCTCACTCACACATTTGTGCCTTCACTTGCTCGAGGTCTTCATACCATCCTCATGTCTTCCCGGATTGACATTAAAGGAGGTGCTACTCATCACTGAGCTACACCAAATTTTGGCGCCGTTGCCGGGGAATTCGAGCTTTGAGGACGAGCGTGTGATGGTAAGACGTAGAGAGGACGCGTTGGAATGGCAAGTAGTCGGTAAATTTCTGATTTTTCTCCATCTCCATCTCCATCTCCATCTCCATCTTCACCTCCTTCTCCATCTCCACCTCCACCTCCTTCTCCACTACATATTCCCTCTTCCTTGTCATTCCCCTCATTTGTTGTGTGCGAGTTTGAGAGAGAGAGTGTGTGTGCTTGTTTTTGTGTATTTTTTGCATGTTCTTGCAGGTACCAGCTCCATCACCATCTCCAGCAAGCTCAGCAGGTACAGAATCCTTCTGCACAGGCCCCGAGGCGTTGAGCTCGAGCTATCACGACACTTCGCAAACTTCGACTAATCGCGTTTCTGAGTGCACCACGACACTGCGCAGGCTGAGAGCTCCTAGGATCACTAGACAGAACTGAAAAATTCACCATATCCCGAGCTATCGCGACACCTCGAGGTATCGTGACACTCACGACCTATCGCGACACCTCACGACCTATCGTGACACTTGGGAGTATCGCGACACCTCACGACCTATCACGACACCTCACGAGCTATCGCGACACTTGGGAGTATCGTGACACCTCACGAGCTATCGTGACACTTGGGAGTATCGCGGCACCTCACGACCTATTGCGACACCTCACGACCTATCGCGACACTTGGGAGTATCGCGACACCTCACGACCTATCGTGACACTTGGAAGCTATCGCGACAGTTGGGAGCTATCGCGACACTTCGACCCGACCTATCGTGATACATGGGCGTAACGCATGAAAAATTAGAGTAATTTAATTGACTGAATTAAGGTATCTTTGGGCTTAATCTTGGGCACATTGGGAGGATATAAGAGCCTTAGGAGTGGGCAAAAGACCTAGAAACCAGGGAGGAATTTCCTGAACCCTGAGAGCCTGTTTGGACCCCTAAGTGCTTGAATGGTCATAACTTCACCATACGAACTCCGATTGATGAGATTTTGGTCTCGTTGGAAAGCTTGTTGAAAATCCTACGTGGACCTCGACTGGTTTTTTTGTAGAATCATACGTAGAGTTTTAGAACATGTATTTTCAAGTTGGCCTTCAGGTGAGACTAGGTGGTCCTAAGATTGAGGGGGTACAGTGAGTTACTCCAGGGGGGACTGCAAGTATTGATGTGTGTCTTTCAATTACTTGTGGTAATAGAGCTATACTGACTGGTGAGCTTTTGCAGGAACATTGTGTGCACTCAAGGCAATCCAAAGCAAGCTAGCAAGGGTGAGTACCAAGCTTGGGAGAAGGCTTCCTGGGCTTGTGTAGCAGTCTGGTCAACCAGCTAATTGAGGTTGGAAGATCTCTCAACCCTTTTTTGTCAATTCCTAGCCTAGGCTAAGTACGACTTAGGTGTGGTAATTAATTAGGGCAACGTTAGGCACGAATCAAGTCCAAGAGAATTAATCAACCAAGTGCAAGAATTAAGTAGGTCTTAAGTGCGAAAACCCTAAGGGACAAAAGGTAAACTGGAGTCGATCACTTATCAAGTGCGAAATTCACTTAAGTACTCCTGACGACGCGATTTCAGACAAGATCATAAACATAATATTCAACTCAAAAGAACAAAGTGATTGGTGCAAATTAACCTGCAACGAGAGTGTGCTTGGGTCCAAGGGGGTAGATAAATCAGGCATATGAACCTTAGATCAAGCAGACACTTAGGCCGAGACAGACAAAGCCTCAGATCTTCTGAAGCTAGTGTCAATCACACTGCCAGGTCTTGGGCCCAGCAGTTGAGTGATTACCCATACACTCCCAGATCAGAAACAAGTGATTCTGAGATGTCCTATAACATGGAGAGACTAGTAGGTAGTTCAGGGGTGGCTTATCTAGAAAAGCCAGAGGGACCTTACAAGACTCAATTGGAATACATCAGGACGAATCGTCTAGGTGTTCGCATCTACGAAGACGGACTGAGAAGGTCTATGGTCCAGATTAAGAACCCCGATCAACCCCATGGATTAGACCATCCAGTAGTCAAGTTTGAGAATGGAGCATACCTAGATAAAGAGGGGACTATATATGTAGTCACCACTCTTCCTGATAGAACTGATGAGTTTGGAAATGTGATTGCGGAGACCGACATGGGTGATATAGAGCAAAGGAACTTAGAGAGAGAGCCAAGAACTCCCCGTGGTAAATCTGTCTTGACCAGAATCATGACTCCAGAGTGGATCCCACAGGATGATAAAAGCATAGACTTGCTTTTAAACCGAGAAACGGATGAGGCCTTTTGGAGATATAAACCTGCTCAACCTCAGGAAGTGAGTGCCCTCACAATCTATGAGTTTAAAGACCCCGATAGCCCAGGCCAAGTAACCTACCTAGACAATGCATCAGAGAGAATCTTCATGGTCACTGAGCATGGCAGACATGCCTACACATGGAAGGGTGAATTTGTTTTTCCCCAACCAAGGTCTAATGTGTCCGTTGGTCACCAAGGAGCCGGGACCTCCCAGGCTCATGGAGTCCAAGGAGATAGAAGTAGAGATAGACCTGAAGTAAGCTTTGCCGACCCCCAGGGAAGAGAAAGAAGGAGAACAGGGACGGACAGAGGGGAAACCGAGAGATTTAGAGACCCAAGAAACCAAAGAAATGCTGATGATTTTCCTTTGCCAAGGCCGAGAGAACACCCTAGGACCCTGCGGCCAACTCAACTGGTGAAGTCCATGAAGAATTACTTCGATGGCACGGGTGACCCTTATGACCATGTGGCAGAGTTTAGGCAAGTCTTGAAAGCTGAACAGGTAGAGGACCTATTCACACAATATAATGCTTTTGGTCTAACCCTTAGGAACACTGCCCTCATGTGGTTTCAACCATTGAACGAGAGGCATTTCAGAAACATAGACCAGCTCCTAGAGGCGTTTATCATTGAGTTTTCTAAGAGTGGAATCAGGCACAACACTTCCTCACTAATTCATAGCTTCAAACAAACACCTCAAGAGACGGTCAGACTAGCTGGAAGAAGATTTAGGCAATACCTGGAGAGATGCCCGATGCCGGAGTTACCCACACCAGCCAAACAAGTGGCCTTGTTCTTAGATGGATTGTTGAGCACCAAACTCAGGTCATATGTGTATCTGAAGGACCCCAGAACGATAGAAGAGTGCGTGCGCATGTGCATAGACATCGAGGACAATCTAGGTGAGGAATTAGAACTATCAAAAATCTATAAGGATTCGGATAGCTCTAGTGGCCTCACATCTGGTCAATCCACATCCATTGAGGAACTTGCAGAGAAGGTAGCTCAAAGACTAGGTGTCTCTAGCAAACAAATTCCGAGATTTGCCCCAGTTAAGCGGTGCTACACTTGTGGAGGTGACCATATGGCAAATGTATGCCCCATTATGGCGCAACCCCAGGTGAATTCTAGTAGCTAGTACTGCACCATAGAGCGAAGGTACACCAACCACACTGCACAGGACTGCCCATATAACAAACAAACTGTCAAGCAAAACTACCCTCAGCCATATCCACAACAAGGTAGATACCAAAATCAGTACCCACCACAACAATACAACCGACCACAGCAAACTTATCAGCCACCTTATCAAGGGCAGCAGAGACCTCAACCTGTCCTAGTACAGCAACCCCCTGCTCCAACCAATGTGATCCCAGTGAAATATGCATCTGTTGAAGAAAATCCGAAGAGAGCCATAGTTCTAGTCACCCCATTGCTATCAGACAGTGATCCAAGTGACCATAGTTTTGACTCCACACATATTGATAGCCCACAGGCTTACTACATGCAGTCACCCGAGCATAATGAGTCATACTATTATGAGGACCCAAGTGAAAATAGTGGGGAGCCTGAGTATGCCAATGTCATGTACACAAACCCCAACTCTAGACCTCAACCTAGGCAGGTACGACCCCCATTTCCTAGAGGACCATGCTTCAGATGTCAGGGAGATCACCTTATACGTGATTGTCCACTGCCTGCCCCTACACAACCTCAACCACTAACAATTCAGGGTTTCTGTCAAGACTGCGGGAAAGAGCATCTCCTACGAGATTGCCCAAAGAACCCTAATAACATGCCTAAAATCACTCCTATCAATGTTGTTGGGTTAGTTGTAGACTCCACAGGGAGTGTGACTTCCACTGCACCTGTGCAAGTGATCACAAGAGCCCAAGCACTACAACAAAACCAAGGTGTTGGTCAGGAAAAGAGCCCCGAGGTGAGTGAAACAGAGAGCATAACCAAAAAGAGGACTAGAGCCTGGAAGGATAGTCGTGAAAGAATGAAAAGGCAATGGGCAAAAAAGATGAGCGAACTTGAAGAAAGCTTGAGAGAAACCAAAGCAAAGATAAGTGAACTCGCATCTCAAAACCACTCTCACACCACCCCTCCACCACCTCTCCCTTTACCCGCCAATCCACCTTCTTCCATTCCCCAACCTTTCAATACACCACCCTTAACCCACCCACCACCCAGAGTAGGATCCGTCCTAGCCAATCCCACTCCCGAGGACCTAAACATGATGCTTAGAGCATATCAGGCCAGAATCCAAGAAGGGCCAAACATAACGGATCATGAAAAGTGTTACCCTAGAGCAGGACTAGAGCTAGAACGAACCAAAATTTGTGCTAAGATGGTGGAATTGGCTCAGACTATGTTTGAAGCCAGTCGCCTCTTTAACATCTCTAGTTCAGCTAAGACGTAGTTACACTTTGATGGACTACTAGAACGAATAGAGAGGCTAATTGCACAATCAGAAAAGGAACCCGCCTCTCAAAATAAGGGCAAGGCAAGTGAGAACGTGAGCCTACCTCCCCAGGAAGCCTACGTGCCTAACGCTATGGAGCTAGACACATCATCTTCTATGAATCGGTTCACACCAGAATTCCTACGAGAGATTCAAGAAGACAAATGGGCTAAAGAAAGTGAAGTCCCTTGTTGGAAGCAGTCAGAGGCACAGTCAGAGGCACAGACGACATTGAAGCATGTAAAGACGGAGCAGGGAGCCAGTCGGATCATTTTTTCAAACAATTATTTTTTTATTACCTCTTCAAACATCCAACAGTGATTTTCATCACTCTTGTAACATATGTAATATAGACAAAACCCCATTTTGTAATCCATAGCTCCATTTTGTGCAAGCCGAGGAGTCCTCGAGCTTGAGGAGCTTAGGTAGAATACGCGTACCAATTTTCGTTATTTTTAGACATCGTTTACCCTTCCAAATAGCCTCTAGGACCTATTTTTTAACTAGGCCGGTCACTAGATGTGAAACCGGTCAAAACTAGTCTAGAAACTATAAAAAGAGCTAGAGAGCTCATTTGTGAGGTTGGTTCATATTGACTAGAGTGAGCTTAGAGCTATTTGGAGCTTGTAATAGTGTTCTTGGGTAATAGAGCTAATTTCCCACCTTCCATTGTGTCTTGCTTGTCTCTTCATTGTGTGTGTGTATGTGTGTGTGCATCTTGATGCTTCTCACCTTCACTTTCACATCATCTCACATTCACGATCTTCATATCACTCCTACCTCTTCCACGGATTGACATTAAGGAGGTGAAGCTTCTTAACGTGGTTCTCACCATTGTGCTAGAGCAACACCAAATTTGGCGCCGTTGCCGGGATCGAGTCTAGGACGAATGTGTGATGGTAAGAGTATAGCAAGAAGTGGCATTGGAAGGTAAAAATTTCAGTTTTTGTTGTTGTTTTTACTTAGTTTTTAGTGTTTTTCACCTTCCCCACACTCCATCTTCATCATCGCATCATCATCTTCATCTCCAAAAAAATCAGAAAATTCACCATATCCACCCATTCACCTCATTTCCCCTCATTTGTGCATGCGAGAGAGCGAGAGAGAACTTTTGTGCTTGTGTGTGCTTGTGTTTTCTTGAGTTTTCTTGCAGGTACAAAGCTCCAGTGCATCAGGAAAGCTTGGAAAAGGTAAAATTTTACTCTCTGTCAAAGATCTGCCGAGTGTGGCAGACCATCGCGATGGTCTGCAACCTTCGGAATTCTTGGTAGGCGACCACACCACGAGGTAGGCGACCCTTGCGCATCTACGAATCCACTGTTGCATCCCAAAAATTCACACTTTGGTGGACCATCGCGATTGGCTCGGACCATCGCGATTGTGTCGCACCATCGCGATAGGCTCACGCCATTGGGACGGCTCGGCCGGACCATCGCGACGGTCTCGGACCATCGCGACGGTTCACTTGAGCCATCGCGACGGTCCACGTGGACCATCGCGATTGTTCAGCTGACCCCGGACCATCGCGATTGGCTCACGCCATCGCCACGACAGTGCCACGTGTCACGATAGACCATCGCGACGGTTCATTTTTCGGACCATCGCGACAGGCCAAAATCGGACCATCGCGATTGGCTCACGCCATCGCACTTGTGACCATCGCGACGGTTCACTTCGGACCATCGCGATTGTCCACCTTTGACCGTTGACCGCGCAGTCGCGATTGTCCGCCTGATCACGCCATCGCGACGGTTCATTTTTCGGACCATCGCGACGGTCCATTTCCACGCCATCGCGATCGTTCACTTCGGACCATCGCGACGGTTCGACCTCACGCCATCGCGATCGTTCACTTCGGACCATCGCGACAGTTCATCTTTTCGCGCCATCGCGATTGTCCAAATTCCACGCCATCGCGACGGCTCGCTTGGACCATCGCGACGGCCCCAGACCATCGCGATTGTCCACCCCCATCGCAAATTTAGGGTTCCATTTTTTGACCAATTTTGGGGGTATTTTTGAGAAATTTTTGGACCATTAGACTCATAGGAGACCCCTTAGCTCATATTTGAAGGAAAACTTGATTGTCAGTTTTTACCCCCCAAGGCCTGAATGCTCATAACTTTTTCATCCGAAGTCCGTTTTTTGAGCTTAATAGCTCGTTAGAAAGCTCGTGACGAGTACTACGTGACCTCAACTGTTTTTTTAATAAAGAATACATCTATTTTTGGATAAGATATTTTGAGGTTCACCTAGTTTGGGACTAGGAAGCCAGGGGGCAAGTATTGAAAATTTGGGCAAAAGGGAAGGGACTAAAATGTGTATATGCTCAAGTGCTTGATCGTTCAATTGTGAATTGGTCTAATATTGGATTTCTCCAGGTCTAGCAAGGGCAATCAAAGGCAACCAAGGCAAGGCAGTGAAGGGCATAAAGCTTGGGAAGCGCGGCTTCTTGGGCATCAGAGCAACCAGAAAAGCCGACTTGAGGTTGGAAGATTACTCAACCCCCTCAGTCAATTCTTAGCTTAGGCTAAACGGTAGTGTTGTGAATTAAAGACGATAGGAACGCCTCAAGTTCAAGATACTTAAGTCTTCCAAGTTTAAGACTATAAGTAAAGGTGTTTGTGACGAAAACCTAAAGGAAAGAACCTAAGTCTGACGGAACGAGAACTCAAAATTATAACGGAAAGTCGAATTCCTGACGCATATATTAAGACAAGAATCCAAAGAAAATAAAAAATAATCAAGAAAGTAATAACAAAGAACCATTGACGATCTAAGTGTGTGACTTAGTGTGCAAGGAAGGAAATTAATGAACCTTAGATCGGGCAAACATATAGGTAAGTCGGACCGACGAAGCCTTAGATCATCAGAGGCAAGTGTAAAGACTACTGCACGATCTTGGGCTCAACAATTGAATAGTAGTTATCCCTACGAGTTGAGCTCAGAATCAAGTGATTCAGAAATGGCATTTAGCACAGACAGACCAGAAGGAGGGTCTAATGTAGCATATTTAGAAAAACCTGAAGGACCCTATAGAACACAATTAGAGTTTCTCCGAACCAACCGATTAGGTGCTCGCATCTATGAGGATGGTTTGCGAAGGCAAGTGGTGCAACTGCACAACCCTGATCAACCCATTGGATTGGAAAGACCAGTGGTGAAATTTGAGAGAGACGCTTACATAGACAAAGAAGGAACCATGTACGTCCTAAGTACACAGCCAAACGATACTAATGAGTTTGGCACAATTCAATTAGAGACGGAAGCGAAATTTCAAGGAAAAGAACCGTTAGAAGAACCTAGAACACCTAGAGGGAAATCCGTATTAACAAGAGTACTCATCCCAGAGTGGATTCCTCAAGATAATAGGAGCACCGAGTTGTTCGTAAATAAAGAGATAGATGAAGCGTTTTGGAGGTACAGAAAGGAACACCCTGGTGAGATAGGCATCATTACAATTTATGAATTCAAGGACCCAGATACACCTGGAAAGGTTGTATACCTGGATGAGACTTCAGAAAGAGTCTTTGTGGTGCCTGAGCGCACTAAAAGCACATACACATGGAGAGGTGAATTGATATTCCCTCCATCTAGAACGAACATGCATACAAGTCAACAAGGGGCAGGAACATCCTCAGCCTAGGGAAATCAAAGAGAAGGAAATAAAGAAAGACCGGAAGTAAGCTTTAATCATCTCATAGGGAGAGATAGAACAACCACGAACACTAATAGAATGGATAGACAAAGAGATCATGGAATACTAGGTGGTAGAGATGATTTTCCTCTACCTAGACCACGCGAACACGCAAGAGTATTGAGACCCACACAGTTAGTAAAATCAATGAAGAATTACTTTGATGGGACAGGAGATCCCTATGACCACGTCGCAGAATTCAAGCAAGTACTAAGAGCAGAACAAGTTGAAGACATGTTCATGCAGTACAACGCATTTGGACTAACGTTAAAGAATACAGCTTTAACTTGGTTCCAACCATTGCAACAAAGGCAATTTAGAGACATCCATCACTTTTTAGAGTCATTCATCACTGAATTCTCTAAAAGTGGGATTAGACACGACACGTCTTCGTTGATTCATAGCTTTAAACAGACCCCTCAGGAAACAGTAAGACTGGCAGGTCGTAGATTCAGACAATATGTTGAACGATGTCCAATGCAAGAGCTACCCTCACAAGCCAAACAAGTATCACTGTTCCTAGATGGCTTGTTGAGCGCTAAACTACGCTCTTATGTGTACCTAAAGGAACCCAGAACGCTAGAGGAGTGTGTAAGAATATGTATAGACATTGAGGATAACCTAGGAGATGAATTAGAACTCTCAAAGGTCTATAAAGACTCAGACTGTTCTTCTCTAGCATCCACAAAATTGTCTAATTCGATAGAGGACCTAGCAGAAAAAAGTGGCCCAAAAACTAGGAGTTTCTAGTAAACAGGTGCCCAAGCTGCCAACCAATGTACGTTGTTATGCTTGTGGTGGAAATCATTTGGCAAATGTGTGCCCCAATGCACCTCAACCTCAAGCTAACCCTAGTGGCCAATATTGCACAATTGAGAGAAGATACACGAATCATACGGCTCAGGACTGCCCATACAACAAACAAACCGTGAGACAGAACTACCCGCAAACATACCAGCAGCCAGGTAGGTATCAAGGCCAATACAATGCTCAGCCTTATTACTATAGGCCTCCTCAGAACTACCCATACCAGGCTCAACAGAGACCTCAACCCGTCTTAGCTCAGCAGCCACCCCCACCAGTGAATGTCATCTCAGTCAAATACGCTGCTGCAGAAGAGAACCTAAGTAGGGCCTTAGTGCCTTCTTCACCCTTGATCACAGAAAGTGACCCGAACTCAAACAGTTTTGACTCTACTCATGTAACTAGTCCACCCGCTTATTACACGGAGTCACCAAAACATGTGGAGACATATCATTATGATAGTCCACCAATGGAACCTAGTTGGGAGCCAGACTATGCTAATGTGATGTACGCAAACCCAAACCCACGGCCCCAATTGAGACAACAAAGACTACAGGGCCCTAGAGGACCATGCTTTAGGTGCCAAGGAGATCACTTCATTAAGGATTGTCCACATCCCCCAATAGCAAGGCAATCACAGTACTATAGCATCCAAGGCTTTTGTGCCGATTGTGGCAAAGAGCACATAATCAAAGATTGTCCTAAGAACCCAGTTAACGCTTCGAATGTGACACCGATCAACGTGATAGGTATTGTAAACAACGCAGATGGATCCAACCCTACATACGTGCCTATCCAAGCTATAACCAGAGCCCAGGTGCTCTTACAAAACCAACCGCTTAATCAAGAGAAAGTAGCTGGAATTAGTGAAGTTGCAGAATCTAGCAGTAAAAAGACGAAATCTTGGAAAGATTCTAGAGAAAGAATCAAGAGAAAATGGAGTAAAAAGATAACGGAGTTGGAAGGAAGCTTGAAGGAATCTAGAGCCAAAATCCAAGAATTGACTTCACAAGAATTAAACCAAGAAAATCCAGCTCAAAAATCAGGATCAGTTTTAGCGGAACCCATACCAGAAGACCTAGACATGATGTTTTGTGCATATCAGGCTAGAATAAAAGAGGGACCTCAAGTAACGGAAATGAGTAAAAACTACCCTCGAGCTGATCTAGAAATTGAGAGAACTAAACTTTGCATGAAAATGGTAGAATTAGCACAAGCTTTGTTCGAAGCCTCTAGATATCTTAATTGGAATAACATGGCAAAACCGGAATTACACTTTCAAGGACTAATGGAGAGGCTAGAACACTTGATAGAAAGCAAAGAGAAAAAGGATCAGTCTAGGAACCCTATTATCCCAGAGACACAGGAAAGGAATGCACCATCCCTGTCTCAAGTACCCAATACAGAAAGTCAAGACAATTTGTCTTCCATACATAGGTACTCACATGAATTTTTGAGGGAAATCCAAGAAGAGAAATGGAGAAGAGAACAAGGAACTCATCCTCCTATTCAAGAAATAGACGACTTGCAGGAACAATTTCCCCAAGACATCCCCTCTATATATGATGATGTAGAGGTGGAACAACTGAGTGAACCCACAGGATTTGAATCTAATTCTTTACAAGAATTACCTCAGTTCACAGGACCTTGGGAAGCAAAGTCTATTAGTATGAGAGCACCCACGATAATAGTGAGGAATGAAGAATCAGTGATCCCTAGGAACACGGAAGTGATCAAGAACACTAAAGTACAGTGTAATCTCACTCTGGAGGAATTGTTAAAGGTAAAACCAGAATTGTGGAAGCACGTAGCAAATCAATTCCCTGAGCTTGCTACCACACCCTCTCAGATAGGATCACATAAGAAGGTACCAGAGATACCCGTGGAAAAGATTGGAGACGTAAGCGAAGGAGAGGAAGGTAACACATATCTTCCAATAACCCATCAGGGCTACACCACGAAAGCCATCTTAGATTCAGGAGCTGGAGTAGCCATCGCTACCACCGTTTTGTGGAAACGTTGGGGCAAGCCAGCACTCAGACCCACCAGGATGAAACTACAAATGGCTGATGGACACATAGAAAAACCATTAGGCTTACTAGAAGGCATATCTCTCACCACTTGTGGTGTAGAATTTGAGCATACTTTCGCCATTTGTGACTTTGCGAAAAATCGTGCTTATGAGATGATATTGGGACGACCATTCATGCGTCAGTTGCAAATTGTACAAGATTGGGGAACTAATTCTTTGTACTTGCAACATTTAGGAGTGACTACTAAAGTCAATCTTAAAGACTATTCACACAGAGATGTACCCCCAATACAATGGAATACCATCCATAAGACACCAGTAGAGACGGAATCTGTGCACTCATTAGAATCAGATCCTTCTTGGTTGCATGAGGATACCCATTTATGGATGTGTAAAGTAGCTAAACAAGAGGAAGAAAGATTAGAAGCAAGGACCTTAGGTGCAGAACAACATCCACGAACCCTTCAAGATCCAGCCTACACACCTGTAGTATTCCCAGATGAAGAGTTTGAACCCCATGGTTGGGCAGAAATACTAGCAACCATGGATGTAGCCATCAATGAAGAACAATGGACACCCCACTGTGACGAGGATGGCTATGACATTTCAGTTTTCACGATAGAGCCAATCATGTGCGATGCAGTTTTAGAAGAATGTGAACCTAACACGGATGCATTTGAGGATGCAAGCGATGTTGATTTAGAATCAATTATCATGGACTCTCCATTTGCATCAGAGGAAGAATATTTTTTCGAGGTAGAGACTCACACTCAGAGACATGAAGAAATAATGAATGACGTGAGGTTAGCCACGGAAGTGACTAACAAGAGTGAAGGCAAGAAAAGGAAGAAGAAAGACACCATGTCAGAAAAAGAAGAATCTTTGTTTGAAGTACCCGAGAATTTCAAGAAATACGAAATCGAAGATAGAAGAATCATGGTACGAATGCCTAATAGAAAGGTAAATGATGGACAAGTATATGATAACCGAGAGAAAACCAAGAAAATAATAGTTGCCATAGAAGGAGAAGAAGAAAAATGTACATACATAGGGCATGATTTGACGACTGAAGAAGAAGAAGAGTTAGTTGCCCTATTGCGCGAATATAGAGATGTTTTTGCTTGGAGTTACAAAGATTTGAAAGGAGTAGATCCAGATATATGTTCTCATAGAATCCCTATGACTCGAGATGCAAAACCGACAAAACAGAAACCTTACACGTACAATGATAATTACGCTGCGAAGATTAAAGAGGAGATAGATCGCTTGATAGAAGCAGGATTTATTTACGAAATTGAACATACCGAATGGGTATCCCCCATTGTGGTTGTGCCCAAGAAGAATGGAAAATTGCGTGTGTGTATTAACCTTAAAAAAGTTAATGCTGCCACGATTAGAGACAGTTATCCTCTTCCTATCACGGAACATTTATTGGAAAGAGTTGCGGGCAAGGAAGTTTACAGCTTTCTTGATGGATTCTCAGGCTATAATCAAGTAGCCATTGCTCCAGAAGATCAACACAAGACGGCATTTGCCACTGAATGGGGCATATTTGCATTTCGTGTGATGCCATTTGGCTTAACAAATGCACCCGCCACTTTCCAACGACTCATGTGTCATGTTTTTAAGGAATTCTTACGCAAGAGCTTGGAAGTTTATGTCGATGACTTATGTGCTCATTCAAATGTAAGACAGACACATATCCCAGAGTTAAGACAAATATTTGACAAATGTCGAGAATATCAGGTTTGTTTGAACCCAGAAAAATGCGTTTTCATGGTCAGACAAGGCAAAATTCTAGGACACATTGTGTCAAAAAATGGAATCTCAACGGACGAGGAAAAGGTGAAGGTAATTGCAGAATTACCTAGACCAACTAATGTGAAAGAGGTACAGGCATTTATGGGCCATTGCGGTTATTATAGGAGATTCATACACATGTATGCAATCATAGCCAAGCCTCTGTACTCTCTTTTAACCAACTTTGAATGGACAGATGAATGTGAAAATTCATTCAATGAACTTAAACGACGCTTGTGCTCAACACCTATATTGACTACCCCAGATTGGAGTAAGCCATTCCATGTACATGTGGATGCATCCAATTACGCCATAGGATGCGTGTTAGCACAACCCACGAATGAAGGTAACATAGATCTCCCCATAGCTTATGCTAGCAGACAATTGAACGTAGCAGAAAGAAATTACACCACGACGGAACGAGAAGGATTAGGGATGATCTACGCAGTAAAGAAGTTTAGGCACTACTTGTTGGCCAACAAATTCAAGTTCTTTACAGATCATCAAGCCCTATTATACTTAGTCAACAATCCATGTAACACTGGACGACTAATACGTTGGTTTCTATTACTCATGGAGTATGATTTTGAAGTGGTAGTTAGGAAAGGAAAGACGCATCTTAGAGCTGACCACCTTTCAAGATTAACCTCAGGAGAAGCTCCTCAAGGAGTAGCGGATGAATTACCAGACGCATACCTGTTTAACCTTGAGATAGCACCAGAATGGGCTAAGCCTATGATCCCTATTCTGACATACGGACCCAAGAACCCTAGGATTAAGATCAAAGAAGGAGAGATTACCAAGTCTCAGAGGTACCAAATCATGGCAGGAAGCATATATAAACAGGATAATCAAAAGATTCTTGCTTGTTGTGTAGATGAATCAGAACATGCGAATTGGTTGCAATTAGCACACATAGGTGCACTAAAGCAACATCATTCAAAACATCGAATATTACAGACTCTGCAGAGATTGGGAGTATATTGGCCTTCTATGGAAGCAGATGTCCACAAGTTGTGTAAAGAATGCCAGGTGTGTTGTGAAAGACCACCATTAGAGCATGCTACATTATATCACGTGTCTCTCACACCAGACTGGAGTGAACCTTTAGTGACATACTTGAGGACGAACACATTCCCTCAAGGCATGACCTTAGCTCGACAACGCAGTCTAGAGCAGGAAGCTCAAGACTATTCACTTATTGGCGATAACTTATACAAAAGAGGACGAGATGGATATTTAAGACAATGTGTTCATGAAAGCGATTATCTGAGCATACTAGAGACTGCACACCAAGGTGTTGCAGGAGGTCATTTTGGACCAGATAGGATAGTCAAAGCCATTCTCTTTGCAGGATTGTGGTGGCCCACTCTTCACATGGATGCCCATACCTATGTAAAGAGATGTGATGTGTGCCAAAGAACTCAGTTTCCTACTCGCAGAGATGAAATGCCATTGAAACCCATGATGGGCGGACGTGCATTTTCTAAGTGGGGTATAGACTTTGTAGGACCCATTAACCCCCCTGCAAAAGGTACACATGCTGAATACATTATTGTTGCTACAGATTATCTTACGAAATGGGTAGAGGCAAAAGCCACAAAAAAGAATGATGCTCACACAACTGCAAAATTCTTATTTGAAAATGTCTTTACAAGATATGGATTGCCTATAGAGTTAGTGAGCGATCGAGGCACTCACTTTCTAAACCAAGTCATTGAACATTTGTTACAGGATTTTATGGTGATTCACAAGAAATCTGCACCATATCATCCTCAGGCCAATGGTCAGGCTGAAAGCACTAACAAGATACTTTGTAACGTACTGACGAAACTCGTGAACAACAAACGTTCAGATTGGGACAAACAGTTACACCACGCTGTTTGGGCATATCGAGTGGCCTACAAGACCGTACTCAATGCAACTCCCTTTCAGATGGTTTTTGGTCAGAATGCAGTGCTTCCTTTGGACTTCTTGATACCTACCCTTAAGGTTGCACAAGAACATCAGTGGACCGGCCATGAATTATCAGCGAGAATAATGGACTTGGAACGATTAGGAGAAACCAAGCTAAAGGCAGCAGCAGGAATATACGCAGCGAAGAAGCGACAGAAAGCATATTTTGATGCACATGTGAAAGATAAAGGGTTAAAAGAAGGAGATTTAGTTCTAGTGTATACGCTGAAACAGCACGCACGGAAGTTAGAAAAGCGAGGTTATGGACCTATGATCATTAACAGACTTTCAACAAGTGGAGCAGTACAGTTAGCCACCTTAGAAGGAGATATAATGCCTAATTACATTAGTGGCTGTAGAGTCAGGTTATATCAGGAACCTCTTACTGAGGATATGCTCAGACGACTCACATTGGCAAAGAAGCATAAGGAGGAAGAAAATAGAATACGAGCTGAAGCTCAGGCAGAAGCCATAGAACGCATTAAGCGCATGAAGCTAAGAAGACAAGGACTAGGGAGAGAACATTATAACCATCTGGAGACATCACCCAGATATCCCATGGCCATGTGTCAAGTAAAGTCAACCACTCATCCTAGCATAGTGGACAGGAGACCATTCATTACAGTTAGGCTAGAGCACGGCAACCCTTGCCAAGAACTCAGGGCTTTAATTGACTCAGGTGCTGCGACTAGTGCGATTAGATGGTCCCACTATAAGGATTCAGGAATAGAAATGCGGCCAATTGAGGCATACCTCATAGGCCTAGGAGGCATGGAAACCCCTTGCATGGGTGAGGTGGACCTTTCTATCCTCATTAAGGATGTGACCATGACAGCGAAGCTACTAGTGTGCCATGATGACGACCTAATAGAACCCCTAATCCTTGGCCAAGATTGGCTATACGATCACTCAGTGGACCTAAATCTTAGACAAGGCTCCTTACAGATTGGAACCTTAGAGCAGAAGCGAGTGATACCGCTTGACTTCCCTAACGGCATTCCGCCTGACGGTTGTGACCCTAGACCCTATGAAACACATGCAACGGAAGACCGGAAGATCTTTGATCAGCTCAGTCACGCTCGTCTACACCAACCCACTCGGGCTTGGCTATAGACAATTGTCAATCAGAAGGACGACAGGAGATCTTCCCTGGGGCTTCCTGCAAACTAGAAGAGGCAGCTACCCATCCGCTAGGGCAGATGGACACAATCAGCGGTCAGGTGGGTTGCATCAGCGGCCAAATGAACACGACACCCTGCGGTGCTCATCCTTCCAAACTTGTTGCGGACTGGCCTAGATTAAAGTTAAAGAGCGCATCACTTCCTAATGGGCAGGTCACGCAAGTGTTGGATCTCCCTTCTTTTCCAAAGCAGAGCGTCCATCCGACCTCTCTACCTCCACCACGACAGAGTCAACCACGACGAAGGAACCCAGACCGACGGCAGTATCAGAAGACACAACAAGGAAGACAGTATAGGCCACCCAAAGGAAGCGGCACCAGACAAATATGGGTGCCAAAAGGGCAAAAAGCACCGAAGAACTCCAACCAAGCAGAGATCGACAAGCAAAAGGCAGGGCAAAGACAGAATCGGTATCCACCATCCCCTCGACCTTCTTCTACAGGTTCGAGCATTCGACAAATTTGGATCGCCAAGAAATACCTTATCCATAGACCCACACCCACGCAGATTTGGGTACCCAAACCATGTATCGTAGCTCAACCCTTAAGCCATGTAATATATACCCCTCACAAATCTTTCCACCCCTCAATACCACCACACCCGATACTACCTTTTGCCCCTCAACAGAAACCCACCACCCACTCAAAGACTCTTAGGAAATGGATACCGAAGCGTGTCCAATCGTCTTCCCCTAACCCCATGTCTGACAAAACTACCCCCCCGACTAACATACAACCTTGTAATAAATCACTAACCTTTAAACCTTGTATAAATTCACCCACCATCATCACACATCACTCATAATCTCATCTCATCAAGAAATGTATGCATGATCTGAAACGTGTAGGTGTCTAGAGACCTGCACTAGTGCTGCAAGAAGCATTGCATCCATCACATCACAGCACTTGGCTACACGGGTTACGCATCAGTTATGGAAAGGGATTGCGGTCTCACTTTAATGGGATCATAATTAATTTCCATGCTAATGTGTTAATCTTTTGTAGCAGATCTTTCTCATTAACACACCAGTCATCATGCAAACCGACGAAGGACCATCAGGAGCAGGCCCCAGTGTAGCTACGGTGCCCCTCAACGTGTTACGAGCAGAATCCCACCCGACTGCTCCACCACCAGAATTCCAAGGATTTCCAGGGCCCATGCCGATCGACAACCCACCTATGGGCTACACAGAAAAGATACGCCGTAACTCTCACTGGTTTCAGGGACTTGCAGGACCCTTAGCGGACGCGGATTTTATATTTGAATCCAATTTGACGTTTGATGACCACACGTGGGGAAAATACCAATTCTTCTCCAGAGAGTTCGAAGACCTACAGAACACCCAGGACCTAACTCACGTTTGGGCCAGAGCAGGTTTCACGGAGTATTTCAGCGATCCCCTGCCCAAACCCGACTTTTATAGGTGTTATTATTTAATCACTACTTTGCTGGCCTCAGAGAATAAGGATATCCCAGGAACTTTTATTTTGCCCTCTTTAGTGGATGATCCACCTTACAAAAGGTTTTACCTCTCAAAGGATTTAATCAGAGCTGCCATCAAAATTCATGGCACCCACACGCCCACAGATCGAGAAAGATTAATTCCAGACCCTATGAAACGTGGGGATGTCACTAAGTGGGAGGAGATCTCAGCAATTACACCTGAGCTGTCAAAGCCGCTACGGATATGCATGCAACATTTTGCATTCCCCGCTCAGGACAGATTCACCATGCCCCATAAAAGAATATGGTTTGGATTGTACTTAGCGTGTACCGGACCTCAGACTGTCGATCTGGCGAGCTGGATCATTGATCAAATGTATTTGGCACAACACAGATGGGAACGAAAGAAAGTGCTTAATGGATGTTGTGCACTGACAAGAATTGTTTATATGTGTTTGGCCTATGATTTGCCAATTGAACGTGCATTAACAGGAGAAGAGCTGAAAGCATTCAAAGGAACGACGAAGAAAGCCAGGAAGCCCAGTAGAACACGGGCAGGTAAGCGCATGAGAGGCACTATTCCTTGCCTTCAAGTGCCAGAGTCACCATCACCACAACCCTCTCCAGAGCGATCACCGACAGAAGCCGCTCCCACAGTGCAACCTATTCGCATAAGGTTGTCTAGACCAGTGGTCACGGAGGGCACTACTAGTACCGTTGCACCTCAGGCAGCTGCAACCACAGAACCCACCACCACGACAGCAGAAGCTCCCACCACTATTGGTGCGGAAGCCTTTTCTTTCCCAATACCACACATGGAAGCAGAACCAATAAACACAACGTTCGATTTTGAAATGCCTGATGCATTCTCAAATGAGTTCCAGTTTTCAGAGGCACAGATGTTCTCTCAAGAATATGAACGCCCCAGCTACCCTACCACACCGCGGGATCAGCCACAGGGACAAGTTGTGTCGAGCTCTGATGACGAAAGAACAGCCACCGACGACGACGAAGGTGATGACGAAGCCAGCCAGGGCACGCATGATTCCCAAGAACAAGGACAGACAGACGGCCAAGGCCAACAAACCGATGCACACGGTGACACCAGCACACATGAAGAGGAGACTTTCGAAGCAGCAGCTTACACATTGGCAATCAAGAAATTATATCGTACAATGGAGAAAGTCTGGGCACGGAAGAAATTGACTGAAGAAGAGAGCCAAACCATAATCGAACAAGAACTCGTCTCCGGAGGGTTTGAAGAAGTCTACATCAGAGGGTTCAGAGAACTGGTCAAATCCATTGGCCCGGTCGAAGCACTGAGATATTTACAAAGGAAGCCACTCCCCCAATATGACCCTCGCAGAGTTCGCTTGTTATCGAAGCCCGGTGAATATATTCGAGTTCCGGTAGGTGCTCAATCATCCCACCAGGTGCAAGATGCACGCCTACGTCCGGAAAGATCCTTAACCGACGAAGCTATCCTAGTCGACTCCCCGCCACGTACTACCATTGTACATACTACCACTATCCTTGAAATAACATCCACACCTTCTACTCCTCTCTCACCTCATGTTTCACCAACTCATCCTGTATCCCCTGCAAACCCACCTGCTTCTCCAACAGCCACACCAGTCCACGACAACATAGCCACCGCCTTTGCCCTGCCCATTCATACCACCATGCCCACACCCACCCCACCTCGTCTACATGTTAACCCCTTCATCCCTTCATCCTTCCCATCCTTCCCCCCACCTTTAAGACACCCTTTCACCTTTCTAACCCCACTAACCTTCTCACCAGTTTCACCTCCCCAACCCACTATAACCCCTATTTCCCCTTTTCACCAAGCTGCTCCAGCCATTCCCCCTGTAAATTACTCTACATTTGTAAATCCCGTCTTCACACCTACACAACCACCCACATACACACCGCTTTTCACAGTCACCGCACTTGACACGTCCAATGACATGGACATCTCACCACCCACCGCACCAACACTCACTCCACTCACAGCACCATCATATTTAGGTACATCACAATTTTCCACGATCACCACTGCATCCACCTTCCCAACCCCATTCCCCATTCCCGCTGCATCTACTTCCACTGCATCCTCACTTAGCACTCCATTACTATCATCGCCGACCATAGACACTGCACTTCAACAAATGTTCACATGCATGTCACAAGTACGAGATGAGTTTGCATCTCTTGGCAACAACTATCAACAGCTGCAGAGGACGACAAATGAATTACAGTCGTAGCTTAATTCATTATCAATCGAGAATGCCGCTTTAAATACGCGATACCAAGAACTAAGAGAGGCATATCATAAGCTAGAGCTAGAAAGTGAAGAGAAAACAAAAGAAGCCACTGCTGATCTGGACAACCTGCTTCGAGCCCAAACAATTAGGAACGCGACGCTGACCAGGAATATGGGCTTACTCAGGAGACACCTAGCCGCAGCAAAAGAGGAGAACCAGAGACTCCAAGAGCAGAATAGAGAAAATTTGGAAGCGGCATTGGACCATCCAGAACAACCCTTAAGTCCTAGCAGATTCAAGGCAATCCCATCTGAATCGATGCGGATGTTGCTAGATGACCATGTTCGCCTGCTAGAAGACTATGATCGAATGAACGAAGAACATCAGAAGCTAAAAGAAGATCACAAGTTACTACAGCTCAGAGAACCGGCACCACAACAAGCACCAGTGGCAGCAGAAGTACCAGAACCTGTGGACCCTGCTCTTGAAATCTTAGAAGAACTCAACGCATTACGGGCCCAGGTAGCCACTCTCCAATCACGCATAGATGTATACGAAGTACCACCACGGCCTGATTCCCCACCAGAGATTCCAGCTGACGACGAGAACATAACCATCCCGGTGGAAGAAACGTTTGAAGAAGCATACGAGCCAATACCCATCCCAGGCGGACAAGTCACGGCCGAAGGCCAGATGACCTATGAACTTCCTACCCCCGCATGGATGAAAACGATCGAAGAACTTGGAACGACACATTCGGCCAGAGTAGAGGCACAGTTACATGCCATGGCCATGATTGAAGAGAGAATCTTACAATCCCCCTTCTTTGCTCATTTGGCCCCCCGACGCTATATATCTGGGCATGAGCTGCAGTATAAACCGTACTTCATGTTAATGGCTGAATATCAGCTAGCTATAGAGAAAGAAACCGGCAGGAAACCCACGCATGCTACACAATTCGAGCCGGCGGACTTGCCACCAAATGCGCAAAGAGGAGAGATCCATCAACCTGATTGGCGCAAAGACCTACTCCAGAAGTACCCAGAAATGATGAGCACATGGGTGAAAGCGCCTTTACATTTAAAGTATAATCCTTGCTGGGGACCAATACCACGACGCCGCTCCTGGACTGCATTCGCTATCAAAGTACAAAACAATAGGCAGTGTCAGGATTGGTTGAATTACCCCTACTTCAAGCCACCTACCGAGTTGCCCACTGTTGGCTATATGATGGCTACAATCCGTCACTGGCTCCCTCGCCTGAAGCATATGGATGATATCGCAGCGCATATGACTGTCAAAATTTTTGACATGATGCAAATGATATTTAAAGTCTTCCGACGCGTCAAGGCACCGCATGTAAACACCCCGGGATTTGAGCATGGTAACTTTGACCTAGTATACGACATGAGCACAACGCCATCGCTCCGGGTGTGTTATGCCTGGCACTGTAGAATAAAATACCTCCCGGCATGCTACAAACAAACCTTTGAAGAGATGTTCACCACCGGGTTTTGGGAATACCATTCCGAGGTATTCATCAGCAGGCCCACACATTTATTGCAACTTTTTGCCTGTGAGCGAATGGTTTATTCCACGCATTATCAACTCCCGCCACCCGACGAACCGCAACCGATCGACTGGGAGAAGCTCGAGGCTGATCTGGCCCGAGGCATTTGCGTATCTGAGCACACCCTCGCTCACGACCTCCTACAAAACTACATCCGGCAAACCGCACAACAAGGTTCTGTCGAGGACGACAGAAGCGAGAGGGAGGGGGGTGTTGGAAGCAGTCAGAGGCACAGTCAGAGGCACAGACGACATGGAAGCATGTAAAGACGGAGCAGGGAGCCAGTCGGATCATTTTTTCAAACAATTATGTTTTTATTACCTCTTCAAACATCCAACAGTGATTTTCATCACTCTTGTAACATATGTAATATAGACAAAACCCCATTTTGTAATCCATAGCTCCATTTTGTGCAAGCCGAGGAGTCCTCGAGCTTGAGGAGCTTAGGTAGAATACGCGTACCAATTTTCGTTATTTTTAGACATCGTTTACCCTTCCAAATAGCCTCTAGGACCTATTTTTTAACTAGGCCGATCACTAGATGTGAAACCGGTCAAAACTAGTCTAGAAACTATAAAAAGAGCTAGAGAGCTCATTTGTGAGGTTGGTTCATATTGACTAGAGTGAGCTTAGAGCTATTTGGAGCTTGTAATAGTGTTCTTGGGTAATAGAGCTAATTTCCCACCTTCCATTGTGTCTTGCTTGTCTCTTCATTGTGTGTGTGTATGTGTGTGTGCATCTTGATGCTTCTCACCTTCACTTTCACATCATCTCACATTCACGATCTTCATATCACTCCTACCTCTTCCACGGATTGACATTAAGGAGGTGAAGCTTCTTAACGTGGTTCTCACCATTGTGCTAGAGCAACATCCCTCCTCCCATTGAACTTGTGGATGATGCACACGAGCAATTCCCACAGGACATCCCATCCATTTATGAGGAGCATGAGAGCATCCACTCTCAAGAGAGATTAGACTTTGAGTCTAATTCTCTACAAGAATTACCACATTTCACAGGCCCATGGGAAACCAAGTCTACTTGTCTGAGAGCGCCCACAGTCATGATAAGAAATGAAGATTCTATCATACCTAGGAATACAGAGGTAGTAAAGAACACTAAAGTGCAGTGCAATCTCACTTTAGAAGAGCTACTCAAAGTTAAGCCAGAAGTGTGTAAACATGTAGCCAAACAAGTGCCAGACATAGCAAAATCGCGCTCCCAAGTAGGATCTCATAGAACAGTGCCTGAAATACCATTGGATAAGATAGGAGACATGAGTGAAGGAGAAGAAGGAAATACCTATCTCCCAGTTACTCATCAGGGTTACACAACCAAGGCGATTTTGGACTCAGGTGCAGGAGTTGCAATTGCTACAACTTCCCTATGGAAGCGATGGGGCAAGCCAGCACTCCGACCAACGAGAATGAAATTGCAGATGGTTGATGGTCATATTGAAAGGCCCTTAGGATTGCTAGAAGGAATAACTCTCACTACATGTGGGGTTGAGTTTGAGCATACTTTTGCTATATGCGACTTTAGCAAAAACCAAGCCTACGAGATGATTTTGGGAAGGCCATTTATGCGGCAATTGCAAGTAGTCCAGGATTGGGGAACAAGGAATTGGGGAACCAATTCCTTGTATTTGCAACATCTAGGTGTTACAACCAAAGTCAATCTTAAGGATTACTCTCATAGAGACGTACCGCCTATTCAATGGAATCCCATCCATAGAGCCAAAGATGAGACTGAGTCTGTGCATTCCATAGAATCCGGATCCTCGTGGATGCATGAAGACACCCACTTATGGATGTGTAAGGTAGCAGTAGAAGAAGAGAAGAGAGAGAAAGCCAGAGAGGTAGGTGCAAAAGAAAACCATAGATCAATTCAAGACCCAGCCTATGCACCTGTAGTCTTTCCTGATGAGGAATTTCAACCCCATGGCTGGGCAGAAATCCTAGCAACAATGGATGTAGCCATCAATGAAGAGCAGTGGACACCTCATTGTGATGAGGATGGCTATGACATTTCAGTCTTTTCAATAGAGCCAATCATGGGAGATGCAGTTTTAGAAGAATGCGAACCTAGCCTTGATGCATTTGAGGATGCGAGTGACTCCGATCTAGAGTCAATCATCATGGACCCACCTTTTGCATCAGATGAAGAATACTTCTATGAAGTAGAATTTCAACCCCAGAGGCACGGAGAGCTTACAAATGAGGTGAGGTTAGCCACACAAGTAGCTACTAAGAGCGGAGGAAAGAAAAGAAAGAAGAAGGAAGTCACTCTGGAGGCAGAAGAATCCTTGTTTGAGGTCCCTAAAAACTTTAAAAAATATGAGATAGATGACAGGAGAGTCGTGATCAGAATGCCTAAACGAGAGGCTCAATCAGGAGAGGCCTATGATAACAAAGAAACCACAAAGAAAATTGTGGTAGCCATGGAAGAAGGAGAAGAGAGATGCACGTACATAGGCCATGACCTGACAGAAGAGGAAGAACAAGAGCTAATAGCCTTGCTAAGAGAATACAAAGATGTATTCGCTTGGAGTTACAAGGATTTGAAGGGGGTTGATCCAGACATATGCTCACACACTATCCCCATGACCTCAGATGCCAAACCCTCTAAGCAAAAGCCATATACATATAATGATAATTATGCTGCCAAGATCAAAGAAGAGATAGATCGACTAGTTGAAGCTGGATTTATCTATGAAATTGAGCACACTGAGTGGGTATCCCCCATTGTAGTGGTGCCCAAGAAAAACGGAAAGCTGCGTGTGTGCATTAACTTGAAGAAGGTTAATGCAGGCACAATTCGAGATAACTATCCGCTTCCTATCACAGAGCATCTCTTAGAAAGAGTAGCAGGCAAAGAAGTGTACAGCTTCCTCGATGGATTTTTGGGCTACAATCAAGTAGCCATAGCTCCAGAAGATCAGCATAAGACGGCATTTGCCACTGAATGGGGCATTTTTGCCTTTAGAGTAATGCCATTTGGGCTTACCAATGCACCAGCTACCTTCCAAAGGCTGATGTGCCATGTGTTTAAAGAGTTCCTGAGGAAGAACTTAGAAGTCTATGTTGATGATCTTTGTGCTCATTCCAACATTAGGCAAACCCATATTCCCGAACTCAGACAAATCTTTGACAAATGTAGAGAATATCAAGTCTGCCTGAACCCAGAAAAGTGCGTCTTTATGGTCAGGCAAGGCAAGATTCTAGGACACATAGTGTCAAAGAATGGCATATCCACTGATGAAGAGAAAGTGAGAGCCATAGTAGAACTACCTAGGCCAAAGAACGTCAAGGAAGTACGGGCTTTCATGGGACATTGTGGTTACTACCGTCGGTTCATCCACATGTATGCTGTCATCGCAAAGCCCATGTACGGACTTCTAACTAACTTTGAGTGGACTGAGGAATGTGAGAATTCCTTCCAGGAGCTTAAATGAAGATTATGTTCAGCACCAATCTTGACCACACCAGATTGGAGCAAGCCATTCCATGTTCATGTGGATGCCTCCAATTATGCTATTGGATGTGTACTTGCACAACCTACGGGTGAAGGGAACATGGATCTCCCTATTGCCTATGCCAGTAGACAATTGAATGCTGCTGAACGGAACTATACAACCACCGAACGAGAAGGATTAGGCATGGTATATGCAGTTAAAAAGTTTAGACATTATTTGCTTGCAAATAAGTTCAAATTTTTTACTGATCACCAAGCTCTACTGTACCTGGTAAACAAGCCATGTAATACAGGCAGATTAGTAAGATGGTTTCTCTTACTAATGGAGTATGACTTTGAGGTAGTAGTGAGAAAAGGTAGAACTCACCTAAGAGCAGACCATCTCTCAAGGCTCACATCAGGAGAAGCCCCACAAGGAGTGTCAGATGACTTACCTGATGCTTACTTGTTTAACTTGGAAGTGGTACCGCAGTGGGCTAAGCCATTAGTGCCAGTGTTAACCTACGGGCCTAACCACTCAGTAATGGCCACACAGGATAGAGAGGTAGTAAAAGCCCAGAAGTATCACATCATGGCAGGAAGTATGTACAAGCACACGGATCAAGGGATCTTGGCTTGTTGTGTGGAAGAGGACGAGCACGCGAAGTGGTTGCAATTAGCACATGTAGGTGCATTAGAGCAACACTACTCAAAACAACGAACCCTGCAAACATTGAGGAGACTTGGAGTGTACTGGCCAACTATGGAAGTAGACATCCATAGAATGTGCAAGGAATGCCCAATTTGTCGCACTAAGCCACCAGTGGAACATGCCACCCTTTATCGCGTGTCTCTAGTGCCAGATTGGAGCGAGCCACTAGTGGCGTTTTTGAGGACGAAAACATTCCCTCAAGATATGACCCTGACGAGACAAAGAAGTCTAGAATAAGAAGCTCTAGAGTACTCACTCATTGGTGATAATCTCTACAAGCGTGGTAAGGATGGTTACCTGAGACTATGTGTCCACGAAAGTGAATATCTCAAGATCTTGGAAACAGCTCACCAGGGTGTAGCAGGATGACATTTTGGTCCAGATAGGGTGATCAAAGCAATTCTATTTGCAGGATTTTGGTGGCCCACCCTTCACATGGACGCACATACCTATGTGAAGAGGTGTGAGATTTGTCAGCGAACCCAGTATCCTATACGCAAAGATGAGATGCCACTGAAGCCCATGATGGGCGGACGTGAATTCTCTAAGTGGGGAATAGACTTTGTAGGTCCTATCAATCCCCCAGCTAAGGGTTCCCATGCTGAGTATATCATCGTTGCCACGGACTATCTAACCAAGTGGGTAGAGGTAAAAGCCACAACGAAGAACGACGCTCAGACAACTGCTAAATTCTTGTTTGAGAATGTATTCACAAGATACGGGCTACCTATAGAGCTAGTTAGTGATAGAGGCACTCACTTCTTGAATGAAGTTATTGAAAATCTGCTCCAAGAATTCTTGGTAGTGCATAAGAAGTCTGTCCCCTATCACCCTCAAGCCAATGGGCAAGCCGAAAGCACCAATAAAATCCTATGCAATGTATTGACAAAATTAGTGAACAATAAACGCTCTGATTGGGACAAACAGCTACACCATGCTGTTTGGGCATACCGAGTCGCCTACAAAACGGTACTCCAAACCACCCCCTTTTAGATGGTATTTGGCCAAAACGCCGTGCTACCTTTGGACTTCTTAATACCTACATTGAAAGTAGCACAAGAGCACGAAGGGACGGGTCATGAACTCTCCTCTAGACTTTTTGACCTTGAACGATTAGGAGAAACAAGACTGAGAGCAGCTGCAGGGATATATGCAGCTAAGAAGAGACAGAAGGCATACTTTGATGCCCATGTGAAGGATAAGGGCCTGAAAGTAGGAGATCTAGTTTTAGTCTACACATTGAAACAACACGCAAGGAAGCTAGAAAAGAGAGGCTACGGACCTATGATCATCAATAGGATCTCCACGAGTGGAGCAGTACAACTAGCCACTTTAGAGGGTGATGTTCTCCCAAACTATATTAGCGGATGCAGAGTCAAGTTGTATCAGGAACCCCTCACGGAGGAAATGCTAAGTCGACTCAATACTGCTAAGCAACGTAAAGAGGAGGAAAAACGAATTCGAGAAGAAGCACAGGCAGAGGCCTTAGAGCGCATCAGACGAATGAAGTTGAGGAGACAAGGGAGGGATCAGCCTATGATTGACACTCAAGAGTCTCCGGGCTATCACATGGCCATGTGTGAGGCTTCAGGTGAACGTACCCATAAGATAGTGGATCGACGACCTTTTGTGACCCTAGAAATAGGACAAAGAGACAGCACAACAAGCGTGAGAGCTTTAATTGATTCAGGAGCAGCCACAAGTGCAGTTCGGCTTTCTTATTGCCATCAGCTGCAATTGGAGGTAAAACCCCTAAAAGCATATCTGATAGGATTAGGAGGTGTTGAAACCCCTTGCATGGGAGAGGTGGATCTTCCCCTCTACATACAAGAGGTCCTCATGCCAGCAAAAGTGCTAGTGGACTTCTGCTATCTGATAGGATTAGGAGGTGTTGAAACCCCTTGCATGGGAGAGGTGGATCTTCCCCTCTACATACAAGAAGTCCTCATGAAGACGAGGATCTGACCGAACCTCTCGTCCTGGGCCAAGACTGGATCTAGGATCACGCAGTCAACCTCAACCTAAGAAGTGGACTTCTTCAGGCTTGGGTAGGCCAAAGCCGTCTCACGATTGAATTAGAAAATCAAGCACTCAAACCAATAGAACATGCACCAACTCCTGGTCCCTCCAGGAATCCACATGAAGATAACAATGTTGTTCTTGTCCAAACTTCTATGGTGCAGAGGATTGTCAATCTTACGGAAGGTACAGGAGCCAATAAGGAGTTCCCAACTGATCCAAAGAAGATTCTAAACGGGCAGACCGAACATCACTCGACACGAAGGAGGCCGCTGATCAAGAGGCAGGAGCGCCAACCCGTGCAACACGGAGCACCTCGTGGTGCGAAGCAGATCTGGATACGCAAGGATGGAAAACCCACAACTCTAATAGCAGACTCTCGAGGAGACAACAAACAAGCCACACCATCACGGACACAAGTGAAGGAGTACCCTAGGAAACCTCCTAGGCACACCACATCTATTTGGGTCCCTAAGCGGTCAAGGAAGGCTAGCCCCAATACTAGACACATATGGGTGCCCAAGGCCTGTTTACGAGCCCAAATAGCTCCAACTCTAGTTACTGGCATAATTCAACACTCTCAAGTCCTCTCGACTAACAACGCAGGAACTCTACCTAAATACCACTCTAACCCACACTCAGTCACATCGAGGAATGTCTGGAAATGGGTACCCAAAAGGTCCCAAATCCATCACAACCTAGTTCATAAACCGTTGCCTGTCTTTAGCTCTAAGAGCTACGAATCCCCTATCAAAGTTTGGAGACCTAAACCATGTATCAAACCCCTTGACCCAATTTTTGTAAATCCATCCACTCTGACATAGGTGCATTCCGAGTCCACTGCATAACCAAAGTAGGCATCTAGGATGATACTGACCTCTAATCACCACTCACACCTATCACAAGCACTTCATCTCTGACCACTAACCTTCGGGATTGTCATGTTAGTATTGTGAAGGGAACACCATTACATCCTGTTTCCTATGCAACACTAATGTGCCTTTCTTCTTCTAGCAGATAAGCACCCGATTCCCATGGCAGCAGCTGCAGGCACAAGCTCTCAGGCAGGCTCTGGTGCTCAAATCAACTGGGATGCCATGCCGGTGGAGGCCCCACCAACAGCTCGGCCTGAAGAGTTCGTGAACGTGCGGAGAATTCCTATTCCAGATCCACCAAATGGCCTAACCGAAAGAGTAAAAGGGCACTCTCATTGGTTCAATGAGATGCCAGGAGACTTGGGAGACGCAGATCATATATGGGAGTCCAAGATGGAGTGTGGAGGAGTGTGGTGGACCTTCCAGTTCTTTTCAAGAGAATTCGAAACCTTACAGAATGCAGCTCCACTTCAAGATATCTGGCAAAAAGCAGGATTAAAAACTTATTTTGGTGCAGCTCTGCCTAAACCCGATTTCCTCAGGTGCTACTTCCTAATTGCCACACTGAAGCCGACAGGTGATAAAGATCATTCAGGCACATTCTGGGTGCCCTCCTTATCAAACCGGGAAGAAATGAGGAAGTTTGAATTGAATATTACCTTAATCAGGGAAGCCCTTCAAATGTATGGCACTCACGTACCGTCGGATCGCGATCCCTTGATACCAGAGTCGATGAAGAGCAACAGAATCAAAAAGCTAAAGGAAATGTGTGCCCTCACCCCTAACATCGCCATACCTCTGCGAATGTGCCTACAACACTTCGCATTTCCAGCTCAAGACCGCTTCACCCAACCACACAAGAAAATATGGTATGGGTTATATCTAGCAGAGACTGGAAGCTTGCCCATTAAGATGCCTGTATGGATCTTGGACCAAGTGTATGAAGCAGGCAAGCGGGGTGTGAGGAAGCCTACTCTACACGGCTGCTGTGCGCTTACAAGGATTATCTATCGATGTCTTGCATATGACGTGCCGGTTGCTAGAGCCCTAAAATATTCACAGCTGGAGTTTTTCAAAGGACGGAAGTCAGGGAGCCAGCCTGCGAAACGAATGCGTGGATCACTCTCCAAGGTAATGATCCCTCACGAGGCCATGACCGAAGCTTCCCCCAGAGAAGAAGCCCAGGTCGCACCTTTCACGATCCATCCTCAAGGAGTTCAAACAGGGGACGTGGTACAGCCCACCCCATCCGCCCCTCCACTACCTACTGAGGCCGAGTTTGCATCCATGGCCGCTTTAACTGAGGATCCCAATTTTGATTTTGAAAGATTCCTGCAGACGGCCCACTTATCTGATAGTGAAGATTTTCCTGACAATGCCGATCCGGGATCATCATTCCAAGGAGAACATCCACAGGGCGAGACAAGCAGGGTACATTTGGGAGAAGAGGCACCACATACTCATGGTCCTAGCACACAAAATCAGGAAGAAGAACGGGGGAATGAACCAGAGGAGAGTGAAGAGGAGGCCCCTGCTTACACAGCACAACTCAAGCGGCTATACAAGACAATCAAGCAGGTACAAAGAAGACATAAGATGACAAAAGAGGCGAACAGAGCCCTAGTGAACCAAATGCTACAGGCCGAGAATGTAGACCCACATTTTGTTGAATCATTGAATCTGTTGGCGGACACATGTGGGATCGGGGAAGCAATGAGGACAATGGTCTATCGAGAGAACCCTACCTATGATCAACGAAGGATTGATACACGACCCCGGCAAGGAAAAATGATTCAAATGGAAGTCTCTACTGCCTTGCCTACCACAATTTCAGAGGATGTTCACATGACTAGCCCAAGTCCCACTGATGAACAAGATGTAAATACACAGGTACCATCTCCACCGTCACCTTCCATTCAACCCTCAGCACCCTTCTCCACTAGTCTTTCTGAACAACCGATATCCACCCATCATGAAACCGTTGTACACACCTCCGTTTTTACATCCTCCCCCTTACCCACATCCATCACTTCCGCCCAAATTTGTGAACCTCACACAGGACATCCTGCCACCGATCAAACCATAATAGGTTACCCATCCTATCTCCCCGCCCTTGGACAACCACTTGCCACTAGCCAGACCTTATCCCATCCTTTTCCATTCACCCACACATTTCCCCTCTCCCAAACCCTATCCACCACTTCCCTTGTAACTGCCTCAAGCTCAACCCAAGTCACACAACCGTCATTCTGGACAAACCTTGTAAATATACTCCAACAGGTGGAGAATTATAATAAAAAGTCCCTTCCCAACCTCACTCCCCCACATTCACTGCCACCACTAACACACCACCTACCGTTCCCGTATTCACAATTCACACTTCACACACTATCACATCCGACCCCATGGATATTTCACCATCCACAGGAGCACCCACCGCCACGTCTGTTCCACCATCATCACATCTCACTTCACTCATAGGCACATCATCCACTTTTCCCTTCCCCATTTCCCGACCCTTTGCATATTCCACCTCTACCCATGCATCCACATCATTTAGTAATGCACTAGACACCATGGTTGAAGCGGCCACTCAGCTTAAGCAAGAGTATAAGCTATTAGAAGAAAATAACACAGAGCTGTGCAATCTCTCGGCTCAACTCCAGGCACGAGTCGATGCCTTGGAACTAGGTAATACAACACTACAACACCAGGTGACTGACCTCCAACAATCGAAGACAGAACTCGAAGCTAAGTATGCAGAGATAGGCAAAGCTATGGAGGAACAACTCAGAGAACAAATGGGCCGCAATGCGAGACTTCAACGCAACATGGCTCTACTACGTCGCCATCTAGCAGCGACTCAAGAAGAGAACAGAAGGCTACAACAACAAAACCAGGAGAACCTAGAAGCGGCCATGGAAAACACCTCGGGAGCACCTATCGACCCTGCTAAATTCCAAGCCATCCCCTCAGAAAACATACAACAAATATTGGAAACCTATGCCAATCTCTTAGAAGCACATGATCAGCTTGCTGACCAAGTCAAAGACCTACAAAAATCTCAAGTGCCTGCACCACACCAACGAGAACCTAAAGAGATGGCCAACACTGCAACCTCACCAGAGCCGGAATTATCAGTAACCAATGAAGTACTAGAGCTACGTCAGCAGGTGGCCGAGTTAAAAATTAAATTATTACAATATGAACGAGCCCCCTCCCCACCTGATCAGCCAAGTGAAGAGGAGACCATTGCCATTCCGGTGGAAGAAACATTCGAAGATAATTATGAGCCACAACCTCTTCCAGGTGGCAGGATCACTGAAGAGGGATAGGATACATATGAGGAACCCCCGTCAGCATGGATGAAGCAGGTAGAGGAGATGGGCCACACTCACGAAGAGCGGGTTGCAACCCAGATGCTAGCCATGAAAACCATAGAGGAGACCATATTCAAGTCTGAATATTTCTTGAACTTGGCTCCTAGGCGGTTGATAACTAGCTCAGAGTTACAATATAAACCTTATTTTGTATTGTTGGCGGACTACAATGCTGAGATCAAACGCATAACCAACAAGTATCCCTCTTTCGCAACACAGTTCGAACCCGAGGACATCCCAGAGGCAGCCAAAAAAGGGGCTATATTCCAGCCCATATGGAGGCAAAAATTACTGGAGACCTATCCGGAAATGTTACGAACATGGGATCATGCTCCCATGCATCTGAAATATAACCCATGCTTTGGACCGGTACAAAGAAGACGCTCCTGGAAAGCATTCGCCATCAAGGTTCAAAACAATGTGAATTGCAAACAGTGGCTGAACTACCCCAAAATCGCACCAGCAACAGGCCCACCTACAACAGCATACATGATGGCTACCATCCGATATTGGCTTCCACGCCTCCACTCCATGCCAGATGTAGCTGCACAGATGCTACTCAAGATATTTGATATGATGCAGGTTGTGCTCAAAACCTTCCGCAACGTATGTAACATTCAGCCTCCGATTCCCGGCTTCATCAATGGTAATTATGACCTCCTGTATGATATGAGCACAACCCCAAGCATACGAGTTGCTTATGCATGGCACACACGCATCAGATATCTCCCTGCCTGCTATAAGCAAACTTTCGACGACATGTTCACATCGGGATTTTGGGAAGCACATTCAGAGGTATTTGCACCACGACCAACCCACCTGCTGCAACTATTTGCGTGCGAGCAAACAATGCATTCAGAGCTCTACACTACGCCACAACCTAACATGCCTAGAGCAGTGAATTGGGATGCCCTCCAGAGCGATTTGGTCTGGGGACTACGTATAAAAGAACAAGAATTGGCAACCGACCTCCTGCAGAAGTACATCGATCAAACAGTGGAGCAGAGGTCTGTCAGAGGCGACAGACCCTAGGGGGGGGAGAGTGTTGACAGTATACAGGAAGAAGCAAGTACGGAGACACATGCAGATCTAGCACTAAGGCAACCCTTCATTTTTTTTCAAAACCCTTACATCATTTTAAAGTGATTCTCATCACTAAAAACCCCTGTAAATACCATTTTCACCTTTTTGTAGCTCCATTTTGTACAAGCCGAGGAGTCCTCGAGCTTGAGGAGCCTTAGAAGTAGTTGCCTGCCAATTTTCATATTTTTTAGATCTCGTTTGAGCCCTCAAATAAACGCTGGAACCTAATTTTTAACTAGGCCGGACACTAGGTCTGGACAGGGCCAAAGCTAGGCAAAAACTATAAATAGAGCTAGAGAGCTCATTTTTGAGTTAGCTTCTTGTAGTTTTGAGCTTGTATGAGAACGTTGTTGCAATAGAAGTGATTCCATTGTCTTACTCTCTTTGTTCTTGCCGTGTGTGCGCGTGTGTGTGTATGTGTGTGCATGTTAGTGTGCTTCTCACTCACACATTTGTGCCTTCACTTGCTCGAGGTCTTCATACCATCCTCATGTCTTCCCAGATTGACATTAAAGGAGGTGCTACTCATCACTGAGCTACACTCAAGGACTCCTTGGCTTGAACAAAATGGAGTTGTAAAAATAGAAAATGGTATTTACAATGATTTTTAGTGATAAAAATCACTATTTTTATAGGGATTTCTTCTGAAAATTTGACAGGTGCTTCTTGGAGCTCCCTAGTTGCTCCTTCTTCTTGTGTCTCCACTTCCTTGATGTGCTTTTATGCCTGTGCTTGACCTTGAGCTTCAACACACCCGTTTCTCAAAGCGATGAATATAAGCCATAGATGAATGAATGGCTTCATCCAAGCCCACTGCGTCCACATGCTGGTTCATGGATTCAATAAACATTTCATCCACGCCTTGCTCTCCTAATATTTGGCTCATTAGCACCTTCCCTGTTTTGAGCGACAGTTTGTGATGTTCGTGGACTCGCTTCATGGTGTCATACAATCTTTTTATTTGTGCCAAATAGGCTGGGGCACTCGCTAGTTCTGAAGTTTCTTCGTATTCTTGATCATGTTCCTTGTCTGATTCCTCTTCAGTCTCTTCTTCATCTTCCTCTACTTCTACTACTTCCGGTTGGGTTGGGGCTGAAGTTGTTGTAGTGGGTTTTGGTCCTTGGGTCTGCTCTGCTTCCGTCTCAAGGTTAGATTCATTGATTATCCTAGCGATTTCTTCATCAGTGAGATCATCCAGGCTGTAGCCCTGTGGAAACTCCAGGTCAGAGAGGATTGGAGGGAAAGCTAGATTGGGTCCTTCTGCACTCTGTCTGGGTAAGCGAATTGTAAACAGACGGACACGTCACGTTTGTGGAGGGGTCACCTCTGGTGTGGTGGTGGCTCCCCTTGCTTGGGCACACGGTAATTGGACTGTACCTCTCATTTTCTTCAATGGAGGACCCGTTGTTGATAGTCCTCTCTAGAACTCCTGAGCTCTAGACCACACTAGTGCTCTTTGAATAGGTAGGTCATAAGCTAAGCACCTGTAAATGATTATCGTTAGCACACAACATCCATGAAGCACATTCTTAAGTTTCTTATTCCAGCATTGATGTGCTAGGTGGATTTGATCTATGATCCAGTGTGGTAAATTGATTGTGAGATCCTCTGTCTCCGCCAAGTAGAAGCTGAACCAGATTCTTTTTGGTAGCATAGTGAATCGTTCTTGGGAGGGGAAGGCAAAGTGCTGCATGATCGTTCGTAGGTGGAGGGTGATGGTTGGTGTCATAGCTACCATATCCTTGAGTTTGTTGAGATCCTTGTGCTTCATTCTTCTGGGAACCATTGTTTCTTTTTCAGTGGGGATATGCATACCTTGCATGTTCAGGGCTTCCCATACTAGGTTGAGGGTAAGCTTGAATCCCTTTAGTTCATGGCCAGGCGTCAATGAGGGAAGCAAAAAGGTGCTATCGCCTCCCTTGGCTCTGCTCGGGGTGATGGTACTGATCAAATAAGAACAACACAAGAAGTTTGGCTTAGGTAGGAGTGCCCGAAAGTAGCTATCCAATCCTGCTTTGGTCATACATATCGCATGACTTCTGCATTCTGGTACTTCTCAAATTCACGGGTGAAGAAATGGTATCTTCCCCATTTACCATTAAACTCAATTTCTACCTCCCAAAAGTAGGTGCCTTCTCCCAATGGTCCTGCGACATCACTGAACCAATGTGCATGTTTCCCCACTTGAGAAGCGTGTCCCTGTGGAGGGTCCTGAATGGGAAGAACATGCACATATCTAAGTTCTTGAGGCCTCTCGATGAGTTGTGGTTCGAGGAGGAGGGTTTCAATCTCCACTATCTGGGCACTGGACCCGGCCTGGAAACTAGTACCTCTTGCTTCTGCCATGTTACTTCTTGTTTGCTGGTTCTGTGAGAATATAGAAGCATGTGTTAACATTGTAATGGACAAGATAGAACAATTTTTGTCCCCGTTACAACATTAATGTGAGGTTAGTGGGTTAGTGAGTTCTCGGCGATTGTGTGTAGTTAGTGAATGAATTATCCTATGAGCTCAATGGAAAGATGTAGTTTGAGAATGATGCAGTTAATAGGTGGAGATGAATTTACAAATGGGATCGGGGGGTTTATTACAAATTTTAGGCTTCCAAACACAGTGGATGGCTTTTGGTTTTGATTTTGTGGAGACTTTGGAGGGCTTTATAAGAGTGTCTGCTTGGAAATGAGATTTTTTAGGGACCCATTTACGAGTGATTCTACTCTTGCTCAGGGGCGAATATGTGTTCGTGCATGTTGAATAAGAGTGGGTATCAGCTGTTCGAGTGAGTGAACCATGTTGTACATGGTGTGGTCTGTGTGTGACTATTTGAGCCCGCAAGCAAGCCTTAGGCACCCAAAATTGTCTGGATTGTGGGTCAGCCTTCATCGACTTTTTGGGTACCCAGATGGACTTCACTTTAGTGGAGGACTTTTTGAAAGACTTCTTATTAGTGTCCTGTTGTTGCCCACTAATATGAAGCTAAGCCAGTGGTTGTGACTAGACCGCAACATGTTGATCACCTTTCCGCACCCACACTTGTTTTGATGGTTGAGACACCATGCTTCGTATTTTCTTTTGGCTTCGAGCATAAGTCATCTGCTTCTTCTGCATTTGATCCGCCTTTGGTTGCTGCATCCTTGTGGCTTTTGGAAAAGAAGGGAGTTTCGTCATATCCTTGACTTCTTTGTTGAGATAATCATCCTTCTGCACCACATAGTTTTGGACAAGAATAGCATGGTCATCTTCATGTGTACTCCTGGAAGGACCAGGAGTTTGTGCCTTTCCTAGTTCCTTGAGTGCCTCATTTTCTAACTCAAGTGTAATGCAGTTCTGATCTACCTAGACCTGAAGAAGTCCACTTGTTAGGTTTAGGTTGACTGCATGATCATAGATCCAGTCTTGACCCAAGACAAGAGGTTCAGTGAGATCCTCATCTTGACACACTAGTACTTTAACTGTCATTAAAACATCTTGAATGTAGAGGGGAAGTTCCACCTCACCTATGCAAGGGGTTTCCACACCTCCCAATCCTATGAGATATGCTTCCATAGGATTGACATTTAAGTTCAATTCTCGACAGTAAGAAAGTTTAACAGCACTAGTGGCTGCACCTGAGTCAATCAAGGCTCTTACAGTCTTTGCACTCTTTCCTTGTCCTATCTCTAAGGTTACAAAAGGGCGTCGGTCAATTATTCTATGGGGACTAATACCTGAAACTTCACACATAGCCATATGATATCCTTGAGCTACATAGGCCTCTCTCCTAGGCCGATCTCTTCCCTGTCTCCTCAATTTCATTCTTCGGATGCGTTCCAATGCTTTTGCCTGTGCCTCTTTTTGAATTCGCTTTTCCTCTTCTTTACGTTTCTTTGCAGTATTGAGTGGATTTAAAATCTCCTCTGTGAGGGGTTCCTGATATAACTTGACTCTGCGTCCGCTAATGTAACTAGGAAGAACATCACCTTCCAGTGTAGCTAATTGAACTGCTCCACTCGTTGAGATCCTAATGATAATCATTGGTCCATAGCCTCTCTTTTCTAATTTCCATGCATGTTGTTTCAAGGTGTAGACGAGGACTAGGTCTCCTGCGTTTAAGCCCTTATCCTTCACGTGTGTGTCAAAATATGTTTTTTGTCTTTTCTTGGCTGCATAAATTCCTGCTGCTGCTCTTAATCTTGTTTCACCTAATCGTTCAGGGTCAAATATTCTAGATGAGAGCTCATGTCCTGTCCACTCGTGCTCCTGTGCTACTCTCAATGTTGGTATCAAGAAGTCCAATGGTAGCACTGAATTTTGGCCAAATACCATTTGAAAGGGAGTGGCTTGGAGTACCGTTTTATAGGCCACTTGTATGCCCAAACAGCATGGTGTAGCTGTTTGTCCCAATGAGAGCGTTTATTATTCACTAGTTTTGTCAATACATTGCATATAATCTTATTTGTGCTTTCGGCTTTCCCATTAGCATGTGGATGATAAGGGGCAGACTTCTTATGTACTACCAAGAATTCTTGGAGAAGATTTTCAATAACTTCATTCAAGAAGTGAGTGCCTCTATCACTTATTAGCTCGATAGGTAGCCCGTATCTAGTGAACACATTCTCAAATAAGAACTTAGCTATCGTTTGAGCATCATTCTTCGTGGTGGCCTTTACCTCTACCCACTTGGTTGTTGCGAACATTTGTTTTATGTAGGGTACAAGTTTCAAATTATGTAAATACCTTTGGGAAGTCTTCAAATACTTCAAGAAGGCTCATATTATTCATAAAATGTAGCAAAAATACCACGTGAGTTCTAGAACATGGTGAGTCAAATTAGTGAGTCACAAGGGAGCTTCAGTGGTGTCCTAGTGGAAGGTCGATGTGGCTAGTTCTCAAAGTCCATCAATACTTTGCTTATTTGAGCACTTGAGTCATGTAATACCTCCATCCAAGTGTCTACCACGAATTTAGATGTATTAGTAAGGTTTTAGATTAGTTTCCCATGCTATAAAAAGAGGAGAAAAGTCGTGATCTTGTGGGATGTCCAAGAGAGTATCTCTATGCTACTCTAGTTTTTGTATGCAGAGCTTGCAGAGCTTGTATCTCCCTCATTATATATCCAAATTACATGTTTGATAGCTCATTTGAAAGCTCTTCTTGTCTACTTTCATAGTACCAATTTTCATAATCATTGGATTTGTGAGCTGAGAGCAACACTCTCTGCAAGTAGTGTGTGTTCTCTGTTTTTTATCCCTGCTGAAGGTCTCCATTAAACATCCAACTTGCAGAGGTCATATCTCCTTGTGTATGTATCCAAATCATGTGTTCTTTAGCTTGTTAGAAAGCTCTCCAAGTCTATTTGTATTCTGGAAATTTTCAGATTCATTGGAGTTGTGAGTTAAGAGCAGTAGTCTCTGCAAGTGATGTATGTCCTCAGGTTCATCTCTGTTTCAAGGTCTCCATTAAAGCTGCATATTGCAGAGGTCATAGCTCATTGAGTATTTATCCAAATTGAGTGTTCTTTGGTTCATTGGAAAGCTCTTGGTCTCTATTATATGTGGTTAAAACAGTTTTAAAAACTTTTGAGTGAGTAGAGAGTAGTAAGCTCTGCAAGCATGACTGGTTTTCTATGATGAAGTTTGTGAGAAGGTCAACTTGTTCCTAGGGGGTTCCACCTACTTCCTGCTATACTTTGGAGGTCAATAAACTCCAACATTGGTTAGATAGTCTCTGGCCACAATGATATATTCAACATGTGAACCCTTAGCTGGGGGATTAATAGGACCAACAAAGCCTATTCCCCACTTAGAGAATGCACGTCCACCCATCATAGTGAAGTGTTTCAACGGCGATGCACCACAGTGCGCTCTCCTTCTCGAGAGCTCCACGACGATATGCTCAGATTAGAAAACCGAGCTCCTGAGGCCGCACACAGTACTCCGCGTAGAGGCTGTAGAATACGCAGAAAACACAGTACACAGGAGGCACGAAGACAGACTTCTTAGGTCTTACAAATGCGGTCGAACTTACAGTCCGTGACTGACCAGACCACTATATGTTTTATTAAAGAACATATACAAAGAAGTGTCCGGTGGCCATTTGGCCTTTCACATGGACACTAACGGTAACAATCTCCCACTAAAGGCCAATATGGCTAGAGTAACTATGGGAGAAAAATAAAGAATGATAAAGGATACCTGAGTGTAAGTATACAAACTATACCTCCCACCTGATGGGCATGTTACACAATATACAAGTGACTGCGTAAGATCAAGAATCAAGTAACCCCCATCAAGTGACAACAGCTATCATGTGGTAGAGCTTTAGTCAAAGCATCTGCAACATTATCTCGAGTGTGAACCTTCTCAAGAATAATGCTCTCAGTGGCTAAGCAATCTCTAATGAAGTGATACCTCACCTCAATGTGCTTGGTCTTTGCATGATAGACCGGATTCTTAGCCAAAGCAATGGCGCTCTGACTATCACTGAGCAAGTGAGGTACATGCTGAGATAAACCCATATCACAAGCAAGACGAGAGAGCCACAATGCTTCCTTACATGCCTCACTTGCTGCAACATACTCTGCTTCTGTGGTAGAAACAGCTGTACATTCTTGAAGACGAGATCTCCAAGAGATAGCACCTCCAGCAAAATGAAAAATGTACCCTGATGTAGACTTACGATTGTCTACACAACCAGCATAGTCAGAATCTGTGTAACCAATAATGGATGCTTTCCCTCTACCTAAGCATAGACACTTGTCCTTAGTGCCACTCAGATATCTCAAAATCATTTTGACCGCTTCCCAATGTTTCTTGCCAGGATTAGACATATATCTGCTCACAACTCCCACTGCAAATGCAATGTCTGGTCTCGTAGCTACCATAGCATACATGAGACTACCAATAGCAGACTGATAGGGAATTTTGGTCATGAATTCCTTTTCCTCATCTGATTTGGGGCAGTCATCCTTGCTCAATTTCACATATGTGGGTAAAGGTGTACTCAATGCCTTTCCACCCTGCATATTGAATCGGTGAAGTACTTTGGATATGTACTCACTTTGAGACAAGTATATGCATCTTTTACTCCTATCACGAGTAATGCGCATGCCAAGAATATGTTTGGCATCCCCCAAATCCTTCATATCAAATGTCTGACTCAACTTCTTTTTGAGAAGTGACAAATCATAAGAGGACTTCCCAGCAATCAACATATCATCAACGTAAAGTATCAAGCGTATCAAGCTGCCATCAGAACATCTCTTTGTGTAGAGACAATGATCCTCATTGCTCCGAGAATAGCCTTGGGACTTCATAAAAGCATCAAACTTTTGGTACCATTGTCTAGGAGACTGTTTAAGTCCATACAAGCTCTTCTTGAGCTTACAAACTAGACTTTCCTTGCCAGGAACTACATAACCCTCTGGTTGTTCCATATAGATCTCATATGTAAGATCTCCATGCAAGAAAGCTTTTTTCACATCCATTTCGACTAGCTTTGAGTCCTCCACTGCAACGAATCCAAGCAACAGGCACAAAGTAGTCATCTTGACCACTGGAGAGAAGATTTCCTCAAAATCAACACCATGTTGTTGCTTAAAACCCTTTGCAACAAGTCGTGCTTTATATTTTGGAGAAGCACTATCTGATGTGAATTTCACCTTATATACCCATTTACATGGTAAAGCTTTTCTGCCCTTTGGCAAAGGTACTAAGTCCCAAGTACCATTCTTGTGAATAGAATCCAACTCACTCTTCATGGCACGCTCCCACTTGACATGATCCTCTGTCTGCATAGCCTCTTTGTAGCAAGAAGGCTCACCGGAATCTGTTAGCATAACAAAATCTAAACGTGGAACATATCTATCAGGTGGATATGAGACACGTGCAGAACGTCTCAATGGTTGCTGAACAGGAACATGTGCAGACTGATCTGAATGGACATTCTCTTGAACATCCCTATGTGCAGCATTTTTATGCATGCTAACCGGAGGACTAGTATCCTCAAACACCACTCTTCTCACTTCAACCTCCTTAATGGGCTGTTTATGCATCTTAGACTCATTAAAAATGACATCACTACTTCTGATCACTGACCGTGTTTGAGGATCCCATAAGCGATATCCAAATTATCCTTCTCGACCATATCCAAGAAAAATGCATTTCTTTGACTTATGGTCCAAATTTTGTCTAAGATTCTTGGGTATATGAACATATGCTTCACACCCAAAAACTCGAAGATGATCATAATATGGTGGTTTCCCTGTCCATAACTCTTGTGCCACTTTCAGACCTTTTGCAGTACTAGGTGAAAGGTTAATCACATGAACTGCAGTCAATACTGCTTCTACCCAAAAACCTTGTGAGAGGTTTGCATGATGCAACATAGAGACTACTCTATCTTGAATAGTTCTATTCATCCTCTCAGCTACACCATTCTGTACTGGGGTATAAGGAGCTGTAAACTCTCTATGAATCCCTCTAGACTGACAGAAAAGGCTGAATTCATGTGAGGTTTACTCACCCCCATTATCTGAACGTAAAGCCTTAAGCTTAGTTCCTTTTTCAGTCTCAACTGAAGCAAGCCATTTTTTGAAAGTAGGGAATACATCATCCTTTGATTTGATAGGATATACCCAGGCTTTTCTAGTAGCATCATCTATGAAAGTGACGAAGTAAAGAGAACCACCTAAGGACCTAGTGGGCATAGGACCACACACATCTGTATGAACAAGATCTAAAGGCTGAATTGAAGAGTCAATGTGCGTTCTATGCACATTTCTCGTTTGCTTTCCATATTGACAATGCTCACAAAATGAAAAATCAGAGAAAGATAACACAGGTAAGTAGCCAGAACGAGAAAGATTTTCCATTCCACTACGAGATATATGGCCCAAACAACCATGCCAAATACAAGCCATAGGCTGTTCAATAACAGCTAACAAGTGTTCTTTCTGTGATACAAATAAAGAATAAAGTGAGCCAACTTTGCTTCCTTTTACAATAACCATATTGCCCTTTGATATACGAAAGGACTGAGCATAGAAGACCACCTTGTAACCAAGGTCATCAAGTTGACCAACTGACATCAAACTGCGTGATAACTGAGGTACATGGCGTACATTATGCATAGTAAATTTTGAACCATCAATGAACTGCACAACCACATCTCCAATCCCCACAACATCACACTGGTAAGAGTCACCAAGTCTCACGATACCAAGAGACTTTGCTGCATAATTAGAGAACCATTCTCTATGTGGTGTCACATGGAAAGAAGCACCAGAATCTAGCAGCCAGGTGTGGGAAAGAGAATCAGCCATAAGTGCCTCAGATGGCACAGTACTATCAAGTGTCAACACATCAGTATCATCAGAAATAGCATTACTTTCTTCAATCTTCACAGTCGAAGTAGATGGTGCAGGTAACTGTTTAACATGCCCATCAACATTGTGTCCTTTACCTTTAGCATTCTTTAATGCATATTGCCTCCTTTGAATCAGCACATCTTTAATCTGATTCTTCCATAGAGCAAAGTTTGTGCCATCAAATTTTCGGATCTCAAAATGGTCTTTGCCCTGCAAGTTATAGCTCCTCCTCGGAACACTAGCACTAGACCCTGATCCACTGGATGTGCCTGAGACCTCTGATGCCATGATCGTAGAGAACTGAATAGAATGATAATGGAGCTAGAAGAGTCCAAACACCAACAAATAAGTGTATCAAGGAGTAAATTGACCACTGTATAGTTGACTAAACCAGAAATCTGGAAAAATTTTGCCAGAGTATCCTCTGCAAAATTAGCATATGACCAGTGTCAAAGTATCATAAAACTGCAAGTACTGACATGTCTACCTGCATAGTGAATCACTGACTCCACTGCATATAATCAGTTACCCAATAGAAGCCAACTAGGCTTATCGAGCACCTATGAACAACTATCATACATCTCCTATGGCGAGGCTGGGTAAAGTCTTCCACCTGCATCACCGAAGAGACCCCGACATCTGGGTGTCTCCCAGTTAAGAAAAACCTCACCATGACCCTCTTTATCAAAACGTAAAAGGCTTTATGCAAAGAACGTAACCGCTATATCAATGACCACATGGACGTACATAAGCGGTATCCACAGAAGTGTACATGGTGTGTATGTGCTCAATATATGCAGTAAAATGACACTAAAAGGCTGAATACACAACCCAAAAACTAGCCAATAACACCTGCAAGTGTCTGTCAACTCTGATGTTTTAGGCTTTAAAAACCTGCATAAATTTGCAGCGACTGCTCCCACCAAAACTGAAAACCCCTCGAGAAACCTGTAGTTTTACGAGTGTGGCTAAAAATACAGCCCCAAAGGTTGATATTTATTGTCTGAGAAGTACAAGGAACACTCTTCTTGATGTTCTTGGACCTGTGCGGAGAGAACTATGTGCGAAAGTACTTCGAAATGGCTCCCAAAAAACACCCCAAAATTGCTTCAAAAATAGGCTTTGAAAGCAAAAAATGAAGCTTTGAGGGACCAAAACTTGTTCAAGGTAATGTCAACCTTAGTCTTTCCCCTTCTTCAAACACCACAAGAGTGTAGCTTAGTGGCAAGAGATTGCCATGGTTAAGCGAGCTCTGGGGGGAACAGTACTGGGATGGGTGACCTCCCGGGAAGTATCGGGAACCTCTATATTCCTTGATCGTTGAGGTCCTCCCTCGCGCGCAACCAACGGCGCCAACGGTGACTTCGGTGACTCGGATGACAAGGTATGCCAAGGTCTATGCCTTGGTCGCCACCTTAGTCGAAAGCCTTGGAGAAAGCCTCGAGAGCTCCACGACGATATGCTTGGATTAGAAAACCGAGCTCCTGAGGCCGCACACAGTACTCCGCGCAGAGGCTGTAGAATATGCAGAAAACACAGTACACGGGAGGCACGAAGATAGACTTCTTAGGTCTTACAAATGCGGTCGAACTTACAGTCCGTGACTGACCAGGCCACTATATGTTTTATTAAAGAACATATACAAAGAAGTGTCCGGTGGCCATTTGGCCTTTCACATGGACACTAACGGTAACACATAGGTTTCAGGGGCATCTCATCTTTGCACATAGGATATTGAGTTCGCTGACAAACATCACACCTCTTCACGTGGGTATTTGCATCCATGTGAAGGGTTGGCCACCAAAGACCTGCGAATAGTATAGCCTTGATCACCCGATCTGGTCCAAAATGTCCTCTTACTACACCTTGGTGAGCAGTTTCCAAGGTCATAAGATACTCACTCTCATGGACACATAGCCTGAGGTAACCATCTTTTCCACGCTTGTATAGATTATCACCAATGAGTGAGTAATCTAGGGCTTCTTGATCTAAATTTCTTTTCCTAGCCAAAGTCATGTCTTGTGGGAATGTTTTTGTCCTGAGGAAGGCCACTAATGGACCACTCCAATCTGGCACTTAAGACACTTGATAAAGAGTGGCATGTTCCACTGGAGGTTTAGTGCAGCAGATTGGGCATTCCTTGCACAACTTATGGACATCAACTTCCATAGTTGGCCAATGCACCCCGACTCTCCTTAGCATCTATAGGGTTTGTTTCTTTGAGTAGTGTTGCTCTAATGCACCTACATGTGCTAATTGCAACCATTTTGCGTACTCATCCTCTTCCACACAACAAGCTAGGATCCCTTGATCTGTATGCTTGTACATACTTCCTGCCATGATCTGGTATTTTTGGGCTTTTATTATCTCTCTATCTTGAGTGTGTATGACTGGGTGATTTGGCCCAGATGTCAATACTGGCGCTAATGTCTTAGCCCAGTGAGGTACAACTTCCAAATTAAACAAGTAAGCATCAGGAAGGTCATCTGATACTCCTTGTGGGGCCTCTCCAGATGTGAGTCTAGAGAGGTGGTCTGTTCTCAAATGAGTCTTACCTTTCCTCACCACAACTTCAAAGTCATACTCCATTAGCAAGAGAAACCATCTTACTAATCTGCCTGTATTACAGGGCTTGTTTACCAAATACAACAGTGCTTGATGATCAGTAAAAAATTTAAACTTATTTGCAAGCAAATAGTGTCTAAACTTTTTAATCGCATAGACCATTCCTAATCCTTCTCTCTCAGTAGTGGTATAATTTCGTTCAGCTGCATTCAATTGTCTACTAGCATAGGCAATTGGAAGATCCATATTACCTTCACAAGTAGGTTGTGCGAGTACACATCCAATAGCATAATTGGATGCATCCACATGAACATGAAAGGGCTTATTCCAATCTGGTGTAGTCAAGATTGGCGCTGAACATAATCATCGTTTAAGCTCATTGAAGGAGTTCTCACACTCATCCGTCCACTCAAAATTAGTCAAAAGTCCGTATAGAGGCTTCACAATAATGGCATACATATGTATGAAACGTCGGTAATAACCACAATGCCCCATGAAAGCTTGTACTTCCTTGACATTCTTTAGCCTAGGTAGTTCCGCAATAGCTCTCACTTTCTCCTCATCTTTGGATATGCCATTCTTCGACACTATGTGTCCTAGAATCTTGCCTTGCCTGACCATAAAAACACATTTTTTGGGTTCAGGCTGACTTGATATTCTCTACATTTGTCAAAGATTTGCTGGAGTTCAGGTATATGTGTTTGTCTAATGTTGGAATGAGCACAAAGATCATCAACATAGACTTCTAAATTCCTCAACAATTCTTTAAACACATGGCACATCAGCCTCTGAAAAGTGGCTGGCGCATTGGTAAGACCAAATGGCATTACTCGGAAGGCAAATATGCCCCACTCTGTGGCAAAAGCCATCTTATGATGATCTTCTGGAGCAATTGCTACTTGATTGTAACCAGAAAACCCATCAAGGAAACTATATACTTCATTGCCTGCTACTCTTTCTAATAGATGCTCAGTGATAGGAAGCGGATAGTTATCTCGAATAGTGGCTGCATTAACCTTCTTCAAGTTAAAGCATACACGTAGCTTTCCATTCTTCTTGGGCACCACCACGATGGGGGATACCCACTCAGTGTGCTCAATTTCATAGATAAAGCCAGCTTCAACCAAGCGATCTACCTCTTCTTTGATCTTAGTTGCATAATTATCATTATATGTGTATGGCTTTTGCTTAGAGGGTTTGACATCTGAGGTCATGGGGGGCATGTGTGAGCATATGTCAGGGTCTACACCTTTCAAATCCTTATAACTCCAAGCAAATACATCTCTGTATTCTCTTAGCAAGGCTATTAGCTCATGCTCTTCTTCCTCCGTCAGGTCATGGCCTATGTACGTGCATCTTTCTTCTCCTTCTTCTATGGCTACAACTACTTTCTTGGTGGTTTCTTTGTTATCATAGGCCTCTGCTGATTGTGCCTCGCGTTTAGGCATTCTTATCATGACTCTCCTATCGTCTATCTCATACTTTTTGAAATTCTCGGGGACCTCAAACAAAGATTCTTCTCTTCTCGTGTGACTTCTCTCTTCTTTCTTTTCTTTCCCTCATTCTTAGCGGTCATTTGTGTGGTTAACCTCACTTCTTTTATAAGGTCTTCGTGTCTGTGAGGGAGAGCTTCTACCTCATAAAAGTATTATTCATCTGATGCAAAAGGCGGGCCCATAATGATTGACTCTAGATCGGAGTCACTTGCATCCTTGAATGCATCAGTGCTAGGTTCACATTCTTCCAGAACCGAATCTCCCATAATTGGCTTTATGGAGAAGACTGAAATGTCATAGCCATCCTCATCACAGTGGGGTGTCCATTGTTCTTCATTGATGGCTACATCCATTGTTGCTAGAATTTCCGCCCAGCCGTGAGGTTCAAATTCTACATCAGGAAATACTACCGGTGCATAGGCTGGGTCTTGAATTGATCTATGGGTTTCTTTCGCACCTATCTCTCTGGATTTTTCTCTCTTCTCCTCTTCTACTGCTACTTTGCACATCCATAAGTGGGTGTCTTCATGCATCCATGAGGATCCTGATCTTATGGAGTGCACCGACTCAGTATCATCTTTGGCTCTATGGATGGGATTCCATTGGATGGGAGGTACATCTCTGTGAGAGTAATCCTTGAGATTAACTTTGGTCGTAACACCTAAGTGTTGCAAGTACAGAGAATTGGTTCCCCAATCCTGTACCACCTGCAATTGTCACATAAATGGTCTCCCCAAATCATCTCGTAGGCATGATTTTTGCTAAAGTCACATATAGAAAATGTATGCTCAAACTCTACACCACATGTAGTGAGAGTTATTCCTTCTAGCAGCCCTAAGGGTCTCTCAATGTGACCATCCGCCATCTGCAATTTCATTCTCGTTGGCCTGAGTGCTGGCTTGCCCCAATACTTCCATAGGGAAGTGGTAGCAATTGCAACTCCTGCACCAGAGTCCAGAATTGCCTTGGTTGTGTATCCTTGATGGGTGATGGGAAGATAGGTGTTTCCTTCTTCTCCCTCACTCATGTCTCCTATCTTATCGAAGGGTATTTCCGGCACTGTTCTATGAGATCCTTCCTGGGAATGCGGTTTTGCTACTTCTGGCACTTGGTTAGCTACATGTTTCCATAGTTCTGGCCTCACCTTGAGTAGCTCTTCTAAAGTGATGTTGCACTGCACTTTAGTGTTCTTCACTACCTCGGTATTCCTAGGTATGATAGAGTCTTCATTTCTTATCATGACCGTGGGTGCTCTCATACACGTGGACTTAGCTTCCCATGGACCTGTGAAGTGGGGTAGCTCCTGTAAGGAATTAGACTCAAAGTCTAATCTCTCCTGAGATTGGGTACTCTCTTGTTCCTCATAAATGGAAGGAATGTCTTGTGGGAATTGATCATGCGTGTCATCCACAAGTTCAATGAGAGGAGGAACTTCACTCTCTTTAGCCCATTTCTCTTCTTGAATCTCTCGTAGGAATTTTGCTGAATACCGATTCTTCCTTGGCAGATCTTGCAATTATGCTTTCTAACTTCTCTAATAGTCCATCCAAGTGCAATTGTGCCTTAGATGAGCAAGAGTAGTTGAAGAGGCGACTGGCTTCAAACATGGTATGAGCCAATGCTACCATTTTAGCACAAAGCTTGGTTCTTTCTATCTCTAGGTCAGCTCTAGGGTAGCAATTGTCATGATCCATCACATTTGGCCCTTCTTGGATTCTGGCCTGATATGCCTTAAGCATCATGTCTATGTCTTCAGGAGTGGGGTCGGCTAACACTGATCCTACTCTAGGAGGTGGTGGAATTGTCTGAGGTGGGTTGAAAGGTGGTGGATTAGCTGGTGATAGGGATGATGGTGGTGGTGGTATGTGAGAGTGTGTTTGAGAGGTGAGCTCAACAATTTTGGCTTTTGTTTCTCTTATGCTTTCTTCTAAGTCGCTCATCTTCTTAGCCCATTGTCTTTTCATCCTTTCTCGACTATCTTTCTAGGCTTTAGTCCTCTTCTTGGTTATGCTCTCAATTTTGCTAACCTCAGTGCTCTTTTCTCGGCTTAAACCTTGGTTCTGCTGCAAAGCCTGAGCTCTGGTGACCACTTGCACAGGTGGAGTGGAAGTTACACTTCCTGTTGAATCTACTACTAACCCAATAACATTGATAGGAGTGATTTTTGGCATATTATTGGGATTCTTTGGGCAATCTCGTAAGAGATGCTCTTTTCCGCAATGTTGACAAAATCCTTGAATTGTCACTGATTGGGGTTGTGTAGGGGTAGGCATTGGGCAATCATGAATGAGGTGATCTCCCTGACATCTGTAGCATGGTCCTCTAGGGAATGGGGGTCTTAGTTGCCTAGGTTGAGGTCTAGGGTTGGGATTTGTGTACATGATATTTGCATATTCTGGGTCCCAACTAGCTTCACTCGGTTCTTCACTATAGTAGGATTCATCATGTTCAGGAGACTACATGTAGTAAGCCTGGGGGCTATCAATATGTGTAGAATCAAAGCTATCGTCACTGGGGTCACTTTCTGAAAGTAATGGAGTTACTGGGACTATAGCTCTATTCAAATTTTCTTCTACAGCTGCATACTTTACAGGAATCACATTGGCTGGGGCAAGAGGTTGTTGGGCTAGCACTGGTTGAGGTCTCTACTGGGCCTGATATTGTGGTTGGTAGGTTTGTTGAGGCCTCGCATACTGTTGTGGTGGATATTGGTTCTGGTATCTTCCTGGTTGAGGGTATGGTTGTGGGTACATTTGCCTAATAGCTTGCTTATTGTAGGGGCAATCTTGCACAGTGTGATTGGTGTACCTCCGTTCTATAGTGCAGTACTGGCTACTAGGATTCACTTGGGGTTGAGCCATAATGGGACACACGTTTGCCATATGGTCACCTCCACAAGTATAACATCTTTTTACTAGGGAAAATCTTGGGATTTGTTTACTTGAGACTCCTAGCTTCTGAGCTACTTTCTCGGCGAGTTCCTCAATAGATGTGGATTGAGTGGAAGAGAGGCTAGTAGAACTATCTGAATCTTTGTAGATTTTTGAAAGTTCTAATTCCTCCCCTAGGTTATCCTCGATGTCGATGCACATGCCTACACACTCTTCTATGGTCCTAGGGTCTTTCAAGTACACATATGATCTCAACTTTGTACTCAACAGTCCATCTAGGAATAAAGCCACTTGTTTGGCTGGTGTGGGTAGCTCAAGAACAGGACATCTCTCTAGATATTGCCTAAACCTTCTTCCTGCAAGTCTCATGGTCTCTTGAGGTGTCTGCTTGAAGCTGTGAATCAGTGAGGAAGTGTTATGCCGCATGCCACTCTTAGAGAATTCAGTGATGAATGCCTCTAGAAGTTGGTCTATGTTCCTGAACTCTCTCTCATTTAGTGGTTGAAACCATGTAAGGGCAGTGTTCCTAAGGGTTAGACCAAAGGCATTGTACTATGTGAATAGGTCCTCCACTTGTTCAGCTCTCAAGACTTGCCTAAACTCGGCCACATGATCATATGGGTCTCCTGTGCCATCGATGCAGCTCTTCATGGATTTAACTAGTTGTGTAGGTCTCAAAGTCCTTGAGTGCTCTCTAGGTCTTGGTAGAGGGAATTCATCCGCATTTCTTTGGTTTCTTGCGGCTCTAGGTCTCTCGGCTTCCACTCTATCTGTCTCTGTTCTCATCCTTTCTTGACCCAAGGGGTTGGCAAAACTTACCTCTGGCCTGTCTCTACTTCTATCCCTTTGAGCTCCATGAGCTTGGGATGTTCCAACTCCTTGGTGGCCAAAAGAGACATTAGATCTTGGTTGGGGAAAAATGAATTCACCCTTCCAAGTGTAGGCATGTCTACCATGTTCTGAGACCACAAAGATCCTCCCCGAAGTATTGTCTAAATAGGTCACTTTGCCTGGGCTATCATGATCTTTGAACTCATAGATTGTGATTGTTCCTACCTCATTTGGTTGATCAGGCTTATACCTCCAAAAGGCTTCATCGGTCTCTCGGTTTAAGAGTAGATCTATGCTCTTATTGTCCTGGGGAACCCACTCTGGTGTGATAATTCTAGTGAGGATTGATTTGCCTTGAGGGGTTTTAGGCTCTCCACCTATGTTCGCTCGCTCTAGGTCACCTATGTCTATTTTTGGGAACACATTACCAAATTTGTCTGTCCTATCTGGGTGACTGGTGACTACGTATATGGTTCCTTCTTTTTCCAGGTATGCTCCATTTTAAAACTTGACTACTGGACGTTCTAATCCAATGGGTTGGTCAGGGTTTTTAATTTGGACCACAGATCTCCCTAGGTCGTCCTCCTAGATGCAAGCACCTAATCGGTTGGTCCTAAGGTATTCGAGTTGCATCTTGTAAGGGCCTTCTAGCCTGTGTAAGTATGGCACACTGGAACTTCCCGTGGGTCTCTCCATACCGTGAGACATCTCAGACTCGCTAGTTTTAGAGCTAGGGTAGAACGAATGATGGCTGAACTACTAGGCCTAAGACCTAGCAGTGTGATTGACACTAGCCTCTGAAGATCTAAGACTTTGTCTATCTCTCCCTAGGTGTCGTCCTGATCTAAGGTTCATATGCCCAATTGAGTAATCCCAAATTTCCCAAGTACAATTTCGTTGTTGAGTTCTTTTGTATTAGTCACTTGTTCTTTTTATTTTTTCTTAGGATGTCACTTCTTGTCCAATCAATCTTGGTCGCAAGGAACACTTAAGTTTTATCATACTTGAGTTTGGTCGCTTGATTTAAATTCTTTTCCCTTAGGTTGTTTTGCAAATGTAATCTCTTGATACTTGCACTTGAGTGATTAGAGTTCTTGGACTTGATCGTGCTCAACATATCCCTAATTGATCAAAACCTCTATCCGTACTTAGCCTAAGCTAGGAATTGATAGAGGGTGTTGAGAATTTCCAACCTTTTGTTTCTCTCCTTGGTTGCCCTTGTGTGCCCAGGAAGCGTGTTCCCAAGCTTGCACTTACTCTTGCTTTGAGTACCCTTCGATGCTCTCAAAGGACCTGTAAAAGTCCCAAAGTTAGCTCAAGATTTGAATCCAATTGATACAACAGACCATGTTCATTCATGCAATTCAGAGATCAAATTTGTGCTTTGGCTTTATGGAAAGAAATCCTAAAGATCCCTTAGTTTTTTTCCCCCTAGATATGGTCACTTCAAACTACTATATCTAATAATCTTGATACTAATTTTACCGTAACTAGTGGAAGTTTTGGTTGTACTCCCCATGAGCTTTCCAACGAGTCTAAGATCACCCCGAACGGATTTCGTATGAGGAAGTTATGATTGTTCAGGGTTCTAGGGTTAAAACAGGGTCCAAACAGGCTAACAGTCAAACATGGTCTTCTCCAACTATTTGTTTATGACCTCCCTATGTGCCTTATAGCCCAATATTCATGTCCAAAATTAGCCCAAAGTCTTCAATTAAAAACCCTAAAAACTTGGCCGAAATTGCCCGTCAATCGCGATCGAGTGGTCTGTCAATCGCGATCGACGTGTCGGTCGCGATTGACAAGTCCGTCGTGGTTGTTAGTCGCGATTGATGGGTCAATCGTGATTGACACATGGCCCGTAATTTTAGTCAATCGTGGTCAAAGGATCATTGACTTTGTCAATCACGATTGACACATGGCACGTGGGGTCTGTTGGTCATGGTCAAACAGTTGTTGACTGGGTCAGTCGCGATTCATAGGTCTGTCGGGACTGTCGGTCGCAATTGATGGGTCGATCGCGACTGATGGGTCGGTCGCGATTGACACATGGCGCGCGATAGGCCTGTCGATTGTGGTCAGTCAATCGTTGACTCTGTTGATCGCGATTGACGTGTCGATCGCGATTGACAGGTCCATCGACAAGTGTCCGTCGTTGTTTGTCGATCACGATTGACATGTCGATCGCGATTGATAGAAAAGAGAGGAATTTTAACATTTCAAACACATATTCATGAAGCTCTAGGCCTACACATCACATTTATGCACTTAGTTTAGCAAAACGATCACTTTTTTTGTCGGTCGCGATTGATAGAGGTCAATGCCTCGGGACCTGCACAGGAAAAAATTTTACCTGCTGGAGCTGCTGCAGCTGCTGGGGATGCTGATTCTTGTAGAAAATCTCAAAAAACACAGAAAAGCACAAGCACACGAATGCTCTCTCACTCTCTCTCACAAGTGAAATGAGGGGAAGTGGTATGGGAAGGTGATATGACCAAAAAACTAAAAATGTCGTGATGATGGAGATGGAGGTGGGAGATGGTGATGATGATAATGGTGATGAAGAAAACAAAAGAAAGTAGATAAAAGTGAAGAAAATACTTATAACTCCAACGGCTCAACTCTACGTCTTACCATCACACGCTCGTCCTCAAAGCTCGATCCCGGAAATGGCGCCAAAATTTGGTGTAGCTCAGTTATGAGTAGCACCTCCTTTAATGTCAATCCGGGAAGACGTGAGGATGGTATGAAGACCTCGAACAAGTGATGGCACAAGTGTGTGAGTGAGAAGCACACTAACATGCACACACATACACACACACGCACACAAGGCAAGAACAAAGAGAGAGACAATGGAGTTCTTTAGATTACTCAAAAGTGCTCTTACAAGTTCAATTCTACCACAAGCTAACCTCAAAAATGAGCTCTCTAGCTCTTTTTATAGTTTTTGACTAGTTTTGGCCCTGTCCAGACCTAGTGTCCGGCCTAGTTAAAAATTAGGTTCTAGGGCCTATTTGAGGGCTCAAATGGAGTCTAAAAAAATGAAAATTGATAGGTAGGTACTTCTAATGCTCCTCAAGCTCAAGCAATCCTTGGCTTGCACAAAATGGAGTCAAGACTATCCAAAAACGGTATTTACAAGGTTAAGGTAGTGATGAAAATCACTATTCAAATGAGGTTTGGTTGGAAAATTTGGATGGCCTATTTGCCAGATCTTCGTTGACTACTTTGTCTGCTTGTGCCCTCTCTCTGCTCTGGCTCCCTTCTTTGGCTTCCTTGTCTTGTGAGTCGTTGGGTGCTTTGACTGTTGCCAACACTTGGGATCAAACTTCCCTATGATTTGTGAAGGTATGTGTGCATATCCAATGCATCCAAATATTTTGCAATGATCCAAGCTTGGTATTCTTCCATTCCAAGCTTCATAGGGTGTCATAGTTTCTAAGGACTTTGAGGCTAACCTCTTGATAAGGTAAGTGGTAGTGGATACTGCCTCTACCCATAGATAATTGGGAAAACTCTTCTCATTAAGCATTGACTTGGTTGCTTCTAGAATGTTCCTATTTCTTCTTTTTGCTACACCATTTTGATCATGTGTGTATCTTGTTGTAATCTATGTTTTGATTCCTCTATCTTGAAAGTAGGAATCAAACTCATAGGAGAAATACTCTCCCCCTCCATTTGACCTTAGCTTCTTCAATGTTCTACATGTTTGATTCTCTACATGTGCAAGATACTTTTTGAAACATGAAAAATACTTCATCCTTATGCTTCATAAAGTAGAGTATAGTCCATCTACTACAATCATCAATGAATTATGCATAATACCTTGACCTTGAGATAGATTCTTCCTTTCCTGGTCCCCAAACATCAATGTAGAAAAGCTTCAAGGTGTCTCCATGTATGTATTCCCTTTTTGTGAAAGGTTTCCTATTGGAATGGGCAAATTAGCATGCATTGAATCTATAAGTCATATTTTCTTTGTGATATTTGATAGTCCAAGTACACTTTCTATTGGACTTGGAGGTCTGTAGAAGCACACAAACAACACAAGGAAGAAGAAGAAGTCCGAAGCACAACACACAATACTGAATGTATTACCATGTGAATGTACATATATAAGTGGCCCATTAGGGTTATAGGCATATATAAAAGCCATAAGTCCTAGTGTGCTCACACACATCACTACCAAATATCAACAAATCCCCCCCAGGAGTGACATGGTGAACAAGGATCTGACACTCATGTATAAGAAAGTGCCAAGCTATTTGGAAAGCGATCAATCCACAAAAGGAACTAAGCATGAAGCTTTACAAAAAACTTCAAAATTTGCCTGAGGTAGAGCCTTTGTGAAAAGATCTGCAAAGTTATCCTATGTGGGCACATATGCCAAATTGATATCCCGAGTAGAGAACATCTCCCTACCATAACAATAATGCACCTCAATGTGCTCTTTGCGAGCATGGAACACATGTCTCTATTGGGTGTGTGTGGAAGTGCGAGAGACACACCAGAAGCACACACAAGGAGCACAAACGCAGCAAAGAAACACGGAGAAGACAATGGCTGGAATAGCTCTCTCTATTGATGATGAACTGAACTGAACGGAAGCACATGAACAACACAAGGAAGAAGAAGAAGCTTGGAGCACAAACACACAATACTGAATGTATTACCAGAGAGTGTACAAAGATAAGTAGCCCATTAGGGCAATAGGCGTATATACAAGCCGGGGGAAAAAAACCTCCTAAAGAGGGGAAAAAGTGCCCCGGCGGTCCTAGTGTGTTCACACACATCACTTCCTAAATATATCAACAAATCCCCCCTGGGAGTGATGCGGTGAACAAGTAGTTGGCACTCATGTATAAGGAAGTGCCAAGCTATGTGGAAATCACTCCACAAAAGGAAGTAAGCCCAAAGCTTTGCGAAAAGCTTCAAACTTCTCCCTAGGCAGAGCCTTCGTGAAAAGGTCTGCAATGTTCTCCTGCGTGGGCACATATGCCAAGCTGATCTCCCCAGTAGAGAACCTCTCCCTGACATAGTGATAATGCACCTCAATGTGCTTAGTGCGAGCATGGAACACAGGGTTCCTCGCAACTGCCAATGCGCTCTGACTGTCAGTGAAGATGGTGGTGGCAGAAGACTGGCCAACACCCAAATCAGCTATAAGGTGTCTGAGCCACACACACTCAACAGTCGCTGTGAAAGCTGCCCTATACTCAGCCTGACAACTAGAAGTGGCCACAGTAGGCTGCTTCTTGCTCAACCAAGATATACATGAGCTACCAAGCATGAAGCAAAAACCACTGGTGGACACACGAGTGTCATAGCAACCAACCCAATCTGAGTCAGAAAAAGCATGCAAATTTGGCGGTAGTGATCCCCCCTTGGGATAAAACAACCCAAGTAGCCGAGTACCACTCAAGTAGCGAAAGATGCGCTTAACCGCCTTCCAATGCGTGACTCCTGGGCAATGCATAAACCTGCTCATCTGTGAGACAACAAAGTGAATATCTGGCCGAGTAATGCATAAGTAAATCAAGCATCCAACAGCCTACTGATAGAGAACAACATCAAATGCATCTCCAGCATCATGAAGACTCAATTGTAAACCTGTCTCCATAGGAGTGGCAATAGGCTTATAGTCTTCAAGGCCAAAATGCTATAATAATGTGTCAATATATTTCGTTTGACACAAAGCCATTCCACCATCAACTTGCATAAACTGAATGCCCAAATAGTGATGCAAATGTCCCAAATCAGACATCTCAAATGAGGCATGCAAATCAGCCTTGAAATCAGCAATATGCTTCTCAATAGGACCAGTGAGCAGCATGTCATCAACATAGACAACAATGATCAGAAGCACACCTTTAGCACGCTTAACATATAAGGTGCTTTCAGTTGGACTGTTCACAAAACCATGTGCAACCAGATAGGCATGTATCTTCTCATACCAAGCACGTGGTGCTTGCTTTAAACCATATAATGCCTTCTTTAACCTGCAACCTGATTTTCATGCCCTTTCTGCACAAAGCCACGGGGCTGAAAAACATACACTTCTTCATGCAAGTCACCATTCAGAAATGCTGTTTTAATGTCCAACTGATGTACATTCCAACCATGATGGGCTGCAAGTGCACAAATGCTCCGAACAGTAGTCATACGGCATGTAGGTGCAAAGGTCTCATCAAAATCAATGCCTCTTTCCTGCACATAACCCTTTGCAACAAGCCTAGCCTTATACCTGTCAACTGTACCATCAGGTTTACGCTTCAGCTTGTATACCCACTTAGTGCCAATGGCCTTCTTGCCAGGAGGCAAGTCACATAAAGACCATGTACCATTCTTCATTATAGCATCATATTCAGATTGCATGGAAGCCATCCAATTTTCTGAATTCTGTGCTTCATCAAAAGAAACAGGCTCATTCTCATCACAGAGACTAGACCCAGACATAGCATAGCAATCTGATGCAAAGGAGGCACTATGAGAGCCTGAACGAGTACGATATGACAAAGGTGCATCTAATTTGCTGTCACGCAAAGTCTGCACCAGCCATTTTGGCATAGTTTTTGCCTTCTCAATATCAGCTCTCTCATCAACAAGTGCATCATGTAAATCTGCATCAGAAATAGAATGATCTGCATCATCATATGAAACCTGCAAAGGCTGAGAAGTTGCCTCATTAGGACCAACACCAGACTGTCCACCTGTAAAAAGAGGAATCAACGTATCATACATGTCTTTGGAGCCAACAGATGTCTCCTTAGTACATGAAAGCAATGGTTGAATAGCATCTTCCACAAAGACAACATCACGGCTAACCAGAATGCGTTTAGTCTGTGGATGATACAGACGATAGCCTTTACTTTCAGAACTGTACCCAACAAAAATACATTTTACTGCCTTATCATCCAATTTTCTGCGATGTTGTTCAGGCACTAATGCATATGCCAAACAACCAAAAACACGCAGATGAGCAACAGATGGCTTGCGGTCATGCCAAGCCTCATATGGAGTGATAGACTGTAGCGCTTTAGTGGGATACCTGTTAAGTACATATGCTACACACATGACAGCCTCAAGCCAGAAACTATGTGGTAAAGCCTGACTCTTGACCATACACCTCGCCATCTCCATGAATGACCTGTTCTTCCGTTCAGCAACTCCATTTTGTTGAGGTGTATACGGCACTGTACACTGGTGTTTTATCCCACGTTCAGCCAGAAATGCATTAAAATCAGAAGGCATGTATTCCTCCCCTCGATCCAAACGGAGGGTGCCCATTTTACATGCTGACAGATTTTCAGCCAAAACCAAAAACTGTTTAAAGCACATGAACACTTCGGACTTTGCTTTGAGTGGATATACCCATGCATGCCTGGAAAAATCATCAATGAAAGTCACGAAGTAAAGGTAATTTCCAAAAGAGGGTGTATGAATAGGACCACGGACATCACTATGTACAAGCTGCAATTTCTGCGTAGCCCAAACTGAACCATCTTTTGGAAAGGAGGAACGCTGCATTTTGCCCAAAATACAGCCTTCACAAACATGTTTTCCAGGTGCCTCAAGCTTGGGCAAAGAAGACACCATATCAGATTTCTGCAGGCATAGCAAACTAGCGAAATTCAGATGACCTGCACATGCTGAATCATTCACAGATCTTTCATAGTCTATGAGCTTATAGAGCCCACGACATAAAATGCCAGAAGCAATAATAACATCGCCATTTGATAGATCATGAACTGTACATCTGTCATCAACAAATTTCACAACCAAGCCAATCTTGGCTAATGCAGAAACTGATAACAGATTCTTCTTGATCCCTGGCACAAATAAAGCATCTGACAAAGTGAAAGAACTACCATAAGTAGTAGTCAGAATGATCTTACCAACTCCCATAACGAGATAAGAGGAGTTGTTGGCGCATGTGACAATATTCCCTGTAGGGGAAGGCCCGAGTGAAGAGAAGAAACTGCGCTACGAGGTAATATGTTTGGTCGCCCCACTGTCAAAGTACCAAACATCTGAGTCCATTGCAGACATGCACTGCTCATGAGAAGATGGGTTAAAACTGCAAACAGTAGTAAACGCCCATTCTTCTTCCTGCACAAGATTAGCAGACTCTGTTTTTGGTGTAGAGGCTTCTGCAACAACCATTCCAGCCTCCTTTTTCTTTGCCTCTTTTGCAGCCAGTTTTGGACAGTTCTTTATGATATGATCATTCCCTTTACAGTACTTGCAAAACAGTTTCTGCTTTTCTAATTTCTTCTCATCTTTATCCTGGTTCTTCAAATGTGCAGCATTTGCAGATTTCTGCTTACTAGTAGAAGAGCTCCATTTTCCTTTGCCCTTCTGACTAGCCAGGAAAGCTTGATCTGCAACACGCATAATGGACCTGTTCTGCCTGGACTGATCTTCCTGCAACAGAACAGAGACTAACTCCTCAAATGATAAGGCATTCAGATTGCCTTTCATCATCAACCGAAGAGTAGAAGCAAAACTCTGATATGAATCAGGAAGACCATTCAGAACGGTCTGCACAAGTGAGCTATCTAGTATAACCTCATCAACAGAAATGAACTGTTCCTTCAAATCTTTGATCTTCGGTAGGAAACTGTCCATAGAATCATCTTCATTCATGTTCTCACTCTCCAACTGTTTTCGGAGGTAAGCAACACGAGCCTTATTCCTAGCTTGGTACAATGTGGTAAGTGTATCCCAAGCATCCCTAGCTATTCTGCAAGAGCGAATATGAGGAATAATGGCACGTTTGATAGAAAAAGCTATCAATGCATGTGCCTGGGCATCTCTGCCATCCCAACGAATTTGCTCTGCAGTAGGTGCAACAGAAACAACAGCACGAACAGGAATCTGCGGAATATCATCTTTGACACCATCTTCATCAGCTCCAGCACCTGTATTTGCAGTACCTGTCGTTATAGGTGTAACAGGACGTCTTTCAACACCCTGCACAATGTTCCACAATCCTTTTGCAACCAAAACATGTCGCATCATATAAGCCCATAATGGGTAGTTGGTACCATCCAACTTATCCTCAACAGCCAACATACGGAATACATCACTGCTTTCAGCCATGGCCGGTGACTAAAATACCTTGATGCAGAAAATTGACTGTATCTCAAAAAGTTGAACAGAACTGCCCAGACGAGTTCTGCTAGACCTGTAGCAGACTTCGAGACGCTTAAACTGGCGAACAAAAATTGGTATATACCTTTGGCACAAAAAGACAAAATAGCCTGCACAAGTGCTGTGATAGTGCGTTCGGAGGCCGAAACGAGCTCACATCGCGATTTCGGCACCACAAAGCAAAGCGGTTTTGATCTCGGAAACACGCCGAGTATGCTCACCAAAATTCGTGCGATTCTGAGACTGCAAACGGAGGAGTGTCGACGGCACCCTAGATGAAGCGACGACCTGCTCTGATACCAATTGTTGGAGATAGATGTCTGCGGAAGCACGCGAACAGCACAAGGAAGAAGAAGAAGCTTGGAGCACAAACACACAATACTGAATGTATTACCAGAGAGTGCACAAAGATAAGTAGCCCATTAGGGCAATAGGCGTATATACAAGCCGGGGGAAAAAAACCTCCTAAAGAGGGAAAAAAGTGCCCCGGCGGTCCTAGTGTGTTCACACACATCACTTCCTAAATATATCAACAATAGGTTGCTTCTTACTCAACCAAGATATGCATGAGTCTCCAAGGAAAAAGCAATTACCACTAGTGGACACGCGAGTATCATAACAACCAACTAAATCACTATCTGTAAAAGCATGCAAGCATGGCTGAACATCTCTGCCATAAAAGAGACCTAAGCTCAAAGTGCCTCGAAGATATCTAAACGCACGTTTCACCACTTGCCAATGCTTAGTGCCAGGGCTATGCATGAATTGACTCAACTGGGAAACTGCATTCTATATATCCGGCCTTGTGCTGCATGCATATATAAGACATCCCACAACTTGCTGATAAAGAGAAGTGTCAAATGCATCACTAGAATCCTCGACTGAGAACCTGAATCCTGTCTCAAGTGGTGTGGAAACTCGCTTGCAATCCTCAAAGTCAAAACATTGAAGTAGTTTTTCAACATACTTTGCTTGATGCATAACAATTCCCCCCTCAACGGATACAAACTGGATGTCAAGATAGTAGCTCAAAAGACCAAGATAAATGACATCAAAAGTATGCTACAAATCAGCCATAAGAATGTCAAGTTTTGCGTCATATGACCCAGTCAAGAGTATGTCATCAACATAAAGAACAAGCACTATAAGATCAGCCCCATTTTTGCGTACATAGAGTGTGCTTTCAATCGGACTGCATGTGAAGCCAAGAGCAATCAAGTGCTTATGGATTTTGTCATACCATGCACGTGGAGCTTGCTTGAGACCATACAAAGCTTTATGCAAGCGACAAACCATATGCTCTTGCCCTTGCATAGCAAATCCAGGAGGTTGCTTCACATAGAACTCTTCTGCAAATCACCATTCAAGAAGGCTGTTTTTATGTCCAACTGATGCACTTTCCAACCTCGATGGGCAGCCAATGCAACCATAGTACGAATGGTAGTCATGCGTGAAGTAGGTGCAAAAGTTTCCTCATAGTCAATGCCATATTGTTACGCATATCCTTTGGCAACCAATCTAGCTTTGTAGCGATCAATGCTACCATCAGATTGTCTCTTAATCTTATAAACCCACTTTGTACCAATGGCATTCTTTCCTTTTGACAATTCACATAACTCCCAAGTACCATTCCTATGTATGGAATCCATTTCTGATTGCATAGCACTCATCCATTGTGGATCGTCACATGCATCTTCAAAAGAAAGTGGCTCTTCATTACATGCTGTAGCAATAAGAGAATAATCCACAAAATTACTTGATGCATGGTGAGAGCTTGATCTTGTCCTACCAAGTAAAGGTGCACTCAATTTGCTGTCGTGCAAAGTTTGTTTCAGCCACTTTGGCATAGATTGTGCACTCTTGATAGACATGCATTCATTATGTAATACATCTTCAACATGTACATCATGCGTGGGCTGAATTTCATGCTCGTTTTCAGCCATATTTTGATGCAAATATTCAGCCATATGTGGCTGGAAATTTCCAATAGTTTTGGCATTTTTTGGCTGAAAATTTTCAGCCATGTTTGGCTGGAAATTCTCTACATTTTCAGCCCTATTTGGCTGGAATTTTTCAGCCCTTTGAACCTCAGTTGGGTCTACATGGCCATAGTCAAACGCACCATTTTGGAACAAAGGCATGAGTGTATCGAACACATCTTGTGAGCTAACTGTTGGCAATTTTTTGCATTCAAGTAGAGGGAAAACTAAATTTTCAGCAAATACCACATCTCGACTCACAATAATTGTGTTCATCAATGGATGGTACAACCGATATCCCTTACTTTCAGCACTATAACCAAAAAATATACATTTCTTTGCCTTGCCATCAAGTTTGTGACGTTGTTGTGATGGCACAAGAGCATATGCCAAACAACCAAGCACACGCATATGGATAACCATAGGCTTATGACAATTCCAAGCCTCATAAGGAGTGATGACTCTCAATGCTTTTGTAGGGCAGCGATTCAACACATAATTTGCAAACATGACTGCTTCCATCCAAAACTTATGAGGAAGATGCTTTCGTTTAACCATACATCGTGCCATTTCAAGTAGAGTTCTATTTTTATGCTCGGGAACACCATTTTACTGAGGTGTATATGGCACCGTACATTGGTGTGAAATACCTCTTTCACGAAGAAAAGCATTAAACTCATGTGACATGTATTCACCACCACGATCCGTGTGTAGAGTCAAAAGCTTTTGTGAAGAAAAATTTTCAGCCATAGCTAAAAATGCTTTGAAGCAAGAAAATACCTCATTCTTTGCTTTCATAGGATACACCCATGTATGTCGAGTAGCATCATCAATGAAGGTAACAAAATATACATGCTTCCCAAAAGATGGAGTCTTGACGGGACCACATACATCACTATGAACAAGCTGTAATTTTCTTGTAGTGTGTGTATAACAATCTTTTGGAAAAGAAGCACGATGCATTTTTCCAAGAATGCAACCTTCACATGCA